>CM060899.1:17578250-18217500 GCA_030762935.1 Hymenopus coronatus | reverse complement strand
TTTCAAGAAAATCCCTCCACACCTAGACGGTCCGAGTTCGATCCCAAGCGACCGCATGTGAGATATATGGTGGACAAAGCGGCGCAGTGGCGGGTTTTCTCCAGGTTCTCAATTTTCCCCCGCCATCACATTCCACCGGAGCTCCATCTTCATGCCATGTATGATGAGTGTTATCGCTTGTGGTGCCTGGGTAGTAAAAGTGGACGTTAAACACTACCTATACGTCCCCAATTTCCGAAAAATTGGCGCTACCAGCTGTTCCATCCGTTTGGCAAAAAAAATGTGATCCTCTGTTCCAATTACATGACTTTCTCTGCAACTCTGTTACAAATTATTGTTAAAAAGCGTGTTCTTCTATCTAGTTCATGATAATCATTAGCAGAAGTTGTCCTTTATTACTTGGTGCATTTTAAGCAGAAGGGAAAAAAATCTTATGTGATCCTTTCAGATGATGTCCTCCAGCAGTTTGGTAAACACATCTTTTATTCAAAACATTAATCTATTATCTACATCATGCTAATTAAGATAAACGCAAGTAGAATCAGTCTTATTACTAGTATCCTTGTAAGTAAAAGGGAGATAAGATGTATAGGCTAAAGTCAAGTCCTTTAAAAGCCCGTCGCTATCTAAATAAATTGAAATTCCAGTCTCTTTGCTTTCCAGGAGTAAACAAACGAGAAACGAGAAGAAATATTTCTTCCCGTTTGAGAAAATTTTAACTGACTTAAGTTGAAATTAATAATCCTGAATATCTCGGAAAACGTTTAACTTTACCAAAAAATATATATGACAAAATTGTGTGCTTTAATGAGGTGTACATTTTTTGTGTAGTCAGTTTTTTATATCTGTTTTCGTTTGCCGGTTATACAAAATTCATCCAAAGCGAAGAGGTCTTCAGAGGCTATTACCTGAAAATTCATGTTGTAGATTTCGGTTCTCATAAAAATATCTTAAACCTACGGTGTTTTAATCAAAAATTTTAAAGCCATTTTTAAGAAAATCATAATTTTTTAAAATTTTTCCATGTAAAGGGTAGGTGGGGGGGATTTTCTTGAAAATCTTCGTATCGCCTCCTTGGAAGACACAAACTTAAATACCTACCAAGTATGGAATTTAACGGAGATTTCATTTTTGAGCTATGCTGTCCACAGACAAACACACACACACACACACACACACACACGGACCTTTTTGTAAAAATACTTTTTTATTCAGGGGGTCCTAAAACATGTATTTCTGGTGAAATCTTGGTATCGAATTTTTGGGTGGAATAAAATATTTCCTCTATACACTAGTCAACAAATTTATCGTTCCTTCAACTTTAAACCAGTCATATACGCAACATTTTCGGATCAGAAAACAATAAAGTTTCCAGGATTGAGTAAATGCGCGTCCATGTCAATGTATTATGATGATTTGTTAGGAGGGAACGACGAACCACTTGATGCAACCCCCGCGTATTCGTGATCAAAACGGCAGTAAACATGCTCAAGTGCTTTCGGTCGGTAGAATCACAAAGCGACCTTCCATACGTTTCAGCTTGAAACGTGTTCAAACTTTGCCATGTATAATAGCGTGACTAGCTCGTGAATATATTCATGGCAGATTGTCTTGGTATTAACCCCTTGTTGCCTGTCGGTACCTATAAGCTCCGTTTGTTTTAAGCATAACTATACAAATAGGGTTACACTCTAGAATTAATTTCATATTATACTAACCTTCAACCATATACGACAAGTAATCAAAACTGTTTTATATTGTAAAAAAAAAAATCTGATGTGTTCCATTCACATGACTTTCTCTACAACTCTGCAATAAATTATTGTTAAAAAGCTTATGCTTCAATTTACTTTCTGCTAATCGAGAAAAAATTAGCAGAGATTGTCTTATTACTTGTTTCCTTGTAAGTAGAAGCTAAATAAGGGAGTACCATAAAAGCTGGTTGCTATGTGACTGAAGTTCCTTTGTTTGTATGGACACGAGTTCACAAAGTCCTGAAAAAGAAAAATATATTGTTTTATAGCTGAAACCAAAAATAAGGAATATCTCAAAAACAATCAACTACGAAAAATATGCATATAACATAAATTGTGTGTTCTAACATGCTCTACATTTTTGTGGGTTAAGTTTTTGTCCATCTCTTAGGGTTTAGTAGTTCTGAAAAATTCATCCAGAATAAAGTAGTCTTTAGAGGCTATTCCCAGAAAATTCAAAATATACATTTTATTTGTTAGGTAAATACGATATTTAAATCAAAATCGTTAGAGAAAATTTTTAGAAAATCAGAATTTTCGAGAAAAAGTTCCATATAGAGGGTAGTTTGGTGTGAGCGGATTTTTCTCAAAATCTTCGTACCGCATTCCTGGAAGATACTAAACTTGAATACCAAGTTTGGTATTTTACCGACTTTTCGTTTTTGAGTTATCGTGTTCACAGACACACGGACTCACGGACACACACGTGGACCTTTTTCTAAAAATACTTTTATATATATAAATAATTTTATATAATATATATATATAATTTTTGCCCTAAAATTGCAGAGAACTTTTTAAATAAATAAACGAGGAAACCGACATAACTACAGCAAAATGTAACCCCTTTAACTTCCAAGCATCACACCGATTATTTTACTTGGGCTCTCCCCGTCCTTTACCACAATCACTGGGATTTGAACTTCCAACATTTGGCTTTGAATGGATAGCCAGTCCATTACTTATCACCTAACACTCATGGCCATTTGAACTACTTTTTTCGTAGTCTTTGGTAGCATTATGAAAACTGGTTTAGAAGAATTTAAACTTTCAATTGGGAAGAAAAATAGATATTAATAAATGATCTACATATATTTTCATTTCTATATTCTCTATTATTTTATATAATAATTTAATACGTTTATTCCCATATATTTTTAATAAAACTCCAGTTTACACTTGCATTAAAGAAAAAACGGCATATGTAGTATACTAATGTAGGCAACTAAGGGTTAAAAAAATCTGAGTGTTCCATTGCCATGACTTTCTCTACATCTCTGCAACAAATTATTGTTAAAAAGCTTATGCTTCTATTTACTTCATGCTATGTACATATAGAGAAGGTACTACAAAGTATCCAAAAATACGATACCGAGATTTCACCGGAAATATATGTTTTGAGACCCCTTGAATCCAAAAAATGCATTTTTAGAAAAATATCCGTGTGTGTCTGTATATATGCGTCGCTTTCCGTGGTGTAATGGTCACCATGCTAACTTCACATAGCCAAGGTCTTGGGTTCAAACCCGGCGGAGGAAGATGCATTTTTTTCGGGCGTAAAAACCTTTAGAATGGAAGAGAAGTAAGCTTGTTGGTCCCGTGTCGTAGATTTACGGCACGTAAAAGAACCTCAAGCCTGATAGAGAGGCCTCCGAACAAAATTAAACGGTCCTTCATGCCCAATTTAGAATGGGACGCTGAGAACCACAGCATGTAAAGAGCGTCCATAAATAAAACTCTATTTTTACTTTCTCTACACGCACTATGTGTATAGTGTATAGAGAAGGTATTGCACTCCACCCAAAATTCGATACCGGGATTTCACCGGAATATATGTTTTGAGACCCCCTGAATCCAGAAACGCATTTTTACGCGAGTGTCTGTTTCTGTGTGTGTATGTGTGTATCTGTGAGCAGCATAGCTCAAAAACGAAAAGGCCGTTAAATACCAAACTTGGTATTAAAGTTTAGTATATTCCAAGGATACGATAAGAAGATTTTCAAGATAATCCCCCCACCCATCTCCAACTACCCTTTGCAAGGAACATTTTTCTAAAATGTTCGATTTTCTCAAAACGGCGCTAATGGTGTTGATTAAAACATCGTATATTAAATTAATTTATATGACAAATAAAATGTATATTTTGAATCTTCTCGAAATAGCCTCAGAAGACATCGTTATGCTGGGTAAATTTTGTGGAATTTTGCATAACTGGTAAACTGTAAGAGATAGACAAAACTTACTTAACAGAAAATATGTATCTCGTTAAAATACACAATTTATGATACATACAATTTTTTTCGTAGAGTTGTCCGTTTTGGAGATATTCCCAGTTTTTGGTTTCAACTTTAAAATACTTATATTTTTCTCGTGTGGAGATTTGTCAACGCCTGTCCATACAAACAAAGGAACATCAGTCACACAGCAACCAGCTTTTGTCTATCACTGTAACCAATGGTACTCCCTTATTTCACTCCTACTTGCATTGAAACAAGTTTTAAGACGTTTTCTGATATCTTTTTCTCTATTGTCATGAAGTAAATAGAAACAATAAGCTTTTAAAAACAAGTAATTGTTTGCCTGCCTCCGTGGCTGAGTGGTCAGCGAGCTGATTTTCATCGTAGTTCTCGGGTTCGACTCCCAGTTAGGGCCAAGTATTATTCCTTATCCCCCCAGAGCCTGGAAGTATGTATGTGAGGGTGAATGTGTGCGTGTTTGAGGAAATAAAATGATTTAAACCAAACGTAAAGAACTACAGTCAACGAGTTGTTTCTAAACAAAGCTTTACATGTTGAATCAAAGAAACATAATAATAATAATAATAATAATAATAATTTGTGAAAATAATATATATAACGAGGAGCTGGGAGAACACTGCAATAACAAACTCTGATGTGTTCCATTCACATGACTTTCTCTGCATCTCTGCTACAAATTACAGTTAATAAGCTTATTCTTTTATCTATTTCATACTAAAACAGGACAGAAATGGTCTTATTATTTTTTTTCCTTATAAGTAGAAGGGAAATAATGGAATACACTTGGCTATTTAGAAATGTAGTTCTATGGGATTGAAATCTGTTCCTTTGCGTAATCAGGAGTTGGCAAGTTTCCCTATGAGAAAAGTTTAAGTATTTCAAAATAAATCAATAAAAAGGAATATCTCTAAAACAGCCAACTCAACAAAAAAGTGTATGTGTAATAAATTCTGTGGTTTATTGAGATCTACATTTTTTGTGGTGTAGGTTTCCTTTCTATCTTTTGCGGTTTATCAATTATGCACAATTCAATAAAAAGGTCGTCAGAGGCTATACTCATAAAACTCAAGATATACATTTTATTTGTCGTGTAAATATCTTAAATACAAGAGATTTTAATCAGAGTCGTCAGAGCTACTTTTGAGAAATGTTCTAAAAGTTTTCCATGTAAGGGTAGTTTGATATGGGGGATTTTTTTTGAAAACCTTCGTGTCATATCCTTGCAAGATACTGAACTTAAATTTCAAGTTTGGTATTTAACGGACTTTTAGTTTTTGAGCTATATTGTCCAGACATACACACGGACATTTTTCTAAAAATCTGATGCGTTCTATTCACATGACATTCTCTACTTCTGTGTAACAAATTATTGTTTGTAATCTTATTCTTCTATTTACTTCAAGCTAATCGAGAAAAAATAGGCAGAAATAGTCTTAGTACTTGCTTCCTTGTAAGTATAAGAGAGTATCATAGGTTAAAGTGAAGTCAAAAGCTGGTTGCTAGGTGACTGAAGCTCCTTTGTTTGTATGGACAGGAGTTTACAAATTCCTATATGAGAAAAGTACAAGTTTTTATAAGCTGAAACAAAAAAAAAAAAAAAAAAAAACAAGGAATATCTCAAAAACGATCAACTCCTCAAAAAAATCATATAACATAAATTGCGTGTTTTAATGTGCTCTACATTTTCTGTGTGATAAGTTTTTGTCCATTTCTTACGGTTTAGCAGCTATGTAATATTCCTCCAGATTAAAGTAGTCTTCAGAGGCTATTCCCAGAAAATTCAAGATATACATATTACTTGTCAGGTAAATATCTTTAATATACGATATTTTTATCAAAATCGTTAAAGCTATTTTTGAGAAAAACAAAATTTTCGAAAAAAGTTCCTTGTAAAGGGTAGCTGGGGGTGGGGGGATTTTCTTGAAAATCTTCGTGTCGCATCCTTGGGAGATACCAAACTTAAATACCAATATTGGTATTTAACGGTTTTTTTCGATTTTGAGCTATGCTGTCCACAGACACACACACACACAAACAGACATTTTCTAAAAAAAAATTTTTTTTTGTATTCAGGGGGTCCCAAAGCATGTATTTCCGGCGAAATCTCGGTATAGAATTTTTGGATGCAATGAAATACCTTTTCTATACACTATGTACATAGAGCGTGTAGAGAAAGTAGTAAATGTTTGCTTCAGCCTGAAACGTATTCAAAATTTGACATGTATATGACGTGACTAGCTCGTGAAAATATTTATGGCAGATTGTCTTAGAATAACAAAACACCGAGGCACAAGTTTTTCCATTCCGCAAGCAGCACACAACCTTAGAAAGTCAATCTATGGCATATATGTACTATTACTTACGTACCAAGAAGGGTCCATAAACAAAACATCTGATGTGTTCCATTCACATGACTTTCTCTACATCTCTGCAACAAATATTGTTAAAAAGCTTATACTTCTATTTACTTCATGCTAATCGAGAAAAAAATAGAAGCGAAATAAGGAAGTACCATAGGTTAAAGTGTTAGTCAGAAGTTGGTTGCTATGTGACTGTAGTTCCTTTTTTGTTTTTATTGACAGGAGTTGACAAATTCTTGTATGAGAAGAGTATAAGTCTTTTAAAGGATTAACTCCACGAAAAAAAAATGTATATAACATAAATTGTGTTCAAATAGTGGATTGTTAGACGAAATGTATAAGCACTGACACTATCTTAATGACGGCAATTTTTGTATTTCTTATTTTCCCGAAGACTTTCCGACAAAAAATGGTTATGTATCACTCAGAATTTACTGTATTACTGTATTTACAAAACTCTTACAAAAGATTCTTCTTTTCTGTACACAATGCTAATCAAGATAAATGTTAGCAGAATGTTATTACTTAGTTCCTTATAAGTAGAAGGGAATAAGGGAATGCGCTATGCTAAAGTGATTGTCAAATGTTTTAAAAGCTATCGTTATGCTATTGTCATTGCAAATCACTTACTTCTTTGCTTGGCCAGGAGTAGAACGAAAGAAAAACAGACACTTCCAGTGTGAGAAAAGTTCAAGTACTTGACAATTGAAACCAATAACAAGGAATATTTTTAAAACGGTTACCTCCACAAAAAAAAAAAAAAAAAAAAAAAAAAAAAAAAAAAAAAAAAAAAAAAAAAAAACGTAAAGCAGAAAAATTGTGTGCTTTATCATGAGGTAAATTTTTTATGTAGTACGTTTTTTTCTATCTCTTACGGTTTATCAGTTAAGCAAATTCAGCAAAATGTATCCAGAGTAAAGAGGTCTTCAGAGGCCATTCCCAAAAAATTCGATATATACATTTTATGTCAGACATAAATAGCTTTAATATAGGGGATTTTAAACAAAATTGTTAGAGCCATTTTTAAGAAAATCAAAATTTTTGAAAATGCTTCCATGTAAAGGGTAGTTTGTGGTGGGGATATTTTTTTAAAATCTTCGTGTCGCATCCTTGGAAGATACTAAACCTAAATACCAAGTTTGGTATTTAACGGTCTTTTTGTTTTGGGGCTATGCTGTCTAAAGGGACACACACAGACCAGTGCTTCGAGTATGAACATCTTTTGTTGATTTTGGCTCATCTTGAAACACTCATACAGTCAAATGTTGTTTACGTTCTGGCTCATATGCATAGATCTACAATACGTCACCTGTTTTTATCTTATATACGTGTTTTGAAGCCCTGTCATTGTGTGCACCAATTGACTTGAGCATCCTTTTGAGATTGCATTAAATTATGTAGCCTCTAGCGAGAGCAAAGCTTTTTCGAGGCTAAATAATCGTGCAGTATTTTATATATGCTGATGGAACTAATGCCTAGGCTTGCTTCTGTCTCACAGTTTGTGGTACGATGAGCTTGCAGTATCAGTTTTTGTATAGCAGCAATGTTTTCTGGCACAACGGCTGATTTTGGTCGATCTTCACGAATTTCGTCAGTGAGCGAACGGCGACCACGATTAAACTCGTTATACCAGCGATTCACAATGAGAAAGAATGGAGCGACATCGCCAGATGCAGTAGTAAGTTGATCAAGGCACTCTTGTATTGATAATCCACGTCGAAAATTATAACAAATCATAGCAGGAACATTTTCATGAGTTGACTCCATTTTTTTTTTCACTGAGAGACCATTTAAACGTCGTTGTAAACAACACAAATAACGCTCTATTCAAAAATCTGATGTGTTGCATTCACATGACTTTCTCTATATCTCTGCAACAAATTATTGTTAAAAAGCTAATGTCTCTATTTACTTCCTGCTACTCGAGAACAAATTAGCAGAAATAGTCTTATTACTTGTTTCCTTGTAAGTAGAAGCGAAATAAGGGAGTATCATAGATTAATGTGATATGTAAAAGCTGCCTGCTATGTAACTGAAGTTCCAGATATGGACAGGAATTAACAAATTCCTGTATAAGAAAATAAGTTTTTCATAGCTGAAACCAGAAACATTGAATGTCTAAAAAATGATCAACTGCACGAAAAAATGTATAAAACATAAATTGTGTGTTTTAACATGCTCTACATTTCTTGTGTAGTAAGTTTTCATCTAACTCTTACAGTTTAGCAGTTATGCAAAATTCCGTAAAATTCGCCCAGAATAAAGTAGTCTCCACAGGCTATTCCCAGAAAATTCAACATATACATTTTGTTTCTCAGGAAAATATCTATAATATATGATATTTTAATCAAAATCGTTAGAATCATTTTTGGGAAAATCAAATTTTTTTAAAAAAGTTCCATATAAATGTTAGTTTGGGGTGGGGGGATTTTTCTCAAAATCTTCGTGTCGCGTACCTGGAAGAACTAAACTTAAATACCAAGTTTGGTATTTTACCGACTTTTCGTTTTTGAGTTATCGTGTTCACAGACACACGGACACACACACACACACACGGACCTTTTTCCCAAAATGCTTTTTTTTTAGATAAAGGGGACCCTAAAACATATATTTCCGGTGAAATCTCGGTATGGAATTTTTTGGTGGAGTGCAATACTTTCTCTATACCCTATGTACATAGTACGTGTAGAGAAAGTAAAACGGGAAAATCACGCTCCCTCTCCGTTAATTCTCTCTAAAGGGTGGGGGGAGGTATTGTATTCACCGGCGCACTGGCGTCAACTGTTGACTCGAAATAAATTGGGCCTATAATTCTTTCTCTGCTAATGGCGCACATAAGCCAATTTTTTCGTCATGAAGGGGTACCCAATAATGATTCTGCTAAAAAATGGCGTGTTATTTATGGACGCTACTATGGTTCTCAGCGTCCCATCCTAAATTGGGCATGAAAGACCGCTTAATTTTGCTCAGAGGTCTCTCTATCAGGCTTGAGGTTCTTTTTCGTGCCATAAATCTACGACGCGGGACCAACGGCTTTACTTCCCTTCCGAAGGGATCCATCGTCCTCCGCCGGATTTGAACCCACGACATGGGTATAATGATTATGTTGTATACACATATATACATGAAGGAGGAACCAAGCCTCGTCCAAATATTAAATGTGGGAGAATTTCGCCATTATATACACTATTGACAGCTCACTCACGAAAAGTGTAAACATATACGAATCATAAATAAATAAATAAATACAGGCTGTGCAGTAGAAAACAAATGTTGAGTCTTAATACACTAAGTACAGGACGAAATAATAAACTACACTGGTAATAACTCAACTACACGATATCACAGTCAGCTCAATACTGCCTTTTCAGAGCAGAGAAAAACAAGTCAGCACCGTGACCTTGTGCTGTCAGGTTTCCTTGTGCGCAGTGGAAAAACACCGCTCAGCGGTTCCGGTGTTTTTGAGTCGCACGGTATGTGAAACATCCGTCCTAGTGGATTAAAAATTCGCAAATATGTAACTTCAATATGGTACCTTTTTTTATACAAAAAGTCCGATGAGCTTCATTTGCACTGCTCTACTCCTCTGTAACACATTAATGTTACTAAGCTTATTCTTCTATTTCGTACTAAAACATTACCAGAGACGATCTTATTACTTAGTTCCTTATAAGTAGAAAGGAAATAAGGGAATGCACCAGACTAAACCGATAGTCAAATATTTTAAAGTTTGGTTGCTATGGGATTGAAATAGGTTTCTTTGCGTGGCCAAGCGTTGACAACTTCCCATATGAGAAAAGGTTAAGTATTTCAAAACTGAAATCAATAATAATGAATATCTAGAGCGGCCAACTGCACGAAAAAAAGTATATGAAATAAATTGTGTATTTTATCGAAATCTATATTTTTGTGCAGTAAGTTTTTGTCTAACTCTTACAGTTTGCCAGTTATATAAAATTCAATAAAAATCGTCCAGAATAAAGACGTTTTGGGAGGCTATTCCCATAAAATTCAAAATACACATTTTATTTAGAAAGTAAACATCTAAAATATAAGAGATTTTAATCAAAGTCGTTAGAGCTATTTTTGAGAAAATCTAAATTTTCGAAAATTTTTCCATGTAAAGGGTAGTTGATGGTGGGAGGATTTTTCTCAAAATCTTCGTGTCGCATACCTGGAAAATACTAAACTTAAATACCAAGTCTGGTATTTTATCGACTTTTCGTTTTTGAGTTATCGTGTTCACAGACACACGGACACTCTCTCTGTCTCTCTCTCTCTCTCTCACACACACACACCCACACACACACAAACACAGGACTTTTTTGTGCAAATGCTTTTTTTTTATATTGGGGACCCTAAAACATATATTTCCGGTAAAATCTCGGTATCGAATTTTTGGGTGGAGTGCAATACCTTCTCTATACACTATGTACATGGTGCGTGTAGAGAAAGTAAAAAGTCTAGGAAATAAATTGTGTATTTTATGGAGATCTATATTTTGTGTGCAGTAAGTTTTTGTCTAATTCTTACGGTTTACCATTTATACAAAAATTCAATAAAAATCGTCCAGAATAAAGACGTATTCGGAGGCTAATTCTCATAAAATTCAAAATACACATTTTATTTGGAAGGTAAACATCTAAAATATAAGAAATTTAAACAAAGTCGTTAGAGCTATTTTTGAGAAAATCTAAATTTTCGAAAATTTTTCCATGTAAAGGCTAGTTTGAGGTGGGGGGATTTTCTTCAACATTTTCGTGTCGCATCCTTGGAAGATATCGAACTTAAATACCAACACACACAGACAGACATACAAACAGAAATTGCTCTAAAAATGCTTTATTTTTGGGTTCTGGCGGAGTCAAAACATTTATTTTCGGGTAAATCTCGGTATTGAATTTTTGGGTGCAATGAAGTACCTTCTCTATACACTATATATATAGTACGTGTGAAGAACGCAAAAATACAAATATATACAGAGTGATTTATACAGAACTGCAGCATTTCTTTCTTTAATTATTCCATTGGAAATTCATTCAATGACCCAATTTTATTACCAAATTAGGGCGTATGTTCTGGAGTTTCGATTCCTTGTCACTAGATGCGCGGATGTTAAACCAAACTGTGAACACTGCAGAGTACCGACTGATTTTCATGGAGTTCGTTGAGCAACTGGACGATGTAGAGCTGAGTCAAGGATATTTTCAGCAAGATGGCGCTATATGCCATATATCAAATGAACCCATGAACCTAATTACAAGCTTCTTTGACGACCGGATAATTTCCAGGATCCTATGGCCACCGAGATCTCCGGATTTAACATCGCCGGACTTCTTTCTATGGGGTTACTTAAAAGACAGGGTTTACGCCACACGTCCCCAGACATTGGTCGATCTGAAGCACATCACAAAGGAGATTCAGGATATTGACAACAGAGTCCTCCAACGAGTGGTCAGTAACATGGAACGACGAGTTGAGTAGTGTCTTATGCAGGATGGAGGACATTTTCAACATTTGCTATAGAGTTAAATAATCTCCCGAAAATCCTCTACAATTTAGGTAGATATAATAAGTTGTCGCTAGCATAATACGTTTTGAAACAATTAATGAAACAAATGTGTCAGCTCTATATAAATCACCCTGTATTTATTGGCAAAAATTCTTAAAACAGCTCTTTGGTCCCTTCGTTGCAATTGGGTGCAAAGATTGCAGTTCTCGGAAGTTTAGGTGTTGACAAGCAAGTACGAGGAGTCGTACTGTTTCGCTAGCGTGTAAATACAACCCTGAACATCAACAGGTAGGGGCATGAGATGGTGTGGCTTAGCTTGTAAACAAAACTGTTCAACTACAGTACACTCGGAAAGTCTTCTACACTACTAAAATTCAAAGGTAAAAAATCTGAAGTGTTACACTCACATGACTTTCTCTAGCTCTTCTACAGATTTCTTACATAAGATTATTCTTCTTTCTGCACCTTGATAATCGAGATAATCATTACCAGAATTGTCTTCCTACTTAGTTCCTTATAAGTAGGAAGAAAATAAAGGAATACACCAGGCTAAATCGATAGTCAAATGTTTTAAAAGCTGACGTTATTCGATTTCCATTGCAAATCGCTTCCTTGCTTGGCCAGGAGTGGAACAAAAGAAAAACGAACATTTCCTGTCTGAGAAAAGTTTAAGTACTTACAACTGAAACCAAAAACAATGAATATCTCGGAAACAGTTACCTCCACAACAAAACTGTAAAGGACATAAGTTGTGTGTTTTGATCAGATAAATATTTTCTGTGTTGCAGGTTTTTGTCTAGCTCTTACCGTTTAGCAGTTAAGCAAAATTTATCAAAATTCATTCAGAATAAAGAGCTCTTCAGAGGCTATTTCCAGAAAATTCAAGATATACATTATATTTGGTATGTGAGTATCTTTAATATACGGGATTTTAATTAAAATCGTTGGAGCCATTTTTTAGAAAATCAAAATTTTCGAAACTATTTCCATGTAAAGGGTAGTTGGGGGTGGAGAGATTTTCTTGAAAATCTTCATGTCGCATCCTTGCAAGATACCAAGTCTAAATACCATTTAGTATTTAACGGTCTTTTCATTTTTGAGCTATGCTGTCCACAGACACACACACACACACGGACATCGAATTTTTGGGTGGAATACAATACTTCCTCTATACACTATGTACATAGTACGTATAGAGAAAGTAAAAATGTATGACATAAACTGTGTGTTTTAACAAGCTTTACAGTTTTTGTGTAGTAAGTTCTTGTTTATGTCTTACGATTTACCATTACGAAAAATTCAGCAAAGTTCACCCAGAATAAACATATCTTCAGAAGTTATTTCAAGAAAATATAACATACATTTTAACTGTGATATTAATATCTTTAATAGACGGTATTTTAATCAACATCTTTACAGCCATTTTGTAAAAATAAACATTTTCAAAATGTTTTTCATTTAGTTTGGGGTTAATGTATTTTCTCCAAATCTTTGTGTCACATCCTTGGAAAATACGAAACAAAAATACCAAGTTTGGTATTTTACGGACTTTTCGTTTTTGGGTGTTCGTGTTCACAGGCTCACGGACACACATGGTCCTTTTCTAAAATATTTTTTTATATATGGGACCCTAAGACGTGTATTTCCGGTGAAATCTGCACCTCGAATTTTTAGTGGAATGCAGCACCTCTTCTATACACTACATAGATGGTACATGTAGAGAAAGTAAACGGTAATAGGCCTATGTTTTGGATCTCGAGGAACAATTACAAATATGTTTGTGAAATGGGAGGACAAAGTATAAAATTGATAGAAGTGTTGAACAAATAGTCACACAAAATATCATAAAACACTCCGTAGCTATTTTTCAAAATCATTTCTAAGGTTTAAACAGAACGTAAAATGAAATATTTGTATAGAAATCGCTTTATTTTTGTACTTATTCACTTTTATTGTTGTAAATGTTATTGTTGTTGTACATATTTTAAAATACTTGTTACAATTTGTTCCCATAACTTAATTTTTACTTAACTATTATAAAGTATGTTAAAATGTTTTTGTAATACTTGCCATTAACATTTTCTGTTAAAACCTCTATATGTATATTTTTATTTTGTGTCATTAAGCAAACTTATTTGTGAGTCAGATTAAAAAATAACTAAAATTATAAGTTATATTTTATAACAAAACAGGAACAATTTACGACAAAATGTCACTTCTATACAATAACCTTATATATTCTATTCACATGAGTTTGTCTATCTGCTCTGCAATTAAACTATTTTTATAAAACTAATATTTTCTACCACACTTAATATATGTTGACCAGGAGCAGGAAAAAAGAGCATGACTGAAATCTCCTGTATTAAAAGAAAGCTGATGCGTTCCATTGACATGACTTTCTCCATATCTCTGCAACAAATTATTGTCAAAAAGTTTATACTTCTATTTACTTCATGTTAATCGAGAAAATATTAGCAGAAATAGTCTTACTTGCTTCCTTGTAAGTAGAAGCGAAATAAGGGAGTACCATAGGTTAAAGTGATAGTCAAAAGCTGGTTGCTATGTGACTGAAGTTCTTTTGTTTGTATGGACAGGAGTTGACAAATTTCTGTATGAGAAAACTCTGATGTGTTCCATTCACATGACTTTCTCTACCTTTCTGCAACAATTTATTGATAAAAAGTTAATGTTTCTATTTACTTCATGCTAATCGAGAAAAAAATCTTATGTGTTACACTCACATGACTTTCTCTAGCTGTTCTACAAACTTCATACATAAGATTCTTCTTCCTTCTGGACCTTGCTAATTGTGGTACTCGTTAGCACAATGTTCTTATTATTTAGTTCCGTATAAGTAGGAAGAAAATAAGGGAATACACTAGGCTAAACAGATAGTCAAATGTTTCAAAAGCTATCGTTATGCGATTGTCATCACATATCGCTTCTTTTCTTGGCTAGGAGTAGAACAAAAGAAAAACGGACACTCCCGTCTGAGAAAAGTATAAGTACTTCACAACTGAAACTAATATCAATGAATACCTCGAAAACGGGAAGCTCCACGAGAAAAATGTAAATGACATAACTTATGTATTTTAACCAGACCTAAATTTTTATACAGTAAGTTTTTGTCTATCTCTTACTATTAACTAGTTATACCAAATTAAGGAAAATTCATCAAGAATAAACAAGTCTTCAGAAGCTATTCCCAGAAAATTCAAGATAAACATTTTATTTGTTAGGTAAATATCTTTAATATACGATATTTTAATCAAAATCATTACAGCAATTTTTAAGAAAATCAAAATTTTCGAAAAAAGTTCAGTGTAAAGGGTAGTTTGGGGTGGGGGGATTTTTCTCAAAATCTTCGTGTCGCATCCCTGGAAGATACTAAACTTAAATACCAAGTTTGGTATTTTAGCTTCTTTTCGTTTTTAATTCATCGTGTTCACAGTAACACGGACATACGGACACATGGAGACACACACGGACCTTTTTCTAAAAATGCTTTTTTTGGATACAGGGGGTCCTAAAACATATATTTTCGGTGAAATCTCGGTATCGAATTTTTGCGTGGAATGCAGTACTTCTCTATCCCTATGTACATTGTGTATTTGGGGCTAGAGAAAGTAAAGATTAGTACAAATAGTCTTATTACTTGCTTCCTTGTAAGCAGAAGGGAAATAAGTGTTTACGTTAGGCTAAACTAATAATCTTTTGTTATGTGATTGAAGTTCCTTTGTTTGTATGGACAGGAGTTGACAAATTTCTGTATGAGAAAAATATAAGATTTTCATAGCTGAAACCAAAATCAAGGAATATCTAAAAAACGATTAATTGCACGAAAAAAATGTGTATAACATAAATTGTGTGTTTTAATGTGCTCTACATTTTTTGTGTGTTAAGTTTTTGCCCATCTCTTACGGTTTAGCAGTTATGTAAAATTCCGTGAAATTCATCCAGAATAAAGTAATCTTCACAGGCTATTCCCAGAAAATTGAAGATATACGTTATCTTTAATATTCGAGATTTTAATCAAAATCGTTTAAGCTTTTGAAAAAAGTTCTACGTAAAGGGTAGTTGGGGGAGGGGGGATTTTCTTGAAAATCTCCGTGTCGCATCCTTAGAAGATACCAAACTTAAATACCAAGTTTGGTATTCAACGGTCTTTTCGTTTTTGAGCTATGCTGACAACACAGACACACAGAAAAACACACACACACACACTGACACACACACTGACACACAATCGCTCATTTACGTACCTTTTTCCAAAAATGTTTTCTTTTTGGATTCAGGGAGACCCAAAACATGTACTTCCGGTGAAATCTCGGCATCGAATTTTTTGGTGCAATACAATACTTTCTATATACACTATGTACATAATACGTGTAGAGAAAGTAAAAAAGGAATATCTCAAAAGCGATCAACTCCACAAAAAATGTATATAACATAAATTATGTGATTTATCGTTATCTACATTTTTTGTGAAATAGTTTTTGTCTATAAGGTTTACCAGTTATGCAAAATTCAATAAACATCATCGAGAATAAAGAGGTCTTTAGAGACTATTCCCAGAAAATTCAAGATATACATTTTAACTGTCATGTAAATATCTTAAATATAAGAGATTTTAATCAAAATCGTTAGTCAGTTTTTAGAAAATCAAAATTTTCGAACTTTTTTTCCAAGTAAAAGGTATCTACTTTGGGGGAGGGGGAGATTTTCATGAAAACGGTCTTTTCATTTTTGAGCTATGCTGCCCACAGACAGACACACACACACATATACACACAAACACACAGACACACACGGACATTTTTCTAAAAATGCTATTTTGGGATTCAGGAGGTCTCAAAACATATATTTCCTGAGAAATCTTGGTATCGAAATTTTGGGTGCAATAGAATACCTTCTCTGTACACTATGTACATAGTACGTATAGAGAAAGTAAAAAGTAGGAAAAGGTCCCTGTGTGAACAATATAACTGAAGAAAATCAAGTCAGCTAAATACCAAACTTAATAATTAACACCAGGATATTCCAAGGATGGGACAGTAACGTTTTCAAGAAATTCCCCTAATTCAAACTACCCAACAAATGGAAAAAGTTTCGAAAAGATTTTACTATCTCAAAATATGACTTAAGATTTGGACGAAAGCAAATTTATTAAATATACTTGCATCACAAATAAAATATATAGCTTGTATTTTCTCTGGATAGTCTCTGAAGACGTCTTGCATTACTAAGAGACAGGCAAAAACGTAGTATACAATAATCTGGTTAAATACGTTTTGTCTGGGAAGAAGAAGGAGGAGCCCAGTAGACCACGGCCCACAAGCTCGGATTATACTCCAGCCAGTATTGGCGCCGGCCGTGAAAGCCTAAGAATTTCGATGAATCTGGTTAAAACACACAATTTATGCCAATTACTTTTTTAGGCAGAGTTAACTAATTCCAAGATATTCCTTCTTATTATTTTAACATAGTATACTTTCCTCAAAAATAATTCGCAATTAGTTTTTCTTTTGATATACATCTAGCCATAGAAATAGAACCGATTTTAAATCGTATAGTCAAATCTTTTAAAGGCTAGTTTCCATCTCCTTAGCCAAGTGTATTTCCTTATTGTTTTCTACTTATAACGAAATATTTATCTCGAAATCATGTAGTAGATAGAAGAATAATGGCTTGAAAGGATTCTTTGTTTGCAGAAGATAGAGATATTTCTGTGAATGGATCCTATCAGATTTTTTAATTTTTTACTTTCACGAAAAAAAGTATGCAGGTTAATTTACTTTATAAGCCAATTAGATAAAATCGACTTGTTTACAATAATTCTTTTCTGTACTCCCGTATGTACTATGTACTTAGTAGATAGGAAGGACATTGTATTGCACACAAAAATTCGATATTTCACCGGAAATACATTCATTAGGATCCCCTGAATCCAAAAAGAGCATTTTCAGAAAAAAAAAATCCTTGTATCTGTCTGTCTGTGGACGGCATAGCTCAAAATCGAAACAACGGTAAAATACCAAACTTGGTATTTAAGTTTAGTATTTTCCAAGGATGCAACACGAATATTTTCAATAAAATCCCCCCACCCTAACTACCCTTTACATGGAAAATGTTTCGAAAGACTTGTTTTTCTTTAAAATGGCGCTAACGATTTTTTAATAAAATAAAACACATTAAAACAATTTCCATCACAAATAAAATGTATATCTTGAATTTTCTGAGAATAACTTCTGAAGACTTGTTTATTCTGGATTAATTTTGCTGAAAATTATATAATTAGTAAACCGTAAGATATAGACAAAATCTTAATACACCAAAAATGTAGGTCTCGTTCAAAACCACAATTTACATCCTATATATTTTTTCGTGAAGTTTACGTTATCGAGATATTCCTTGTTGTTAGTTTCATTTGTAAAGTACTTATACTTTTCTCGGACAGGAAGTGTCCCATTTTTACTTTCTCTATACGTGCTATGTACATAGTGTACAGAGAAGGTATTACACTCCACCAAAAAATCGATACCAAGATTTGACCGGAAATATATGTTTTAGGGTCCCCTGTGTCCGTGTGTCTGTGAACACGATAACTCAAAAACAAAAAGTCGATAAAATACCAAACTTAGTATTTAACTTCAGGATCTTCCAGGGATACGACACTGTGATTTTGGGAACAATCCCCCCACCCCCAACTATCCTTTAAATGGAACTTTTTTCGAAAATTTTGATTTTCTAAAAAGTGGCTCTAACGATTTTGATTAAAATTTCGTATATTAAACATATTTACCTGACAAATAAAATGTATATTTTGAATTTTCTGGGAATAGCCTCTGAAGAGTAGTTTATTCTGGATGAATTTAACAGAATTTTGAATAACTACTAAACCGTAAGAGATGGACAAAAACCTACCACACAACAAATGTAGAGCACCTTAAAACACACAATTTATGTTATATACATTTTTTTTCATAAGTTCGTCGTTTTTGAGATATTTCTTGTTTTTGGTTTCTGCTATAAAAACTTCATACTTTTCTCATACAGGACTTTGTGAACTCATGTCCATACAAACAAAGGAACTTCAGTCGCAGAGCAACCAGCTTTTGGCTTTCACTTTAACCTATGGTACTCCCTTATTTCGCTCCTACTAACAAGGAAGCAAGTAATAAGACTAGTTCTGCTAATTTTTGCTCTATTAGATGAGTTAAATAGAATAATTTGTTGCAGTGATATAGAGAAAGTCATGTGAATGGAAAACATCAGATTTTTACTTTCTCTATACTCACTATGTACATAGTGAATAGAGAATGTATTGCACTCCACCAAAAAAATCGATACCGAGATTTCACCAGAAATATGTTTTAGGGTCCCCTGTGTCCAAAAAAATTATTTTCAGAAAAAAGTCTGTGTGTGTGTCCGTGTTTCCGTGTGTCCGTGTTTACGTGTATCAGTGTGTACGTGTGTCCGTGTGTCTGTTAACACGATAACTCAAAAACAAAAAGACGATAAAATACCAAACTTAGTATTTAAGTTCAGTATCTTCCAGGGATGCGATACGAAGATTTTGAGAAAAATCCCCCCACCCCAAACTAACCTTTATATGGAACTTTTTTCGAAAATTTTGATTTTCTGAAAAATAGCTCTAACAATTTTGATTAAAATATCGTATATTAAAGATATTTAGCTGACAAATATCGTGAATTTTTTGGGAATAGCTTCTAAAGACCTGTTTATTCTGGATGGATTTTGCTTAGTTTGGCATAACTAGTAAACCGTAAGAGATAGACAAAAACCTGCTTTATAAACAATGTAGGTGTTGTCATGTTGTTGTTATGTCATATACATTTTTCCCGTGGAGCTTGCCGTTTACGAGGTATTCATTGTTATTAGTTTCAGTTGTGAAGTACTTATACTTTTCTCAGACGGGAGTGTCCGTTTTTCTTTTGTTCTACTCCTTGCCAAGAAAAGAAGCGATTTGTAATGACAATCGCATAACGACAGCTTTTAAAACATTTGACTATCGGTTTAGCCTGTGTATTCCCTTATTTTCTTCCTACTTATAAGGAACTAAGTAATAAGAAAATTGTGGTAATGAGTAGCTCGAAGAGCAAGGTGCAGAAAGAAGAATAATCTTATGTAAGAAGTTTGTAGAACAGCTAGAGAAAGTCATGTGAGTGTAGCACTTAGGTTTTACTACTCCTGATCAAGCGAAGAAGCGATTAGCAATGGCAATTTAGCAACGCTCATTCCTTTAGTTTCCATCTACTTATAAGGAACTAAGTAATAAGAACATTTTGCTAATGTTTATTTCAAATAGCGTTATATAGAAAAAAGAATAAATTTTTGTAAGAAGTTTTGTTTGCAGAGCAATTAAAGAAAGTCACGTAACACATCAGCTTTTTTTCTATTTTTACGGAAGAAAGCATGTTGATATTTTGCTGTTAACAGATTGATTTATTTTATAAGCCAAATATCTAAAATAGACTTTTTGACAGTAATGTTTGTACATTCGGTCTCCTTAAACACATACACTGATCAATCACGTAAATGTAAAGAGCTATAAAAGTGTTATGAAAATGCAGTTTTCTGAGAATGCTAGTTCTAAAGCCAGACCCACTTCTCCCAGCCAGTAATTTTACAGTTGATTCGTTTAAGGAAGCGAAGAAGGCTCTCTATTTTTCCACAAAGTGTTCGATTTACGTACGTGACTGAAATGTTTAAGTCGCTTTGCAGACCTGAGGGCAAACTTGGATTAGAATTTTACTTTCTTTGCTGTACCTCCAATAATTAAATTGCTGCATTGAGATTCCCTGCATGCTATCAACGAATGAAGCCATTTACCTCGAAGTTTAGTAATGAAACTTTTAAACGGAAAGGCCACTCTAGCAAAACGGAGGTAGTTCGTGCCTGTTGAAATTGCAAGCAGCTTTATACAAGAGTTCGTTTACTTCTCAGTGGCAACTTGAATAGTCGATACCAGGTATCTGCAAACATGCGTGTGAAATCTGTGCTGGACAAAGCGATGTAGGGGCAGGCTTTCTCCGGGTTCTCCGGTTTCCCCCGCCATCACATTCCAACGGTGTATCACCAGTGTCATCGGCTGCGGTGCCACAAATAGCAGAAGCGGGTGACAAACACTATAAAAAATCTGATGTGTTCCATTCACAAGACTTTCTCTACATCTCTGCAACAAGTTATTGTTAAAGAGCTTGTGCTTCTATTTACTTCATGCTAATCGGGAAAAAATTAACAGAAATAGCCTTATTACTTGCTTCCTTGTAAGTAGGAGAGAAATAAGGGAGTATCATAGGTTAAAGTGATAATCAAAGCTGATTGCTAAGTGACTGAAGTTCCTTTGTTTGTACGGACAGGAGTTGACAAATTCCTGAATGAGAAAAGTATACATATTTACTTTCTCTACACGTACTATGAACATAGTGTATAGAGAAGGTATTGCACTCCACCAAAAAATTCCATGCCTAGATTTCATCGGAAATATATGTTTTAGGGTCCCCTGTGTCCAAAAAAAGTATTTTCAGAAAAAGGTCCGGGTGAGTGTCAGTGTGTCCGTGTGTCTGTGAACACCATAACTCAAAAACAAAAAGTCTGTAAAATACCAAACTTGGTATTTAAGTTTAGTATCTTTCAGGGATGCGACACGAAGATTTTGAGAAAAATCCCCCCACCCCAAACTATCCTTTAAATGGAACTTTTTTCGAAAATGTTGATTTTCTAAAAAAATGGCTCGAATGATTTTGATTAAAATATCGTATATTAAAGCTATTTATCTGACAAATAAAATGTTTATCTTGTATTTTCTGAGAGTAGCCTCTGAAGAGTACTTTATTCTTGGTGAACTTTAAGGAGATGGAAAAAAACTTACCTCATGAAAAATGTAGAGCACGTTAAAACAGATAATTTATGTCATATACATGTTTTTCCTAGAGTTCGTCGTTTTTGAGACATTCCCTGTTCATGGTTTCAGCTTTGAAAAACTTATACTTTTCTCATACAGGAAATTGTCAACTGCTGTCCATACAAACAAAGGAACATCAGTCGCACTTTAACATTATTTTGCTTCTACTTACAAGGAAGTAGTAATAGGACTATTTCTGCTATTTTTTTTTTTTTCTGATTAGCATGAAGTAAATAGAAGTATAAGCTTTTTAACAATAATTTGTTGCAGAGAGGTAGAGAAAGTCATGTGAATGGAACACATCAGATTTTTTATAACGTATCGTTTATAACAGTTTATGTGAACTGTGCTCTTAGAAGAAAAATTATTATAAAAAATCGTATAGTTCCATTCATGTAAGTTTCTCTAGCTATTCTAAATTCAAATTATTTTTACAAAAGATTTATCTACATCATCCTAATTAAGATAAACTTTGCAGATATAGTCTTATTACTTGCTTCACTGTAAGTAGAAGAGAAGTAAGGTAATAAATTTCCTTGCTAAGGCGATAGTAATATCTTTTAATAGCTGGTCGCTATGACAAACAATTCACGTTCGGTTCACTCTATATGGCATAAAATACGTGTTTTAATGTATGTATTAAGTTTTTGTCTATCTCTTACGGATAAACCTTTTAGCCAATTTCTGCAAAACTCATCCGGAATAAACAGATCTTCAGAGGCTGTTCCTAAAAAATTCATAATAAATATTTTATTTGTGATATGAATGCCGTTAATATACGGTATTTTAATCATCAGGTTACAACCATTTTGAAGAATAACAAAGTTTTCAAAGATTTGTCTATATTTAGGGCAGTTTTTTGAAAATGTTCGTGTCGCATCCTTAGAAGATACTAAACTTAAATACAGGTTTGTAATTGAACTCTCTTTAGGTTTTTTAGCTATGCTGTGCACAGACACACGCACACAGAGACAAACACTGACCATTTTCTAATTTTTTTTTTTGGAATTAGAGCAACGGTTCCCAACCGGTGTGCCCCGGCACCCTAGGGTGCCGTGTGATTGGCTAAGGTGTGCCGCGAGATATTGAGATAAACAAAAAAAAAAAAAAAAAAAACTTCTACTGAAGCCTTAAGTCTTGTAAGGTCTTGAAATAAAATAAGTCAAATCAATGACTCTTATGCACGGCAGATAGTGATAGTGGTCGATTCATTTCAATAATTCAGTTATACTAGTATACCACAGATGGCATTACAGCTATACGCTGCCGAACATTCCCGAGACTACTCGCTTCCTCACTTACATTCCCGAGACTTCGACAGATGAATATATAAAAGTGTACGCCGCTTGGCGCTTTCAGTTGTTGGGGCCTTCACGCCGGCGGTGTCTTTAGATGTCGAGAAGGCCTTCTCAACCACCTGGCATGAGGGTCTCCTGTTTAAACTCATCCAGATTGGCCTACACACACAGTTAATCAACATCATACACAGCTTCCTACACCAACGCACCTTCGTAGTTGCAGTTGCGGGGCAAACATCTACACCAAAACCACTACGAGGCGGAGTCCCAGAAGGCTCCGTACTATCACCCACCCTGTTTAGCCTTTTTATGGCAGACTTCCCTACGGTGCAGGGCGTCAACATGGCCCAGTTTGCTGATGACGTCCTGCTCTACCGCACCGACAGCAATATACGCAGAGCCTTCAACCCCATACAGAGACACCTCTGTCTCGTCCAGGACTGGTGCAGACAGTGGCGGATATCCGTTAATCCGGGCAAAAGCCATGCTGTTCTGTTCACCAGAAAACGCCCCGAAATAAACCAGATACCCAACTTTTCCTATCAGGGCCAAAGGATAGAGTGGGGGAATTCCGTCAAATACTTGGGCGTCATTCTTGATAAGGGCCTAACTTTTCGTGAACACGTGCGGGGAACGTCGGACAGGGCGAAGGGGGCGGTAGCCTCCCTTTACCCTGTGCTGGCCTCCCAGATGCCGGTTCACTTAAAGTTACGCCTTTTCAAGGCGCTAGTCCCCCTGCTGCTCTATGCCTGCGAAGTGTGGGGTATGGCAGCAGACTCCTGGCTTCTCTGGTTGCAGCGGGTGCAGAATAGAGGACTCCGGTCCATATATTCTGTATGTCGACGTTTCCCTTTGAGGCTACTACATGAAGCTTCGGCCCTCCCATATGTGGAATATGTTATTAGGCGCCGGGCTCAAAAATTCTACGCCAGATTGGGCGAACATGAGAACGCTCTTGTCAGATTTCTGCGGGAGTACTTACCCTCTGAACGCCGAAAAAAGCGGATCCGGGTTCCCCGCATGGCTTGTGGGAACCCCCGGTAACAACGGCTTTAAATCAGCCAACAGCGTAATAGCTGAACAAAGCACTCCCCCCTCCCATTGGGAGAAGTCTATGAAAATTCACCACCATATTTAAATAAAATAAACACCAGCGGAGCAGAGGAAAGGATGCTGCTCCTAAAAATGCAACCGCTCGAGGAGCCTACCAGCGCTACCTCCTTAACACCAACACTCGAAACTCCAAAACTAAAACCTCAACCTTCACCTCATTCTTGTGGTTAAACCCTTACCAGAGTAGGTACACAGCAACAACACCTAGGCTCACCACGAGACTACCAGACACGCACGTACGCACGCTTTCAGTTGTCTTCCTCGCGTTGACTCACAGTGTTTAGCTATGGATAAGTTCATTGTTAAACGTAAACGCCAGGACAGTGAAAGTGAACAGTCGGCTCCTACTGCTTGCTTTAAGAAGCCAAATCTTACAGTTTCTCCCGGACCGTCGAATTCACCACATAAAGAAGACAAACGAAAGAAAAGAACATACCAGGACAGTTACTTAGCGTATGGATTTAAGTGGAATAACAACGAGGAAAACCCTATCCCTCTGTGTTTAGTTTGTGGCGAAACACTTAGCAACGAGGTCATGGTACCTAGCAAACTGAAGCGGCATCTTACAACAAAGCATCCTAGTATGTCACAGAAAAGTGTAATGTATTTTTCACATATATTAGAAGGGGAGAAGAAAACAGCTGTGCGAATGGTAAGGAGAATGACCATAGGTGATACTGCTCTTGAAGCCTCATTTAAAGTAGTAGAACTGATAGCTAAAAAAAAAGAAACCTCATACTCTTGGAGAGTAAATCATTGACCCTGCAAGTCAAGTTATAGTTTCAACAATACTTTGCGAAGGATCAGCTAATCAAATTTCGAAAATTCCTCTGTCTAACAACGCAATCAGCCGCAGGATATCTGAAATGTCATGCAATATCAACGAACAAGTCACAGAGAAAATAAAAACTTATAGAACATTTGCTTTGCAAGTAGATGAGAGTCTCGATATTGGTGACAAACCGCAACTCCTTGGTTTTATCAGATATATTGATGAAAAATATATTAGTGAACAGTTTCTGTTCTGTAGACCGCTGGAGACTACAACCACAGGCCATGATATTTTCGTTTCTATTAATTCCTATCTCAATGACCATGATCTTTCATGGAAAGACTGTTGTGGTATATGTACAGATGGTGCACCATCTATGTCTGGGAAAATTAAAGGTTTTACTGCCAGAGCTCTCAATGAAAATCCATCCATTGTTATAACTCACTGTTTTCTGCATAGAGAGGCATTAGTCGTGCAAGCGTGTAATGAAGGTTTTGCTGAAGTGTTTAACCAAGTTGTGAAAATGGTGAACTATATGAAGTCTCGACCTTTAAAGTGCAGAATTTTTGAACAGTTATGTCGCGCAACGGATGCAGCTCATACCTCTTTGTTACTTCACACAGAAGTAAGGTGGTCGTGTATTGAACCGATTTCTCTAAATTAAAGAACAGCTAAAAACTTTTTTTAAGGATGAAAATCAAGACACATTTCATGAGCTCTTACTGAGTGATTCTTGGTGTTTTGAACTGTCGTATCTGGCAGATATTTTTCATAAGCTGAATGAACTGAATGTTTCGATGCAGGGTCGACATGAAACAATAATCTCCTCAATCAATAACATGAAAGGTTTTAAAAGAAAACTTAGTTCTTGGAAGTCTGCAGTTCAAAAAGGAGATTTGTCGAAATTTCCATCCCTTCTTAATGTGGCAGGAGATAAAGATCTGGGTAAACTGAAAGACCGCATTTGTGATCACTTATCAAGATTGCAAGATGCAATAGATGCGTACTTTCCAACTATTTCCACTACGAATCTCGACTGGGTTGTCTCACCATTTGATTTCGTAGATAGTGCAGAGGAAATAGATTTCACTGCTTGCGAACGAGATGAATTTATTTATCTTTGCGCTGATTCCACACTAAAAGGTAAGTTCACCAAGAGTGAGGCGTCGGTGGCTAGTTTTTGGCTTCAACGGAGAGAGGAGTACCCTACCCTCATGAAGAAAGCAATTAATGCATTTTTGCCCTTTTCAACATCCTATCTATGCGAGCAAGCCTTCTCTGCTATGGTGACAATAAAATGCAAAGCAAGAAATAGACTGAATAACCTTGAGGATGATTTGCGTGTTTCACTGTCAACTGTAAGACCCGACATCACATATCTGTGCTCTAAGCATCAATCACAAGTTTCACATTAATCATTAATCGAACAACATTTATTGATGTATTTTTACTCAGTGATTGTAGTAAAGTTTACTGTATTATGTTATGGTGTACGTTATTATTATATTATATATCTATAAATTAACATATTAAGCTTAATTTTCTTTTAGTTCAAGGAAGGGTGCCCCTGGTGTTTAATGTTATTCCCAAGGGTGCCGTGAACTTCAAAAGGTTGGGAAACACTGGATTAGAGTGTTTCAAAACTTTTATTTCCATCAAAATCTCGGTATTGAACTTTTGAATAAATACAATAACTTCTCATAAACACTATGAACGTTGTAAGCGTAGAGAAAGTAATAATATAAACGATCATGCAAGGTCAAAGACACAACTTTAAAACATGTCAAAAATATCAACATGATATCTTACATACCCACCGTGGACTATCCAGCTTTCACAAATACTTTATCCTTAAGGGGAGTCGAAATATAATATCCTTAATTTTTTTCTATTTTCATGTTTTAATTGCAATAAAAATATTTCCAGTCTCTCGCTCATTTTGGTATAATTTTCATAGATGTACGCTAATTTAAAATAGTTAAAAACGCTGCTGAAAATAATGCTGCATAGTGGTTTTTAGAATATTTTGGTACACTCACTTGGTAAAACATTTATAACTTTTTACTTTCTCTACACGTACTATGTACATGGTGTATAAGAAAGATATTGCACTCCACCCAAAAATTCGATACCGAGATTTCACCGAAAATATATGTTTTAGGCTCCCCTGTATCCAAACAAAGCATTTTCACAAGAAGGCCCGTGTGTGTGTGTGTGTGTGTGTCCGTGTATCAGTGTGTCAGTATGTCCGTGTGTCTGTGAACACGATAACTCAAAAACGAAAAGTCGGTAAAATACCAAAAATGGTATTTAAGTTCAGTGTCTTTCAGGGATGCGACACGAAGATTTTGAGAAAAATGCCCCACCCCAAACTACCGTTTACATGGAGCTTTTTTCTAAAATTTTGATTTTCTCAAAAATGGCTATAACGATTTTGATTAAAATATTGTATATCAAAGACATTTACTTGAAAAATAAAATATTCTGGGAATAGCCTCTGAAGAGTACTTTATTCTGGATAAATTTTCGGAATTTTACATAGCTGTTAAACCGTAACAGATGAAAGAAAAACAAAAAAACAACTTTCCACACAAAAATGTAGAGCATATTAAAACACACAAGTTATATGCATTTTTTTTCGTAGAGTTGATCGTTTTTGAGATATTCCTTGTTTTTTGTTTCAGCTTTAAAAAACTTATACTTTCTCACACAGGACTTTGTCAACTCCTGTCCATACAAACAAAGGAACATTAATCATATATTAACGAGCTTCTGACTGTAACTCTAATCTACTTACAAGGAAGCAAGTAATAAGACCATTTCTGCTAATTAACAATAATTTCTTACAGAGATGTAGGGAAAGTTAAGTGAATGGAACAATCAGATTTTTAAATATTAGTGTTAGAGAAGAGATGTTTTTTTTTATTTTGCTCGCAAAGTTTACTTTAGCTGTTTGAAGCGCTCATACTTCATGTGAGAGATTCGAAATACTGCAAAGACGTGTTTGGAAACTTATGTTTCATTTTTACTTTCTCTACACATACTATGTACATAGTGTATACAGAAGGTATTGTAATTCACGCAAAAGTTCGATACCGAGATTTCACCGGAAATACATGTTTTGAGACCCCCTGAATCCATATGAAGCATTTTTAAAAAAATGTCCGTGTGTGTGTCTGTGGGCAGCATAGCTCAAAAATGAAAAGACTGTTAAAAACCAAACTTGGTATTTAAGTTTGATATCTTCCAAGGATGCGACGCGAAGATTTTCAAGAAAATCTTCCCACCCCAAACTACCCAATGGAAAATTTTTGAAAATTTTGTTTTTCTTAGAAATGGTTCCACCGATTTTGATTAAAATCTCGTATATTTAAGATACTTACTTGACAAATAAAATGTATACCTTGAATTTTCTTGGAATAGCTTCTGAATACTGCTTTATTTTGGATGAATTTGATGGATTTTTTGCATAGCTGCTAAACCCTAAAAGATGGGCAAAAACTTCCCACACAGAAAATGTAGAGCACATTTAAACACATAATTTATGTTATATGCATTTTTTTCGTGGAGATGGTTGTTTTTATGATACTTCTTGCTTTTAGTTTCAGCTTTAAAAAACATACTTTTCTCATACAGGAACAAAGGAACTTCAGTCTCATAGCAATCAGCGTTTAGCCTATGGTTATTTCAGTTTTACTTACAAGGAAACAAGAAATAAGACTATTCTGATAATTTTTTCTCGATTATCATTAAGTTAATAGAAGAATAAGCTTTTTATCAGTAATTTGTTGCAGAGATGTAGAGAAAGTCATGTGAATGGAACACATCAAATTTTTTTTAATTGTATGTTTGAAAATTGTTTCCGAAGTTATAAAATTCTCTATATACATGACCCAGTATCTCAGAAACTAATAGACCCTAAGGGCTGACATTCTTATCCCAAATTTCCACTTAAATAGGTTTTATTTTAACGTAAAAGGTTTTATCCATATCATTTTACAATAGAGTTTTAGGATTTCTATTTTAAAAAAGTATATCTTTACTTCTAATGAACAGAAGTATTGCATTTTTATCAATCGACCGTAAAGGAGTTACTGAATATACCTTGAAAAATCTGATGTGTTCCACTCACATGACTTTCTCTATCTCTGTAACAAGTTATTGTTAATTGAAATAGTCTTATTACTTGCTTCCTAGTAAGTAGAAGCGCAATAAGGGGTATCACAGGTGAAAGTGATAGACAAAAGCTGGCTGCTATGTGACTTAAACTCCTTTGTTTGTATGGATAAGTGTTGACAAATCTCTGTATGAGAAAAGTAAAATTTTTCAAAGCTGAAAACAAAAACAAGGAATATCTCAAAACGATCAACTCCATGAAAAAAATGTATATTACATAACTTGTGTGCCTTAGCGGGCTCTACATTTTTTGTGTGGTAAATTTTTGTTCATCTGTTATTGTGTAGCAGTTATGCAAAATTTTGTAAAATTCATCCAGAATAAAGTACCTTCAGATGCTATTCCCAGAAAATTCAGGATATACATTTTATTTGCCAGGTAAATGTCTTTAATATACGATATTTTAATCAAAATCGTTAGCGCCATTTTTGAGAAAATCAAAATTTTCAACAAAAAAAAATGCATGTAAAGGGTAGTTGGGGTGGAATGATTTTCTTGATTATCTTCTTGTCGCATCCTTGGAGGATACCAAACGTTTTGTTTTTAACGGACTTTTCGTTTTTGAGATACGCTGCCCACAGATACACACAGACAGACCGACATACAAACGGACCTTTTTCTAAAAATGATTTCTTTTTTTGGGTTCAGGGGGTGCTAAATTATGTATTTGCAGTTACATCTCGGTATTGAATTTTTGAGTGCAATATAATACCTTTTCTATACATTATGTAGGTACGTGTAGAGAAAGTAAAAATGGGCTCATTATGTTAAATATTTGTTGAGGCAATGGGCCCGACTTTAACATTAGTATTTCGACTCCCCTTAAGTGTTGAAATCTGTCGAGAAAAGCCCAGGTTTATTTGATTGTTAATGAAGTTCCCTTATAAGAGGGGTACATTTTGTTTTGCATTTATGAAAACATGTGTTTTGTTACGATATGACAAAACGTAAGTCCGCTTTTGTTAAGTTCTGACATTAAAGCGCATTCCCGTTTTCCTGGAATTAAATTTCGGGGTCATCTCGGCATACAGTTACTCTGTGACATTAATTTAAAGAGGAGAATGATGTTTCTGTCCATAACAGCGCACTGCACTCAAATGCAGGATGAAATTGGGCCACTAAAGCTGGGCTTGACGGGTATCTGTGGTGACGGGCAGACCCATGGCACTGAGCGGGAATTGAACCTGCCTCCACCGCTGCCCCTCAAAATGTGGTATTTTACTACACAGCCATTTCCCTTGATAATCACTTCACCGAGTACAGCACAGCGTTGGATCCAATCCAGTTTTCCTCAGGCTAATTTTGTCCTCAAAATGCAGCACATAATATCTCTCTGAGAGTTCACACTACGTGTACAAGTTTATAAATGTCTGTATATATCTATTTTTACTTTCTCTTCACGTTTTAGGGTTCCCTGTATCAAAAAAAGGCATTTTTGGAAAAAGGTCCGTTTATCAGTCTGTCCGTGAACACGATAACTCAGAAACGAAATGTCCGTAAAGCACCAAACTTGGTATTTAAGTTAAGTATCTTCCAGAGATGCAACACAAATGTTTTAAAAAAAATCCTCCCACGCCAAATCAGGCTTTACATGGAAAAGTTTCGAAAATTTTTTAACTTTCTCAAAAATGGCTTTTGATTAAAATACGGTATATTAAAATATTTACAAGACAAATAAAATGTATATCTCGAATTTTCTGGGAATAGTCTCTAAAACCTCTTTATTCCAGATGAATTTTGCTGAATTATGCATAACTGGTAAACCGTAAGAGATAGACAAAAACCTACTACACAGAAAATGTAGATCTCGTTAAAACACATAATATATGATACACACTTTTTTGTGTGTAATTGACCATGTGTAGAGAAAGTAAAAATCTTATGCGTTCAAATCATAAGACTTTCTCTACATCTTGTAATATATTGTTTAAAAGCTTATGCTTCCATTTACTTCATGCTAATCAGAAAAAATCTGATGTGTACCATTCACATGATTTTCTGTATATCCCTGCAACAAATTATTCTTGAAAAGCTTATACTTCTATTTACTTTATGCTAATCAGAAAAAATGAGAAGAAATAGTCTTATTACTTGCTTTCTTGTAAGTAGAAGTGAAATAAGGTACCACCATAGGTTAAAGTGATAGTCAAAAGCTGGTTGCCATATCAATGAAGTTCCTTTGTTTATATGGATCGGAGTTGACAAGTTCCTGTATGAGAAAAATATAAGTTTTTCATAGCAAAAACCAAATATTAGGAATGTCTCAAAAGCGACGAACTCCACGAAAAAAAATTATATAACATAAATTGTATGTTTTAACGTGCTCTACATTTTGTGGTGTAGTAAGTCTTTGTCCATCTCTTACGGTTTAGCAGTTATTCAAAATTCCCTAAAATTCATCCAGAATAAACTGCCCTATAGAGGCTATTCCCAGAAAATTCAAGATATACATTTTATTTGTCAGGTAAATATGTTTAATATACGAAATTTTAATCAAAATCGTTAGAGCCATTTTTGAGAAAATCATATATATATATATATCTGGCAAATAAAATGTATATTTTGAATTTTCTGGGAACGGCCTCTGAAGACTACTTTATACTGGATCAATTTTACGGAATTTTGTATAACTGCTAAACCGTAAGAGATGAACAAAAACTTACCACACAACAAATGCAGAGCACCTTAAAACACACAATTTATGTTATATACATTTTTTTCGTGGAGTTGATTGTTTTTTAGATATTCCTTGTTTTTGGTTTCAGCTATAAAAACATATACTTTTCTCATACATGACTTTGTGAACTCCTGTCCATACAAACAAAGGAACATCAGTCACATAGCAACCAGCTTTTGGCTTTCACTTTAACTTATGGTACTTCCTTATTTCGCTTCTACTTATAATAAAGCAAGGAATAAGACTATTTCTGCTAATTTTTCTTGATTGGCATGAAATAAATAAAAGATAAGCTTATTAACAATAATAATTTATAGAGATATAGAGAAAGTCATATGAATGGAACACATCAGATATATACGAAAATTATACCTTAAGTGAGTTGAATGACCACTGCTCTTAAAGTATTCAAATGTTTCTCCAGAAATGTGTATGAATTATTCTATAAATCATGAAGTTGTTTCATGTGCTTGATTGCATTAATAGCTTATGTAGTCGAGTCTATAAAAAGTATTTCATTCAGCAGAAAAGTAATAAAACTTAGTCTTAAAGCATGTGAATTCATGTGCCTCTTTCTCTGATTCTGCTTGCAATACACAATCACACTTTTTCTTGCTTGCTCTTAGTATAGACAGCTATGTTCTAAACCTCAATTATTTATCTATGATACAATTCTAGTACAAATTAAAAAAGAAATATATTGGCGAATTCAAAAAAGTTAAAATGTGGAAAATTTGCAAAGCTGTTGCTTTCTTAATATGATCAATAAATACTACAACACGATTATGGTAAGAGAGTTTAACTTAGTGTTGTATACATGTGTTGACTATTTCAGTTTTCTGGCTCTCATAGCTTCTGAGGAAAAGGTACTTAAGTATTAAAAATACTGTTTTGGGAAAATGAAATGTTCTAAAAGGGATCATTGTATAACAGCTTTAAAGAATTGCAGACTGGCATTTAAATTATATTTAAATTGATTAGAATCCTCTTAACCCCTCAAAATTATACATTTTATGAAATTAGAGATAATATAGGTTTTATTAGTGTCTAAAACAAAAAAATGTTATTTTTTACCATGCAAGAGTACCTTGTCCCCTTAACATATTTAGTTTTCTTTTTAATGGCACATGCACATTGACAAGCACATATTTACAAACACAAAAAATTCAAGATATACATTTTATTTGTCATGTAAATATCTTTAATATACAGAGTGTTTCAAAACGACACCAAACGAAGATGTGGACCTTCTAGGTCATACCGTACGTGAAACGTGAATATAATTTTCAGCTCTAAATACAGCACATACAAAAACTGCCAAAAAATCACCATGGATTAGGCAATCATACACAACCTAATGACACGTGCTGACCCACTCCAAAAGAGATGCCGGTTGGTAGCGAGGTCCCAGTCGCGTGTTGTAGGCGTAGTTTGAAAGACACGCCGGCGCGGGAAACGTAGCATGTGGGTTTTGTTATGTTTTTCGTATAACACGTTCTGAGGTTATTTGCGTTGTTCCTTTGCTGCCTAATCCCAAATGTGTGCGATTTTTAAACACACATAAAACTTTAAATAGAATAGTTTAAAAGCTGCCACATCAAGTTTCGCACAAATCAAAGTGTAAGTTAATCGACTGCTATCTTTGTTTGGTGTTTTTTAAACGGCCTGTATAATACTTTAATCAATCGAGAAACCCCCAAAAATCTCATGGCTAGGGGCCTACCGAATTCAAGTCACACACATCGCGGCGCCAACATGGGTGGAGAACAGCATTTGAAAATAAAACTTCTGATTTAAGATTTTAGTTCTTTGGATTATATTCCTCGTTTTGCCAAATGCGAACGATTTTCCCCAAGTTGAAATACAGACAATTCTTGCCCGTGGGAGCAGGGAAGGGAAAAAGCCGCTGACGTCACAACTTACCTCCGCCTATCTCTTCACAGCGCGTCTAATCGGCTTAAGCAACACCACGACCAGTGCTCCGAGCACAACTTAACTGCCAACCAAATAGGCAACAAAAAACTACTGCAGCGAAAAGGGTATGCGCATCATTTATATCTTTTGTTTCATGTTTTTGAAAGCCTGCATTGTTGTAAAACATTATAAATACAACCGCCAACTCAACTAGCGCGGTTCAAGCTTAAGAGACAGTACAGGTTAAACGGAACCCACTGTTACCACATGTACGAGGTGCGTTCAATAAATCCTTTAAAAAATCCAAGAAATTACACTTTTATTACACAGAGTGATTTATGTACAACTGATACATTTCTTTCTTTAATTATTCCGTTGGAAATGCATTCAATGACCCAATTTTAGCACCAAATTAAGCAGAATGTTCTGGAGTTTCGATTCCTTGTTACTAGATGCGCAGATGTTTGTTTTATTCCTAATTGCATTGTCGTCAAGAATATTTTCACCAAGATGGCACTACATGCCACATATCAAAGGAATCCATGAACCTAACTGCAAGTTTCTTTGACGACCGGATAATTTCCAGGAACCTGTGGCCAACGAGATCTCCGGATTTGACATCGCCGGACTTCTTTCTATGGGGTTACTTAAAAGACAGGGTTTACGCCACACGTCCCCAGACATTGGACGATCTGAAGCACAGCATCACAAAGGAGATTCAAGCTGTTGAACCAAGAGTCCTCCAACGAGTGGCTAGTAATAGTGTTGAGTTGTGCTTTATGAAGGATGGAGGACATTTTCAACATTTGCTATAGAGGTAAATAATCTCCCAAAAGTCCTCTACAATTTAGGTATAATAAGTTGTTGCTAACACAATTCCTTTTTAAACAATTAAAGAAAGAAATGTGTCAGCTCTGTATAAATCACCCTATAGAAAAAAGTTTGTATTTAGTACCGTCGTCTATTACTAGATGGCAGTTTAAGTTTCACGTGGTTTCGTTGCAATAGGCGATTGGATAATAGTTATTTATGCAATGGTCCTATAATGGTAGTTATTGGGAGAGATTATTTTAATAATCTAATATATTAGAGTTGCATACATATTTTTTTCTACGACATGTTGATATACAATAAATACTTAATATTTAGATATCATACATACTAACCTACGCCGACCGCTATGCTTGTTGTACGCATGCGTCGATAACAAATGAAATTCGATTCACGGTGATAGTTGATTTATAAGATGGAGACTGAGATATTTTGCCTTAGTGATAATGATATGGACATTAGTTCCACCCTCTTGATATAAGAGAGTAGGCGAGTAATGTTGTTAACAATTTACTTCCACAAAAATAAAAAGAGCTCTACGAAAAGCTATATGATAAATTCATGACATACTTTACTTGCAAGAAATGTCGAAAACAATGAAATCCCCAACCTTGATGACAAATTATTTAGTATTGAAAACTACTCCAAAATATGAAACATGGAATTGATGTATCCCAATATAAGAAGTTGTATTTCCTGTTAAAACAGAAATCGGTAGGCTACGAGGGGAAGAAAGTGAAAATATTTTCTACACATGAAGTTAAAACAATCATTGATGAAGCATTTGATAATACATATTTCATCGCGATCTCTGTGTTCTCCTTTTTTATCTTTTTCTTGTCCACTTATTTTATCTTTCCAAAATGTTACCCTATTTCATTAATTATTCTCTTTTCCTTGACATTCAAAATTTTCATTGCTACCATCTCTCCTAGCATACTATTCCATTTGTGTTCCCCTTATTTCTGTCCTGCAATTTCTTGTCTGTTTACATTCTGTTAAACAGTGAGCAATACAGTTCTTCTCCCCGCATAAAACACAACGTTCTAGTTCATTGTCTCTCATCCCTTTCAAAAGTAATGTTTCTGTTCTCATTCACCTAATCCTTACCTCTCTTGTTTATTACACATCCACATTCTCCTCTCGTGACCATTCTTTCTTTATTACTTTCTCTACACGTACTATGTACGTAGTGTGTAGAAAAGGTATTGTATTGCATCCAAATATTTGATACCGAGATTTCACCGGAAATACATGTTTTGAGACCCCATGAATAAAAATGATATTTTTAGAAAAATGTATTTCTATGTGTCTCTCTGCAGCATTGCTCCAAAACGAAAATGCGGTTAAATACCAAACTTGGTATTTTAAGTTTTGTATCTTCCAAGGATGCGACACGAAGATTTTCAAGAAAATACCCCCACTCCCATGTATTCTTTACATGGAAAATGTTTCGAAAAATATTGATTGCTTCAAAAACGGCTCTAACGATTTTAATTAGAATACTTTATGTTTAAGATACTGTTATGACGAACGAAATGTATGTCTTGGAATTTCTGGGAATAGCCTCTAAATACCTCTTTATTCTGAATGACTTTTGCTGAATTTTGTTACTTACTACACAAAAAGTGAAGATCACATTGAAACACCCAATTTATGTCATATACGTTTTTTTTTTTTTTTTCAAGGAATTGACGATTTCTAAAATATTCCTTGTTATTTGTTTCAGTTCTAAACTCGTAGCCCTGCATAGAAACGAATTTAAACGACATGGAAATCAGCTTGTAAAAGATATGATCATCACCTTAGGCTGGTGTATCCCTTTTCTCCTTCTACGTACGAGAATGTCAACTGCTGTCCATACAAACAAAGGAACGTCAGTGACATAGCAACCAGCTTTTGACTATCACTTTAACCTACGGTACTCCCTTATTTCAAACTCGGAGGAGGACGTTGAATTTTCGGGCGTAAAAATCCTCAGCATGGCTTCCTTCGGTGTCGTAGATTTACGCACGTACCTGATAGAGAGGCCTCTGAGCAAAATTAAGCGGTCTTTCACGCCCAGTATAGAATGAAACACTGCAAACCAAAGCAGTTATTGAGCGTCCATAAATAAAACGCCATTTCATTCTTCCCTTATGCCTCTTCTGCTTACAAGGAAGCAAGTAATAAGGCCAATTTTTTCTCTAATAGTATGAAGTAAATAGAAGCCCAAGCTTTTTAACAATAATTTGTTGCAGAGATGTAGAGTAATCTATGTGAATGAAACACATCAATTTTTAGATATCTGCGAATAACCTGTGAAATTCACTTCATTTGGACAATGTTGTGTATAATCTTATTTAACTAGAAAACCTTAGGCGAAGGATAAAAACGTACTATACACACATTTTATTTGTTTCGAATAACCTTTTTTTGCTGAATGCTGTTTCCAATATATTTCGTTATTAATGTTTTGTGTTAATAAATACTTTTATAATTTTGTTTAAATCCTTATGTAGCCCCAGTATCTCTTGCTGTTCATTGGAAGGTTATGGCATTTTAAGGTCAGCTTGGAGCTTCCAGTTCTTACATCCTTTGTATATACGAAGGTGGTTTGGCAAAGAAAGCAAGAAAAAAATTGTTTCCTAAACAACTCTCCTTTTTTCTTGACAATGTCTCCTTTGAAGGATATACATTTGGTCTAGGGTTCTACCAACTTTTTCATACCGTTGGTCGTTCTGTCAAACTCTGCAAAACACTAGTTGAGTGCGAATATCACTTCCTCATTTGAAGAAGATTTCTTCCCACCTAAACAGTTTCAAGTTGGCGAGCTGGAGGAAGTTACTTGGGGCTCAGACTGGTGAACTAGGTGCATTCAAAGCCAGAGCATTTTCGCCATTGTTATTGCTGATGTGTGTGAGACAGGGCATTGTTCTATTCCTGCTCATATTTCGAAGGAATCATCATTGAAGCATAATAGGTCCAGTTATGGTTCTGCCTTTTTTCCAAGTAATCTATGAGGATTATTCCTTGAGAATCCTCCCCCCAAAACCACAGTGGCCATCACCTTGCTAGCTGATAAATGCTATTTGCCTTCTAAAAACCAAACTTGGTATTCAATTTTAGTATCCTCCAAGGATGTAACATGAAAATGTTCAAGAAAATCCCACCACAAACTACTCTTTACATGGAATAGTTTTTTGAAAATTTTGTTCTCTCAAAAATGACTAATGATTTTGATTAAAATGCCACATATTAAGGATAATTACATCACAAATAAATGGTATATTTTGAATTTTTATGGGAATAGCTTGTAAAGGCCCCTTTATACTGGATGAATTTTGCAAAATGTTGCATAACGACCAAACCGTAAGAGTTGACAAAAGCTTATACAAAAAATCATATATGTTCAATTCAAAGGATTTTATCTACCTCTCTGCAACAAATTATTATTATAAAGCTTATGCTTCTATTTACTTCATACTAATCGAGAAAAAAAATTAGCACAAATAGTCTTATTACTTGCTTCCTTGTGAGTAGAAGCGAAATAAAGGAGTACTATATGCCAAACTAATATTCAAAAGCTGGTTACTATGTGACTGAACTTCTGTTGTATGTATGGACAGGAGTTGACTAATTCCTGTATGAGAAAAGTATAAGCTGAACCAAAAACAAGGAATATGTCAAAAACGTTTAATTCCACGAAAAAAGAATATAACATAAATTGTGTGTTTTAATGTGCTCTTCATTTTTTGCATGTTAAGTTTCTACGCATCTCCTACGGTTAAGCAGTTATGTAAAATTCCGTAAAATTCCTCCAGAATAAAGTAGTCTTCATAGGCTATTCCCGGAAAATTCAAGATACACATTTTATTTGCCAGGAAAATATCTTTATTATACGATATTTTAATCAAAATCGTTAGAGCCATTTTTAAGAAAATCAAATTTTCGAAAAAAGTTCCAAGTAAAGGGTAGTTTTTCTTGAAAATCTTCGTGTCGCATCCCTGGAAGATGCCAAACTTAAATACCAAGTTTGGTATTTAATGGTCTTTTCGTTTTTGAGCTATGCTGACCACAGACACACACACACGCACACACGGCCCTTTTTCCGAGAATGCTTATTTTGGATTCAGGGGGACCCAAAACATGTGTTTTCGGTGAAATCTCGGTATCAAATTTTTGGGTGCAATACAATACCTTCTCTATACGTGTACATAGTGTACAGAGACGGTATTTAATTACACCCAAAATTCGATACCGAGTTTTCACCTGAAATACACGTTTTGAGACTCCCTGAATACAAAGAAAACTTTTTAGAAAAATTTCTATGTATGTGGTGTGTGTTTGTATGTGTATGCGTGTGTGTCTGTGTGTTTATGGGCAGCAATGCTCAGAAACGAGAATTCCGTTACATACCAACCTTGGTGTTTAAGTTTGGTATCTTCCAAGGATGCGACATGAAGATTTTCAAGAAAATCCCCCACCCACAACTAACCTTTACATGGAACATTTTTAGAATATTTTGATTTTCTCAAAAATGGCTAACGTATTATTAAAATCCCTTATGTTTAAGATATTTATATAACAGATGAAATGTTGTCTTGAATTTTCTGGGAATAGCCTCTGAAGACCTCTTTATTCCGGTTGATTTTTATTGAACTTTGAATAACCGGTAAACAGAAAGAGATAGATGAAAACTTACCTCACAAAATATGTAGATATCGATAACACAATTTAAGTCATATACTTTTTTTGTGGAGTGGGTCATTTAAGGGATATTACTTATTATTAAGTTGGGTTTTAAAATTAAATAGAGCTTTATTTATGGACGCTCTTTAACTACTGTGGTTCTCAGCGTCCCATTCTATATTGGGCGTGAAAGACCGCTTAATTTTGCTTCCTCTCTATCAGACTTGAATTTCCTTTACGTGCCGTAAATCTATGACACGTGACCAACTACTTTACTTCTCTTCCGAAGGAAGCCATGTTAAGGATTTTTACGCCCGAAAAAATACATCGTCCTCGGCCGGGTTTGAACATGCGACAGTTTTAAGATACCTAAACTTTCCTCATACGGAAATTTTCCAAGGCGTTGCCACGCAATGGAATCTGATTTCAATCCCATAGCAACCACATTTTAAAACATACGACTGTCGGTTTAGCCTAGTGCATTCCCTTATTTCTCTCCTACTTACCAGAAACTAAGTAATAAGAGCGGTTCTGCTAATGTTTATCTCGATTAGCATGAAGTAGATGGAAGAATAAGCTTAGGAATCATTTGTTACAGAGCTTGAGAAAAATTCATGTGAATGCAGCACATCAGACTTTTAGTTTCCCTACACATACTATGTACATTGTGTATAGAGAAGGAAGATATTGTATTGCACCAAAAAATTAAATACTGAGATTTCAAAGGAAATACATGTGTTGAGTCTCCCTGAATCCTAAAAAAAAATGGTTTTGGAAAAAGGTCCGTGTGTGCGTGTGTGTGTATGGGTGTGAACAACATAACTCAAAAACGAAAAGACCGCTAAAAGCCAAACTTGGTATCTTCCAAGATGCGACACGAAAATTTTCAAGAAAATACCCCCAAGCCTCAACTACCTTTTATAAGGAAACATGGTTGAAAAGTTTTACTTTCTCAGAAGGATTTTGATTAAAACCCCATATATTAAAGATATTTACATCCCAAATAAAATGAGTATCTTGAATTCTCTGGGACTAGCCTCTGAAGACCCCTGAATGGATTTTGCCGAATTTTGCTTAACTGCTAAACTGCAAGAGATAGACATAAACTTACGACACAAAAAATGTACAGCACATTAAAAACACAATTTATGTTATACACATATTTTCGTGGAGTTGATCGTTTTTAAGATATTCCTTGTATTTAGTTTCAGCTTTGAAAAACTTATTCTTTTTTCATACAGTTATTTGTCAACTCCTGTCCATACAAAGGAACATCAGTCACATAGCAACCAGCTTTTGGCTATCACTTTAACCTATGGTACTCCCTTATTTCGCTTGTACTTAAAAGGAAGCAAGTAAAAATGCTATTTCTGCTATTTTTTCTTAATTAACAAGAAGTAAATAGAAGCATAAGTTTTTTAACAATAATTTATTGCAGAGATGTAGAGAAAGTCATGTGAAAGGAGCATAATACTTTTTTCGTAGAGTTAACCGTAGACATTCCGAATTTTTTTTACAATTTTTAACTACTTAAACCTTGTTTCAAGTGGGAAGTCGCTTTTATTTTACTCCTAGTAATTTAAAAGCGAACTGAGCTTCAATTGTGTCACATAAAGAGAAGCTTTTAAAAGATCTAACTGTCAATTTAGCCAAGTGTATTCACTTATTTCGCTTGTACTTACAAGGAACCAAGTAATAAGCTCCATGGAGATTATTTGAGGAGAATTTCACCAATTTCATTTATCGTCTTATATGAACAACGAGGGCAAAATAATTTAAACTACAATAAAAAAAAAAAAAAAAAAAAAATGATATGTTCAATTCATATGACTTTCTCTACATCTCTGCAACAATTATTGTTAAAAAACTTATGCTTCTTTTTACTTCATGCTAATCGAGCAAAAAATAGCAGAAACAGTCTTATTACTTGCTTCCTTGTAAGCAGAAACGAAATAAGGGAGTAGCATAGGCTCAAGTGATAGTCGAAAGCTGGTTGCTATGTGCCTGAAGTTCCCTTGTTTATATGGACACGAGTTGACAAATTCCTGTATGAGAAAAGTATAAGTTTTTCCAAGCTGAAACCAAAAACAACGAATATCTAAAAAAACAATCAACGACGAAAAAACTGTATATAACATAAATTGTGTGATTAAATGTCTTCTACATTTTTCGTGCAGTAAGTTTTTGTCAATTTCCTACGGTTTAGCAGTTATGCAAAGTTTCGTAAAATTCATCCACAATAAAATACTCTTCAGAGGCTATTCCCAGAAAATTCAAGATATACATTTTATTTTTCAAGTAAGTATCTATAATATACGAAATTTTAATCAAAATCAAATCAAATTTGAAAAAAGTTCCATTTTAAGGATAGTTGGGGGTGGGGGGAATTCTTTTGAAAATCTTCGTGTCGCATCCTTGGAAGATACCAAACTTAAATACCAAGTTTGGTATTTTACCTACTTTTTGTTTTTGAGTTATCGAGTTCACAGACACACGACACACGGACACACACACACACAAACAGCCCTTTTTCCGAAAATGCTTTTTTTAGATAAAGGGGACCCTAAAACATATATTTCCGGTGAAATCTCGGTATGGAATTTTTTGGTGGAGTGCAATACCTTCTCTATACAATATGTACATAGTGAGTATAGAGAAAGTAAAAATCTGCCAGAGTTTATGTGGATTACCATGATGTAGAGAAATGAAACACACTGTAGCAGAGGTGGTCCTTGTTCATTTTGCTATTCTTGCACCAGCACGACTGCAATATTCCATGGACCTCTCGGACAGAAGCTAAGAGGCCATTCCTGCGGGCCTCTAGACACGGAACAAATTTCCTCGAGATTGCTGTTGCATTTGCCGGAGGGAATCAGGTCGAGAGCTTAGTGGGGCAGGCAATTGGCGCCCAAACTTTCTTCTCTGTTCAACTGTTTTCGTGTGGGCAACTAATGTAGAAGCTGCTGCCACCAATAACATGGACAGCAATTTCGATTTGGCAAAGTGCTCGCAAACCGTAAGATATATACAGAAGCTTACTACTCAAACTATATAGATCTCATTAAAACACACGATTTATATTCATAATCATTTTTACTTTCTCTAGTCCCGTATGTACAATGTGCATAGGGATAAAGAAGTATTGTATTCCACCCCCTGAATCCAAAAAAAGCATTTCCAGAAAAACGTCCGTATATGTGTCCGTGTGTCTGTGAACACGATAACTCAAAAACGAAAAGTAGCTAAAATACCAAACTTGGTATTTTAGTTCAGTATCTTCCAGCGATGCGACACGAAGATTTTGAGAAAAATCCCACCATCCCTTGGAACTTTTTTTCGAAAATTTTGATTTTCTTAAAAATGGCTCTAATGATTTTGATCAAAATATCGTATATTAATGATTTTCACCTGACAAATAAAATGTATATCTTGAATTTTCTAGGAATAGCTTCTAAGAATCTGTTTATTCTTGATGAACTTTGCTTAATTTGGCATAACTAGTAAACCGTAAGAGATAGACAAAAATTTACTGTACAAAAAATAAGCCTTGTTAAAATACAAAACTTACGTCATATACATTTTTTTCGTGGATCTTACCGTTTTCGAGGTATTCATTGTTATTAGTTTCAGTTGTGAAGTACTTATGGTTTTCTCAGACGGGAGAGTCCGTTTTTCTTTTGTTCTACTCCTGGCCAAGAAAAGAAGCGATTTGTAATGACAATCGCATAACGACAGATTTTAAAACATTTGTCTATCGATTTATCCTACTGTATTCCCTTATTTTCTTCCTACTTATAAGTAACTAAGTAATAAGAACATCGTGCTGGATACCTCGATTAGCAAAGTGCAGAAAGAAGAATAATCTTATGTAAGAACTTTGTAGAACGGCTAGAGAAAGTCATGTGAGTGTAACACATCAGATTTCTTTTTCTCGTCTCTCGAATGTTTACTCCTGGCAAACAAAGAGATTGGAATTTCAATTGTTTCACATAGCGACCGGGTTTTAAAGGACGAGACGAGGGTATTTAGCCTTTGCATTTTCTTATTTTTCTTCTACTTACAAGGAAGCGAGTAATAAAACTAACTCTGCGTATGTTTCTCTTGATTAGCATGATGTAGATAATAGATCAATGTTTTTAATAAAGGGTTTGTTTACCGAACAGATAGAGGACGTCATGTCAATAGATTTTTATTTACCCTTCTACTTACAATGAACCAAGTAAGAAGGACAATGTCTGCTAATGTTTATCTCGATTATCATGAAGTACATAGAATATTCAACTACTTAACAATAATTTGTTACAGAGATGTAGAGAAAGTCATGTGAATGGAACACACCAGATTTTTACTTTCGATGTATGTACTATGTACATAGTGTGTAGAGAAGGTATTGCACTCCACCAAAAAATTCGATACCGAGATTTCACCGGAAATATATGTTTTAGGGTCTCCTGTATCCAAAAAAAGTATTTTCAGAAAAAGGTCTGTGTGTCCGTGTGTCCGTGACTGTGAACACGATAACTCAAAAACAAAAAGTCGGTAAAATAACAAACTTGGTATTTAAGTATCTTCCAGGGATGCGACACGAATATTTTGAGCACAATACCCTCACCCCAAACTACCCTTTACATGGAACTTTATTCGAAAATTTTGATTATCTAAAAAATGGTTCTAACGATTTTGATTAAAATATCGCATACTAAAAATATTTAGCTGACAAATAAAATGTATATTTTGAATTTTCTGGGAATAGCCTCTGAAGAATGTAGTGAATGGGATAAAGTGCATAAGCTGTGCTAATATATTTCATGTAAGCTGTGCAAAATTAACGAGCAACATTGATGTTGTAAATGAATCTACTTATAAGTGCTGTGACATTATCAGTGAAAATGATAAGAAAATTAAAGTTGTGGAAGACGTAGAGCTAACTGATGCTCTTAGTGATATTGCTACTAATGATAATAAGGTGGACATTAAAATTGTTCAGTACATAATAAATCAGAAAGACCAAATTATTTTGGAATTGCGAGAAAAAATAAAAATTTTAAGTGATCATGTGTCTGTGCTAAAGATGGTTCCTGGGTTAAAGGAATGCCAGGTTAACAGTGATACTAATGATAATGGTGGATTAAAAAATATTACTGAAAGTGGTGATAATGATTCATGTGTTATTGCCAGTGAACTACAAAGTGGTGAAATGGGGTCAGATTCTAATGGGTTGCCGAATAAAGGCCAATCTAAAGTGTCAAATAATGCTGGTAAAATGAATAGCTCGATTAATTCTAGCAATAAAGAGGTATGGTCAAGAGTTATAGGAAGAAAATCCAAACGCCCAGTGATAGTAGGTAGTAATACAAATGAAAATAGCGAGTTGAGTTTGAAAGGTGTACTTAAGACTATATCCTTGCACGTATGCAGGCTCTCGCCTGAAACGTGCTCTGAGCAGTTATTAAATTATTTGAAACCAAGCTTTCCAGAAGTTAAATGTGAAAAGCTGAATTCAAGGTATCCTGATTTATATGCATCGTTTAAGGTTGATATCTATGAACACCATCTTGATACTGCATTTGATCCGAAATTCTGGCCAAATGGTGCATGTGTACGTCGTTTTTTATACGGAAGGCGGACACAGGAATCTCCGCCTCAAACTTAAGCTCAGAAGAAACCAGTATGCAATTATCGAAGCGTAATACTTTTTTGACTTTGCTGTTTTTGAATATTCAAGGCTTAAGTGGTAAAATAAATATTCTTATGGACTTTCTGGTAAATAAAACATGCCATTTTGTTTGTATTTGTGAACACTGGCTGAATGATGCCTCAATTCAGTTAATTAATATTGCTGGTTACAATAGAGTTTGTTCTTATACAAGATCTCACCAAACACATGGGGGAACTGTAATTTTTGCAGTATGCAATATTGCCTGTAGGAGCCTGGACATGTCAGACTTTTGCTGTGATAGGCATTTTGAAGTTTGTGTTTTGATAGCAGATAGTGTTAAAACTATTGTTGTTAATATATATCGTACACCTAATGGTGATACGACTATATTTTTAACCAAATTAAATGAGCTTTTAGTATATTTAACTAAATGGTCAGGTTATAAAGCTATTATTGGAGGTGATTTTAACTCTGATTTTGATATTACAGCTGACAGAAATACCGTAGTTAACTTTAAGAACCTATTGTGCCAGTTTGGGCTAAATTATCATAATGACAAACCCACAAGAAACAAAGCTTGCCTGGACAATGTAGTAAGCAATTTTTCTAAGCTTGACTGTACAGTTGAACTTCAGAATTTTTATTTTTCTGACCATTTAGCTTTATGGTTTCATTGCTTTAAAAGCGATTTTAATGACATATTAAAAAGTAATAAACAAATGTTAAGTTACAGAAATTTTTCTTCTAGTAATTATGATAAATTTATTAATATTGTTGGACAAATCGACTGGGATATATATTTTAGTAGTATGCACTATACCGCAGAAAATATTTTTAATGCCTTTTTTAAAATAATCTATGACATTTTTAATTTGTGTTTTTATAAAAAGTGTACAATGAACAAAAAAGTTTACTCTGGAAACAAGATTCAGTTATCTGATAAATTAAAACAGCTTAGAATCAGGCTTAGGATTTATTATGATATATTTAAACAATCAGGTTCTGAAGTGGCTAAGCAAAGATATTATCTAAACAGGAAATTCTATAAACAAAAACTAGAAGAGAATAAAATGATGAAAAATATTAGTTTGATACAGAATTCAAGAAATAAAAGTAAAACTGCTTGGTACCTAATTAATAAATCAAGAAATTGTGGAAATAGTAGACCTGTCATTCCAGTATCTGCTGAGACATTTAACCAACATTTTATAAATTCTGTGGAAACCACTAAATCAAAAATTAATGTATGTAGGACGACACATGATGTGCTTTTAAAAAATTGTGCAACTACAAATGCTGTCTTTTTCTGGAAAGTCATTACTGCCAATCAAATATTAGAAATTGTATCTAATTTAAAAAGTTCTAGAAGTACTGATATTTATGATATGTCAAACAATTTTTTAAAGAGGATTATTGACGTAATTCTTTACCCACTTACACATTGCGTTAATCTTTGTTTGCAAGAAGGAATTTTTCCTGATTGCCTGAAAATTGCTAAAGTAATTCCTGTGTATAAAAAAGGAAGTGCATATGAAGCTGCAAATTATAGGCCAATATCTCTCATTCCTGTAATTGGAAAAATTTTTGAGCACATTATGTTTGAGCAAATAAATACTTTTTTCAAAAACTTTGACTTGTTTAACAAAAATCAATATGGCTTTTCTAAAGGTAGAAATACTACTGCAGCAATACAAAGTTTGGTCGATATAATACATTCCTCATTTGAAAGTGGTGAATATGTATTAGCTAATTTTTGTGACTTGAGTAAGGCTTTTGATTCCATTGATCATAATATCTTATTAGAAAAGCTTTCTTATTATGGCATACAAAATACTCAATTGAATCTCATTAAATCTTATTTATTTGGTAGAAAACAATTGGTTTATGTAAATAGTGAATGTTCATCTATGTCCCACATAGCAAGTGGTGTCCCGCAGGGTTCTGTTTTGGGCCCTTTGCTATTTTTAATTGCAGTTAATGACTTACCAAGTAATATACCTACAGATACCATAATGTTTGCAGACGATACTACTTTTATATCAAATGGAAATGACCCAAATGAATTGAATAATCACTATAAAGCCATAATGTCTAAAGCTTCGGAATGGTTTGAAGCTAATAGTTTATTTTTAAATAAATCCAAGACTATCTCTGTTTTATTCACTTTAAAAAGGATAACAGACAACTTAGCATTACAGTATCAGACAAGTACTAAATTCTTAGGTGTATATATTGATAACCAATTATCGTGGACCACCCATATTGAATATTTAAAAAAGAGACTGTCTAGCATTATATTTTTAATTCGTAATTTGAGAGATTCTATCCCAATTGAATACGTGAGAAGTATGTATTTTGCTTTCTTTGAGTCTGTAATCAGATATGGCCTAATTCTTTGGGGTGGTGCTAACAAAGTAAATGACATTTTTTGTCTTCAAAAGAAAATTATTAGGATAGTTAAAAAATGTTCCTATATAACCCCATGTAGACCCCTATTTATTGAGTTAGGCATTTTAACTATTTATAATCTTTATATTTTAGATACTTTAGTATATATACATGCTTCTTGTCATAGACATATTTTGAGGATGGATATTCATAGCTATAGTACTAGATATAGGTCCAATGTAAACATTCCATATTATCGACTAACAAAATCTCAGAATAGTTATCAGTACTTAGGTATTAAGCTGTATAATAACTTGCCTGACAGTGTTAAATGTTTAAACATGCAGAATTTTAAGTCCAGAATATATACATGGTTAGTCAAACATCCTTTTTATTCTATACATGAATATTTTAATGATAAATTTTGTGATCTTGTTTTGTAATTTATTATGACAAGGTTATTGTACTGCTTTTAACAGACTATGTCAATGCCTGTATAGTGCTTTTAGACAAATAAAAATGAAAATGAAATGAAAATGAAAAGACTATTTTATTCTGGGTCAATTTTACGGAATTTTGCATAAGTGCTAAACCGTAAGAGATGAACAAAAACTTACCACACAACAAATGTAGAGCACGTTAAAACACACACTTTATGTTTTATACATTTTTTCGTGAGTTCGTCGTTTTTGAGACATTCGTTATTTTTGGTTTCTGCTATGAAAAACCTATATATTTCTCATGCAGGAACTTGTCAACTCCTATCCATATAAACAAAGGAACTTCATTTACATAACAACCAGCTTTTGACTATCATTTTAACCTATGGTAGTCCCTTATTTCGCTTCTACTTACAAGGAAGCAAGTAATAAGACTATTTCGGCTCATTTTTTCTGATTTACATGAAGTAAATAGAAGTATAAGCTTTTTAAGAATAATTTGTTGCAGAGATATAGAGAAAGTCATGTACAGCAGATTTTTATAAAAATGTTCGTGTGTGTGTCTGACTGACTGTGTGTATGTCTTTGGGCCACATAGCTCAAAAACGAAAAGACCGTTAAATACCAAACTTGGTATTTAAGTTCACTATGTTCCAAAGATGCGACACGAAGATTTTAAAGAAAATCCCCCTACTCTCAACTACCCTTCACATGAAAAATTTTCGAAAATTTTTATTTTCTAAAAAATGGCTCTAACAATTTTGATTAAAATATCATATATTAAAGATATATACTTGACAAATATATATATATATCTTGAACTTTATGGGAGTAGCCTCTGAAGACTATTTTACTCTGAATGAGTTTTATGGAATTTTGTGAAACTGGTAAACCGTAAGAGATAGACAAAATCTTACCACTCAAAAATGCAGAGCACATTAAGACGCACAATATATGTCATAAACATTTTTTTCGTGGAGTTGATGCTTTTTTAGATATTCCTTGTTTTTTGTTTCAGCCTTAAAAAACATACTTTTCTCATACAGGAATTTGTCAACTCCTGTCCATACAAACAAAGGAACATCAGTCACATAGCAACCAACTTTTGGCTTTCACTTTAACCAATGGTGCTCCCTTATTTCGCTTCTACTTACAAGGAAGCAAGTAATAGGACTATTTCTGCAATTAGAGTGAAATAAATAGAAGCCTAAGCTTTTTAAGAATAATTATTTGCAGAGATAGTCATATGAATGAAACACATCAGGTTTTTATCTCTTGGTTACTAAATAAGAAGGAAGATATCTGTCCTTGTATGGTGTTTAATGTATTTCTGTTGCAATCGATACGCAACTTTGAAAGGTAGTGGGTATTTACTTTGCTCCTGTTCGGGTAACGTATTTCTTCATATCCAGGGTATTAAGAAAAGAGACAAGACCAAATGCAACCATCCCGACTTCGCAGAGTCCATCATGCATGACGTGAATTATTAAACGTTTCCATTAGAGGCAGAACTGCCACATCGATCGAGGCAGCCGTGGGCCGCGTTCTGGTTTATTAGACATAAAAACTGGCTTCGTTTTGGAGAACCACGAAAACCTTACCATTAATATGCGCGGTTATTTACGGAGCGCATAAAAGACATTCTTCATCCCCGTATATTCGCGTTATACAGGGTGTCAATATGTAATAATGACAAGAGAGAATTATCTTTTTTAGGACCGGGAAGATGTAAATTTGAACAGCTTATAAAAATCTCATGTCCTCCATTCGCAAAGCTTCTCTCTGCCTGTTCTACAAACTATTCTTTTTTTACTTATTCTACACGCACTATGTACATAGTGTATAGAGAAGGACAGCACCCAAAATTCGATACCGAGGTTTCACTGGAAATACATGTTTTGATGTCTCTGAATCCAAAAAGAAACATTTTTGGAAAAAAGGTCCGTGTGTGTCTTTGGACAGCATAGCTCAAAAACGAAAAGACCGTCAAATACCAAACTTGGTATTTAAGTTTGGTATCTTTCAAGGATGCGACACGAAGATTTGCAAGAAAATGCCCCAACCCCCAACTACCCTTCACATGGAACATTTTTCGAAATTTTTGATTTTCTAAAAAATGCCTCTAACGATTTTGATTAACATATCGTATATTTAAGATATTTACCTGACAAATAATATTTATATCTTGAATTTTCTGGTAATAGCCTCTGAAGACTAATTTTTCTGGAGGAATTTTGCATAACTGCTAAACCATAAGAAATGGACAAATACTTACCAAACAAAAAATATAGAGCACATTAAACCACACAATTTATGTTATATAAATGTTTTTCGAGGAGTTGATCGTTTTTGAGATATTCCTTGTTTTTGGCTTCAGCTTTGAAAAACTTGTAATTTTCTCATGCAGGAATTTGTCAACTCCTGCCCATACAAACAAAGAAACATCAGTCACATAGCAACCAGCTTTTGGCTTTCACTTTAACCTATGATACTCCCTTATATTTCCCTTCTACTTGCACGGATTCAAGTAATAAGAACATTTCTACTAATTTATTAGCATGAAGTTAATAGAAGCATGAGCTTTTTAACAATAATTTGTTACAGAGATGTAGAGAAATGTATGTGAAAGAAATGCTTGTTTCATGCCCGGTTTTGCTAAATATGATATTTCAGAGGAGCACCGGTGGAATGCGATGGCGGTGAAACCGAAGAATCCGGAGCAAACACAACCCTGTGCCGCTTTGTCCACCATGCGGTCTTCTGGAACGGATCTCGCGCCGCCTTGGTGAGAGGCGAGTGGTCTAACCACTTCTTCGTCGCGTGGCCGTCCTTTAATCTGGTTGGTCATATCGCACGAGGAATAAAATCGGTTTCATTATGCTCATATGATCTCGAGGTACATAGAGCTTAAAGTTGCGTGTTCCGGTATAAGCGATAACCGTGAAAAAAATCTGATGTGTACCATGCACTATGTACATAGTGCGTATAGAGAAATTAAAAAACGACCTTGTCCGGGTAACCAACCAGAGGCGAGATTCGAACTCGCGATCTCTTGAATGAGAGGCAGACACGCTAAACGCTACCGGGCTTATATCAGACATTTTCTGTTAAGTAGTTTCTTGTAAGTAGAACGGAATTTGGGAATCATTAAGCTAAAGCAATAGTCAAATCATTTAAAAGTGGTCCCTATATGATACAATTGAAATTTGGCAATGGCCAGGAGCAAAGCAAACGAAAGAGGAAACAAATGACGAATGAAGTATTTTAAAGTTGAATCCAATATGTGATATGGTTCAGTTACAAAAAAATAAAACAAACTGATGTTACGCTCTAAAGACCTCCTAGAAAAGATTATTCTTCTTTGTACACAATGCTAATCGAGATAAATACTAGCAGAATGTTCTTATTACTTAGTTCTTATAAGTAGAAGGGAATAAGGGAATGCACTATGCTAAAGTGATTGTCAAATGTTTTAAAAGTTATCGTTATGCGATTGTCATTGCAAATCACTTCTTTGCTTGGCCAGTAGTAGAACAAAAGAAAAGCGGACACTTCCTGTCTGAGAAGAGTTTAAGTACTTCACAATTGAAACCAATAACATGGAATATCTCGGAAACGGTTAACCCCACAACAAAAACGTAAAGACATAAACTGTGTGTTTTGTCGTGATGTACGATTTTTCTGTAGTGAGTTTTGTTCTATCTCTTACGATTTAGCAGTTAAGCAAAATTCGGCAAAATTCATCTAGAATAAAGAGGTCTTCAGAGGCTATTCCCAAAAAAATTCGAGATATACACTTTATTTCGGACATAAATAGCTTTAATATACGGGATTTTAATCAAAATCGTTAGAGCCATTTTTAAGAAAATCAAAATTTTCGAAATGTTTTCCATGTAAAGGGTAGTTTGTGGTGGGGGAATTTTTCTGAAAATCTTCGTGTTGCATCCTTGGAAGATAGTAAACCTAAATACCAAGTTTGGTATTTAACGGTCTTTTCGTTTTGGGACTATGCTGTCCACAGACACACACGGACCTTTTTCTAAAAATGTGTTTTTCGGTGCGTTACAATACCTTCTCTATCTCTATGTACATATGGGGCTAGAGAAAGTAAAATGATTTATTGTGTATTTTAGCGAGATCTACATTTTTATGTAGTAAGCTTTTGTCTGGATTAATTGTTACTTTTTCCATACGCACTATGTACCGAGATTTCACCAGAAATATATGTTTTAGGGTCCCCAATATCCAAGAAAAGCATTTTCACAAAAAGGTCCGTGTGTCAGTGTGTCCGTGTGTCTGTGAACACGATAACTCAGAAACCAAAAGTCCGTAAAATACCAAACTTGGTATTTAAATTTAGTACCTTCAAGGGATGCGACAGGAAGATTTTGAGAAAAATCCCCCCACCATAAACTACCCTTTACATGGAACATTTTTCGAAAATTTTGATCTTCGCAAAAATGGCTCTAACGATTTTTATTAAAATATCATATATAAAAGATATTTACCTGACAAATAAAATGTGTATCTTGAATTTTCCGAGAATAGCCTCTGGAGACTACTTTATTGTGGACGAATTTTACGGAATTTTACCTAACTGCTAAACCGTAAGACTTAGATAAAAATTTACTACACAAGAAATGTAGAGCACGTTAAAACACACAATTTATGTTTTATACATTTTTTCGTGGAGTTGATCGTTTTTGAGATATTCATTGTTTTTGGTTTCAGCTATGCAAAACTTACTTTTCTCATATAGGAATTTGTCAACTCCTATCCATATAAACAAAGGAACTTCAGTCACATAGCAACCAGCTTTGACTATCACTTTAACCTAGGATACTCCCTTATTTCGCTTCTACTTACAAGGAAACAGGTAATATGAATATTTCTGCTACTTTGTTCTCGAGTAGCAGGAAGTAAATAGAGGCATAAGCTTTTTAACAAGAATTTATTGCAGAGATGTAGAGAAAGTTATGTGAATGGTACATATCAGATTATTTTTTCACACAAGCCGTGTGTAGGACAGGAGTTGGACAGTTAAGAGTCAGACTGAAAAATTCAATGCCATAGCCGGGATTTGTCATCTCAAAATAACTTGTGGTTTACCGGGAAACAAACGAGTTGATAAGTTCATGTTGCCATGTTAGCTCAGTGGTAGAGTAACCGGCTAGAAAGCGAACATCCGTGTTTCAAATCCCGAATAAGGCTTTGAAGTTTTTAGTCCGACCCTAGCCATCCAACTCCTGGCCTAAACACGTATTGTGTGAAAAAACAATTAAATCTGTTTTGTTACTATCATTAAATTCTATGTACGAGTATAATTTAATAAATTCATCGAGTTTTAAAAGAATTTAGGAAGTGTTGCAAATGGAACCTTAATATTCTCTTAAGAGGTGTAGGAATGTAATAATGGATAAAATTTTATAATTTATAATCATAGTATAGGGATGGAGCATACAATACAGCTCCAGAAACTGAAGAATTTTTAAAAATTTAAAACAGGAAAATCACATTCACGATCCCGGATATCAGATGCAAATCCATGTGCACGGTTAAAAGTAGTAGCATTTGATAGTGAAGTAGATTTGAATACTCTTGTGTCATCATCCCTATACCAAATTTACTCTTCACTGCGACAGATATTTACAGTGCAGCACTGAGACTCTGTCCCCTACCGGCAACTGCTCACATTACCTCTGGTGACGTAGATTTTGGAGACCCCTGCTTTATCTGATAAATGCATTTTTTTTTTTTTTTTTCAGAATGAGTAGTGCAAAACTACCAGGGTCATCAGCAACACCCTCTGGCTATACAGGATGATTCAAAAATACGTTTACAACGTTTGGGGATGAATTTCTACATTGAAACAAGAAAATATAAAGATATACTCTAAAACGCTTCGTTTTTGCGTTATCAATTTGTTAATGAAAGTCACCTTCAATGGCTTTTCAGGTCCAACCTAACAACTCCATTTATTTATGCACTTATTTTACTTTGCAGAGTTGTCTTGTGTTGCCATGGCTACTTGTTAACATTTGTCATTTCTATCTACAGGGACTTCATTCAGAACACTCTCATACACTTATTAGAAAAGGTGCCTCTCCAAATAGGACGAAACAAGTGGTTTATTCAAGATAGGAATCTAGCAAATTTTATTGTTCGAGATGCACTGGCTGATATATAGCATGACAAATGGATAGATAGACGAGGATGATTTCCATGGACTGCTATTGAATTTTTATCTTTTGGGGGCACCTTATGCTGCAGGCATCCTAGATGGAACTCTTAATCTACGTGCCGTATAGATATCCTACGACGCCTATTGGGAGTATTTTGACATTCCATGCTGACAACGGCAAAAATAGAATAATGTGTCTGTTTAAAAATGTTTTATTAATAGCATTTTGAACCTCAATAAACCGAAATCGAAGGGTTTTGCTACATATATTTATATGAACATTGTTACTTTCTCTAAAAAGCAAAAAAGCATTTTTATAAAAATGTCCGTATGTGTGTGTGTGTGTATGTGTGTGTGTGTGTGTGTGTGTGTGTGTGTGTGTGTGTGTGTGTGTGTAAACGAAAGTCCGTTAAATACCAAGCTTGATATTTCGGCTCAGTATCCTCCAAGGATGAGACATGAACTTTTTCAAGAAAACCCTCCCCTGCCCCGGCTAACGTTACACGGAAAAATTATCGAAAATTTTGGTTTTCTCAAAAATGACTCTAAAGATTTTAATTAAAACATCGTATATTTAAGTTATTTACTTGACAAATAAAATGTATATTTTGAATTTTCTGGGAATAACTTCAAAATACCATTCTTTCTGGATGAATTTTTCTGAATTTTGCATAACTGGTAAACCGTAAGAGATAGACAAGAACTTGCTGCACAAAAAATGTAGATCACGTTAAAACACACAATTTATGTTATATACAATTGTTCGCTGAGTTCACCTTTTTGAGATATTTCTTGTTACTGGTTTCAGTTTTAAAATACCTAAACTTTCCTCATCTGGTCACGCAAAGAATCGGATTTCAATCCCATAGCAACCACAGTTTAAAACATTTGACTGTCGGTTTAACCTGATGTATTCCATTGTTTCCCTCTACAAAGGAAATAAGTAATAATATAGTTTTTGGTAAGCTATTAGCAATAATTATTTACAGAGATGTACAGAAAGTGATGTGAATGGAATAGGTCAAATTTTTACTGGTTTTGATGTAAGGAATCTGTCTCCAAATTTTGTAAAAGTATTTTTGAATCATGCTGCATATTAATTCCATCTGATGTGTTCCATTCACACGACTTTCTCTACATCACTGCAACAAAATATTGTTAAAAAGCTTATGCTTCTATTTACTTCATGTTAATCGAGAAAAAAATAGCAGAAATAGTCTTATTACTTGCTTCCTTGTAAGCAGAAGCAAAATAAGGGAGTACCATGGGTTAAAATGATAGTCAAAAGGTGGTTCCTATGTGATTGAAGTTCCTTTGTATGGACAGAAATTGACAAACTCCTGTATGAGAAGAGTATAAGTTTTTCAAAGCTGAAATCAAAAAAAAAAAAAAAAAAAAGGATATCTTAAAAGCGATTAACTCCACGAGAAAAATGTGTATGACATAAATTGTGTGTTAAAATGTGCTCTACATTTTCTGTTTGGTAAGTTTTTGACCATTTCTTACGGTTTAGCAGTTATACAAAATTCCGTAAAATTCATCCAGAATAAAGTAGTCTTCAGAGACTATTCTCAGAAAATTTTAGATATACTTTTTATTTTCAGGTAAATAGTTTAATTTTCGATATTTTATTCAAAATCTTTTTAGCCATTTATGAGAAAATAAAATTTGTCGAAAAAAGTTTCATGTAAAGGGTAGTTGGGAGTGGGGGGATTTTCTTGAAAATCCTGTCGCTTCCTTGGAAGATACCAAACTTAAATACCAAGTTTGGTATTTAACGGTCTTCATTTTTGAGCTATGCTGTCCACAGTCACATATACACACAAGGACCGTTTTCAAAAATCTGTATCACACTCACATGAATTTCTCAAGCTGTTCTACAAACTTCTTACATAAGATTCTTCTTCTTTCTGCACAATGCTAATCGAGATAAACATTAGCAGAATGTTCTTATTGCTTAGTTCTTTATGAGTAGAAGCGAACTAAAGGAGTGCGTTATGGTAAAGTGATAGTCAAATGTTTTAAAAGCTATCGCTATGCGATTGTCATTACAAATTGCTTCTTTGCTTGACCAGGAGTAGAACAAAAGAAAAACGGACATTTACTGTCAGAGCAGAATAAAAGTACTGCACAATTGAAACCAATAATAAGGAATATTTCGAAAACGGTTACTTCCACAACAAAAATGTAAAGGACATAAATTGTGTGCTTTGACGTGCTCTACATGTTCTGTGTAGTAAGTTTTTGAGTATGTCTTACGTTTTAGCAGTTTAATAAAATTCGGCAAAATTCATCCAGAATAAGGAGAACTTCAGAGGCTATATCCAGAAAATTCAAGATATACATTTTATTTGGGATCTAAATATCTTTAATAGCCGGGATTTTAAACAAAATTGTTGGAGCCAGTTTTTAGAAAATCAAAAATTTCGAAACTTTTTCCATGTAAAGTGTAGTCGCATTCCTGGAAGATACCAAACTTATCTACGGTGAAATCTCGGTATCGAAATTTTGGGTGGAATACAATACCCCCTCTATACAGTATGTATATTGCAAGTGTAGCGCAAGTATTAATGAATTCAAAGCAATCACAGGAAACACAATTATACATACTGTCAATGATGAATGTTAAATGTGTATTGCTATAAGCCGTGTATTTGTGAGCCTCTTTTTTATCAATATGATCGTGTAGCTAAGCAAATAACAGCCGCATACTTGAGTACAAGTGCAGCATCACCCGCATTCCTGCTCCGCTGAAAGGAAAGTGTCAATAACTCAATACATCCGCTTGCCTAAACCACCAGCTCGAGGATGTGACACGCAGGCTGCCGGTAGAAACTTGTGCTGTGGAATATAACCGCAATCGCAGGATTCTCTACCTGTTTTTGTGTTCTCCTGTTGGAACTGACAACAAAATAAAATCAACGAGCTAAGCTTCTCCTTTGGAAGCATCAAATGCAAGATTCGTACTATGTATTGCACCTTTTTACATTCTCTACACATACTATATACATAGTGCATAGAGAAAGAATTGTATTCCAACCAAAAATTCGATACCGAGATTTCAACGGAAATACAATATTTTGAATCCCCCCACAAAAATCTGGTGTGTTCCATTCACATGACTTTCTCTACATCTTTGTAATAAATTATTGTTAAAAAGCTGATAGTTCTATTTATTTCATGCTAATCGAGAAAAAATTAGCAGAAATACTTCCATGCTACTTACTTACTTGCTTCCATGTAAGTAGAAGCGAAATAAGGGAGTAGCATAGGCTAAAGTAATAGTAAAAAACCTAGTTGCTATGTGACTGAAGTTTCTATGAACACGAGTTGACAAATTCTTGTATGAGAAAAGTAAGTTTTTCAAAGCTGAAACCAAAAACAAGGAATATCTAGAAAACCACGAGTTCCACGAAAAAAATATATATTACATAAAGAGTGTGTTTTAAAGTCCTCTATATTTTTTGTGTGGTAAGTTTTTGTCCATTTTTACGGTTTAGCAATTATGTAAAATTCCGTAAAAGTCATCCAGAATAAAGTAGTCTTCAGAGGCTATCCCTAGAACATTCAAGATATACATTTTATTTGCCAGGTAAATATCTTTAATGTACGATCTTTTAATCAAAATCGTTAGTGCCATTTTTGAGAAAACCAAATTTTTCGAAATTTTTTCTATGTAAAAGGTAGTTGAGGATGGGTAGATTTTCTTAAAAATCTTCGTGTCCCTTCCTTGAAAGATGCTGATCCTAAATACCAAGTTAGGAATTTAACGGACTTTTCGTTTTTGAGCTATGCTGCCCTCAGACTTACACTGACAGACAGACACATACACGCACATACACGCACATTTTTCTAAAAATCTGATGTGCTCCATTCACACGACATTTTCTACATCTCTGCAACAAATTATTGTTAAAAAGCTTATGATTCTACTTAAGTTATATTAATTCATGCTAATCAAGAAAAAATTAGCAGAATAAAGTATTCTTCAGAAACTATTCCTAGAAAATTCAAGATATAAGTTTTATTTACCATGTAAATATAGTTAATATACGATATTTTAAACAAAATCGTTAAAGCCATTTTTCCGTAAATGAAAAATTTCGAAAAATTTCCATGTAAAGTGTAGTTGAAGATGGCGGGATTTTCTTGAAAATCTTCGTGTCGCTTCCTTGGAAGATGTTAAACCTAAATACCAGTTTGGAATTTAACGGAATTTTCGTTTTTGAACTAGGCTGTCGACAGACATATAGAGTGGCAGACTCACACACGGATATTTTTCTAAAAATGCTTTTTTGTGGTTTCGAGGGGATCCAAAATATATATTGTCGATGAAATCTTGAAATTGAATTTCTGAGTCCATTACACTATGCACATAGTACGTGTAGAGAAAGTAAAATCTAGTTTTCGTTACTTTTTATTCTGCGCTTGTATCTCCTTGGGACAAATGAGTCAAAAGTCCCTACCCCCCAACTGTAATGTTTCCCAAAACTAGCAGGAAAGCATTTTTTGTTGATAGAAGAAAGGAGAGGTAAGAGGCCTGTGCTCAATGGATGGAATTAATATGTTGACTTACTACACTGTGGGTTTCAGTTTCAGACGGCCAACTTTTTCAACTTTATCCTATAAGTTTTATCCTATAAGTTTCATAGCTGCCCTCAGTGAAACAGAACTGATGAATTTACCTACTATCTCCTCCATAAACTATTTTTACAAAAGCTTATTCTTCTATCTCCTTCATTAAACATATTTTCATACTTCATGCTCTTCGAGAAAAAATAGCATAAACAGACTTATTACTTGCTTTCTTGTAAGTAGAAGCGCAATATGAGAGTACCATAAGTTAAAGTGAAGTCAAAAGCTGGTTGCTATGTGCCTGAAGTTCCTTTGTTTCTATGGACAGTACTTGACAAATTCCTGTATGAAAAAATATATAAGTTTTTAAATGCCGGTCCCCATGGCCACGATCGCAAAGGCGTCCCGCTTTGGTGCTTCGCAGCGCAGTGGATCGTGGGTTCGAGTCCCGCCTTGGGCATGGATGTTATATGTTTGTGTATGTGTGTGTAAAAAAAGAAACAAAAACTCAGTAAGCATACAGTAATCGAAGTAAATAAAAGTGGGGTATACAACGCCGGAAAGAAAGAAAGAAAAAAAAAGCTGGAGCCAATAATACGGAATATCACTAAAACGACGAACTCCAATAAAAAAAAGGGATATTATCGTGATCTACATTTTGGTGCAGTAAGTTTTTGTCTATCTCTTACAGTTTTACAGTTATGCTAAATTCAATAAAAATCATTCAGAATGAAGAGATCTTTAGAGGCTATTCCCAGAAAATTCAAGATATACAATTTATTTGCCCTCTAAATATCTTAAATTTATGAGATTTAAACAACATTGTTAGAGCCATTTTTGAGAAAATCAAAATTTTCGAATTTATTTCCATGCAAATGGTAGTTTGGAGCGGTGGTCTTGCATCCTTCAAAGATACCAAACTTATATACCCACCAACTTTGGTATTTAACGGTGTTTTCGTTTTTAAGCTATGCTGTCCACAGACGCACACGGACGTTTTTACAAAAATATATTTTTTGGATTCAGGGGGATCCAAAACATGTATTTGCGGTAAAATCTCGGTATCGAATTTTGGGTGAAATGCAATACCTTCTCTATACACTATACACATAGTACGTATAGAGAAAGTAAAAACAATACAGTAATCTAAAGCGATATTCAAGTTTTTAAAAAGCGGAGAACAATAGCACTATGCTTTGTGATCAGATCGAACAATTCGAGAAGATGACATCATTTCTCGAGTAGCTCGAGTTAGTCGAACGGTTTTGTTCCATGCTGCGATCTAGCGGCATTTGTTAGTAGTTGCATTAATTTTCTACACCTTTTACTTCCTCTACACGTACTATGCACATAGTATATATAGAAGGTGTTGCACTCCACCCGAAAATTGGTTACCGAGATTTCACCGTAAATATATGTTTTAGGGTCCCCTGTATCCAAAGAAGTATTTTCAGAAGAAGGTCCGTGTGTGTGTCCGTGACTCAGTGTGACCGTATGTCTGTGAATACGATAACTCAAAAACGAATAGTCGGTAAAGTACCAAACTTGGTATATAAGTTTAGTATCCTCCAAGGATGAGACACGTAGATTTTGAGAAAAATCCCCCCACCCGAAACTACTCTTTACTTGGAACATTTTTCAACAATTTTGATTTTCTATAAAATGGCTCTAATGATTTTGATTAAAATATCGTATATTAAATATATTTACCTGACAAATAAAATGTATATTTTGAATTTTCCGGGAATAGCTCTGAAGACTACTTTATTTTGAATGATTTTTACGGAACTTTGTATAACTGCTAAACCGTAGGAAACGGACAAAAAATGTAGAACACATTAAAATACACAATTTATGTTGTATACATTTTTTCGTGGAGTTGATCGTTTTTCGATATTTTTGGTTTCAGCTTCGAAAAAACTACTTTTTTCTCATACAGGAATTTTGTCAACTCCTGTCCATTTAAATAAAGGAACTTCAGTCACATAGCAACCAGCTTTTGACTATCACTTTAACCTATGGTACTCCCTTATTTCGCTTCTACTTACACGGAAGCAAGTATTAGGACTATTTCTGTTAATTTTTTTCAATTAGCAAGAAGTAAGTACAAGCATAAGATCTTTAGCAATAATATGTTTTAGAGATGTAGAGAAAGTCATGTGAATGCAATGCATCAGATTTTTGTTAAATTAACCGACAAATTTGAATACCCTATTGAGCTCTTGTCATTATTAATATTAGCTAGTAATATTGAATCTTTCACTGCAGCTTATTTAGTCATTAATGGATTACTTTAGCACTTTGCAAACTTTCATAAACATACTATATTACTTTCTCTATACGTATCATTTGCATTAGCGGATAGGGAAGGTATTGCATTCCACCCAAAAATTCTATACCGAGATTTCACCGAAAATACTCGTCTTAGAGTCCCCTGAATAAAAGCATTTTTAGAAAAAGGTTCGTGTGTGTCCCTGTGCCTTTGAGCACGAAAACTCCAAAACGAAAGCGGGGAAATATCAAACTTGGTATTTAAATTCAGTATCTTTTAAGGATGCTATACGAATATTTTTCCATGTAAAGGTTGGTTAGGGGTGGGAGGATTTTCTTAAAAATTTTCGTGTCGCAACCTTGGAAGATATAGAACTTAAATACCAAGTTTGGTATGTAATGGTCTTTTCGTTTATGAGCTATGCTCTCTACACACACAGAGACTCACACACACATACAGACACACATGGATCTTTTTCTGAAAATTATTTGGGGGGGGGATTCAGGGGGCCCTAAAACATGTATTTCAGGTGAAATCTCAGTAACGAATTTTTGGGTGGAACACAATAATGTATGTGACTAGAGAAAGCAAAAAGAAAGAGAGATTAGCAAAGAAAACGCAACGGGTTGGGATAGGTAGCACAAACCAAATGCCCTATTCCCGCTACCAGCCACTAAGCAGTACTCAAACCTAATTGTACATTTGGATACGTAATATAGTTAAGTAACAGAACATGACTTTGTAAATAATTGAAGGTGTAATGTAAGTACAATAAAGTACTATTATTAGTAAAGGTGAACTAAAATAATAAAATAACAAAATAAAAATCTGTATAAAAACTCTGATACCTAATTTCAAAAACCAAAGTTAATGTGCCACATTTTTATAATGGATTTACATTCATAATTCATATATGCATTGTTTACACGTTATTTATAAGTTAATAATTAAAATAGAAACACAAAATAAATAAATAAAACTATTTTTAACATTTGAATTACTCTTTCTTAATCTAATTTAAGTAGGCCACCAATCTCTGCAACAAATTATAGTTAAAAAGCTCTTACCTCTATTTACTTCATGCTAATCGAGAAAAACATTAGCAGAAATAGTCTTGTTGGTTGTTTCTTTGTAAGCAGAAGCGAAATAAGGGAGTACCATTCGTTAAAGTGATAGTCAAAAGCTGGCTGCTATGTGACTGAAGCTCCTTGGTTGTATGGACCCAGTTGACAAATTCCTGTATGAGAAAAGTACAAGTTTTTCATAGCTGAAAACAAAAACAACGGATATTTTAAAAATGTATATAACATAAATTGGGTGTTTTAATGTGCTCCACATTTTCTGTGTGGTAAGCTTTTGTCCATCTCTTACAGTTTAGCAGTTATGCCAAGATCTGTAAAATTCATTCAGAATAAAGTAGTCTTCAGAGGCTATTCCCAGAAAATTCAACATACACATTTTATTTCTTAAATTTACGTTTTTAATCAAAATCGTTAGAGCCATTTTTAAGAAAATAAACAATTTTACCATGTAAAGGGTAGTTTGGGGAGGGAGGATTTTATTGAAAATCTTCGTGTCGCATCCTTGAAGGATACCAAACTTAAATACCAAGTTTGGTTTTTAACGGTCTTTTCATTTTTGAGCTATGCTGCCTACAGACACACACACAGCCGGACATTTTTCTAAAAAAGCTTTTTTTAAGGGGGTTTCAAAACATATATTTACGGTAAAATCTTTACCCTTTATATGGAAAAATTTTGGCAAATTTTCATTTTATAAAAAATGGCTCTAACGATTTTGATTAAAATCCCATATATTAAAGATATTTACATACCAAATAAAATGTATATATTAAATTTTCTGGGAATAGCCTCTGAAGAGCTCTTTACTGTGGACGAATTTCGCTAAATTTTGCTTAACTGCTAAACGGTAAGAGATAGACAAAAGCTTATTACATAGAAAACGTTGATTTGATCAAAACACACAATTTATGTCCTTCAAAATTTTGCTGTGGAGGTAACCGTTTCCGAGATATTCCTTGTTTTTGGTTTCAGTTGTGAGTACTTTAACTTTTCTAAGACAGGAAGTTTCCGTTTTTCTTTTGTTTTACTCCTGGCCAAGCAAAGAAGCGATTTGCAATGACAATCGAATAACCACAGCTTTTAAAACATTTGACTACTATCGGTTTAGTCTAGTGTATTCCGTTAGTTTCTTTCTACTTGTAAGGAATAATCTTATGTAAGAAGTTTGTAGAAGAGCTAGAGAAAGTCATGTGAGTGTATCACATCAGATTTTTATTGTTTTTATATGCTTTTAGTATTAAGACTACTGAGGAGGGCGCCCTCAGTTATTGGGACAAAACATGCATATAGGCCATTACGGTCATTTGGTACTTACGTGGGAGGTAGGATAAGCGGAGGGATACGACGGGCAACCAGATTCGAAATATAGAGCGGGGTCGTTAACGATTCCAGATCAGCCTAGTCCGACATCGGCCGGGTCCTGCCAACAAGCCCCGAGCCTCAGAAAGACCCAGAAGACACAAAACTATCACCCAGTCTCAGCCCATCGAACGAAACTGTACCAGGAAATTAGTGGTAGAATATGGAACTACCCCAGCATTTGCCTATCGCCCCGGGAAAACCTCGACCTCAGCAATGCGGGTCACAGATGTTCCGCCTGAGTCAACCCGATCGTTGCTTTTTATTCTTTGGTCGTTTTCTTAGACATAAAGAGAAGCTTCTGGAGGTATTTGTCTGTTGTTTGTGCAGATGCACGAAAGTTCCATATTTAGCAGACTGCTGAAGCAGAGCAATGAAAGAAGAACGTGCATGTATATGAGGCGGAGAAAGAAAGCAATACTCATATTGAGACGGAATTGAGCGCCTGTGGCATTGATCTGAACTATCGGATACAGCGGCGTATTGCCCTATATTGAGGAAAGGTAAACTTGTGGCATTCCCTTAGACTAAAATTCCAGCAAGCACACGTTGCAGCGTCATATATTTCTGAATTTTCCATAACTGGTAAACCGTAAGAGATAGACAAAAACCTACAACACTAAAAAAGATTTGGTTGAAACATACAATGTATGTCATGTACTTTTTTTCGTGGCGTTGACCGTTTCCGAGATATTCCTTGTTATTTGTTTAAGATTTAAAATACTAAAACATTTTTCGCGCAGGAACTTGTCAACTTCTAACCCCGCAAAGCAATGGATTTAAATCCCATAACTAGCAAGTGTTTAAACATTTGACTGTCGGTTTAGCCTAGTGTCTTCTCTTATTTCCCTTCTACTTATAAAGGAACTATGTAATAAGACCGTTTCTGCTAATATTTTAGCATTAAATAGATACAAGAATAATCTTACTAACAATAATTCGTTACAGAAATGTAGAGAAAGTCATGTGAATGGAGCAAATCATATTTTTAGAAATAATATATTAATTTTTCCAAATCAAGAACTTTTGGTGAGTACTAAAAGGATTACGTTTTCTACCATATTTAGGGCTAATATAAAAAAAAATCTGATGTATTACACTCACATGACTTTCTCTAGCTGTTCTACAAACTTCATACATAAGATAATTTTTCTTTCTGGACCTTGCTAATCGGGGTACTCATTAGCACAATGTTCTTGTTTTTTAGTTCCGTATAAGTAGGAAGAAAATAAAGGAATACACTAGGCTAAACCAATAGTCAAATTTTTAAAAGCTGTCGTTATGCGATTGTCATCACAAATCGCTTCTTTTCTTGACCAGGAGTAGAACAAAAGGAAAACGAACACTCCCGTCTGAGAGAAGTATAAGTACTTCACAACTGAAACCAATAACAATGAATACCTCGAAAACGTTAAGTTCCACGAGAAAAATGTATATGACATAACTTGTGTATTTTAATAAGACCTAAATTTTCTGTATAGTAAGTTTTTGGCTATCTGCTACGGTTTACTAGTTATGCCAAATTAATCAAAACTCATTCAGAATAAACAGGCCTTCAGAAGCTATTCCCAGAAAATTCAAGATATACATTTTATTTGCTAGGTAAATATCTTTAATATAAGATATTTTAATCAAAATCGTTAGAGCCATTTTTAGGAATTTCAAAATTTTCGAAAAAAGTTCCATTTAAAGGGTAGTTTGGGGTGGGGGGATTTTTCTCAAAATCTTCGTGTCCCATTCCTGGAAGATAGTAATCTTAAATACTAAGTTTGGTATTTTAGCTACTTTTCGTTTTGGAGTTATCATGTTCACAGGCACACGGAATTTTTTCTGAAAATGCTTTTTTTTTGGATACAAGGGGTCCTAAAGCATGTATTTCCGGTGAAATCTCGGTATCGAATTTTTGGGTGGAATACAATAATTCTCTATCCCTATGCACATTGTACATATGGAGCTAGAGAAAGTAAAAATCTGATGTGTTCCATTCAGTGACTTTCTCTACAACTCTGTAAAATTATTGTTTAAAAGCGAATACTTCTATCCACTTCATGCTAATCGAGATAAACATTAGCAGAAATGCTTTTTAGTAAGTAGTAGGGAAATAATGGATTACAACAGGTTAAAAGGATAGTCAAATGTTTTAAAAGCTGATTGCCTGGAGGATGATATCCGTTTCTTTTCAATGCAAGGTGTTGACAAATTTCCGTATATGAAAAGTTTCGTGTATTTTAAAATTGAAACCAATAACAAGTAATAACTCCAAAATGGTCCACTCCACAAACAAAAATATACCTAAATTGTATGCTTTTGTATGCTTTAACGAGATCTACTTTTTTTGTGTAGTAAGTTTTTCTCTATCTCTTATGGTTTACTAGTGGTGCAAAATCCAGCAAAATTCATCCAGAATAAAGTAGTCTTCAGTTGCTATTTCCAGAAAATTCAAGATATACATTTTTTTGGCATGTAAATATCTTTAATATAAGGAATTTAAACAAAATCGTTATAGCCATTTTTGAGATAATCAAAATTTTCGAAAATTTTTCTATGTAAATGATAGTTCAAAGTGGAGGTATTTTCCTCAACATCCTTATGTCTCATCCTTGGAAGAAACTAAATTTATATATCACGTTTGATATTTCAACGAATGTTCGTTTTTGACTTATCATGTTCACAAACCCACGGCTCTTTTTCTAAAAACGCTTTTTTTAGACACAGGGGACCTCAAAATGCCTATTTCCGATGAAATCTCCGTATCGAATTTTTGGGTGGAATGCAACACCTTCTCTATACTCTATGTACATGGTACGTGTAGGGATAGTAAAAAAAAAAATCTGATGTGTTCCATTCATTTTACTTTCTCTACATCTCTGCAACAAACTATTGTTATGCTTCTATTTACTTCATGTTAGTCGAGAAAAAATTAGTGTAAATAGTATTATTACTTGCCTCCATGTAAGTAGAAGGGAAATAAGGGAGTAACATTGTTTAAAGTGATAGTCAAAAGCTGGTTGCTATGTCACTGAAGTTCCTTTGTTTGTATGGACGGGAGTTGACAAATTCCTGCATGAGAAAAGTATAAGTATTTTAAACCTGAAATTAAAAACAAGGAATATCTATAAAATGAACAGCTCCACGAAAATATATATATAACATAAATTGCGTGTTTTAACGTGCTGTACATTTTTGTGTGGTAAGTTTTGGTCCACCTCTTAATGTTTATTAGTAATGTAAAATCTCGCAAAATTCATTCAGAAAAGAGATGTCTTCAGAGGCTATCCCCAGAAAATTCTAGATATACATTATATTTGACATATAAATATCTTTAATATACGGTATTTTAATCCAAATCGTTAAAACCATTTTAAAGAAAAGAAATATTTGTCCATGTAAGGGTAGTTTGGGGTGGGGGGATTTTTCTCAACATCTTCGTGTCGCATACTTGGAAGATGCTAAACTTATATACCAAGTTTGGTATTTTACCCACTTTTCGTTTTTGAGTTATCGTGTTTACAGCTCACGGACACAAGGAACGTTTTTCTAAAAATGTTTTTCTTTTGGACACATGGGATCCTAAAAATCCTGTTTCCGGTGAAACCTCGATGTTGAATTTTTGGGTGGAATGCAATACCTTCTCCATACCTATGTACATCGTAGGTGTAGAGAATGTAAAATTAGATAACCCGTTTCGCTGATCATCATCTTTCTGCTGTTTAAAATTAAACGAAATAAACAACTGGAATATGGTAAGCTTCGCTCTGATGATGTATAAGTAGTTTGGTTCATGGATGGTGAAGTTGACCCCTAAGTTGAAGTGAGTAATCCGAAGATTCCGTCTCAAAACGCCGCATAATATTGGCGCTGCGTTTGTTCAGCAAGGTAAGTTGGTAGAGCAATTCTAGACTTCGTTCTCTCAGGTCGAGTTTAGGTGTGGATACTGTGAAAGAATTACGCTTTATTAATTCAAATATATTTATTTACCCAAAACTGAGAAGCAATGAAGACTTACGTCGCCTGTACCCCTCCATAGAAGCTTTAGTATTATAATTTATTGTGTAATTTTTTTTATCGGCGTGGTATTCTCTTATTTTAATATTTTCGTAAAAATATTGCTGAGCAATTTATTTTCCGTAAATGGTGCATCTAATTGACTCTATATTTGCCTTGATTAAGGAATACACTTTTTTACTTCCTCTAGCCTCTAATTTACAATCCACAAAGGCATAGAGAAGTATTGTATTTCACCCAAAATTTCAATTTCGAAATGTCACCGGAAATATATGCTTTGAGGTCCCCCGACACTAAAAATAGTTTTAGAAAAAGGTCCGTGTGTCTGTGTGTGTGCTCAAAAACGAAAAGACCGTTAAATACCAAACTTGGTATTTAGGTTTAGTATCTTCCAAGGATGCAACACGAAGATTTTCTCCAAACCTCCAACCCAAACTAACATTTAAAAAAGTTTCGAAAATGTTGATTTTCCCAAAATATTTCTAACGATTTTTATTAAAATACCGTATATTAAAGGTATTTATATGTCAAATAAAATGTATATCTTTCATTTTCTGGGAATAGCCTCTGATAACTTCTTTATTCTGGATCAATTTTACGGAATTTTGCATAACTGCCAAACCATAAGAGATGGACAAAAACTTACCACATAAAAATGTACAGCACATTAAAACACACAATTTATGTTATAATATTTTTTCGTGGAATTGATTGTTTTAAAGTTGTACAATGCACATAATGGTTAGAGTAGGTATTGTATTCCTACCAAAACTCGATACTGACACTTCACCGGAAATAGGTATATATTTTGAGGTTCCCTGAGTCCGAAACAAATATTTTTAGAAAAAGGTCAGTAGGTGAGTGTGTCTGTGTATCTTTATATCTCTCTGTCTGGGCACAGCATAGCTCAAAAACGAAATGTAGGTTCAAGATTACGACACAAAGATTTTCAAGAAAATCCCCCACTCCAAACGACCCTTTACATGGAGCATTTATCGAACAGTTTTATTTTCTCAAAACTAGCACTAACGATTTTGGTTAAAATACCGCATATGAAAGATCTTTGCATCACAAATAATATATATATATATAGATATATTTTTAATTTTCTGGGAATAGCTCTTGAAGAAGGGGTTAAGGGATAGTCAAAAGCTGGTTTCTATGTGACTGAAGTTTCTTTGTTTGTATGGGCAGGAGTTGAAAAGTTCCAGTACGAGAAAAATATGTTTTTCAAAGCTGAAACCAAAAACAAGGAATGTCTCAGAAACGATCAACTCCAAGAAAAACATTTATATAACATGAATTATGTGTTTTAACGTACTCTATATTTTTTGTGTTTTAAGTTTCCATCCATCTCTTACGATTTAGCAGTTATGCAAAATTGCGTAACATTCATCCAGAATAAAGTAGTCTTCAGAGGCTATTCCCAGAAAATTCAATATATACATTTTATTTGTCAGGTCGTATGTTTAATATATGGTATTTTAATCAAAATCTTTAGAGTAATTTTTAAGAAGATCAAAATTTTCGAAAAAAGCTCCATCTAAAGGGTAGTTTGGGGTGGGGGGATTTTTTAGAAAATCTTCGTGTCGCATCCTTGGAAGATACTGAACTTATATACCAAGTTTGGTATTTAACGGTCTTTTTGTTTTTGAGCGATGCTGCCCAAAGACATACACAGAGACACACACAGACAGACACACGCACACACACGGACATTTTTCTAAAAATGATTTTTTTTGGATTAAGGAGGTCTCAAAACATATATTTCCGGTGAAATCTCGGTATCGAATTTTTGGGTGCATTACAATACCTTCCCTATACACTATGTACATAGTACGTATAGAGAAAGTAAAAATGATATTTCCTTTCTACCGAAGTATTTCTTGAGCATTAGCTTCTCTTGGCTATTCGGCTTTGTTTGGAATGAAATAAGCAATAACTCATTCTGTTGAAAATCGCTTGATCGTGGTATTTGGTGAAGTATTGACCTGTCTAGGGAGTAGATCCACCTATCTGTTTTCCTTAATTTACGCTTTACCGCACCAAATTCGACATTAAATAAGAGGAAACGTAGTGGAAACTACCGGACGCTGTAAAACAAAAGCTGTTACATTCTCCTGACTTTTTCTCCCTGTTCTTTCACAAACTGTTCTTACAAAAGTTTATTACTAAGTTTATTTCTCTATCTAATTTGTGACAATAGAGATAAAAAAGTAGAATGTTTTCTTTTTTTATTATTGGAACCATTTGTAGGAGCACATACGACATACTCACAAATTATATAAAAAGAGAAAATGTACATAATATTATTAGCTCATAGAAAGCCAGGGAAAATAATTATAAATGTTCCAGATTAGAAATATACATAAATGCAATTTGTAACTGAGGCGAGGCGGGCAAATTCTAGGTATAAGTTCACCAAACACCACCTGCTAATGAGCATGCATGATAGAAAAGAACAGACATATATAGAAGTGAGACAGGAATAGTGACTTGTCTTCCAAGTAGCTCAGGGAGTTGGAAAACAGACAAAGAAAGCATAATGTTAAAGTGAGAAGGAACTACTCAGTATTTCCAAACGTATCATGTTCACGCTATGACGTCAGAACTTTATTCTCATAACTTGTGAGGTGATGCTAACCAAGAACCAATAAGAGATGCTGTTACATTTTATACCGCGAAAGTTAGCGTCCCCCAGGTTCACTATTAGAACTCTTATGTGGTTGCTCTGTTACTTTTACTCTGAATTACTTATTCGCTTGAGCTTGTGTTCACGTCACGATGAGTTGTGTGCGCGTTGTGAGGGTTAGATAAGGCTCCTCGTTACTAATTACATGGTGGGATGTATTTATTAAAACACGGGTGTAAGGAACAAGCTAGCCGCCTTTTTAAAATCTATATTACAATAAATTAATGCCGTAAGGGATTATGCAGTGTTTTTAATATATTAGTCTCGCCCACAAACCCCTGGGATAAGTGTAATTAGGAGATTAGGAGTGGAACCTACATCAGCGCCAGAACTGAGGACACTGCAGCTACGGGACGCCGATCCCGCGACACACTTGAAAAATTCAATGCCACAGCCGGGATTTGAACACTGTTCACCCGCTCTCCATGTGGTTGCTCTAACCATTGAGCCACTGTAACAACATGCCGGTGTGTCATTCAATTCTCAAACTGATTATACGTGTTTTAACCGGTTCGTCTCACTTCAGAGAGTCACATTCCATGGTGTAATGGTTACCATGCTAACTTCATATGGCACAATCGGATGACTGCCTCCGTGGTCGACTGGTCAGTGAGCTGACTTCTCACCCGGGGGTCCCGGGTTCGGGCGTGGAATTTTTCTCTGGCCAGAAGTATTCCCTATCCCCCACAGAGTCTGGAAGTTTGTGTGTGAATGTGTGCGTGTTTGAGTAAAACAAAATGATTTAAAACCAACGTAAAAGAATCTACAGGCAACGAGCTGTTCAAGTGGAAAGCCTCTGATATGACCTTAGATGTTAAAGGGGGCTATATAATTAAAACAATATAAAAAAAATCGGGCGTAAAAATCCTTAGCATGGCTTCCTTCGGAAGGGAAGCAAAGCCGTGGGTACGTAAAAGAACAAGTCCGAGCAAAATTTATTGGTATTTCATGCCCAGTATAGAACCACCACGCAGTTAAAGAGCGACCACAAATAAAAATCCATTTAATTTTTTTCACTTCAGAGAAATACCTGAATGGCAACTTACTTTCGGGAGTAATTAGTATAATCATGTATTGAATGGCATACCGGCATGTCATCAGAGTAGCTCAATGGAGAGTGGAGAGGTGTATTACCATTATAATTGTAAAATGGTTTTTAAAGTAATTCAGCTGTGAAATTTGGTAAATCCACAATTGTAAGATACCTCATTGAAATTTATAACATTATATATAATAATAATAGTGATACGCGGTACGTCCAGAAAGTAAGTTCCGTTTCAATTTATCTCCGCTGCAGCGTTGCGATCGCAGTTCCGCACATACGCGGTAGACGCTCTGTATCAAGGAGAAAAAACGTGCACCATTTTGAGATCGCTGTCAGCCACATACGCTTTGTTGTGCTTGTTTACAATGTCGGTGTTGATTGAAAATCCCGCCGCTTGTGAAATCAAATTTGTGATTCGTTTTCTGAATGCTAGGAAAGTGAAACCAATTGAAATTTATCAGCAAATTTGCGAAGTTTACGGACAAAATGCGATAAGTGATTAAATGGTGAGAAGATGGGTCCGACAGTTCAATGAAGGACGTAGCGAAGTGCACGATGAAGAACGGAGTGGGCGTCCATCTTTGGTTACAGAAGAACTGGTTCACGCGATTGATGACAAGATCCAAGAAAACCGTAAGTTTACAATTAGTGCTCTCGCTATGGAATTTCCCCAAAGCTCACGATCACTAATCCATGAAATTGTTACCGAAAAACTGAAATTTCGTAAACTTTGCTCACGTTGGGTACCGAAGATTCTTACAGAGCAACAGGCGACAAACTTCTATGAAGAAGGTATACAAAAACTTGTGCCACGCTATGACAAATGCCTGCGAAATTTCGGCAGTTATGTGGAAAAGTAGTTTAAGAGTTGTAGAATGTTGTGCAATAAATAATTATTCTGTAACTGTACACATTTTAATTTTATTACCAAACGGAACTTACTTTCTGGACGTACTTCATTTTTTGCCATGTTATAATATTCAAGCTTTTATGGCTATTTAAATAATAATTTTAATGTCTAAACCTATTGTTCTAATAAACCTGAGTCACTATCCACACAATAATTCAAGTTTTACTGTAAATAAATTTAAAAATTAACTGATATATGTGTGCATTCTTTAGGGCATATGTACAACGTACATAGCAGATAAAAAAGGTATTGTATTTCACTCAAAAATTCCATACATCAAACTTGGTATTTACGTTTAGTATCTCCCAAGGATGCAACACGAAGATTTTCAAGAAAATACCTCCAAAAGTAATTACACTTGAAGTTTGGCCCATTATCTCAGCAACTTTTTAAGATAGTGAGCTAAATTTTTCAAGGTATATTCAGATTATTTTGTAATAAAGCTATTAACATTTCGATAATTTAATTCTTTTCTCACAGGAACGGATAGGTAGAGCCAGACTGAAGCATTCAATGCGATACCGGGGATTTGAACCACGGATCTCCCGGTCTCTAGCCGGTTACTCTGCCTCTGAGCTACCATGGCAACATGCCGGCATAGCATCAATGTCCTACACACGGTTTCTGTGAGAAGAGAATTAAATTATCACAATTGACCATTGAATCCTGGGAGTTAAAGTACTTATAACATTGTAAGTCCCGTGGTCGAGTGGTCAGCGAGCTGACTTTTCACCCGGAGGTCCCGGGTTCGATTCCCGGCTGGGGCGGGGAATTTTTCTTTACCCGGAATTATTCCCTATCCCATAGAGTCTGGAAGTATGGATGTGAGAGTGAATGTGCGTGGGGGGCTATACAAATGAAGCAATAAAAAAAACATTGTAAGTCACCATTGGGATTGTCATCTCAATATATTTGAGAACACCTTGTGGTTTACCGGGAAACATGCGAGTCAGTTGAGAAATACAATGCTATGCCGGCATGTTGCCATGTTAGCTCAGTGGTAGAACAACCAGCTAGAGACCGGGAGATACGTGGTTCAACTCCCGGCTATGGTATTGAATTTTTCAGTCTGACTCTACCTATAAAAATATTATTGAAATATTATTTTAAATTAAAAATATTAATCCATAAACTTTTTTTTAAAATAAAGCCTATTTGGGTGCAAATGTGTGGTAAATATTTCAGCCCTTAGTGTCAATTAATTTCAGAGATAAAGGGGTATTTGTATAGAAAATGTTACTTTTTCAGAAATTGCTTTCAAACATACAATTAAAAAAAAGACATTTCCAAACAGAACCGCGGTACTTCGAAGGAAAATAAGCTACGATTAGCTAAATTAAAACTTTTCGATCAAGTTAAAAGAAGAAAAAAATTTCTCTAACACAAATACCTATTTACAAAGTTATTCGTGTTTTACCAAGTGAGTGTATCAGAATGTCCTAATAAAATGCTACGCTGCATTATACAAAACGACAAGAAGTAGACTATCAAGAAAGTACCGGGAATTGATCATTTAAAAAGCCTGTTTAAAAGAGGATTCGAAACTATTGTTGTCGCTATGTTGGTACAACTTTCCTCTATATCCACGCGGAGCTTGATCGTCATCTGTCATCTAGTTTGTTTACAGTACGCCATTTTGTTAGTTCATCTCAAAAGGTGATTTGCGATTTTACGTTTCTGTCTCAAATTTTGCATTGCAAATGGTATTTCGTGTGCCGAATCGCTGAAAATGTCACATGAGGGCTTACGGTAAATCGATTTAATAAAAAACACGTGCATATGAGTGGTACAGTACATTCAAAAGTGGTCGAGATGTGGTGGAAGATTTGCCTCGCTCTTGTCGGCCATCAACAGTTTCAACTGAACTGAACATCGCTAAAGTGAAGAAAATGGTGTCTGAAAATCGTCATTAAGGTCTGAGAGAGATTGCCGCTGAACTTTCTGTGTCTCACGAATCGATTCGTACCATTTTAAACGATTGTTTGGTCATTACACGCGTTGCAGCTCGGTTAGTTCCGAAAGGCTTGAATTTTCTACAAAAATTCAATCGCGTAAGGATTGCTGAAGACATGCTAGAACGCGCCAGTTCCGACCCCACATTCATGAAACGCATTGTAACTGGTGTTGAGACGTGGGTTCACGAGTTTGACACTCAAACCAGTCAACAAGCCTCCGAATAGCGCCTTCCAACTGAACCAAAAGCACGTCAAACTCGATCAAAACTGAAGGTCATGTTGACAGTTTTTTTTCGATTATCGCGGTGTCGTGCACTCAGAGTTCTTGCCAGAAGGTCAGATGGTAAATAAAGACTATTATCTGAGCGTTATGCGGCGTTTGAGAGAACAAAAAAAAAAAAAAGGCCAGATTTGTGGAACGACAACTCATGGATTCTGCACCACGATAACGCACCAGCTCACACGGCTATTACTATGAACGAATTTCTGGCCAAAAATTCAACAAATGTCATTGAACAATTACCGTATTCACCTGATCTGGCTCCTGCTGATAAAATTGGATGAATAATTATTGTTTGTATTTTATTGACCAATTCTCGGAACTTTCTTGACACAGTAGTATTTACAATTAGCATACCGCTGTGAATGTTATACCCAAATGAGCGTGAAAACATGAAAATGGAAGAAAATGATGCTAATCCCATATGGACTTCCCTTAAGGCCTCTTTTTATTTTAACTGTCCTGTTGGAAGGCAAATATGCTTTACGATTTATTGAGTTAAGGGGACAGCGTAGACCTAGAAGTAATTTTCTAAAATATGAGAGCTAAGGCTTTAATTTTCTTCCCACAGTTATTGCTGGCAATAAAATAAGTGTCTATACCAAGTTTGAGCACAAAGCTATACATTATTCCGGATCTATTAATTTGTATCACATTTATTAGAAGATTTCAAAATGTATCTCTTCCGACAGATATCTTACCCAAAGTGCAGGCCGCAAGGTTCGATCTCAGGCGAGTGCATATGAGACTTGTGCGGGACAAGTGGTACAGGGGCGGGTTTTCCCCGCCATGGCATTCCACCGCTGCTCCATCTTTATTCCAGTGTCATTGCCAGTGTAGTAAAAGCGAGTGTAAACACTATGTATTAAAAAATCCTAAAGCGTCATTCTTTAAAACTACATTTCTTAATAACTTTCTGACAATAATTGATTGGAATTTTCACATATTAGTTTGTTTACTAAATGTGTGAAAAAAACTGAGAAAAAGCAGATTGTGATTACGCAAATTATTTTTTAAAACTATATTTTGAGCAATATCAAAATTCCAACAAATTATTTTCATGCACACATTCTGAAGTAAGTTGGACCAACTTTTCAGACCTGAGCAACATTTTTATGGTAGAAAATAGATTTTAATATGGAAAAATATCGAAAGAACTAAATTTGAGAAAAATGACTTTAATGGTTGACAGAGAGAAATTTAACCTGCTCAACGCTTTAAAATGGCATTCAAAACATGAGCTACTTGTAAATTCGTCTTAGTAGAATCAAAAATTGCAAAATATACCTTTATACCAAAATTTTAAAAATCTACCTTTTTACCAAAATTGCAAAATCTACCTTTATACCAAAATTTAATAATCTACCTTTTCACCAAAATTGCAAAATCTACCTTTATACCAACATTTTACAAATCTACCTTTTTACCAAAATTGCAAAATCTACCTTTATATAAACATTTTAAAAATCTACCTTTTTACCAAAATTGCAAAATCTACCTTTATATCAAAATTGCAAAATCTACCTTTATATAAAAATTGCAAAATCTACCTTAATACCAAAATTTTAAAAATCTACCTTTTTATCAAAATTGCAAAATCTACCTTTATACCAAAATTTTAAATATCTAACTTTTCACCAAAATTGCAAAATCTACCTTTATACCAAAATTGCAAAATCTACCTTTTTAGCAAATGCAAAATCTAACTTTATACCAACATTTTAAAAATCTACCTTTACACCAACATTTTACAAATCTACCTTCATATCAAAATTTTAAAAATCTACCTTTTTACCAAAATTGCAAAATCTACCTTTATACCAACATTTTAAAAATCTACCTTTTTACCAAAATTGCAAACTCTACCTTTATACCAAAACTGCAAAACCTACCTTTTTACGAAAATTGCAAAATGTACCTGTATACAAAAATTGCAAAATCTACCTTTATACCAAAATTTTAAAAATCTACCTTTATACCAAAATTGCAAAATCTACCCTTTTGCAAAATTGCTAAAGAAAGCACTTCAGTGTCGCCTTAATGAAAGCTGTAGACTATATTTAGACCACTTCCTGCACCCTTAACAAGAAGTAAATGGAAAAAAATATGGTGGGTTCCATTTACACAATTTCTCGAGCTAATACAAAGAGAAACTACTCTTAAAAAATACCATACTTTTTTATCTACATCATTCGATAAATATTAGCATAATTGGTCTTATCACTTACTTCCGTAAGTAGAAGGGAAATAAAGGAATGCATTAGCCTAAAGCGATAGTTAAATACTTTAAAAGCTCGTCCCTCTGTGAAACAATTGAAGTTCGGTTCGCTTTGTATGGTACGTTTGAGAAACGTATAAGTATTTTAAAACTGAAATCAATAAGAAGTAATGTTTCAGAAACGGTCAGTTCTACAAAAAGCGTATATGACATAAATTTTAACGAGCTCTACAATTTTCGTGTTTGTCTATCTTGCGCTTTATTATAAAATTCAAGATATACATACTCTTTCTGATGTAAATAGATTTAATATACAATATTTTAATCAAAATCTTTTGAGCCATTCTGATAAAATCAACATTTTCGAAAATTTTCCCATGTAAAGGGTAGTTAGGGTGGGAAAGTTTCTTGAAAATCTTCGTGTCACATCCTTGGGAGATGGTAATCTTAAATATCTACCTTTGAGTCCACAGACACACACAGACCTTTTTCTGAATCTATTTGTTCGAACTCAGGGGCCTCGAAACATATATTTCCGGTGAAATCTCGACATACAAATTTTGAGTGGAATACAATATATTTTCTATCCACTATGTACATTGTACATGCTGGCTTGAGAAAGTAATACAATATTTTATAATATTTGTAGATGATCTAGAAGAGAGTGTCATATGACATCAGATTTTTCACTTCATTGGGAGGTTGACAGTTCGACACTGGCATCTTCCTCCACCGAGCCAAACCTTTTCTTAAGTGTGTACACAGTGAAAGGGCGATGATACGCCCTCGCTGCGGGGTTATCCCCTCAGCCACCCATTAAGACGTATTTTGTACGCCCCCCTCCCCCGTACTTCCCTAACTTTCGCTGGCTGCGATTTCCATCCGAGCCGGGCGATATCGATTACTTAAGTGGTAGACGATTAAACGGACGAGGTTAAGTGAATACATCGGAAGACGGATAGACAGATTAAAGCGATGTGAGCCTGCAATTTCAACGCAAAAATATCAGAGCGTTATTCGCTCAGTTTATGAAACCCATTACCTCTAATGTATCCACGGAAAAGGAATCATGTAACAACATTTTATGAGCATTAGTGGCCATTCAGAATGAAAAAGGCATACATTAACACAAGGTAAAACAGTCCGAGAGGAATGTATCAGGAAGTAACGTCCGTGGTCCATATTTTGTGGTTTCCCCTGAGCGGCAGGCAAAAGCTGGAGTAGTTCGCCATCTATAACAAATTTCTTAGACTAAAGTGATAGTTTCTAGTGGCTACTTATGGGTGGAAGTGGTGCCAGAGCTAGTCTGATACACAATCTCCTTTCCATCCACCAGAGCGCAGTTAAAGCACAGCACTTACCTTGCAGGTGACAATCAAGAAATGCATTGTCTGCGCGTAAATCCTTCTTTAATTTATCTGAAGAACAATATACATCAGATGACTGAAAATCATTTTCTCTACCCGTCACCTTTTTGTCGTATGTTTCAGGATCGACGGTTGCCCTGTTGTGGCTGGACGGTGGCTTGGCTTCTATAAATATTATTCCTGAGCTCTTTCGGGAAAAAAAGATGTGCATTTAAATATTTTCTTATATTTACAACGCCACAAATCATAATTTTCATTGAACTACTTAAGTAAATGTTAAAATTAAATGTATTTAAAATTAACAAATTTAAAGGAAACCGAGGCTCAGGGCTTGAGGAGTAGGTCCGGCGGCTTCACATACGTTCTATCTTGAACCGTTAGAGACCCCGTTCATGCTTGTGTTCGTCTTTATCCGGATCTGGTCACTCCTGAGGTATATCCGCTTATCTCTACTTCCCAGAGGCAATAGCCCACATATTTATGTCTTCTAAAAGAAGGTGTACAGAATTATTTGCACGCACTATTAAACTAAACGACAACCACAGGTTTATGTGGGACCTTTAATTGACGACATGGAGACGAAGGTTAAAGTTATGGCTTCCATTGAAAGGAAATAGGAAATTTACATTAAGAAAACCGTAGTATAACTTGAAGCGCTTAAAAGAACATAAATCAAATCTATGTTTTCATTGCATTATTTATACTTTCTCTACACTTACTATGTACATACTCTTTTGAGAAGGTGTTGCAATCCACCCAAAAATTCGATACCGAGATTTCACAGGAAATACACGATTTTGGGTCCCCTGTATCCAATAAAGTACTTTCAGTAAAAGGTCCGCATGTATGTCCGTGAACACAAAAACTCAAAACGAAAAGACAGTAAACTACCGAACTTGATATTTAACTTCTGCTCTTCCAAAGATGTGACACGAAAATTTTGAGAAAAATCCCCCACTCGAAAATTGGTATTTAAGTTTAGTATCTTCCAAGTTTGCGACACTAAGGTTTTTAAGAAAATTCCCCCTCCACAAACGACCCTTTCCAGGGAAAATGTTCAAAAATCTTAACTTTTTTAAAAATGACTAACGATTTTGATTAAAATCCCATATGTTAAAGCTATTGACAAGAAAATAAAATGTATATCTTGATTTTCTGGGAATAGCCTCTGAAGACCCCTTTATCTTTTAAACTGTAAGAGATAGACAAAAACTTACTAGACAAAATACGTAGATCTTTTCAAAACACACAATTTATGTCCTTTACGTTTTCGTTGTGGAGGTAACCGTTTCCGAGATATTCCGAGTTATTTGCTTCAATTATGACGTACGTATTGTTTTCTCGGACAGGAAGTGTATGTTTTATCTTTTGTTTTACTCCTGGCCAAGCAAATAAGCAATTTGAAATGATAATCGCTTAACAATAGCTTTTAAAACATTTGGTTATCACTTTACCTTATAGTTCCCTTTTACTTATAAGGGACTATGTAATAAGAAAATTCTGCTATATTTTATCTCTAGGAGCATGGTGTTGAAAGAAGAATAATCTTTTGTTAAGCAGGCCCGGATAGTGTGGTGGTAGCGTGTCTGCCTCACATTTAAAAGGTCGTAGGTTCGAATCTCGCTTAGGGTGATTTACCCGGATAAGGTTTTTTTCGGGGTTTTCCCTTATCCTGAGAAGACCAATGTCGAGTAACTTTAAGCTCCATGGACCCTGAGATCCTTTGAGCATCATTTCATCAATTTCATTCATCGTGCGATATGACCAACCAGGTTAAATAAATAAATAAATAAATAAATAAATAAAAATCTTTCGTAGGAAGTTTGTTGACAGAGCAGCTAGAGAAAGTAATGTGAGTGTAATTTTGTGTGTATGTCATTCCGGGGGAGGTTTCTACACTACAGCCTCCTATAGACTTATTGCAACTCGATTCCAGGAGAACAGGATGCGGTGGGAGTATTATCAAGGGCGGTCGAAACCGGACCACTGTGAAAGAGCCAACGTAGAGGATACCTAGCGTAGTCCAAATAGTTCATCGGGAAACGGGGAACGCTAGGAGCTCGCGCTACAGTCTGGGTCCGACAGACGACTCCTACGCCACTTCCGCAGTGCAGACGACACTTACAGCCCTGAAAGAGACTGGAAATACAGAAACCACCACAGCATTCGCCTCTAACACAGGAAAGACTCCGAAAAAAACATGGCTAGAGAGGTCCGCCGTGGAAATTAAACCTAAGACTTCCCGAATGCCAGGCCAGTCGAAATCCTCAACTACATGTTGTTCCTTATTTGATGGCAGGTTTGAAGACGCAAGGATAAGTATTACATTACAGTATCCCTATCAGACTAATGGCAGTGTTCATCAACCTTCATTAAATCAAAGCAAATAAAGTAGCAGTAACTGATCAGTAAAATATTTATACTTTCATTAAATATGCACAGTTCACCATCAATTAACAGCAACTCAAGATCCACTACTGACAAATTATTGCGATCAATGCATTTTTAATTTCTCCATACGTACTATGTACATAGCGTACCGAGATTTCACCGGAAATATATGTTTTAGGGTCCGCAAAATCCAAAAAAGCATTTTCACAAAAAAGTCCGTGTGTCTGTGAACACGATAACCCAAAAACGAAAAGTCGGTAAAATACCAAACTTGATATTTAAGTTTAGTATCTTCCAGGGATGCGACACGAGGATTTTGAGAAAAGTCCCCCCCACCCCCAACTACCCTTTACATGGAACTTTTTTCGAAAATTTTGATTTTCTCAAAAATGGCTCTAACGATTTTGATTAAAATTTCGGATATTAAACATATTTACCTGACAAATGAAATGTATATCTTGAATGTTCTGGGAATAGCCTATGAAGAGTAGTTTATCCTGGATGAATTTTACTGAATTTTGAATAACTGCTAAACCGCAAGAGATGGACAAAAACTTACTACACAAAAAGTGTAGAGCACATTAAAACACACAAATTAGGTTACATACATTTTTTTCGTGGAGTTCGTCGTTTTTGCAACATTCCTTATTTTTGGTTTCTGCTATGAAAAACGTATACTTTTCTCATACTGGAACTTGTCAACTCCTATCCATATAAACAAAGGAACTTCATTGACATAGCAACCAGCTTTTGACTATGACTTTAATTTACGGTTGTCCCTTATTTCGCAGGGATATGGAGAAGGTCGTGTGAATGGTACACATCAGATTTTTTAAACAACCAACAATCTATAAGATCCCAAATCATAATTAACATATTGCCTGCTTGATATACAACACATGATAACTAAATGAACATAATGAAGAGGAAAAGAAAACGAAAATAAATTAATTTTGGATTTATAGCTGTAATTATACAATCATAAATCAGATTTAAAACGAATTGGAAGTACAATTTTTAGTATGTAGAAAAGCAAATGCTTGTAGATATACTTTTTAAGTATTACCATATCATTGGAAAGCTAATGATTCTACTTACTTCATGCTAATCAAGAAAAAAATAGCAGAAATAGTCTTATTACTTATTTCCTTGTAAGTAAAATAAGGGAGTAACATAGGTTAAGTGAAAGCCAAAAGCTGGTTGCTATGTGACTGATGTTCCATTGTTTGTGTGGACAGGAGTTGACAAATTCCTGTATGAGAAAAGTATAAGTTTTTCGAACCTGAAAACAAAATCAAGGAATATCTAAAAAACGATCAACTCCACGAAAAAAATATATACAGCATAAATTGTGTGTTTTAATGTGCTCTACATATGTGAGTGGTAAGTTTTGTCTATCTCTTACGATTTAGCAGTTATTCAAAATTCCGTAAAATTCATCCAGAATAAAGTACTCTTCAGAGGCTATTCCCAAAAAATTCAAGATATACATTTTATTAGTCAGGTAAATACCTTTAGTATACGATATTTTAATCAAATCCTTAGAGCCATTTTTGAGAAAATCAAAATTTTCTAAAGGGTTCCATGTAAAGGGCAGTTGAAGGTGGGTGAATTTTCTTGAGAATCTTCATGTCGCATCCTTGCAAGATACCAAACTTACATACTAAGTTTGCTATTAAACGTTCTTTTCGATTTTGAGCTATGCTGTCCACAGTCACGCAAACGCACACGGACCTTTTTCTAAAATATATTTTTTTGCTTCTCTGTATCAAATTTTGGGTGCAATGCAATAACTTCTCTATATATTGTGTACATGGTACGTGTAGAGAAAGCAAAAATATACAAAAAAATATGCTTGCCGCCATGATTTGGCGAGGAGAGTGCCTCACATTTAACGGGTCTCCAGCTCAACTCTCTGCGAGAATAAGATATTCGAATAAGGATTAATTTTAAGCTCCATAGACCTAAGGCACATTTCACTCACTTCATTTATTCATGCGATATAGCGTACCAGATCAGAAAACCTTATACTTCAGGAAAATAAATGAAGACTAATGTGTTACTGAATCTTATTCTTCTATCTACTTCATGCTTATCAACAAAAATATTAGCATAAATGGTTTTGTTATACTATTTCCTTGTGGATAGCTACAAAAGAAATATAAAAATCTGATGTGTCACACTCACATGACATTCTCTAGCCGTTCTGCAAACTTCATACTTAAAATTATTCCTCTTTGTGCATCTTGCTAATCGAGGTACTCATTAACACAATGTTCTTATTACTTAGTTCCTTATAAGTAGGAAAAAATAAGGGAATACACTAGTCAGATGTTTTAAAATCTATCACTATGCGATTGTCATTACAAATCCCTTCTTTTCTTGGCCAGGAGTAAAACAGAAGAAAACCGCACACTCCCGTCTCAGAAAAGTATAAGTACTTCACGACTGAAACTAATAACAATGAATACCTCGAAAACTGTAAGCTTCACGAGAAAAATGTATATGACATAACTTGTGTATTTTAACAAGACCTACATTTTTATATAGTAAGTTTTTAGCATCTCTTATGGTTTACTAGTTATGCCAAATTAAGCAAAATTCATCCAGAATAAACAGGGCTTTAGATGCTATTCTCAAAAAATTCAAGATATACATATTATTTGTCAGCTAAATGTTTTTAATATACGATAGTTTTATAAAAATCGTTAAAGCCATTTCTAAGACAATCAAAATTTTCGAAAAAAAGTTCCATGTAAAAGATAGTTTGAGGTGGGGGGATTTTTATCAAAATCTTCGTGTCGTATCCCTGGAAGATACTAAACTTAAATACCAAGTTTGGTGCTTTACCGACTTTTCGTTTTTGAGTTATCGAGTTCACAGGCACACGGGCACACGGACACACGCACACGTACCTTTTTGTGAAAATGTTTTTTTGTTTTTCGATGCAGGGGACCCTAAAACATATATTTCCGGTGAAATCTCGATATCGAATTTTTGAGTGGAATACAATACTTTTCTATCTCTCTGTACATTGTATATATGGGGCTAGAGAAAGTAAAAATAGTAAAATCTGTTGACAGCCGGTCGCTATACAATGGCGTTGAAATTCCATTCTGTTTGCATTACCGGGATGAAAAACATGAATAACGGCATGACATTTAAGAAAAGTATAAATACTGGAAAGTTTAAAACAAACAAAAGCATGGAATGTTTCGGAAATGGTTAAAAAATGTATGATGCGTTCCATTCACATGACTTTCTCTACATCTCTGTAACAAATTATTGTTAAACAGCTTATGCTCCTATTTAATCATAATAATCGAGAAAAAATTAGCAGAAATAGTCTTATTACTTGCTTCCTTGTAAGTAGAAGCGAAATAAGGGAGTACCATAGGTTAAAGTGATACTCAAAAGTTGGTTACTATGAGATTGAAGTTCCTTTGTTTGTGGATAAGTATAAGTTTTTCTAAGCTGAAACCAAAAACAAAGACTATCTATAAAACGATCAACTCCACGAAAAAAAAAAAATGTGTATAATATAAATTGTGTGTTTTAACGTGCACTACATTTTTTGTGTGTTAAGTGTCCATCTTTACGGTTTAGCAGTTATGCAAAATTCCGTAAAACTCATACAGAATAAAGTTCTCTTCAGAGGATACTCCCAGAAAATTCAAGATATACATTTTATTTGTCACGTTTTAATATACGATATTTTAATCAAAATCGTTAGCCATTTTTGAGAAAATTAACATTTTCGAAAAAAAACTCGAGGTAAAGGGTAGTTGGTGATGGGGGATTCTCTTGAAAATCTTCGTGTTGCATCCTTGGAAGATACAGATCTTAAATACCAAGTTTGATATTCAACGGTCTTTTCGTTTATGAGCTATGCTGTCCATAGACACAGCGCTTTTTCCAAAAATGCCTATTTTGGATTCAGGGGGAACCAATACATGTATTTCCGGTGAAATCTGGGTATCGAATTTTGGGTGCATTACAATACCTTCTCTTTACACTATGTATATAGTACGTGGAGAGAAAGAAAAAAAGGTATTTGACATAAAGTTTACGTGTTAACAAGTTATAGATTTTTGTGTAATAAGATATTTTCTGTTTCTTGTAGTTAGAATAGATAAAAGTTCTTTACCTATTGCCTTTATGCTCACAGCTATTCGAACCGCTTCGATTGTGGTACTTTCGGAAGGGATATAAAAGCCAGCTTATGAATGAAGAGGAAGAGCAGCATATGTAGTAAAATAATTAGGTTAGTAACAACAACAATAACAATACATACATATATACACACATACATACATTGCAATCTGTAGATTCTACTATGAGCTTAGACTCAAAGCCCAAACTTTAGGATGTAGATCATGTCAACAATTACATTTATTCATGCTTATTAATACATTTATTTTCAAATAATAAATCTGACAATGAATTTTCAGAGGTGGCAGTTTTACATACTTTTCAATTACATTTCTGTTTCCAAAAGCCTACCCGTACATTTGCATTCTTAGAAGATTCGTGTTTATTATATTTACAATGTTACATTATTACCAGTGGTTTTTGATGGAATGAAATCCTCCTCTGTATAGAAGGTGTGAGTAATAAGGTATCCTTTTAATTTTGATCTAAACTTATCTTTGTTCATTTGCAATTCTTTTATAGAAGAGGGAAATGAATTAAAACTATTCCTGTGTAGTAAGCCCCTTTTTGGAATAACTCAAATTATTTGTTGGTCTATGTAAGTCCTGCCTATGTCTGGTCTCTTTGTTATGAATATTGAATATCTGTATTTATTGTAAACTTTTCTGGGTTATTTATTACAAACGACAATATGCCTAGAATATATTTTCAGGCTAATGGTAAAATTCCAAACAGTTTGAAAAGGGGTTTGCAGTGAGTTGATAGTCTTTCGCCTGTCATTATTCTTATTACCTTTTTTTGCATAATAAATACTGAATTTCCCCAAAATATTATTTCTTAGGTCATTAGTGAATGAAAATATGCATAATAAGCTGTTTTAAGTTTGTTCTTATTTATAAGCAGAATTAAAGATCGGATTGCAAAGCATGCAGAGCTCAGTTTGGGTAAGATATAATCAATATGGTGTTTCCAATTCATGCTACGATCAATCATAAGAACTAAGAATAACAATAATAATAATAATAATAATAATAATAATAATAATAATTATTATTATTATTATTATTATTATTATTATTATTACTATCCTGTGGCTCGTTAGCCTACGAGGGCCAGGTACTGCCAATTTATCTTTGGCTTCACCGACACACGTGCGGAGGATGTGTGCGTTCATCAACCTGACACGGGGAAGTGAACTATTTCATTATTCCCCACCACCAACATCGCTTCCTATCGCAGCTCCTCACATTCCTCGTGGTGCTAAGTGGACCAATAGTGGGGTCGGATCCGGGCGCATTCCACGACTAAGAGCTCAACACCACGCTCCAGCTACAATACGCGACCCCGCAGGGCATGAAATATTAAATTTTCTCATAAGTAATGCCGGTCTTTTATTGGAAATAAATGGAGTTCTATTTATGGACGCTCTTTAACTGCTGTTTTGAGCGTCCCATTCTATACTGGGCGTGAAAGACCACTTAATTTTTCTCAGAGGCCTATTTATCAGGCTTGAGGTTTTTTTACGTGCCATAAATCTACGACACGGGACCCACGGCTTACTTCCCTGCTAAGGATTCTTAAGCCCAAAAAAATCCATCGTCCTACGCCGGGTTCTCACCCGCAACCTTGGGTATATGAAGTTAGCACGGAGGGCGACGGTTTTCTATTGGGTTTATCGTACGTAAATATATATGTTTTTTGTGAAATACTATTTATAGGGCGCTATGGTTATTATTGCGTATTGTTAACATATTGTTGGATACTAGATTTTAAAATAGAGGCAATAACGTTTGAGGTTACAGTCCTTTTGAAGCATTACTGGAAACAAGATCAAAAAGCTACTGCCGCGGCTCGAACAATCTGAAAGTTTCATTATAGTGAATAGCACAACAATAGTTCCAGCGTTTAAACAATGGAAGTTGTGGAATACACGCAGAGTTGGGGGGGGAATAAAATACAGAGACAAGCACTAGAGGAACTTGGTACACAAAAGATGCCATACATCGCCATATTAAAACACTTAAAATTGTTCAGAAGCTCTAAATTTGAAGAAAAAATCTGATGTGTTCCTTTCACATGATTTTCTCTACGTTTCTGCAACAAATTATTGTTAGAAGACGTATACTTCTTTTTACTTCATGCTAAACGAGAAAAAAATCAGCAGTATTTACTTCTCAAATGAGGGTTCAAAACCGTTTATACTTGCTCTACACGTACTATGCACATAGTGTATAGAGAAGATGTTGCACACCACCAAAGAATTCGGTCCCGAGATATATATAATTTAGGGTCCCCTGTATCCAAAAAAAAAAAGTATTTTGAGAAAAAGGTTCGTGTGTGTGTGTGTGTGCCTGTGAACACGATAACTCAAAAACGAAAAGTCGGTAAAATACTAAACTTGGTATTTAAGTTTAGTATCTTCCAGGGATGCGACAGGAAGATTTTGAGAAAAATCCCCCCACCCCAAACTATCCTTTAAATGGAGCTTTTTTCGAAAATTTTGACTTTCTAACAAATGGCTCTAACGATTTTGGTTAAAATATCGTATATTAAATATATTTACCTGACAAATAAAATGTATATTTTGAATTTTTTGGGAATAGCCTCTGAAGACTACTTTATTCTGGATCAATTTTACAGAATTTTGCACAACTGCTAAACCGTAAAAAATGGACAAAAACTTACTACACTAAAATGTAGAGCACGTTAAAACACACAATTTATGTTATATACATTTTTTTCGTGATGTTTGATCGTTTTTAGATATTCCTTGTTTTTGGTTTCAGGTTTGAAAAACATACTCTTCTCATACAGGATTTGGTCAACTAATGAGACTATTTCTGCTAATTTTTTCTCGGTTAACTTGAAGTAAATAGAAGCATAAGCTTTTCAACAATAATTTGTTGCAGAAATGTAGAGAAGGTCATGTGAGTGGAACACCTCAGATTTTTTTAGAGTATTAAGCCAATGTTTCGAAATATCAGGGTTCGGTTATGTCATTTTCATCACTCATGACAATAATTAGCTTGACAAATCTATCAGCCTATGCATTCGATGACACATATTCACTCTACGTTGAACTTGATCAATTGTCAATTCATGCTTTTTACTTTCTCTAAACGTACTATGTAAGTAGTAGTGTACCCAAAAATTCGATTACGAGATTTCACCGAAAATACATGTTTTGGTCCCCCTGAATGCAAAACTCGTATGCGTTCCATTCACGTTTCTTTCTCTACATCTCTGTTACAGATTATTTTTAAACTTATTCTTCTATTTACTACATGCCAATTGAGAAAAATAGTAGGAATTATTTATTTTATTATTATTTGTTTCCACTTAAGTAGAAGAGAAATAAGGGTCTACTATAGGCTAAAGTGATAGTCAAAACCTTGTTACTTATTTCTTTGAAGTTCCGTCCAAATTACCTTATGAGAAAATATATAAGTATTTTGAAGGTGAAATCAATAACAAGAAATATCTCAAAAATGATCAACTCTACGAAGAAGTGTATATAACAAAAATTGTGTGTTTTAATGATATCTACATTTCGTATTACGTAAGTTTTCGTCTATCTGTTACGGTTTTCCAGTTACGTAAAGTTCCGCAAAATTTATTCAGAATAGAGATGTCTTCAGAGGCTAGTTCGAGAAAATTCAAAATATTAATTTTATTTTAATAAAAATTTCGTGGAGTGAATCGCTTTTGAGGTATTCTAAATATTAATTTCAGCTTTAAAATAAAACTTTCGTCAACTCCTGTCCATACAAGCATAGGAACGTCAGTCACATAGCAACCAGCTTTTGACTATCACTTCAAACTATGGCACACCCTTATTTCACTTCTACTTATAAGGAAGCAAGTAATAAGACTATTTCTGCTAATTTTTTTTTTTCTCGATTAGCATGAAGTAAAAAGAAGCATAAGCTTTTTGACAATAATTTATTGCAGAAATGTAGAGAAAGTCATGTGAATTAAACACATAAATTGTTTTTGTCTACTGTAATATGAACGGATAGAAAACCTAAAGAAAACGTTTGTATAAATGTAGCTTTCGGTTGTGAAACAAATTGCAGCCTCGAACTTACAGAATCTTCCTTAGTGCTGTTGAAACTATGGAGAATTATTTGGCAACTTTAATATTCAGCTATATATTCTGCTTAAGAAATCAGAGTCACTGCAGGAAAGTCGATATTACAGACAGAAAACTCGACCGAGCCAACTTTGCAACTGCAGACGTGCGCGTGGACAATAAAACGGATATCCTTAAGAGACGGCAGTTAAGTTGTGCGGATAGCATATCTCTGTTCTGCAGGAGAATCTGTACAGGACTACCGTTGTACCTAGCGGACGGCTTTGCACAACTTCTCCCTCGAAATTACAATCTCGTACACAAAAGCTAAATATATTCACGAGTTTGTAATCATCTAAGGCGAAGATTGCTAAGCGCTGGAATGGACTTCTTATGTATTACTTTCTCTACACATACTATGTACGTAGTGTATAGAGAAGGTATTGCATTCCACCCAAAAAATCGATAGCGAAATTTCACTGGAAATACATGTTTTGGGTCTCCCTGAATCCAAAAAAAGGATTTTCAGAAAAAGGTCCGTGTCTGTCTGTGTGTCTATGGAAGCACAGCTCAAAAACTTGGTATTTAAGTTTGATGTCTTCCAAGGATGAAACACGAATATATTCCCACCCCAAACTACCCTTTACATAGAACTTTTTTCGAAGTTTTTGATTTTATCAAAGATGGCTCTAACGATTTTGATTCAAACATCGTTTATTAAAGATATTTACCTGACAAATAACATTTATATCTTGAATTTTCTGGGAATAGCCCCTGAAGACTACTTTATTTTGGATGAATTTTACGGAATTTTGCATAACTGCTAAACCGTAAGCGATGGACAAAAACTTACCACACAAAACTATAGAGCACGTTGAACAACAACATTTATTTAAATACATTTGTTTTTCGTTACTTGATCGTTTTTGAGATATTCCTTGTTATTGGTTTCAGCGTTAAAAAACATACTTTTCTAATACAGGAACTTGTCAACTCGGTTCCATACAAACAAACGAACATCAGTCACATAGCAACTAGCTTTTGACTATCACTTTAACCTATAGTACTCCCTTATTTCGCTTCTACTTACAAGGAAGCAAGTAATAAGACTATTTCTGCTAATTTTTTCTCGCTTAGCATGAAGTAAATAGAAGCATAAGCGTTTTAATAATATATTTTTTGCAGAGATGTAGAAAAAGTCATGTGAATAGAACACAGATTTTTTGTTACTTTCTCTACATGTATTATGTACATAGTGTATAGACGAATTATTTTATCCTACCACAAAATATCGAAATTTTTCCGGAAATATATGTTTCAAAGTTACTTTGAGTCCAAAAAAATCAGTTTTAGAAAAAGGTCCATGTGTATCAGTTACAGCAGAACTAAAAAACTAAAACACCTTTAACCACCAGGTTAAGCTTCTTTCAACGATGCGACACAAAATCCTTAAAGAAAGTCCCCGTACCTTAAGCTACCCTTTATTTGGAAAAATGTTTTAAGTTTTTCTTCTTCTCAAAAATGGCTCTAATTATTTTTACTTTCTCTACATGTACTATGCACACAGTGTACGGAGAGGGTATTGTATTGCACCCAAAAATCGATACCGACATTTCACCAGAAATACATGTTTTGGAACCCTCTGTATCCAAAAAAAGGATTTTCAGAAAAAGGTCAGTGTGTGTGTATGTGTGTGTGAGTGTGTCCGTGTGTCTGTGAACATAACTCAAAAGCGAAAAGCCAGTAAAATATCAAACTTAGGATTTAAGTTTGTTATCTTCTAGAGATGCGACACGAAGATTTTGAGAAAAATCCGCTCATCCAAAACTACTGTTTACATGGAAAAAATTTCGAAAATTTTGATTTTGTCAAAAATGCCTCTAGTTTGATTAAAATATCTTATGTTGAAGATATTTATATTGCAAATAAAATGCATATTTTGAATTATCAGGAAATAGCCTGGAAATATCTCTTTATTCTGAATGAATTTTGCTGCAATTTGCGTAAGTTACTACACAACAAATTTAGATCACGTTAAGACACCCAAAATTGCGGGTTCAAACCCGGCGGAAGACGGTTGATTTTTTTAGGGCGTAGAAATCCTTAGTTTGGCTTCCTTTGGAAGCGAACTGATGCCGTTGGTCCCGTGCCATGGATTTACGGTACGTAAAAGAACCTCAAGTCTGATAAAGAGCCCTCCGAGCAAACTTAAGCGGCCCAATATAGAAAGGAACGCTGGGAAACACAGCAGTTATAGAGCGTCCATAAATAATACTCCATTTTTATTCCTAATTAGTGTAGAAAAATTATTACTTTCCGTACTCTCCAGAAGACTTGAGTTTTCAAAATAATATAATTTGTTTCGCAAAATTAGAGCACTATTTAAAAAAAGGTATATGAAAATTTTCTTTAATGTTCTTTTGAGGGGCAATTTAAGACTTTTGAGAAAAGTTAGTGAACAAAAGTTATGAGTATGGATAACTGATGGAGAAATGGTTTGCGGGGAAATAAGGTTTAAAGTTGGAAGTGTCTATTTGTAAGCATGTGCCTACATATTTATATCCTCAATTAATTGGTAGTTAAAGTACGCCAAGAGGATAAAGCTATATACAGTAGAGCCCCGGCATTTAGAATTTCTTATGTTTCGAGCTAGTTTTAAGCAATAAAACTTTTACATAAAACTATAGTAAAACTCCCGTTATTTATACGTTTTCCGTATTTACTTTTATACACTTCCGAATGTGAACTCTCTTTCAATTTCCATGTACAGTACAGGTAAAGCTATTCCACTTAGGGCTTTCGTTGACAATGCACAGAAATAATGTTGGCCACAGACTGCTAATGCATTTCTAATACACATTGATAGGTACTATTAGGCTTGCTGGAGTCCGCTTGCTCTTTTTGTTGACCCTTCACTAACTGAGACCGTATGACAGCCGTGCAGTGCATGCCATTCTTTCGGAAAACATACTATATTGGTATTATAATCCCTATACAGTAAATGTGTCATTAAATACGCTTAAGTAAAAACCTAATATGTTCCATTCACATGACTTTCTCTACATCTCTGCCATATATTATTGTTAAAAACTTATTCTGTTTACGTATGCTAATCTAGAATTAGGGATCGTCTTACTTGCTTCCTTGTAAGTAGAGGAGAATTAAGGACGTACCATAGGCTATAGCGATGGGCAAATTTTTTTAAATTTGGTTGCTATGTGATTGAATTTCCCTTGTTTGTATGGAGAGAAATTCACAAAGCTGAAACCAAACACAAGGAATATCTAAAAAAACAATCAACACCACGAAAAGGTGTTTTTTTAAAAAGCTATACATTTTCTTTTAAGTAAGCTTTGTAACGGTTTGCAAAATTCTATAACATTCATCCAGAATAAAGTAGTCTTCAGAGACTATTCCAAGAAAATTCAAGATATGCATTTTATTTGTCAGGTAAACATCTTTAATATATTATATTTTAATCAAAATTGTTAGAGCCATTTTTGAGAAAATTAAAATTTTTTAAAAAGTTCCATGTAAAGAGAAGATGGGAGTTGAGGGATTTTCTTAAAAAAATTCGTGTCGCATCCTTGGAAGATACTAAACTTAAATACCAAGTTTGGTTTTAAACGGACTTTTCGTTTTTGAGCTATGCTGTCCACAGACAAACAAACACATAAGGAGACGGATAGACAGATACACACATAGACATTCTTATAATTTTTTTTTTGATTTAGGGGGCCCTAAAACATGTATTTCCGGTGAAATCTTGGTATCGAATTTTTTAAGTGCAATACAATACCTTCTCAATACACTATGTACATAGTACGTCTAAAGAAAGTAAAAATACACATTTTACGCAGACTGACCGTTGTTGAAGAGTCTGTATTTGTAAATGCTGAACTCGAGTGAGCTCTCCATATAACACAGATATACACTGTATTGATTTTAATTTATTACACTTATTGCACTCCACCCAAAAATTTGATACCGAGATTTTACCGAAAATATATGTTTTAGGGTCCCCAATATCCAAAAAAAGCATTTTTACAAAAAGCTCCGTGTGTGTGTGTGTGTGTCCGTTTGTCTGTGTCCGTGTGTCCGTGTGTCTGTGAACATGATAACTCAAAAACGAAAAGTCGGTAAAATACCAAACTTGGTATTTAAGTTTAGTATCTTCCAGGGATGCGACACGAAGATTTTGAGAAAAATCCCCCCACCCCCAACTACCCTTTACATGCAACTTTTTTCGAAAATTTTGATTTTCTCAAAAATGGCTCTAAAGATTTTGATTAAAATGTCGTATATTAAAGATATTTACCTGAAAAATAAAATGTATATCTTGAATCTTTTGGGAATAGCTTCTGAAGAGTAGTTTATTCTGGATGAATTTTGAATGACTGCTAAACCGCAAGGGATGGACAAAAACTTACAACACAAAAAATCAAAGGAACATTAAAACACACAATTTATGTTATACAAGTTTTTTTCGTAGAGTTCGTCGTTTTTGAGACATTTCTTATTTTTGGTTTCTGCTATGAAACTCTCATGCCTTTCTCATACAGGAATTTGTCAACTGTCTCCATATAAACAAAGGCACTTCAGTGACATAGCAACCAGCTTTTGATTATCACTCTAAGCTAAGGTACTTACTTTTTCGCTTCTACTTTCAAGGAAGCAAGAAATAAGACTATTTCTGCTATTTTTTTTCTCGATTAGCAGGAAGTAAATCGAAGCATAAGCTTTTTAAAAATAATGTATTGCAGATATGTAGAGAAAGTCATGTGAATGGAACACATCAGATTTTTGAGCTATGCTGTCCACAGACAAACAAACACACACGTACAAACACAAACGCAGACGTATAGACAGATAAACACATAGAATTCTTCTAAAAATGTTTTCTTTGGGATCAGGGGGCCCTAAAACATGTATTTCCAGTGAAATCTCGGTATCAATTTTTTTGGGTGCAATACAATACCTTCTCAATCAACTATGTACGAGTACCTATAGAGAAAGTAAAAATACACATTTTACAGCAGTCTGACCGTTGTTGTAGAGTATGTATCTGTAAATACTGTACTCGAGTGAGCTCTCCATATAACACAGATATGCACTGTATTGATTTTAATTTGTTTTTAACCATTATTGTGTTCATTAGATATGTATTCATGATTTAGTGAAATTTCTGTATAATCCGAGGTTTTTATTATTCCAAGTAGCCTCAGCTTCAATTAGCTGGAATTACCGGGTGCTTCTGTATTTTATTATGTCAATAAATACATTTATTAATTCATTCATAATGTTGATGTGCAGAAGATGGATCTCGGGAACGATGTTCTCAGGTTAGACTGTAATCTGCGGGTTGCATAAAACCAGAGAATCGGGGTAGGTGAACCACCTTGTATGTGCATGATGTGATGTCGCGATACGTTATGGTCCATTCGCTTGTAGCAAAAGCTGTGAGGAAAACTTGGCTGGAGCAAAGTGATAGTCAAGATCACTAGGTTCCATTATTGCACTTCCCATCTTCTCCATTCGTCTTCATTAATCACACAAGTTGGGCAGAGCACCCTTTTTAAAATGCGCGGTAGGGGGACTCAATTATCGGTCGCGAATCGGAAGACAGATAAAAGGAATTTCCCTCTCATCAGCACCAGGGTCGTGATTACACCAAATTCCGTCACTACATCGATAGGTATCTCTCCTCGTTATACTGCAGAATTCCGTTCCTCGGCTGTGGCAGTGTCCAAGAAAACAAATTTATGTAATCGCATACTCTACACGTACTAAAAAGTAAAAAATAAAATAAAAATCTTTATAAAAGCCCTGGTACCTGATTTTTAAAAATGTGTTTATTTCCATACATCATACATATATTATTAACAGATTAGTTATAAATATAAATTAAAAATAATAAAGCTAATAAATTGTTATAAAGTACATAATATCAAAAACGAATAAAAATAATAAAATAAATGTATAACAACCTTTCAACATTTAAATTATAACACTTTCATAATCTAATCTAAATAAATAACCAATAAAACACAAAAAATCAATATAAACAAACATATAAAACTAAACAAATTACACTTTCTCTGTACATAGTGTATAGAGAAGGTATTGTGTTGCACCCAAAAATTCGATCTCAAGAGTTCACCGGAAATAGATGTTTTGAGACCCCCTGAATGCACAAATAGGATTTGTTCCATTCACAGCACTTTCTCTACATGTCTGCAACAAATTATTGTTAAAAAGATTATGCTTCTATTTACTTCATGCTAATCGAGAACAAAATAGCAGAAATAGTCTTATTACTTGTTTCCTTGTAAATAGAAGAAAAATAAGGGAGTACTACAGGTTAAAGTGATAGTCAAAAGCTGGTTGCCATGTGATTTAAGTTTGTAAGGACACGAGTTGATAAATTCCTGTATGAGAAAAGTATAAGTTACTTAAAGCTGAAGATCTCATAAACGATCATCTCCACAAAAAAATGTATATAACATAAATTATGTGTTTTAACGTTCTCAAAATTTTCAGTTTTTGTACATCTCTTACGGTTTAACAGTTATGTAGAATTACGTAAAATTCATGCAGAATAAATTAGACTTCCAAGGCTTTCCCAGAAAATTCAAGACATACATTTTATTTGTCAGGTAAATATCTTTAAAAACTTAAATACCAACTTTAGTATTCAACTGTCTTTTCTATGATTGTTCACAGACACGCACACACATGCACGCGCGTACGCACACACTGACATTTTGCTAAAAATGCTATTTTTTTATTAGGGGGACCCAAAACATTTATTTTCGGTGAAATTACAGTATCGAATTTTAGGGTATAATGCAATACCTTCTCTATACACTATGTACATAGTACGTGTACAGAATTTAAAAAAACATTTTTAGACAAATGTTCGTGTGTCTCTCTGTCTGTCTGTCTGTCTGACTATACCAGACTTGGTATTTAAGTTTGGTATCTACCAAGAATACGACACGAAGATTTTCAAGAAAATCCCACCACCCCAAACTACCTTTTACTTGTAAAAAGTTCGGAAAATTTTATTTTATCAAAAATGGCTCTATTTTGATTAAAATTTCTTACATTTAAGATATTTACATGACAAATAAAATGTATATGTTAAATTTTCTGGGAATAGGGCGGAATTTTGCATAAGTGGTAAACTGTAAGAGATAGACAAAAACTTATTTTGCAAAAAATGTAGAGCTCCTTAAAACACAAAGTTTATGTTATATGCGTTTTTTTCCTGGAATCGACCATTTTTAAGACATTCCTGGTTATGTATTACAGTTTTAAATTACTTAAACTTAACTCATATTGGAACTTGTCAGCGCTTGGCCCGCAAAGAAACGGACTTCATTCCCATACCAACTACATTCTAAAACTTTTGGCTGTCGGTTTAGCCTAGTGTATTCCCTTATTTCCCTTCTATTTGTAATGAAATAAGTAATAAAACAATTTCTACCAATGTTTTAGCATGAAATAGAAGAATAAACTTATTAACAATAATAATGTTAGACTGCCTCTGTGGTCGAGAGGTCGGCGAGCTGACTTCTCTCTTATAGGTCCCGGGTTCGATTCCCGCCCTGGGCGGGGAATTTTTCTTTAGCCAGAATGATTCCCTATCCCTCATAGAGTCTGGAATTATGCATGTGAGAGTAAATGTGTTTGAGGACAATAAAATAAGTTAAACCAAACGTAAAAAATCTATCTTAGATGTTAAAGGGGACTATATAAGTGAAACAAAAATCTGATGTGTTACACTCACATGACTTTCTCTAGCTGCTCTACAAAGCTCCTGCAAAAGATTATTCTTCTTTGTACACAATGCTAATCAAGATAAATGTTAGCAGAATGTTATTACTTTGTTCCTTATAATACACTATGCTAAAGTGATGCGATTGTCATTTCAAATCACTTCTTTGCTTGGCCAGGAGTAGAACAAAAGTACTTCACAATTGAAACCAATAACAAGGAATATCTCGAAAACGGTTACCTCCACAACAAAAACGTAAAGGAGAAAAACTGTGTGTTTTGTCATGAGGTACATTTTTTTCTATCTCTTATGGTTTAGCAGTTAAGAAAAATTCAGCAAAATTCATCCAGAATAAAGAGGTCTTCAGGGGCTATTCCCAAAAAATTCGAGATATGCATTTTATTTCGGACATAAGTGTCCTTAATATACGGGATTTTAATCAAAATCATTAGAGGCATTTTTAAGAAAATAAAAATTTTCGAACTTTTTTCCATGTAAAGGGTAGTTTGCGGTGGGGGAATTTTTATTGAAAATCTTCGTGTCGCATCCTTGAAAGATACTAAACTTAAATACCAAGTTTGGTATTTAACGGTCTTTTTTGTTTTGGGCCTATGCTGTCCACAGACACACACACGGACTCAGGGGACCCAAAACATATATTTCTGGTGAAATATCTGTATCGAATTTTTGGGTGCACTACAATACCTTCTCTATCCATATGTACATTGTACATATGGGGCTACAGAAAGTAAAAAAAAAATAATGTTACAGACGTGTAGAGAAAGTGATGTGATCATGTGAATGGAGCACATCAGATTTTTTTTTTTTTTTTTTTTTTTGAGTTGACCATTGTTGAGATATTTCAGTTTTAAAACACTTAAAACTTTTCAAATACAGGAATGTTACCGTCTGTCAATGCTTAGAAACGGATTTCAAGCAGTTTTTACAAGATTTGACTATCACCTTAGCCCCGTATTTACTTCCTACTAACAAGTAAGCAAGTAATAACACCATTTCGTTAATGTTTATCTCGATTAGCATGAAGTAGATATACGAATTTCTGTAACCATAATTTGTTACAGAGATGTAGAGAAAGTGGTGTGACTGAAACACACCAGCAGGTTTTTCTTGTGTGGCCTAACACCTTTTAACCTGGTTGGTCATATCGAATGATGAATGAAATTGGGGAAACGGTGCTTTCAAATGATCTCGGGGTCCATGGATCTAATAGTTAGTCGATATTGGTATTCTCGGGATAAGGAAAAACCCCGAAATGAAACCTTATCCAGGCAAACGAGATTCGAACGCGACCTGTTGAATGTGGGGCAGGTTTTTTGTATAGTAACTTTTTGCCAACAATTATTTTTCATCTGTGGTATCAACCTGGGCTTGCTTGCTGGTCGATGAAACGAAAAGTGTGAGCCAGAAGCGTTACTAATGAACTGCTTCAGCTGAAACACGTGGCGTGTTACCTGCGCTGGATTAATTAGTGCAAAAACCAGAGCACTGAATAATTTCATGTTATTTACTGCTGCGATGTGAAGAGGTAATTAGTGCTAATAAACCCACATGTGGTCGTGCAGGTCAATCACTTTTATCCAATTCCAAATCATAGTCCAAATTCGTCCATTTAAAATAACAGCGCCGTTTCGATTAATTTGAGTAGGGCAGACTAACCAAAAATCTGATGTGTTCCATTCAAGTAACTTTCTCTACAACTCTGCAATAAATTATTGTTAAAAAGCTTATGCTTCTATTTACTTCCTGTTAATCGAGAAAAAATTAACAGAAATAGTCTTATTACTTGCTTCCCCTAAGTAGGTTAAAGTGATGGTCAAAAGCTGGTTGCTATGTGACTGAAGTTCCTTTGTTTGTATGGACACGAGTTCACAAAGTCCTGTATGAGAAAAGTGTGTTTTTTATAGGTGAAACCAAAAAACAAGGAATATCTCAAAAACAATCAACTCCTCGAAAAAAATGTATATAACATAAATAGTGTGCTTTAAAGCGCTCTACATATGATGTGTGGTAAGTTTTTGTCCCTTTTTTACGGTTTAGCAGTTATGCAAAATTCCGTAAAATTGATCCAGAATAAAGTAGTCTTCAGAGGCTATTCCCAAAAAATGCAAAATATACATTTTATTTGTCAGGTAAATATATTTAATATACGATATTTTAACCAAAATCGTTAGAGCTATTTGTTAGAAAGTCAAACTTTTCGAAAAAAGCTCCATTTAAAGGGTAGTTTGGGGTGGGGGGATTTTTCTCAAAAATCTTCGTGTCGCATCCCTGGAAGATACTAAACTTAAATACCAAGTTTGGTATTTTACCAGCTTTTCGTTTTTGAGTTATCGTGTTCACAGACACACGGACACACGGATACACTGACACACGGACACACACACGGACCTTTTTCTGAAAATACTTTTTTTGGATACAGGGGACCCTAAAACATATATTTCCGGTGAAATCTCGGTATTGAATTTTTTGGTGGAGTGCAATACCTTCTCTGTACACTATGTACATAGTGCGTATAAAGAAAGTAAAAAAGACATACATGGGTAAAATTGCACACGGGTGTTTCTGACAAAATTACGCTTTCAATTGTCTTAAATCAACCACCATTAGATCTGCCATGATGGCATAAATGTTGAGGGAAAATGTTGGATTTGTAATGAGCGGCGTTTCTCTGTTGTAAGCAAATATTTGTATTTTACACGTACTATGTACATAGTGGATGGATGCACCCAAAAGTTCGATACTGATATTTCACCGGAAATATGCGTTTTAGGGTCCCCTGTATTCAGAAAAGTATTTTCAGAAAAACGACCTGTATGTATGTGTGTGTGTGTCTGTGAACACGATAACTGAAAACCAAAAAGTTGGTAAAATACCAAACTTGGTATTTAAGTTTAGGGATGCAACACGAAGCTTTTGAGAAAAATACCACATCCCAACTACCCTTTACATGGAAAAATTTCGAAAATTTTTATTTTCTCAAAAATGACTAACGATTTTGATTAAAATCTCATATTTAAGATATTTACTTGCCAAATAAAATGTGTATCTTGAATTTTTTGGGAATAGCCTCTGAAGACTACTTTGATCTGGACGAATTTTACGGAATTTTGTATAACTGCTAGACCGTAAGAGATAGAAAAGAACGTATATAATATAAAATGTAGAGCTCGATAAAACACACAATTTATTTTATATTTATTTTTTTCATGTAATGGATAGATTTTGAGATATTCCTTGTTATTGGTTTCAGCTTTAAAAACTGATGTTTCACTCACATGACTTTCTCTACCTGTTCTACAAACTTCTCTCATAAGATTATTCTTCTTTCTGCACCTTGCTAATCGAGGTACTCATTAGCACAATGTTCTTATTATTTAGTTCCTTATAAGTAGGAAAAATAAGGGAATACACTAGGCTAAAGCCATAGTCAAATGTTTTAAAAGTTGTTATGCGATTGTCATTACAAATGCCTTCTTTTCTTGGACAGGTTTAGAACAAAAGAAAACCGCACGCTCCCGTCTGAGAAAAGTATAAGTACTTCACAACTGAAACTAATAACAATGAATACCTCGAAAACGGTAAGCTCCACGAGAAAAAAGTATATGACATAACTTGTGTATTTTAACAAGACCTACAGTTTTGTATAGTAAGTTTTTGTCTATCTCTTACGGTTTACTAGTTTTGCGAAATTAAGCAAAATTCATCCACAATAAATCATAAACTGGTTTTTAGAAGCTTTTCCCAGAAAATTCAAGATATACATATTATTTGTCAGCTAAATATCTTTAATATATGATATTTTAATAAAAATCGTTAGAGTCATTTTTAAGAAAGTCAAAATTTTCGAAAACAGTTCCATGTAAAGGGTAGTTTGGGGTGGGGGGATTTTTCTCAAAATCTTCGTGTCGCATCCCTGGGAGATACTAAACTTAAATTGCAAGTTTGGTGCTTTACCGACTTTTAGATTTGAGTTATCACACACACACACACACATACACGGACCTTTTTGTGAAAATCCTTTTTTTGGATACATGGGACCCTAAAACATATTTTCCGGTGAAATCTCGGTATCGAATTTTTGAGTGGAATACAATACTTCTCTATCCCTCTGTACATTGTACATACGGGGCCATGAGAAATTAAAAAGCCTATACTTATCTCATACGGTAATTTGTCAACTCCTGTCTATAGAAACAAAGGAACATCAGTCATATAGGAACCAGCTTTTGACTAGCACTTTAACCTATGTTACTCCCTTATTTCTCTATTACTTACAAGGAAACAAGCAATAAGACCATTTCTGCTATTTTTTCCCGATTAACATGAAATAAATAGAAGAAGCTTTTTAACAAAACATTTTTGTAGAGATGTAGAGAAAGTCATGTGAATAGAACATATCAAATTGTTTACTCTCTCTATACGCACTATGTACATAGTGTATAGAGAAGGCTTTGCACTCCACCAAAAAATTCGATAGCGAGATTTCACCGGAAATATATGCTTTATGGCCCCCTGTATCAAAAAAAAGTATTTTCAGAAAAAGGTCCGTGTGTGTCCGTGTGTCTGTGAACACGAAAACTCAAAAATGAAAAGTCGGTAAAATACCAATTTTGAGAAAAATCCCCCCACCCCAAACTACCCTTTACATGGAACATTTTTCGAAAATTTTGATTTCCTAAAAAATGGCTCTAACGATTTTGATTAAAATATCATATATTAAAGATATTTACCCGACAAATAAAATGTATATTTTGAAGTTTCTGATAATCGTCTCTGAAGACTACTTTATCCTGAGTGAATTTTCCGGAATTTTGTATAACTGCTAAACCGTAAGAGATAGACAAAAACTTACCAGAAAAAAAAATGTAAAGCACATTAAAACACACAATTTATGTTGTATACATTTTTTTCTTGGAGTTGATCGTTTTAGAGACATTCCTCGTGTTTGTTTTCAGGTTCGAAAATTTTAACTTTTCTTTTACAGAAATTTGTCAATTCATGTCCATACAAATAAAGAACTTCAGTCACACAGTAACCAGCTTTTTACTATCGCTTTTACCTATGCTACTCCCTATTTCTTTTCTACTTACAAGGAAGAAAGTAATACGACTATTTCTGCTAATTTTTCTAGAATAGTATGGAGTAAATGGAAGCATAAGATTTTTAAGACTAATTTGTTGCAGGGATATAGAGAAAGTCATGTGAATGGTACGCATCACTTTTTTTTCTCTTTCGAATCCCTTTAATGCAAACATAACAGGTTGGAGACGAACCAAGAGGAGTATCTGACTATTCAGACTGGTGGAAGAAGTTTGTGGGGTTTTCAATTGGGATGGTGTTTTTTTTATATACACGACCCCCTTACTCCCTCAAGGACACCACTTACCCGCGTCAACCCCATAGGGGAATAACAAAGCGAACAGTCATGAATTCCGTGCGAACTACCTGAGTGACCCGTTTAATGACCTGAATTCCGTGCCTTGGTACCTGAGTGAAAACTTGTTTCTCTGCTAATTAGCTGGGCCGATTCAGTACAGTGTTTTAGACATACAAGTCAAGTGGCATCAAGGGCCATCTAGCGAAGAAATGTAAAAACGAACTGCTTTGTCTAATGGACGATCATAAAGTTTATTTCCAATAGAAGCTGAAGGATGACATACAGGCCTTAAATAGAGCTATAAATCGTACATCAAATTATCAGCAGCGATGGACATAACTGAACGAGTGATCTTGCACAATGACGAAAAAACTCCTGAGAGCATTTTAAACAGGCAGAAGATTTCAAATTCTTTGAAACGGCAAGCAACTGAGGATTTGTGCCTTAGACCAACCAAAATTGTACATCAGAAGCTGAGGACTGGAGATTGAATACACTAATATCTAAGGATTTAAAATTGATTAGAAATAACATCTCTGCAGAGAGACTTCGATAGTGGGCGCAGGACCGAAGCCTCCCGTACCCAAATAAGCTTAGCAGGTAACAACCCCCAAGCCTCCCGCGAAACCGGTGTAATTAGCCAGCAGGTTGGGTGGAATGGGTATGCCTAATTTTTTCCTTGGTTTCTTTCAGTGTACGGCAAATTAGTTCACAGTTAACGTTTTCCGACGAGACTGAAATTACGTGAGTAGGACAGGAAGGAAAAGTCAACTTCGGAACGGTTATACCTTCGGATTCCAGAAGCGTTTAAAAACGGTTGTAGTGCGATGGACGTGCAATGTTAAAAGTTGTATTAAAACCTTTTCCTTTGAAGAAATAGATGTCCTGGATATTCAAGAGGACCATAACCACGCGGCACCACCTAGTGACAAAATTCAGACACAGAAAGTACTTTGTGATCTGAAGAGAAAAGCTACGGAAGAATATGTGAAAGACCATAAAAACTAACATACCAGCAACTGAAGAAGTAAGCATAGTAACATCTTCCACTAGAAGTATGTAAAGCTTCATCAAATACTATAAACACCAAACTGAAACTGTTTTTACTTTCTCCGTACGCACTCCACCCAAAAATTCGATACCAAGATTTCACCAGAAATATATGTTTTAGGGTCCCCTATATCAAAAAAAAACATTTCACAAAATGGTCCGTGCATGTGTGAGTGTGTCCGTGTGTCTGTGAACACGATAACTCAAAGACGAAAAGTCGGTAAAATACCGAACTTGGTATTTAAGTTTAGTATCTTCCAGGGATGCGACACGAAGATTTTGAGAAAAATCCCCCCACCTCAAACTACCCTTTACATGGAGATTTTTTTCGAAAATTTCGATTTTCTCAAAAATAGCTCTAACGGTTTTGATTAAAATTTCGTATATTAAAGATATTTACCCGACATATAAAATATATATTTTGAATTTTCTGGGAATAGCCTCTGGAGACTACTTTATTCAGAATGAAATTTATGGATTTTTGCATAACTGTTAAACCGTAAGAGATGGAGTAAAACTTACTATATAATAAATGTAGAGCACCTTGAAACGCACAATTTATCTTATACACATTTTTTCGTGGAGTTGATCGTTTTTGACATATTCCTTGTTTTTGTTTTCAGCTATGAAAAACATATTTTTCTTACAGGAATTTGTCAGCTTCTGTCCATACAAACAAAGAAATTTCGGTCACATAGCAACCAGCTTTTGATTATTAGTTTAGCCTATGGTACGCCCTTATTTCCCTTCTGCTTACAAAGAAGCAAGTAATAAGACTATTTGTGCTAATTTTTATCTCGATTAGCATGAAGTAAATAGAAGCATAAGCTTTTTAACAATAATTTGTTGCAGAGATGTAGAGGAAGTCATGTAAATGCAAACATCAGATTTTTCTTTTGGTACTAGAGTCGTGTTTCTTTGTCATCAATCATAAACGCAAAAATGTAACATCTTGTAGTAAAAGTATGTGAAGCTTCATCAAATATTATAAACACCAAACTGCAACTGTTACCTGCTTGGACCGGGAGGCTACCTGCATTGGGGAGGCTCGGGGGCTATGTAATTAGGGACCTTTAAGGGTCCGAGAGGATTTTTCTGGCCGCGGAAGGCTGAGGTACCGCACTCTCGATAGTACCTACCCACGACTATCTAAGAAATCCAAGCAGCAGTCAAAGAGATGCAAATAATGTGAAACACAGGTGAGGAAATGTTATTTAATGACACAGGAATTTTCAACTTCAAAAAATATTACAAATGCCTCACAAATTTATGGAGATGGAACATTTAAATGCTGTCCACGACAATTCTGCCAGCTGTTCACCCTGAACGCAGTTAAAATAAAAGTAGGAGTGTTACAAATAAATGTTGACAAACATAATTAATAAATGTCCTTCTTTAGGCCTAAGCTTCAAGCCAAAGGATGTTTGTATATTTCGAAAGAACCATTCAGAATGCTGTGCAGAGCTGTTGCCTGAGACTGACATTCGTAGATACCGCTTTCATCTTGGTCAGGGTTGGTGGCGGAAAATACAAACAATGGGCCTCACTACAACACTCAATGAAGACAATTAAATTAGCACCTTTTTGAAATGCTGCTTTGGTCTACCGTTTTTAAGTCCAGAAGAAGTAGATGACCATTTCGTTGAGCATCTTATGGCAATACTAACACAGGAGGCAAATGTTCAGAGTTTCACTGACTACACACTGAAAACCTTCATCACAGAGGAAGGCGTTATCCCACTCAAGATTTGGCAAGACTTGACGCCTCAATTGAGAGGACAACTAACGGTTGCGAAGCGTTCCATTCAAAACTGAACACAATGTTTTCCACAGCACATCCAAATGTATTTATATTTGCAGATGATTTGAAGGACATCCAGTCTGAAGCATTGGATCAACAGATCATCACAGGAACAAAGTATCTGTTAATCAAGTTAAACTACCTTTACCAAAATGGAGATAAAACGAAACGAATTTCATAAAATCAGTGTCATTTAAGTTTCTCCCAAAACGGTAAATACTAATACCAAACTGACAAAACACAAAACTGTTGCATAGATAACGCTATGACAAGTTTAAAGCTTGTTAAGTATTACAGAGAAGAAAATTAAAACCCAGAAAAAAACTAAATTCATAAAATAAAAGCAAAAAAAATCTGATCTGTTCCATTCACATGACTTTCTCTACATGTTTGCAACAAATTATTCATGACCATCGAGAGAAAAAAATAGCAAAAATAGCCTTATTAATTGCTTCCTTATAAGTAGAAGGGAAATAAGGGGGTAGCATAGGTTAAAGTGACAGTAAAAGCTGCTTGCATTGTGACTGAAGTTCCTTTGTTTGTATGGACACGAGTTGACAAATTCCTGTATGAGAAAAGTTTAAGTTTTTCATAGCTGAAACCAAAAACAAGGAATATCTCCACAAAAAAATGTATATAGGTAACGTAAATGTTGTGTTTTAACGTGCTCTACATTTTTTGCGTGGTATGTTTTGGTTCATCTCTTACAGTTTAGCAGTTACTCAAAATTCCGTAAAATTCATCCAGAATAAAGTAGTCTTCAGGTACTATTCCCAGAAAATTCAAGATATACATTTTATTGGTCAGGTTTATATCTTTAATATACGTTACTTTAAACAAAATCATTAGAGCCATTTTTAAGAAAATCAACATCTTCGAAAAAAGTTCCATGTAAATGGAGGGATTTTCTTGAAAATCTCTATGTCGCATCCTTGGAAGATTCCAAATTTAAATACCAAGTTTTGTATTTAACGGCCTTTTCGTTTTTGAGCTATGCTGTCCAAAGACACACACAAACACACACATACAGACAAACACATACATGGACATTTTTCTAAAAATATTTTTGCTGAATTCAGGAGGTCTCAAAACATATATTTCCGGTGAAATCTCGGTATCAAATTTTTGGGTGTAATACAACACCTTCTCTATACACTATGTACATAGTATGTATTGAGAAAGTAAAAATAAAAGTAAAACGATTTTCTCTATATCTCTGTAACAAATTATTGTTAAAAAGCTTATTCTTTTATTTATTTCATGCTAATCGAGAAAAATTAGCAGAAATAGTCTTATTTCTTGCTTTATTGTAAGTAGAAGCGAAATAAGGCAGTACCATAAGTTAAAGTGAAAGCCAAAGGCTGGTTGCTATGTGACTGAAGTTCGTTTGTTTGTATGGACACGAGTTGGCAAATTCCTGTATGAGAAAAGTATAAGCTTTTCAAAGCTGAAACCAAAAATAAGGAATATCTCAAAAATGATCAACTCCACGGAAAAAATGTATGTATCATAAATTGTGTGTTTTAACGTGCTGTACATTTTGTGTGTGTTAAGTTTTTGTCCATCTCTTACGGTTTAGTAGTTATGCAAAATTCATCCAGAAGAAAGGAGTCTTCAGAGGCCATTCCCAGAAAATTCAAGTTTTGTATTAAACGGCCTTTTCGTTTTTGAGCTATGCTGCCCACAGACACACACACACATACAGACAGACAAACATACACGGACATTTTTCTAAAAATGTTTTTTTTTTGTATTCAGGATATCTTACAGCATGCATTTCCGGTGAAATCTCGGTATTGAATTTTTGGGTGCACTGCAATACCTTCTCTATACACTATGTACATAGTAGGTATAGAGAAAGTAAAAATAATAAAACAAAAGTCAAATGAATGTTGAACACGAGGGAAAGAGTATATATACCTGCGGTAGGAATTGACAACCTTAATAGAAAGCCCAGAAGAAGTATATCAGTTCGACAGGGCTGCCAATCTTATCATAAAAGCAGAGACAGTTGAATTACTGTAATTTCTCTCTTTGACGACAAAGCTGGTGATTTGCAGACGTACTTAATTATGGATTATGTTTGCCACACTGTGATTTAAAACTGAGAGGCACCGCAGACAGTTTATTTCCTCCGGCAAGGATTTACGTTTACCATTTTGAAGTTCCGGAAGCAGGGCTTAACGTTAATCATATTACTGGTCCCCTGCCACAGTGATAATATAGCAGCCGGTAGCAGTCAATAAACCGCCGCTTAAAATTAACCTAATCATCTAGAAAGCTTAATCTGTTGTTCCATTAATTGTAGAAGTGCACAATGGAACATAGTAATTAGTTAGTCTGAGTACACACTGCAGTTTGATTCGACATGCATTAAGGCTTGCGGAAATTGTACGTCATTCGGTTCACTTGTCTTTAAGCTGCACCAGTGAAATAATACATTAGTCTGCTAATGCATTTCATAGATGGGTAGTGTGTTTTCTATTTCTAGTTAACCATGTCAAACTTACTAATTCATAATTTCATAGTCAAAGCTTCATGTTTTCGCGTAGCTGCAGTATTACTTTCTCTAGCCTGCAAGCCTGCAAGCACTGTGTAGCTATTGTATTCCACTCAAAGATTCTATAACGAGATTTCACCGGAAGTATATGTTTTGGGGTCCCCTGAGTCCGAAAAAAGTAGTTTTTGAAAAAGGTCCATGTGTTTCTGTGGACAACATAGCTCCAACCGAAAATTCCATTAGATGGATGGATGGATAGATAGGTAGATAGGTAGGTGGGTGGGTGGGTGGGTAGGTGGGTGGGTAGGTAGGTAAGTGGGTAAGTAGGTGGGTAAGTGGGTAGGTAGGTAGGTAGGTAGGTAGGTAGGTAAGTGGGTAAGTAGGTGGCTGGGTAGGTAGGTGAGTAGGTAGGTAGGTGAGTGGGTAAGTAGGTGGGTGGGTAGGTAGGTAGGTGAGTGGGTAAGTGGGTGGGTAGGTAGGTAGGTAGGTAGGTGAGTGGGTAAGTGGGTGGGTAGGTAGGTAGGTGAGTGGGTAGGTGGGTGGGTGGGTAGGTAGGTAGGTGGGTAGGTAGGTAGGTGATTGGGTAGGTAGGTGGGTGGGTAGGTAGGTGGGTGGGTAGGTAGGTGGGTGGTTAGGTGGGTAGGTGGGTAGGTAGGTAGGTAGGTAGGTAGGTGGGTAGGTGGGTAAGTAGGTGGGTAGGTGGGTAGGTAGGTAGGTAGGTAGGTGGGTAGGTGGATGGATGATAGGAAACGTGACGATGGAGGGGTTGGTGAAATGAGTGGCGCGGAAACTGGAGGATCCGAAGAAAAGCCACCCAGACGCCACTTTGTCCACCACAAACCTCATATTCGAGCGCTTGGGATCGACTCGGGCTAGGTGGGAGGCAAGTGGTTTAACCACTCAGCCATCACAATGTATTTATATTATCAGTACATTAAGAAACATGTTGATAGACGCCCTAAAGTTTCCATCACTTCTCATTTACTTTTTGTTCCTTGTTGAAAGGTGTTAGTTAATTTTTGGGGAGATGTGTGCCTTTGATCGCATGTGAACCACGTGATGTTTTTTGTAGTAAGACAAATGAATGTATAGCGTTTGTAAACATAGGTATAAAGGTTAGTCCTTGAACACACTCTTCTTTGTTATTAGCTACACTTCTTCTGGCTTTTACACAACTTTTGGCGACAGTGGCGCTGTAATTATGTTTAAGTCATGTCCACATCCTGAGAAGCGAATTTCGTAAGCGTGCTCTAATTAATGTGTAATTAATTGCCCTTCTACTTACAAGGAACCAAGTAATAAAACCATGTTTATTTCGATTAGAATGAAGTAGCTAGATGAATAAGCTTTTTAGCAATAATTTGTTTCAGATCTTTTCAGAAAGTCATGTGAATGGGAGACATCATACTTTTGTTTTACCAATACGTTAAGAGACATAAAACGTTAGAGCCCTAAAGGTTTCATCACTTCTCTTTTATTACTTTCTCTATACGTACTATGTACATAGTGTATAGAGAAGATATTGCACTCCACCAAAAAATCGATACCGAGATTTCGCCGGAAATATATGTTTTAGGGTCCCCTGTATCCATAAAAAGTATTTTCAGAAAAAAGGTCCGTGTGTCCGGGTGCCTGTGAACACGATAACTCAAAAACGAAAAGTCGGTAAAATACCAAACTTGGTACTTAACTTAAGTATCTTCCAGGGATGCGACACGAAGATTTTGAGAAAAATCCCCCCACCCAAAACGACCCTTTACATGGAACTTTTTTCGAAATTTTTGATTTTCTAAAAATGACTAACGATTTTGATTAAAGTATCGTATATTAAAAGTTATTTACCTGACAAATAAAATGTATAAATGTATAAAATGTATATTTTGAATAGCCTCTGAAGACTACTTTATTCTGGATGAATTTTTCATAAGTAGTAAACCGTAAGAGATGGACAAAAGCTTAAATCACAAAAAATGTAGAGCACGTTAAAACACACAATTTATGTTAAATACATTTTTTTGTGGAATTGATCGTTTTTGAGATATTTCTTTTTCTTGGTTTCAGCTTTGAAAAAATTTTACTTTCCTCATACAGAAATTTGTCAACTCCTGTCCATACAGACAAAGGAATATCAGTCACATAGCAACCAGCTTTTGGCTTTCACTTTAACCTATAGTACTCCCTTATTTCGCTTCTACTTACAGTAAAGCAAGAAATAAGATATTTCTGCTAATTTTTCTCGATTAGCATGAAATAAATAAAAGATAAGCTTATTAACAATAATTTGTTACAGAGTTACAGAGATTTTTTTTTTTTTTTTTTTGTTCCCTCTTGAAAAGTCTTTGTATACTTTTGGGGAGATATGTTCCTTTGACTGCAAGTGAGAGTAAACTTCTAACATGTGACCTTTTTTTGTGGTCAAAGAATTTAATTTATACCGTTTGATAACATAGCTGAAGAAGTTCGCAAACATCTATGACACCTTTAACACACTCTTTATTGTCATCAGTGCGATATGAAGTGGGCTGGATATCCATTCAAAGTAGAATATCGCGAGTTCCAGTCTCAGCGACTGTAGTGTGGCTGTTGTAAAGGACGGGAACGGCACAAGTAAAATAACCGGTGTGAGAACACGCTTGGATGCTGACGGGGTTACATCTGACTACAGTTGCATGGATATTGCTCTTTATTATTAAAAAGCAATACAGTTATAAATTGCCAAATTTTATCGCTGAAGTTTAGTGTAATAGGAAATTAGAACAAAATTCCACTGAAATACTAAAACATTTGATTAATCGTCAATTAGAAATATCATGAAATGTAGGTTAAAACAATCATTCTCATACGGGAATGTGTTAACTCCTGGCCACACAAAGAAACGAATTTCAATCACATAGCAACCACTTTTTAAAATATTTGACAATCACTTTAGCCTAGTGTATTCCGTTACTTCTCTTCTACTTACAAGGAACCAGGTAATTTTGTCTCGATTAGCATGAAGTAGCTAGCGGAATAAGCTTTCTAGCAATAATTTGTTACAGAGATTTAGAATAATGCATGTGAATGGGACACTGTATATATATATATATATATATATATATATATATATATATATATATTCGTTGTCGGCTTAACCTCTGGACCGACACACCCTTAACATTTACAAGCAATGGGGAGCCAACGGCACGAAACCACAGAATAGAGAACCTGGAACGATTGGTCGGCCCGTAGTCAGGCATGAGAAATGCAAGCGAAATGCGAGTGGTCTAACGCCTATATATTTGCCAACAATGAAGAAATTGGGTCTGCAGTTGATACCTATTTGGCAGACCCCGATAGTTCTCACTATAAACAAGGTATCTAAGCTATTGAACATCGCTGGGAAACGTGTATCGAACTGAAAGGAGACTGTGTAGAGAAACAAAGATGTTTTTCTCCAAACTGTTTGTGCTTTCTTTGTTAGCTCGGATACTTCTGGGACAGCCAAGATCGTATATATTATCAGTACGTTAAGAATAATCTAACATGTTCCATTCACATGACTTTCTCTACATTTATGCAATACATTATTGTTAAAAAGCTTTTTTTTTTTTATTATTTACTTCATGGCAATCGAGAAAAAATTAGCTGAAATAGTCTTATTACTTGCTTCCTTGTAAGCAGAACCGAAATAAAGGAGTACCATAGGTCAAAGTGATACTCAAAAGCTGGTTGCTAAGTTACTGAAAATCCTTTGTTTGTATGGACAGGAGTTGACAAATTTCTGTATGAGAAAAGTATAAGTTTTTCAAAGCTGAAACCAAAAACAAGGAATATCTCAAAAATGACACGAACACGATAGCTCAAAACGAAAAGTCGGTAAAATACCAAACTTGGTATTTAAGTTTAGTAGCTTCCAGGGATGCGACACGAAAATTTTGAGAAAAATCCCCCACCCCAAACTACCCTTTACATGGAATTTTTTTCGAAAGTTTTGATTTTCTAAAAAATGGCTCTAATGATTTTGAATAAAATATCGTATATTAAAGATATTTACCTGTCAAATAATATGTATATCTTGAATTTTCTGGGAATAGCCTATGAAGAGTAGTTTATTCTGGATGAATTTTACGAAATTTTGCATAACTGCTAAACCGTAAGAAATGGACAAAAGCTTAGCACACAAAACATGTAGAGCACATTAAAACACACAATTTGTGTTAAATAATTTTTTTCGAGGAGTTGATCGTTTTTGAGATATTCCTTGTTTTTGGTTTTAGCTTTGAAAAACTTACTTTTCTCATACAGGAATTTGTCAACTCGTGTCCATACAAACAAAGGTACTTCGGTCACCTAGTAACCAGCTTTTGACTTCACTTTAACCTATGCTACTCGCTTATTTCGCTTCTACTTACAAGGAAGCAAGTAATAAGACTATTTCTGCTAATTTTTGGGTGGAGTGCAATACCTTCTCTATACCTATGTACATAATACGTGTAGAGAAAGTAGAAATAGGTTGATAGACCCCTAAACTTCCATCATTCTCATTTATTTTTTGTTTGCTGTTGAAAGGTGCTTGTTTACTTTTGGGGAGATATGTGCCTTTGATTGGAAGTGAGGCATGTGAACTTTTTGTCTAGTCAAAGTATTTAATTTACACCGTTTGTAAACATAGCTATAGAACTTAGCAAAACACTGCGAGTCACTCTTCATTGTCAGCTTCTGGCTTTTACACAGTTTTTGATGACAGTAATTGTGTTTTGAGCCACGCCGAGTCCTGTGTAGTGAATTTCGTAAGCGTGGTGTAATTAATCCAGCTGAAGGTGAGTCAATCAGATGTATGCACCTTGTTCCAATATTGGGATTCGCGCTGCACCATCGGGTACAGCAAACCAAACAGTACAGCACAGTATCAATATCTGCAACACAATCAACAGCAGTGCCCCTAGCTACGGCAAACAAACATTAATGAGAAGGGTCTGCAGCATCACACACAACCAGTCTCGAGACTTCAACACCACTAGAAAGAGCATCAGTGGGTCCTAGATTTTGATGACGTAAAGAATATTAAACATCTGAAGTGCTCCACTCACATGGGTTTCTCTATATCTCTGTAACAAATTATTGTTAATAAGCTTATCTTTTATTTATTTCATGTTAATCGAGAAAAATTAGCAGAAATAGTCTTATTTCATGCTTTATTGTAAGTAAAAGCGAAATAAGGGAGTACCATAGGTTAAAGAGAAAGCCAAAAGCTTGTTGCTATGTGACTGATGTTCCGTTGTTTGTATGGACAGGAGTTGACAAATTCCTTATGAGAAAAGTATAAGTTTTTCAAAGCTGAAACCAAGAAAAAGGAATATCTAAAAAACGATCAACTCCACGAAAAAAATGTATATAACATAAATTGTGTGTTTTAACGTGCTCTACATTTTTGGTGGGTTAAGATTTTGTCCATCTCTTACGGTTTAGTAGTTATGAAAAATTTATCCAGAATAAAGTAGTCTTCAGAGGCTATTCCCAGAAAATTCAAAATATACATTTTATTTGTCAGGTAAATAACGTTAATATACGATATTTTAATCAAAATCGTTAGAGCCATTTTTTAGAAAATCAAAATGTTCGGAAAAAAGTTCCATTTAAAGGGTAGTTTGGGGTGGGAGGATTTTTCTTAAAATCTTCGTGTATCTTTTCTGGAAGACACTAAACTTAAATACCAAGTTTGGTATTTTACCGACTTTTCGTTTTTGAGTTATCGTGTTCACAGACACACGGACCTTTTTCTGAAAATACTTTTTTTGGATACAGGGGATCCTAAAACATATATTTCCGGTGAAATCTCGGTATCCAATGTTTTGGTGGAGTGCAATACCTTCTCTATACACTATGTACATAGCACGTATAGAGAAAGTAAAAAAGGTATTTTTAGAAAAATGTCTGTGGAATTTGTGGGCGGCATTGCTCAAAAACGAAAAGTCCGTTAAACACTAAACTTGATATTTAAGTTCAGCATCTTCCAAGGATGCGACACGAAGATTTTGAAGAAAATCCCCCCATTTATAACTACCCTTTACATGGAAAATGTTTCGAAAAGTTTGATTGTCTCAAATATGGCTCTAAAGATATTGTTAGAACCTCTTATATTTCAGACATTTTGCTTCGTAGTTGGCTTAACCCCCTTCCCTAGGACTTACAAGTGGATGACTAGGGGTCAAAAGTCTTTCGGGGAGCCAACGGCACGAAACCACAGAATGAAGGGCCTAGAATGAGGGGTCGGCCCGTAGCCAGGCATGAGCGTCAGCAAGTGGATGATAGGAAAGGTGATGCTGGAGTAATTGGTGGCATGAATGACGCGGGAAACCGGAGGATCCCGAGAAAATCCGCCCAGATGCCGCTTCGTCCACCACAAGTCCCACATGTGGACGCTTAGGTCGAACCCGGACCACCTAGAGGCGAGTGGTTTAACCACTCTGCCACGGCGCCAACTAAGATATTTGCATGATAAATAAAATGTATATCTTGGATTTTTTGGAATAGCCTCTTTATTTAGGATGATTTTTTCTAACTTTTCATAATTGGTAAACTATAAGAGATAGAAAAAGAATTGCAACACAAAATATGTAGATCTTAAAACACACAATTTGTATCATATACACTCTTTTCAGGAGTTGACTAAGATATTTCTTGTTAATGGTTCCAGTTTAAAATTACGTTTCTCATATGGAAACCTGTCAACTCCTGGCCACGCAAAGAAGCAACACATTTTAAAACATTTTACTCGCGGTTTACCTATTGTATGCCCTTAAAGTTAAAGTACTTTAAAGTGAAACTAATAGCTCGGAATATATTGAAAACGGTTAACTCTACAAAATTGAATGATTTAAATTATGTGTTTTCACGAGATTATCATTCTTTGCAGTTAGGTTTTTTCAACAGAATTCATCCAGAATAAAGAAATCTTCAGAGGCTATTTTTAGAAAAATCAAGATATACATTTTATTTGTAATTTATGTATCTTTAATATACCATATTGGAATTAAAATCGTTAGAGTAATTTTTTAGAAAATAGACATTTTCGAATTTTTTTCCATGAAAAGGGTAGTTTGGGGAGGGGTGAATTTCTTGAAAATCATTCTGTTGCATCCTTGAGAGATATGAAAATTAAATACCAAGTTTGTTGTTTAACGGATTTTTCGTTTTTGAGCTATGCTGTCCACACACACACACGCACACACACACACACATACATAGACACACGGACCTTTTTCTGAAAATGTTCTTTTTGGATTCAGGGTGTCTCAAAAGATGTTTTCCGGTGAAATCCCGGTATCTTATTTTTAGTTGGAATATAATACGTTCTTTATACTCTATGTAGATAGTACGTGTAGAGCAAGAAATAAAGACTTAAAGTTCCATTCACATGAAATTCTGACTTTCTTCTGCAACAAGCTTTTCTTACAAAATCTTATTCTTCTATTCGCGTCATGCTAATTGAGTGAAATCTTAACATAAAGTATCTAATTGATGATATGAAATGGCGTTACTAACCATAATATTATACATATATGCTTACAATTTTCTTATAGCTTTGTAGAGTTGCTTATCCCTCCCCCTTAGTCCAAAATACACCTTAACACCAGGCTAGTCGCCCTCCGTGGTGTAATGGTTACCATGCTGACTTCATATGCATGGCTTCCTTCGGAAGGGCAGTAAAGCCGTTGGTCCCGTGTCATAGATTTACGGCGCGTAAAAGAACCTCAAGCCTGATAGAGAGGCCTCTGAGCAAAATTAAGCGGTCTTTCACGCCCAATTTAGAATGGGACGCTGAGAACCACAGCAGTTAAAGAACGTCCATAAATAACACGCCATTTACATTTAACACCAGGGCTATACATGATAGTGGACATTGTCCTACATCGTGCTATTCTTATTTCCCTCTTTTTACTTTCTCTACATGTACTTAAACATAGTGTATAGAGAAGGTACTGTATTGCACCCAAAAATTAGAAACTAACATCTCACTGGAAACACGTGTTTTGGCACTCCCTGTGTGTGTGTGTGTGTGTGTGTGTGTGTGTGTGTGTGTGTGTGTGTGTGTGTGTGTGACTGAGGACAGAATAGCTCAAAAACAAAAAGTCAGTTTAATACCAAACTGGAAAGTTTTGTTTACTATCTTCCAAGGATGCAACACATAGATTTTCAAGAAACTCCTCCCCCATAACAACCCTTTCCAGGGAAAAAAAGATCCGTAACTTTGATTTTCCTAAAAATGGCTCTATATTGATTAAAATCCCTTATGCTTAAGATATTTCCATGGCAAAATGTACATCTTGAATTTTATGGGAATAGCCTCTGAAGACTTCTTTATTCTGGATGAATTTTTCTGAACTTTTCATAACTGGGACTTCAGACATTTTAAATCGCCATTGGGGTACATCATTAAAATAATTTGCTAGAGACTGGGAGATCCGTGGTTCAAATCCCAGCTACGGCATCGCATTTTTCAGCCTGACTCCACGTATCTAAAGAATTGCTGTCGGAGAAAAAGATTTACAATAAATAAACTTTTCACATTATTATCAAGCAAAGTAATAATGCGCGGCAATTTAATTTTGTTTCAATTTCATGCATCTTTTAATACGGAGATTCAAATTTCTAATATTAATGAATTAAATAACATAGGTAAATAAAATACATCGAATAAGATTCATCAAACGTTTATGTTACAAATATTACACTTTTGTTTTTTACAACTTTAACTATTGTTAAAAGCTTCGTTTGTTATACCTGTAATTATCCTTTTGTTTTGGTACAGTGATTTATGTAGAACTGGCACATTTCTTTCTGTAATTATTCCATTGAAAATCCATTCAATAACCCAATTATAGCACCCAATTAAGCAGAAGTTTCTGGAGTTCCGATTCCATGTCACTAGATGCGCAGACGTTTATGTTTTATTCCTAATTGCATTGTTGGCAGCTGTTTCGACATTTTGTTCATGTAGACAACGTGAAAATGCAGTACTATGTAGAGCTGAGTCAAGGATATTTTCAGCAGGATGGCGCTACATGCCATACGTCAAACGAATCCATGAACCTAATTGCAAGTTTCTTTGACGACCGAATAATTTCCAGGAACCTGTGGCCACCGAGATCTCCGGATTTGACATCACCGGACTTCTTTCTAAGGGGTTACTTAAAAGACAGGGTTTACGCCACACGTCCCCAGACATTGGACGATCTGAAACACAGAATCACAAAGGAGATTCAAGCTATTGACAACAGAGTCCTCCGACGAGTGGCCAGTACGACGTGTTGAGTTGTGTCTTATGCAGGATGGAGGACATTTTCAACATTTGCTACAGAGGTAAATAATCTCCCAAAATTGCTCTACAATTTAGGTATAAAAAGTTGTCGGTAGCATAACACGTTCTGAAACAATTAATGAAACAAATGTGTCAGCTCTATATACATCACCATGTATAACATGAAATTACGTTTACTCCCAGACTTCCTTCCTTTCCTTCTCGTATGAGAACCACTATTTATATTTTGAGGCTTGGCAACATTGATCAACTTACTGATCAAGCTCCATCTTTTGTCACTGAGACATGTTGGTATAACGGACTTAAAGGTGGCCACCATTTCACTCACTGTCGAAACTCGTGAAGGTCGTCCAAAATCAGTTGTGCCAGAAGACATTGATTTTGTGCAAAACCTGATGTGTTACATTCACATGACTTTCTCTACCTCTCTGTAACAAATTATTGTTAACAAGATTATTCTTCTATTTACTTCGTGCTAATCGAGAAAAAAAATTAGCAGAAATAGTCTTATTACTTGCTTCCTTGTAAGTAGAAGCGAAATAAGGGGGTACCATAGGTTAAAGTGAAGCCAAAAGCTGGTTGCTATGTGACTGAAGTTCCTTTGTTTGTATGGACAGGAGTTGACAAATTCCTGTATGAGAGTAGTACAAGTTTTTCAAAGCTGAAACCAAAAATAAGAAATATCTCAAAAACGATCAAATCCTCTAAAAAAAATTATATAACATAAATTGTGTGTTTTAATGTGCTCTACATTTTTTGTGTGGTAAGTTTTTGTCCATTTCTTACGGTTTAGCCGTTATGTAAAATTCATCCACAATGAAGTAGTCTTCAGAGGTTATTCCGAGAAAATGCAAGATATACATATTCTTTGTCAGGTAAATATATTTAATTTACGATATTGTATTCAAAATCGTCAGAGGCATTCTTGAGTAAATAAAATTTTTCGAAAATAGTTCCACGTAAAGGGTAGTTGTGGGTGGAGGGATTTTCTTGAAAATCTTCGTGTCGCATCTTTGGAGGATACCAAATTTAAATACCAAGTTTGGTATTTAACGGTCTTTTCGTTTTTGAGCTATGCTGTCCACAGACACACACACACACACACGCACACACAGACCTTTTACTAAAAATGCTTTTTTTGGATTCAGGGGGACCCAAAACATTTATTTCCGTTGAAAGCTCGGTATCGAATTTTTTGGTGGAATGCAATACCTTCTCTATACACAATGTGCATAGTGCGTGTAGAGAAAGTAATGTTGCATGATCATTTTGCCGTGAAAAACGTTTTACTCTCGCACCACACGTAATTTGACACAATTCCAAAAGGATGCTCGTGTCGTAGCACACAAATTCCCAAGAAATACAAGAGGTTTTTAGAGGCTATTCCCAGAAAATTCAAAACATACATTTTATTTGTAAATATCTTTAATATATGATATTGAAATCAAAATCTTTGGAGTCATTTTTAAGAAAAACAAAATTATTGAAATTTTTTCCATGTGAAGGGTAGTTTGTTCTGGGGAGATTTTCTTGAAAATATTCGTATGGCATCTATTGAGCATACCAAGTATAAATGTCAAGTTTGGTATTTAACGGTCTTTTCGTTTTTGAGCTATGCTGTCCACAGACACACACACACACACACCACGGATCTTTTTCAAAAAATGCTTCTGTTTTTTTGGATACTGGGGCCCTAAAACGTCTATTTCCTGTGAAATCCCGGTATCGATTTTTGGGTGAAATACAATACCTTTTCTATACACATAGTACGTGTAGAGAAAGTAGAAAAAGGGTGAACCTGAAGTTTTCTATGTCCTTCGGGAAGAGCAACCGGGACATAATGTTTGGTTATAGAGAATATGGCGGCAAGGGACTCAATGGATGTTTCATGTTTACAACGAACCGAGATGTCTCCCTAGGGATACCAGCCCTGTATTTTCACTGGAGATGCAATACCCCACAGGATAATGTACATACAATGTGATGAATTATCATGATCCCGTAAACAATAATTTCATTCGTTTTACCACTCTTTTGTAATTAGTTATTTGCTTTCATTCGAAATACTATTCCAAAGCCCTTGATGCTTTTACTTAGTCTACAAGTACTATGTGAATAGATATAGAGAAGCTATTGCATTCCACCCAAAAAATTCGATACCGATAATTCACAGGAAATGCATAGTTTAGGATCCCCTGTATCCAAAAGATGCTTTTTTAGAAAAAGATCCGTATATATGTGTGTGTCCGTGTGTCTGTGACCACGATAACCCAAAAACGAAAAGTTAGTAAAATATAAAACTGGTTATTTAAGTTTAATATCTTCCAAGGATGCAGTACGAATATTTTGAGCAAAATACCCCCTTCCAAAACTATCCTTTGTATGCAAAAACTTTTGAAAATTGTTATTTCTTTAAAAATTCCTCCAACGATTTTTATTAAAATCCCTTATATTTAAGATATTTATATGACAAATAAAATGTATATTTTGCATTTTCTGGGAATGGCCTCTGAAGATCTCTTTATTCTGGATGATTTTTATTCCATGTTGAATAACTAGTAAACCGTAAGAGATAGACAAGAACGTATTACAAAAAGAAGTAGATTGCAATAAAACACACAATTTATGTCATGTACAGTTTTTTTCGTGGAGTTGGCCGTTTTCGAGATATTCTTGGTTATTTATTTCAGTTTTAAAAGTATTAAAATTTTCTCATACGCAAACTTGTCAACGCTTGGCCACGCAAAGAAATGGATATCAATCCCAAAGCAGCCACAATTTAAAACATTTGACTATCGGTTTAGCCTAGTGTATTCCTTTATTTCTCTTCTGCTTATAAGGAAATAAGTAATAAAACAGTGTCTGCCGGTATTTATTTCGAAATAGCAGTAATTGGATAGAAGAATAAGCTTATTAACAATAATTGGTTGTAGAGAAAGTCATGTGAATGGAACACATCGGGTTTTTAGAAAAATATCCGTGTATGTTGTGTGCGGGTGTCCGAGTGTCTGTGGACACGAAAACTCAAAAATGAAAGCTCGCTAAAATACAAAATTTGGTATTTAAGTTTAATATCTTCCAAGGAAAACATTAAACGATGATTTTGAGCAAAATCTCCCATCTCCAACTACCTTTTGTATACCAAGAATTTCAAACGTTTTCATTTTCTCAAAAATGGCTCTAACGATTTTCATTAAAACACAATATATTAAAGATAATGGGAACAGCCTGTGAAGACCTCTTCATTCTGGATGAATTTTGCAGAATTTTGCATAACTGACAATCCGTAAAAGATGGACAAAATCTTACTACACAAAATAAGTAGATTTATGCTATAACACACAATTTAAGTCATATACATTTTTTCGTGGAGTTGATCATTTCCAAGATATTCTTTGTTATTGGTTTCAATTTAAAAGCTCTTACTTTTCCCATGTGGAAATTTGTCAACTCCTGGCAATGCATAGAAACGGTTTCCAATCAAATGGTGATCAATTTTAAAAGATTCGGCTATCGCTTTAGCCTAGTTTAATAACCTTATATCCCATTTACTTACAGAAAGCAAGTAATGAAACAATTTCTGCTAATATTTCCCTAATTAGCATGCTGTAGCCTGAAAAATTCGTTAAAGTGATATAGAGAAAGTCATATGAACGGAACATTTCAGTTTTAGTTTCTCTACTTATTTGATGCAAATATTTCATCAGAAATACAAGGTTTAGAGCCATCAGAATCTAAAACAAGAATTTTTAGAAAAATGCCGTAGAACGCAACTCCCGAACGAGGAGTTGATTAAATAACAAAATTGGTATTTAAGTTCAGCATCTTCCAAAGATGCGACACAAAGTTTTCAACAAAATCCCCCCACTTTAAACTAGCCTTCACATGAAATAATTTTCGACAATGTTGATATCAACAATGGATATAACATTTTAAAAAACACCTTAGATATTTACATCACAAATTACATGCAATCTTCTTGAATTTTTGGTAATAGCCTCTGAAGACCTCTTCAGTCTGGGTAACTTTTGCATAACTGGTAACCCATAAGAAATAGACAGAAACGTACTATACAAAACATGCATATTTGTTTAAAACATTATTTATATCATGCACATTTTTACTTTCTCTACACGTACATAGTGTATAGAGAAGGTATTGTACTACAGCTAAAAGTTCGATACCAGGATATCACCGGAAATATAAGGTTTAGGGTCCCATGTATCCAAAAAACTCTATGTGTCCGTGTGTCCGTGAACACGATAGCTCAAAAATGAAAAGTCAGTAAAATACCAAACTTGGTATTTAAGTTTAGTATCTTCCAGGGATACGACACTAAAATTTGGAGAAAATTCCCCCACTCTAAACTACATTTTACATGGAACTTTTTTAAAAAAAAATTGATTTTTTCAAAAATGGCATTAACGATTTTGATTAAAATGCATATATTAAAGATATTTATTTGACAAATAAATTGTATATTTTGAATTTTCTGGGAACAGACTCTGAAGCCTACTTTATTCTGGATGAATTTTCCCGAATTTTGAATAACTGCTGAACCTTAAGAAATGGGTAAAAACTTAGCACACAGAAAACGTAGAGCACGTTAAAACACACAATTTATGCTGTATACATTTTTTCATGGAGTTGATCCATTTTTAGATATTCCTTGTTATTGGTTTCAGCTTTGAAAATCAAAATTTTCTCATACAAGAATTTTTCAGCTCCTGTCCATACAAACAAAGGAACTTCAGTCACAAAGCAACCAGCTTTTGACTATCCTTTTAACCCATGGTACTCCCTTATTTCGCTTCTACTTACAGGAAATCAAGTAATACAACTATTTTTGCTAATTTTTTCTCGATTGGTATGAAATAATAAAAGCATAAGCTTTTTGACAATATTTTGTGGCAGGGATGTAGAGAAAGTCATGTGAATGCAACACATCAGATTTTTCTTCGATTGGTTTCAAATTTAGAATACTCTAGGTTTTTAAAAACGCGAATTTGAAACTTTTATTTTATTTCAATTTCGGCCATACAAAGAGAATCAAATTAGAATTACTCAGTAACCGCTTTTAAAATATTTTAATATCGCTTTACCCGTGTATTCCCGTATTTCTCTTATGTTTATAGGGAAATTAGTAATAATATCACTTCTAGCATGAAGGATAGAATAATAAGCTTTTGTAATAATAGTTTGTTGCAGTATATGTAGAGGAAGTCATTTAATAGAACATTTCTGGTTTTTGTTTTTTACCTTCTCTGCCAACTACTTCTGAACATAAAAAGAAGGCGACAAGAGCAATGTGCCGTTTCCTGACCTGGATGTAAGGTTCTGGCACGACCACACCCACAAACATCGGATAGGTAGAGTCAGACTGAAAAATGTGTTGCCATATCAGGGATTTAAATTCCTTGTGATTTACCGGGATAAATACAGCAATTTGGCGAATTTAATCTAGTGTCAGTGTGTTTGCCAAGGTAGCTCAGTGATTAAAGGTATCTGACGCAGACTGAGGGATTCATGTTTCAAATATTGGCTATGACATTAAGTGTTTCGGTTGACTTTACCTATCCAACTTCAGGATAATTGGAAATGCCTAATTATAAATATAGCATTGGCAGCATAGGTGACTTGGATACACACATACAAACATTTAGTAGTTAGTTAAGTAACTATATAAGCAGCAAGCCCCCTCTCTCAACTCAGACCTCGGTCGCCTTCTTCTTGTGGTTCAACACTACTATAGTCAATCAAAAGGTATGATTACTTTCTCGATAACGTACTGTGTACACAGTGCACACAAACGGTATTGTATTGAATCAAAAATTCATGGTATTTCACCAGAAATACATGTTTTAGGTCCCCCTGAATCCAAAAAAAGCATTTTCAACAAAAAATCAGTGTGTGTGTGTGTGTGTGTGTGTGTGTGTGTGTGTGTGTCTGTCTGTGGACAGCATAGCTCAGAAACGAAACTATCTTTAAATATCAAACTTGGTATTTAACTTTGATATCTTCCAAGGATGTGACACGAAGCCTTTCAAGAAAATCCCCCCATCCCCAACTACCCTTTACATGGAAAAAATGTTGAACATTTAGATTTTCTCAAAAATGGCTCTAATAGTATTAATTAGAATCTCTTATATTTAAGATATTTACATGCGAAATAAAAAGTAGATCTTGAATTATCTGGGAATAGCCTCTGAAGACCTCTTCATACTGGATTATTCATATTTTATATTGCATAACTGGTAAACCGAAAGCGATAGACAAAAATTTATTTTACAGAAAACGTAGATCACAATAAAACACACACGTTATGTCATTTACATTTTTTTCGTGGAGTTGGCCGTTTCTGAGATATTCCTTGTTATTGATTTCAGTTTTAAAATACTTCTCTTTTCTCATATGGGAACTTGTCAACGCTTGGCCACGCAAAGAAACGGATTTCAGTCCCATAGTAACCACATTTTAAAACTTTTGACTGTCAATTGAGCTAAGTGTATGCTGCTATTTCCCTTCTACTTATAAAGGAACTAAATAATAGGACTGTTTCTGCTAGCGCTTTAGCATTAAATATATTGAAGGATAAGCTTATTATCAATAATTTTTTTTTAAAAGCTATCGTTATGCAATTTTCATTGTAAATCATTTCTTTGCTTGGGCAGGAGTAAAACAAAAGAAAATCGTACCTAAACTTCTTGTCTGAGAAAATCATAAGCACCAATTGTACAATTGAAACTAATAACAAGGAATATTTCAAAAAGGTAAACCCCACGAAAAAAAGTATATGACATAAATTGTGCATTTTAACGAGCTCTAGATTTTTTTTGTGGTAAGTTTTTGTCAATTTTTAACTGTTTACTAATTAAGCAAAATTCAGAAAAATTATAGAGAATGAACAGGCCTTTATAAGTTATTAACAGAAAATTCAGGATATACATTTTATTTATGATGGAAATGGCTTTAATATATCGTATTTTAATCAAAATAGTGAGAACCTTCTTTTACGAAAAACAAAATGTATATCCCTAATTTTCTGGAAATAGCCTCTGCAGACATCTTTATTCTGAATGAATTTTGCGGAATTTTGCATAACTGGTAAACCATAAGAGATATACAAAAACTTTATAAAAATGTAGAGCTCGTTAAAAAAAAAAATTTATGTTATATATATATTTTTTCCTAGGGTTGACCGTTTTTAAGATATTCTTTGTAATTGACCTCCATTTTTCTTGCCAACACCAGATCACGCAAAGAATCAGATTTCGATACCATAGCAACCTCATTTTAAAACATTTGACTATCAGTTTAGTTAGTGTATCCCCTCATTTCCCTTCTACCTATAACGATCGTAATAGATCCGTTTTTGCTAACGTTTATCTCGATTAGCATGAAGTAGATAGAAGAATGAGCTTATTAACAATAATTTCTTACAGAGAGGTGGAGAAAGTCATGTGAATGGAACACATCAAATTTTTGTATAGTATGTTTATGTCTATCTCTTATGGTTTGCAAAAGTCATCAGAGGCCTTCAGAGGCTATCCACAGAAGATATATGTTTTTTCGTCATAAAAGTATCGAATACTTAAGGTATTTTAATCAAAATCCTTCTTAAATAACAGATTAAGTATTTAACGGACTTTTCGTTTTTAAGCTATGTTGACTACAAACAGACAAGCACACACGGACATTTTCTGAAAATTCTTTTTTTGGACTCAGATCACATCAAAAAATATATTTCCGGTGAAATATCAGTACTGAATTGTTAGATGAAATACATTACCTTCTCTATCCGCTATGTGCATTGTACATACGGGCTAGAGAAAGTAAAAATCTGATGTGTACCATTCATATGACTTTCTCTACATCTCTGCAACAAATTACTCTTAAAAATCTTATACATCTATTCACTTCATGTTAATGAGACTAAAATAGCAGAAATAGTCTTATTACTTGGTTCCTTGTTGCTCTGTTTGCTTTGTACCTTGCTGGTTGCTATGTCACTGAAGTTCCTTTGTATGGAAGCAGTTGACAAATTCCTATATGAAAAAATCTGATGTGTACCATTCACATGACCTTCTCTATATCCCTACCAAATTATTCTTAAAAAGGTTATACTTCTATTAACTTCATGCTAATCAGTAAAACATTAGCAGAAATAGCCATATTACTTGCTTCCTTGTAAGTAGAGGTGAAATAAGGGAGTACCATAGGTTAAAGTGATAATCAAAAGCTGGTTGCTATGTCACTGAAGTTCCTTTGTTTGTATGGACAGCAGTTGACAAATTCCTGTATGAGAAATGTATAAGTTTTTCATAGCAGAAACCAAAAATAAGGAACGTCACAAAAACGACGAACTCCACGAAAAAAATGTATATAACATAAATTGTGTGTTTTAATGTGCTCTACACTTTTTGCGTAGTAAGTTATTGTCCATCTCTTACGGTTTAGCAGTTATTCAAAATTTAGTAAAATTCATCCAGAATAAACTACTCTTCAGAGGCTATTCCCAGAAAATTAAAGATATACATTTTATTTGTCAGGTAAATATCTCTAATATACGAAATTTTAATTAAAATCGTTAGAGTCATTTTTGAGAAAATCAAAATTATCGAAAAAACTTCCATGTAAAGGGTAGTTGGGGGTGGGAGCATTTTTCTCAAAATCTTCGTGTCGCATCTCTGAAAGATACTAAACTTAAATACCAAGTTTGTTATTTTACCTACTTTTCGTTTTTGAGTTATCGTGTTCACAGACACACGGACACACACACACATACACGGACCTTTTTCCGAAAATGCTTTTATTAGATAAAGGGGGCGCTAAAACATATATTTCCGGTGAAATCTCGGTATCGAATTTTTTGGTGGAGTGCGATACATTCTCTATACACTATGTACATAGTGCCTATAGAGAAAGTAAAAAGTATGCCTTCATAGCAGAAACCAAAAACAAGGAATGACTCAAAAACGATGACTACACGAAAAAAAATGTATATAACATAAATTGTGTGCTCTAGATTTTTCGTGTAGTAAGTTTTTGTCCATTTCTTACGGTTTAGCAGTTATTCAAAATTCCGTAAAATTTATCCAGAATAAAGTAGTCTTCAGAGGCTATTCCCAGAAAATACAATATATACATTTTATTTGTCAGGTAAATATGTTTAATATAGGAAATTTTAATCAAAATCGTTACAGCCATTGTTTAGAAAATCAAAATTTTCGAACAAAGTTCCATGTAAAGGGTAGTTGGTGGTGGGGAGATTTTCTTGAAAATCTTTGTGTCGCATCCTTGGAAGATACCAAACTTAAATACTATGTTTGGTATTTAACGGTAATTTTGCTTTTGAGCTTTGCTGTCCACAGACACATAGAGACACACACGGACCTTTTTCTGAAAATGCTTTTTTTGGATTCAGGGGTACACGAAATATGTATTTCCGGTGAAATCTTGGTATCGAATATTTGAGTGGAATATAATACCTTCTCTATACACTACGTACATTGTACATACGGGTTAGAGAAAGTAAAAAAGTGATAGGTTGAATGATACTGCTCTAGCACGTAAGAGCTAGAAAGCAAAGCCTGTCATGCGTAGTCATATCATTTCACATGACGCTGATAAAGGAGCTTTCCTCATCTATAGTGACTTCAGCACGCTCTAGTGGGCGCCGTTTAAGTGCTAAATTATGCATCCTGTCACGTTATGTGATGACTACCTGATTACACAAAAACAAGCATGGACCTTTGGCGTAAATTCCCTCGGTCTTCCTCTCAGCTCCAACTGACATTATCAGCAACCAGAGACGTATTGCACTATAAATGGTTAAATCAAAAGAAAAAAACATCTGATGTGTTCCATTCACATGACCTTTTCTAGCTATTCTGCACCAGATTAGTCTAACAACTTGAACTTCTCTCTATTGTGTGCTAATCAAGATAACAGAAATAGTTTGATTATTCCTTATAGGTGGAAGTAAAAAAAGGAAATATATTTACCGAAAGTTATAGTCACATTTTTAAAAGGTATGTGATTAAAATGGGTCGTCTCCTTAGCGCGGTGGTAGCGCAGCTGCTTACCAAGCGGGAGACCTGGGTTCGATCTCTAGCGTGGGGATTTTTCCCCCGCGGGGAGACCTGTCCCCGGGGTGCACTCAGCCTCGTAAGGTCCCTGGTGGGCCAATTGAGGAGCTACTTGATGGAGAAGTAGCGGCTCCAGGTCATGAGGACCGCATTAACCGGCTGGGGCCCGAGGCGCTGACCACGTCTCCCCCTCCAATTCTGCACCCCATCCATGACGTCTGTAATGGCCGGAGATGGGGGACGCAGCGGCCGGGCAGTAGGCCAAGGTTCCCCGTGAGCTGTCGTGCCATGGAGTTATGTTATGTGATTAAAATTAGTTTCTTTACATGGCCAAGAGTTGAAAAATTCACGTACGAGGAAAGCTACAGTGACAAATTAGGTATTTTAACGAGATCTACATGCTTTTTGCAAGTTTTTGTGTATTTCTTACGAGTTACATAAAAATCATCCGAAATGAAGAGGTCTTCAGAGGGTATTCCCAGAAAATCCAAGATATAATTTAGTTTTGTCAAGAAAATATCTTAAAAATATGGCATTTTAATCAAAATTGTTAAAATATTTTTAAGAAAATCATAATTTTCGAAAAATGTGCCATGTAAAGGGTAGCTGAGGTTGGAGGAATTTTCCTCAAAATCTTAGTATAGCGTCCTTGGAAGATACTTAACTTAAATATCAGTTTGGTACTTTACCGAATTTTTGTTTTTGAGCTATCGTGTTTTTTGGACTCACGAACACACACACACACACACACATATGCACATTTTTCCATTTTTTTTTTTTTTTTACTTTTTCTATACGTACTATGTAAATAGTGTATAGAGAAGGTGTTGTATTGCATACAAAAATTCAATACCGATATTTCACCGGAAATACATGTTTTGAGTCCCCCTGAATCCAAAAATTGTTTTTGGAAAAGGTCCGTGCGTGTGTGTGTCTGTATGTCTGTGGACAGCATAGCTCAAAAACGAAAATGCCGTTGAATTACCATACTTGGTATTTAAGTTTGGTATCTTCCACGAAGATTTTCAAGAAAATTCGCCCACTGCCAACTACCCTTTACATGGAACTTTTTTCGAAAATTTTGATTTTGTTAAAAATGGCTCTAAGGATTTTGATTAAAATATCGTATATTAAAGATATTTACCTGACAAATAAAATTTATATCTTTAATATTCTGGGAATAGCCCTGAAGACTACTTTTTTCTGGATCAATTTTGTGGAATTTTCCATAACTGCTAAACCGTAGGAGATGGACAAAAATTTAGAACACAAAAAATGTAGAACACATTTAAACAAACAATTTATGTAATATATTTTTTTTCGTGGAGTTGATCGTTTTTTAGATATTCCTTGTTTTTGGTTTCAGCTTTGAAAAACTTGTATTTTTCTCATACAGGAATTTGTCAATTCCAGTCCATACAAACAAAGGAACTTCAGTCACATAGCAACCATCACTTTAATCTATGGTACTCTCTTTTTTCACTTCTACTGACAAGGAAGCAAGTAATAAGACGATTTCTGGTAATTTTTTCTCGATTAACATGAAGTAAATAGAAGCATAAGCTTTTTAAGAATAATTTTTACAGAGATGTAGGGAAAGTTCTATGTGAATGGAACACATCAGATTTTTTTTGATACAAGGGATACTAAAACGAAATTTCCGGCGAAATTTCGGTTTCGATTTTTTTGGGTTAATACTGTGTACATAATATATAGGTGCTAAAGAAAGTAATTAAGTGCTACGTTCATACAACATTCCCTGTCTATGCTACAAGAAACTATTCTTGCAAATGTTTTATGTATTTCATGCGTATTAAGATAAGCATTAGTTATGCTATATATCATTTCCTTGTATAAGATGAACAAGCAAATACAAGAAGCCAAAGCGATAGTCAAATATTTCAAAACATCGGCCACTATATGCTTAATCAAAACGCAATTTTCCTTGCCTGGCCAGCTGATAGGAAAATGACTTCCCATTTAAGAAAAGTCAAAAGTAGTGAACAATTAAAAGGATAATCAGAAAAAAACGATGCGTTCCATTCACATGACTTTCTCTTCATCTCTGCAATAAATTATTGTTTAAAAGCTTATATATTCAATTTAATTCATGCAAATTAAGAAAAAAATGCAGAAATGCTCTTATTATTTACTTCTTGAAAGTAGAAGCTAAGTAAGTTAAAGTGACAGTGAAAAGCTGGTTGCTATGTGATTGAATTTCCTTTGTTTGTGTGCATAGGAGTTGAAAAATTCCAGTAAGAGAAACCAAAAACAAAGAATATCTAAAAAATTATCAACTCCACGAAAAAAATGCATATGACATAAATTGTAATCTTTAGCGTGCTCTACATTTTTTGTGTGATAAGTTTTTGTGCCTCTCTTACGGTTTAGCAGTTATTCAAAATTCCGTAAAATTCATCCAGAATAAACTACTCTTCAGAGGCTATTCACAGAAAATCCAAGATATACATTTTATTTGTCAATCAAATGTCTTTAATATACGACATTTTAATCAAAATCGTTGGAGCTATTTTTGAGAAAATCGAAATTTTCGAGAAAAGTTCCATGGAAAGGGTAGTTTGGGGTAGGAAGATTTCTCTCAAAATCTTCCTGTCGCATCCCTGGAAGATACTAAACTTAAATACCAAGTTTGGTATTTACCAACATTTCGTTTTTGAGTTATCGTGTGCACAGACACACGGACATCCACTCACACATACACACACACACACATACGCACACGGACGGACCTTTTTGGGAAAATGCTTTTTTTTTTTGGATATTGGAGACCCTAAAATATATATTTCCTATGAAATATTGGTATCGAATTTTTGGGTGGAATGCAATATCTTCTCTATACACTATGTACATTGTAAGTGTAGAGAAAGTAATAATTCAATCCAACTCCTGTCCTGTTGAAAAAAACAAATAAATTAAATACGCATATGAATGGCGATCGTATCAAATTGTTATTCTGAAAATGATAACTAATTTATTTTCCGCTTTTGACCTTTCATCAAATATTATAAATTAATCAATCAACTGATTAAGAACTTTTATTGGAACTCATATTAATCCCAACCTCAATATAACTTATTCCTCCCCGAAAAACAGTATTATGAAATTTTATTATCTATAAACTCCATAAAGAATAGTTACATTCCAACGTTATGGCCTCCACGATCTCCAGATCTCAATTCGGCCAACTTTGTGTTGTGGGGTTACCTTAAAGTATTTTCCTGAATGTAACAATTCCACTGTAATTGAAGAATATTATCTCTCAAGAAATTGACAATATTCCGAGATATTATCAGCAAATTTTTCCCGAGATCTCGCAAACAAAATGCTATACACAGAACAAGAGAACGGCGGACAAATTCCCATTGTTTTGTAAATCCTAGTTTCCCCCAGGTCAAATATGATATCTATAGTGGTTTAATGTTTGAATTTACTTTTGATGGACTCCATACGTTAAAAAAATTCATCATATAATTTCAAATGTCTTGTCTACCATTTTAATAACCAGTGATGCTTTAAGTTTCTAGTTACTAGGCAATAAAACATATGTTTTTTACCCTAACAAAACAAAGCACGCTAACAAAACATAAATTTCAACAAAAGGTACTTTAATCATGATCATCTATATCTTATTTTTCTTGTGTACATTTTGCAATAGAACTAAAGCCTTCCTCCTTAATTCATAGTTAATGCAAAAATCTGATGTAATCCATTCACATGACTTTCTCTACATCTCTGCAACAAATTTTTGTTAAAAAGTTTAGGCTTCCATTTACTTCATGCTAAGTGAGAAAAAATTAGCAGAAACAGTCTTATTACTTGCTTCCCTGTAAGTAGAAGCGAAATAAGAGAGTAAAATAGGTTAAAGTGATAGTCGAAAGCTGGTTGCTATGTGACTGAAGTTCGCTTGTTTGTTTTTATGGACATCAATCGTTAAATTCCTGTATGAGAAAGTTATAAGTTTTAAAGCTGAAATAAAAAACGAGGAGTATTTAAAAAAGGATCAACTCCAGGAAAAAAAAAAATGTATATAACATAAATTGTGTGTTTTAATGCACTCTACATTTTTTGTGTGGTAAGTTTTTGACTATCTCTTACGGTTTACCAGTTACACAATATCGCGTAAAATTTATCCAGAATAAAGTAGTCTTCAGAGGCTATTCCCAGAAAATTCAAAATATACATATTATCTTTCACGTATATATCATTAATATTTGATATTTTAATCAAAATCGTTAGAGCCATTTTTTAGAAAATGATAATTTTCGAAAATGTTTCCATGTGAAGGGTAGTTGGTGTTGGGGGATTTTCTTGAAAATCTTCGTGTCGCATCCTTGGAAGATATGGAACTTAAATACCAAGTTTGGTATTTAACGGTCTTTTTGTTTTTGAGCAGACACACAAACATACACATAGACAGACACACACACGGACATTTTCCTAAAAATGCTTTTTTTGGATTCAGGTGGTCTTAAAACATGTATTTCCGGTGAAATCACGGTATCGAATGTTTTGGTACAATGTAATACCTTCTCTGTACACTATGTAGATAGTACGTATAGAGAAAGTAAAAATACAGCCATTACAATCCATTCGAATTGTTTTTGGCTAAGGCTTGTAGGAGGGGGAAGGGTGCCACTGTATGCAGGGATCGGTCTTTCCCCGTGTTTCTCACTTGCAAGCCCAAAAGAATACGAATAGGCTATACAAGGTGTAATACTTTATATTCACATATAAAACTAGATTCCAACTTTGCAGAGTGTTTTTTGGCCACCTGGGTAGTGTTGTGGTAGCGCGTCTGCTTCACATTGAACAGATCGCAAGTTCGAATGCCGCTTAGGGTGAGTTTTCCCTTATCCTGAGAGGACGAACATCGAGTAACTTTAACCTTTTTGGACCATGAGGTAATTTGAGCATCATTTCACTAATTTCATTCATTAGCAAATAGTTTAAAGGACGCTAAGCTAAAAAAAACAATGTTTATTAATTTATCGTGTCTTTTTACTTTCTCTACACATACTATGTACATAGTGTATAGGAAAGTCATTACATTCCACCCAGATATTCGATACTGAGATTTCATCGGAAATACACGGTTTAGGGTCATTGTTGAAAAAGATGGTCAGCGCGCGCGCGCGCGTGTGAACACGATAACTCAAAAACGCAAAGTCGGTTAAATACCAAACTTGGTATTCAAGTGTACTGTCTTACAGGCATGCGATACGAAAAGTCTCCCACCCCAAACTACAATTTATATGGAAAAATGTTCAAAAATTTTGATTTTCTCAAAAATGGTTCTAACGGTTTTGATTAAAATACCGTATATTAGAAATTTACACGGAAAATAAAACGTATATCTTGAATTCTCTGGGAATATCTCTGAAAACCCCTTTATTCTTGATAATTTTTATTGAATTTTGCATAACTGGTAAACCGTAATAGATAGAAAAAAAAACTTATCTACTCAAAAATGTAGATCTAGTTAAAGTACACAAATTATGTCATATATATTTTTTCTTGGAGTTTACCGTTTTCGAGATAGTCCTTGTTTTTGATTTCAGTTTTAAAATACTTCAACTTTTCTCATACGGGAACTTATCAACTCCTGGTCACGCAAAGAATCGGATTTCTATCCCATAGCAGCCATATTTTAAAACCTTTGACTGTCAGTTTAGTCTAGTGTATTCCTTTATTTTCCTTCTACTTATAAAGGAACTGAGTAATAAGACCGTTTGTGCTAATGTTTTAGCATTAAATAGATAGAAGAATAAGGTTACTAACAATAATTTGTTACAGAGATGTAGAGAAAGTCATGTGAATGGAGCAAATCAGATTTATTTTTTCAAAGATAACATTACTCGTTCTCTAAACTAATCATTTTCGCAATGAATAAATGTCATTGAATTTACTAAATATACAACTATGCTTAAATATTACGAACATAGATGAAATGTTGATAACGCGTAACTTTCTCTACACGTACTATATGCACAGTGTATAGAGGAGGTATTTCATCGGAAATACATGTTTAGGGTCCCCCTGAAACCGAAAAAAAAAATTGGAAAAAGGTCCGTGTGTGTGTGTGGACAGCATAGATTAGAAACAAAATGACTGTTAAATGCCCATCTTGGTAATTAAGTTTGGTATCTTCCAAGGATGTGACAGGAAGGTCTTGATGAAAACCTGCGCAACTTTGTCCACCACAAATCTCACATGCGGTTGCTTGGGATCGAACCCGGATGGTTTAGGAACTAAATAACTATTTTAAGTTTCTCACAATGGCTGTCATATTTGACAGTTGCGTTACATTAAGAGGCAATATAATTGCAATTTTGAAAATAGGATTTTATACTGCGCAAAGGCACATCACAGGCAGGTACTAAATATGTATTCAATATCGACTGGAAAGTCTATTTTAACACCCTTCACAGAATCCTAACGTATTACATCGACAGACACATTTAAGGGGGGAAAAACTGGTATTCATGATTTAACCAGTTAACAGGGAATTCGCTACATGTAATCCGATTTACGCTTTCCCACCGCTTTTGTGTAATTCCCTCATACTCATGTATCCCGCGGGCTAATTCGCAATTTTTTGTGTTGCAGTCGTAACGCAAGGCATGCGTGAGTGTGGGTTTTATTATTTCACGCGGAGGATTAATGTGAATGTGAGTGTTTTGAATGGTGTGACGAGTGCTTTCATTTCAACGAGCCGCCTGCAGGAAAACGTGTCACATGCCTTGCTTGGAAAACAGTACTCCGATATTATAAACTGACAGCCATGCCTGCCTGCCACATGAAGAATAGTGTTTCAAGCTTCCTTGTTAGCTATTACACATGCATGTCCTTCGCTGGCATTCCCTAAACTATGAAACCAGACACTGCATTAAGGTAATGATCTGTAAAATTCTGATGTGTTCCATTCACATGACTTTCTCTACATCTCTGCAACAACTTATTGTTAAAAGTCTTATGTTTCTTTCTACTTCATACTAATCTAGAAAACATTAGCAGCAATAGTCTTATTACTTGCTTATTTGTAAGTAGAAACGAAATAAAGGAGTACCATAGGTTAAAGTGATAGTCAAAAGCTAGTTGCTATGTGACTGAAGTTCCTTTGTTTGTACGAACAGCAGTTGACAAATTCATGTATGAAAGAAGTATAAGCTTTTCAAAGCTGAAACTAAAAACAAGGAATATCTAAAAACCGACTAACTCCACCAAAAAAATGTATACGACATAAATTGTGTTTTTTCGTGATCTACATTTTTTGTGTATAAGTTTTTGCCCATCTCTTACGGTTTAGCAGTTATTCAAAATTTAGTAAAATGCATCCAGAATAAACTACTCTTCAGAGGATATTCCCAGAAAATTCAAGATATACATTTCATTTGTCAGGTAAATATATTTAATATCCGAAATTTTTATCAAAATCGTTAGAGCCATTTTTAAGAAAATCAAAATTTTCGAAAAAAGTTCCATGTAAAGGGTAGTTGGGGGTGGGGGGATTTTTCTCAAAATCTTCGTGTCGCATTCCTGGAAGATACTAAACTTAAATACCAAGTTTGGTATTTTACCGACTTTTCGTTTTGAGTTATCGTGTTCAGGGACACACGGACACACGGACACACACACACACGGACCTTTTTGTGAAAATGTTTTTTTTGGATATTGGGGACCCTAAAACATATATTTCCGGTGAAATCTCGGTATCGAATTTTTTGGTGGAGTGCAATACTTTCTCTATACACTATGTACATAGTGCGTATGGAGAAAGTAAAAAGGAGTCACTAAAGATAGTTACACAGAGATTGAGACACTTACAGATCTATGAAAGCCTCATAACTTATTTGTCAAGGTTACAGGAACACAAATTCACAGATATAAAAATTAGGAGCACACCCATAAGAATTATTATTATTATCACAGAATTCTTGTTAGGACTGAAGTTCTGTCTTCTTATGCCCTGGTTCTTTGCTTTTCTCTTCTTCCTCGTTTAAAATTTGAACATAGACGCTTTGTTTTACCTATTGTAATTTTGCGCCTGATTAATAGTATGCAATTAATTTATCATATCTAGATCACATATACACCTGTGTACAACAGATACACTGAAATACACTCTTGAAAGATTAACTTGTAATATTACATGATAATACATGAAAACCAATTAAATTCTAACGTACAAATACAGCGTCCTGCCACCTACACCGATAGTGATGCATAATTTCTCAGGTATTGTCTTCTAGGAGTTGTTGATATTTATACATCTTATGATTATATACAACGAAATATTGCGATTTATAACTAACGAGGAAAAAGAAGCGAGTAATTCACTTAGAAATATACTTCAGCTGTGCAGCATTACTGTCTCTCTCGGGCCCTTGCTTTCAAACGTAAAATTCAAATAAATAATAATAATAATAATAATAATACAAAAACAAATATTGTAAAGTTGTCTAGAAGTCGGTGCCTTCCGTAAATAAACTAAGAAAACAGAGATACCACAACACGCAAATTTGCAATAACTGAATACTTCAAACTCTCACAGTGAAAAATTGATTCAAGTACTATATAAGAATCGCTTGACACGGTAAACACGCTTGACAGTAGAACATCAATAATTAGGAATAATATGACTCGTACCCTAATGGTACAAAGACCTCTATTTTGTCCTCGAATGTCTACATGTACTTAAGGTAGTGTAAAAAATGTCGAGATTTCACTACAAATTGATATTTTGAGCTCACCTGCAGCGGAAGACGATGGATTTTTTTCGGACGTAAAAATCCTTAGCATGGCTTCCTTCTAAGGGAAGTAAAGCGCTGGTCCCATGTCGTAGATTTACGGCACATAAACGAACATCAAGCCTGATAAGGAGGCCTCTGAGCAAAATAAAGCGTTCTTTCACGCCCAATTTAGAATGGAACTCAGGGAGCTGCAGTAGTTAAAGAGCGTCCATAAATAACACGCCATTTACAGTTCTCACCCACAGTCCGAAGAAAGTATCTTAAAAATGAAAAGTTCGTTACATACGAAACTGCGCTTTACCAGTTATTAGGTTATGTTCCTAAACAGGTTACAGAGGAAAAGATTATCAACGAGTGCTCTCTTGTGTTTCCATCTATTTTTACTTCCTTTACTTCATATTTAGTACATAGTAGAGAAGGTATTGCATTCCACCCCCAGAATTCGATACCGAGGTATGCCTGGAAGTATCCTTTGACGGTCCTCTGTGCCTTGAAAAAAGAAAGAAAAAAGAACAGTCCATATGCCTGTGATCGTAATGTCAAAAACGAAAAGTCGGTTGAAAACAAAACTCGAAACGTAGGTTCAACATCTTCCAAGCTTGCGAAACGAACATTTTCAAGATAATTCCCCATCATAAAGTACTCTTTCTATGGAAAAAAAATCGTAAAGTATTTCTCAAAAATGGCTAACGATTTTAAATAAAATACAATATACTAAAGATATTTAATATGACAAATAAAATGTATGTTATAAATTATCGTATAATCTCCGAGTCTTCTTTGTTTCGAGTGGCTTTTGCACAACTGGTAAACAGTAAAAAATAGACAAAAGCTTACCTTACAAATAATAGATACACTGTCATTTCTTCCGTTTTACTGCTCACTTAAAAAGACAACCAAAGTTAAGAATATTTAAATAACGCTTTAGCCTAGTGTATTCCCTTATTCCCTTCTACTCACAATCTAGTGATAAGACAATTTCTGCTAATCTTTAGCTCTAATAGTATAAAGTAGATAGAAGAATAAGCTTTTGTAAGAATACTTCGTTACAGAATAGGTAGAGAAAGTCGTGTGAATGTAACCCATCACATTTTTTTTTTAAATCTAAGATACGGCAAGGGAGGTTAATTGCCATGGAGAGCGGAAACGGAGGATATTGCACATAAGAGCGAGGGTTCCGTTATTCTTAAGGGTCAGAGTACTATAGTTATATATTATATGTAATACTAAATTTGTAGTTAAACTTCCTGTTAACTTTTGCTCATTATTATATATTTTTCTTCTCTATTATTTTCTCTACGTACCAGACACATACTGCATATAGAATGTATTGCATTCACCCATAAATTCAATACCGAAATTTCACCGCAAATAGAGGGTTTACGATCCCCTATATCACAAATCAGCAGTTTTAGAAAAAGGTTCGTGTGTGTATCCCCGTAAACACAAGAGCTCAAACAAAAAGTCAGTAAAATAAACTTGGTATTCATGTTTAGTATCTCCAAAGAAAGGACACGGAGATTTTGAGGAAAATTCCCCCACCCCAAACTACCCCTTAAATGGAAAATCTTACAAAAGTTTTGATTTTCTCAAAAATCTCATGTGTTCCATTCAAATGACTTTCTCTACGTCGCTGTAACAAATTATTGTTAAAAAGCTTATTCTTTTCTCTACTTCATGATAATCAAGAACCTGTCTTAGTTACTTACTTCTTTTTAAGTAAGTGGAAAATTAGGAAATATATTAGGCTAAAACGATAGTCCAATCTTTTAAAAGCTGGTTGAAAGCCGTTTTTATGCAGGGCCAGGAGTTTAAAACTTTCCGTGTGAGCAAAGTTTCAGTATTCTACATCTGAAACAAATAACAACATATATTTCAGAAATGGTGAATTTAACGAAAAAAAGTATATTAATTAAATTGTGTGTTTTAACGGGATCTACATTTTTTGCGTAGTATGTCTTTTCTATCTCGTACGATTTACCAATTAGGTAAAGTTTAGCAAATTCATTAAGATTAAAGAGGTCTTTAGAGGCTATTCCCAGAAAATTCAAGATATCTTTAATATACGGTATTTTAATCAAAATATTTGGAGCCATTTTAGAGAAAATAAAAGTTTTCGAAATTTTTTCTATGCAAAGGGTAGTTTGAGGAGGGGGGATTTTTCTCAAAATCTTCGTGTCACATCCCCGGAAAATTCTAAACTTAAATACAAAGTTTGATACTTTACGACTTTTCGTTTTTGAGTTATCGTGTTTAGCGACACACGGACACACTGACACACGGAAACACAGACACCCGGACCTTTTTCTGAAAATACTTTTTTTGAATACCGTGGACCCAAAAACGTGTATTTTCTGGGGAAATATCGATACCGAATTTTGGGTGGAATGCAATACATTCTCTATATAGTATGTGGATAGTACGTGCAGAGAATGTAAAAAAAAAATCTGATGTGGTCCATTCACGCGATTTTCTCTATATCTCTGAAACACTTTAGTTTTAAAAGCTTATGCTTCTATTTACTAAATGCTAATCGAGAAGCAGAAATAGTCGTACTTGCTTCTTTGTAAGTACAAGCTAAATAAGGGAGTACCATAAGTTGAAGTGATAGTCAAAAGCTGGTTGCTATGTGACTGAAGTTCCTCTGTTTGTATGGACAGTTGACAAATTCCTGTATGAGAGAAGTATAAGCTTTTTAAATCTGAAACTAAAAACAATGAATAATATCAAAAACGATCAACTCCAAGAAAAAAAATGTATATAATATAACCTGTGTGTTTTAACGTGCTCTACCTTTTTTTTTTTTTTTTTGTGGTAACTTTTTGTCCATATTTTACGGTTTAGGAGTTAGGTAAAAGTCCGTAAAATTCATCCAGAATATAGAGTTGTTGAGATACCATTCCCAGAAAATTCAAGATATACATTTTATTTCCCAGGCAAATATCTTTAATAGACGATATTTTAATCCGTCATTACATCCATTTTTCAGAAAATCAAAAGTTTCAAAAAAGTTCCACGTAAAAATAGTTTGGGGTGCGGGGATTCTTCTCAAAATCTTCGTGTCGCATCCCTGGAAGATTCTAAACTTAATACCAAGTTTGGTATTTTACTGACATTTCGTTTTTGAGTTATTGTATTCATAGACCCAGACACACACATGAATATTTTTCTGATTTTTGGGGGGGGGGTTCTGGGGACCCTAAAACATATTTCCGGTGAAACTCGGTATCGAATTTTTGGGTGGAGTGCAACACCTTCTCTAAATACTATGTACATAGTACGAGTAGAGAAAATAAAAGGTATAATAATGTATAAACATATTTAAATTTCATAAAGAAACCACCCCTAAAAGTATATCCTTTACTTTATTATAAGTTAGATCGCTCGCCTACCATCTAGGCGGCCCGGGTTCGATCCCAAGCGCCCGCATGTGGGATTCGTGGTGACGAAACGGCGTCTGGGAGGGATTTCTCTGAGTTCCCCGGCACTCATTCCACCAATTACTCCATAATCACCTTTCAAATTATCAATTCTATTACATTTCAATCATTCACTTCTGCAGCCCTCGTATCAGGTTCTCCACGCTGTGGTTTCGTGCCGTAGGCTCCCCGACAGGCTTCTGACCCCTAGCTAAGTCCTCGGGGGGTGTCAGAGAGGATAAACCGATTACGAATAGAAACCTTCTCTACCTATTATGTATATTTTACGTGGTAGAGAGTCTAATACATGAACGGAACCTTTAAATAACAATGGAATGTATAATGAAAGCAAATCTCATTGCAAGCCAACATTTTACTGTTAATGATAACAAGGAAGCGCTTTATTGATGTTCTTCTTTTAACTCCATGGTTGCAGAATTGTGACGTTGTCACTCACGGCGTTCATTAATATCACGTCTGGCTTTATCCGACCAGCTCCCGCCATTTCTAACCTCACTCTCTTGCTATACCGCTTCTCTTCACAGAAAATGAAATGGCGTGCTTTATTTATCGGCCATACTGAAATATGACAAAATTCATACCTATCTATATAGGTAAACTTTTAAAGTAACTTTACAGCTCTATCGTAGAGTAAAACCTGGTTGCTATATGATTGAAGTTCCTGTATAACTTTTTAAAGGTGAAACCAAAAACAAGAAATATCTCAAAACTGACCAACTCCGCGAAAAGAATATATATAGCATAAATTGTGTGCTTTAACACGTTCTACATTTTTTGTGTGTTAAGTTTTTGTCCATCTCTTACGGTTTAGCAGTTATACAAAATTCCGTAAAATTCATCCACAACAAAGTGGTCTTCAAAGGCTATTCCCAGAAAATTAGAGACATACATTTTATTTGTGAGGTAAATATTTTTAATATACGATATTTTAATCAAAATCGTTAGAGCTATTTTTAAGAAAATGAAACAATTCGAAAAAAAGTTCCATTTAAAGGGTTGTTTGGGGTGAGGAGAATTTTCTCAAAATCTTCGTGTCGCATCCCTGGAAGATACTAAACTTAAATACCAAGTTTGGTATTTTACAGACTTTCCGTTTTTGAGTTACCGTGTTCACAGTCACACACACACACACACACACACACACACACGGACCTTTTGCTAAAAATGCGTTTTTTGGAACAGGGTACCCTAAAACTTATATTTCCGGTGAAATTTCGGTATCGAATTTTTTGGTGGAGTGCAATACCTTTTCTATATACTATGTACATGTAGAGAAAATAAAAATCTGATATGTTCCATTCATACGATTTTCTCTACCCTTTCTACAAGAAAACTATACTTATAAAATATTTCGCTTTTATATACATTATGCTAATCGAAATAAACATTAGCATAAATTATTTTATTTCTATCCTTTCTTATAAGCAGAAGATAAATAAGGAAGCATACTAGGTTAAACCGGCTGTTACATATTTTAAAATCTAGTCGCTATGTGAATAATTGAATTTCAATTCACTTTGCATGGCGTAAATAGAGATTCTTTTTTTTTTTTTTTTTTTTTGGTAGTGTTTAACGCCCGCTTTAACTACTAATGGCACCGCAGGCGGTATAAATAGAGATGACAAGATAGAAGAATTCCTCTTTGAAAGAATCTTATGCATTCCATTCACATGACCAGAGCCCGGATGTGTATGCAAAACAAATGCCAAAATATGCATGCAAATATGCACTAAAAACTCGTAAAATATGCAAAATAAAATGGTATGCTTGATAACTATTCATGAGTTCACCATTTCACTATAGTTTAAAGTGTTAATTAAGTATTATTAATTATTTAATTAATTAATAAGAACCGTTATTACATTTTATTATTATTATTACTTATTTGTAATGTGCTGTTTTAATTTTAAGAAAGAATGAAAGAATGTGTTATATTAGCAACTCACATGTTGTCCAATACTGTTGTTGCAATACACTTGTTCATCCGGTGGCATAACGAAGCAAATTGTTTTTCACCCCTTACTGTTATTTCTGAACTGTGACTGCAACTGCAAGTAAATGTAACCAAACACATCCGGCAGATACGATGCTATAGCATACCTCAGATGACATCATGCTAGCTTCTGTTGCAATACGAGTAAACAATTAGCTTTACTTCATACTAATCGAGAAACAATCAGCAGAAATAGACCTATTACTTGCTTCCTCCTAAGTAGAGGCGGAATAAGGGAGTATTATTGGTTGAAGTGATGGTCAAAAGTTGGTTGCTATGTGACTGAACTTCCTTTATTTGTATGGACTGGAATTGCTAAATTCCTGTATGAGAAAAGTATGTTCTTTAAAGCTGAAATCAAAAAACAAAGAGTATCTCAAAAACGATCAACTCCACGAAAAATAATGTATATAAGATAAATTGTGCGTTTTAAGGTGCTGTGCATTTTTTGTGTTGTAAGTTTTTCTCCATCTCTTACGGTTTAGCAGTTATGCAGAAATTAATAAAATTCATCCAGAATGAAGTAGTCTTCAGAGGCTATTCCCAGAAAATTCAAGATATACATTTTATTTGTCGTGTAAATATCTTTAATATACGAGATTTTAATCAACATCGTTAGAGCCATTTTTGAGAAAATAAAAATTTTCGAAAAAAGTTCCATGTAAAGGGTAGTTGGGGGTGGGGGATTTTTCTCAAAATCTTCGTCTCGCATCCCTGGAAGATACTAAACTTAAATACCAAGTTTGGTATTTTACCGACTTTTCGTTTTTGAGTTATCGTATTCACAGATACACGGACACACGATCACACACACGCACGGACATTTTTCCAAAAATCTGCTGTGTACTATTCACATGACTTTCTCCATATCCCTGCAACAAATAATTCTTAAAACGCTTATACTTCTATTTACTTTATGCTAATCAGAAAAAATTAGCAGAAATAGTCTTATTACTCGCATCCTTGTAAGCAGAAACGAAATAAGGGACAGCCTTAGGTTAAAGTGATAGTCAAAAGCTGGTTGCTATGTCAATGAAGTTCCTTTGTTTATATGGATAGGAGTTGACAAGTTCCAGTATGAGAAAAGTATACGTTTTTCATAGCAGAAACCAAAAATAAAGAATGTCACAAAAACGACGAACTCCACGAAAAAAATGTATATAACAAAAATTGTGTGTTTTAAAGTGCTCTACATTTTTTTGTGTAGTAAGTTTTCGTCCATCTCTCACGGTTTAGCAGTTATTCAAAATTTAGTAAAATGCATCCAGAATAAACTACTCTTCAGAGGCTATTCCCAGAAAATTCAAGATATACATTTCATTTGTCAGGTAAATATGTTTAATATCCGAAATTTTAATCAAAATCGTTAGAGCCATTTTTGAGAAAACCAAAAATTTTCGAAAAAAGTTCCATGTAAAGGGTAGTTGGGGGTGAGGGGATTTTTCTCAAAATCTTCGTGTCGCATCCCTGGAAGATACTAAACTTAAATACCAAGTTTGGTATTTTACCGACTTTTCGTTTTTGAGTTATCGTGTTCACAGACACACGGACACACGGACACACACGCACACGGACACGGACCTTTTTGTGAAAATGCTTTTTTTGGATATTGGGGACCCTAAAACATATATTTCCGGTGAAATCTTGGTATCGAATTTTTGGTGGAGTGCAATACTTTCTCTATACACTATGTACATAGTGCGTATGGAGAAAGTAAGAATGCTTTTTTTAGATAAAGGGGACCCTAAAACATATATTTCCGGTGAAAAATCGGTATCGAATTTTTGGGTGGAGTGCAATACCCTCTCTGTGTACATGGTACGTATAGAGAAAGTAAAAATATGTCCTTACCTGTTACATTTTAAGAAATATGCATGCAAAATCATTTTGTCCCAAAATATGCAATTATATGTATTTTAAAACTGCACTAGTGATCTCTTAAAGGTGAGAATGGTAAAGAATACTGCATTCCTTTAGTCTATTCAAAAACTCTATGCATTTTGCATACAAATCCAGGTTCTGCACATGACTTTCTCTACATTTCTATAATAAATTATTGTTAATAAGCTTAACCTTCTGTTTACTTCATGCTAATTGAGAAAAACATTAGCAGAAACGGTCATATTGGTAGTTCTTTATAAATAGAAAGGAAATAGTTGAACACACCAGGCTAAATCTACCGTCAAATGTTTTAGAATGTGGTGCTTTGGAACTGAAATCCGTTTCTTTGCGTGGGCATAAGTTGAAAAGTTCCTGCGTGAGAAATGTTTTTTAAAACTGAAATAAATAACAATATCTAACAAACAGTCAACTCCGCGAAAAATGTTTATGACATGGATTGATTTTTTTAACGTGATCTACATTTTTGTGTAGCAAAATTCAGCAACATTAATTCAGAATAAGGTCTTTAGAGACTATTCTCAGAAAATTCAAAATATACATTTTATTTGGCATAAAAATATCTTAAATATACGGGACTTTAATCAAAATCGTTAAGAGCCGGTGTTTGGTAAAACAAAATTTTCGAAAATTTTTCATGAAAAGAGTAGTTTGGGATAGAGGGACATATATCAAAATCTTCGTGTTGCTTCCCTGGTAAATACTAAATTTATTTACCAAGTTTGTTATTTTACAGACGCACAGACACACGGACACACACATGGACATTTTTCTGATTTTTTTTTTTTTTTTTTTTGATACAGGGAACTCTAAAACGTCTGTTTCCGATGAAATCTTGGTATCGAATTTTTGGCTGACATGCAATACCTTCTCTATACGCTATGTACATATTACGTATAAAGAAAGTAACTATATTCGGATGTTTTATCGAAAATACACGTTTTAGGGTCTCCTATAAATTTTAGCTTTTTTAAGAAGGTGTGTGTTTGTGTTCGTGTGTCTGTGAACACGATAACTCAAAAACAAAATTTCGGTAAAATACCAATCCTGGCATTTAAGGTTATCTTCTAGGTATGCGACACAAACATTTCGAAGAAACTCGCCTCCAAACTACCTTTTACATGCTTATAGTTTTACTTTCTCTACACGTACTATGTACATAGTGTATAGAGAAGGTATTGTATTGCACCCAAAAAGTCGATACCGAGATTTCACCGGAAATATATGTTTTGGGTTCCCCTGAATCAATAAAAAGCATTTTTAAAAGAAGGTCCGTGTGTGTGACTGTGGTCAGCATAGCTCAAAAACGATAAGACTGTTAAATATCAAATTTGGTATTTAGGTATGGTGTCTTCCAAGGATGCGACACTAAGATTTTCAAGAAAATCCACCCACCACAAACTACCCTTTACATGGAAATGTTTTCGAAAATTTTGATTTTCTCAAAAATGGCTCTAAAAGTTTTGATTAATATATCGTATATTACAGATATTTACCTGAAAAATAATATGTATATCTTGAATTTTCTGGGAAAAGCCTCTGAAGACTACTTTATTCTGGAAGAATTTTACGAAATTTTGCAGAACTGCTAAACCGTAAGAAATGGACAAATACTTACCACACAAAAAATGTAGAGCACATTAAAACACACAATTTATGTTATATACATTTTTTTGGAGGAGTTGGTCGTTTTTGAGATATTCCTTGTTTTCGGGCTCAGCTTTGTAAAACTTGTACTTTTCTCATACAAGAATTTGTCAACTCGTGTCCATACTAACAAAGAAACTTCAGTCACCGGGTAACCAGCTTTTGACTGCATTTTAACGTATGATACTCCCTTATTTCGCTTCTACTTACAAGGAAGCAAGTAATAAGACTATTTCTGCTAATTTTTTCTCGATTAGCGTGAAGTAAATAGAAGCATAAGGTTTTTAACAATCATTGTTGCATCAATTAACAGATGTAACATCAGAATTTTTAGGTGGAGTAGAATATCATTTCTACTTACATAAAAAGCACTATGCAAAGAAAATAAAACTGGCATTAATCTAGTTCGTATGCTTACGTTAAGCTTGTATGCCAGTTTGATTGGCATTTGTCCCATAAGAAGTAAAACAGCTGAGCATCGGTGCAGTGACTAAAGCAATCGGAAGTCTGTTGTTGTCTAATAGACTGATGACGTGCACACTCAGATGGACGCCATTAGTGTGCGACTTTCCGGAACATAGCAATGCTCTCTCGGAACTCATAGTGTGGAAATAGGACCAGCCGATTAAGAGTGGCAGCTTTGTGGACTTTATGCTAAATAATATATCATGCTCTACTTTCGTGAAGCTTCGCCAAGCATCTTAAATATATAAAACCTTTCACATACTAAATGTCCACTAATGGTAAACCGTCTATTCCTCTTAAGGGTACAAGGTACTCTAAAATTGTAAAAAAAACTGATGTGTTTCATTCATTGTCTTTCTCTACACCTCTGGAAAAATTATGATTAAAAAGCTTATACTTCTATTTACTCCGTGTTAATCAGAAAAAAATCTGATGTTTACCATTCACATGACTTTCTCTATATCCCTGCAACAAATTATTCTTAAAAAGCTTATGCTTCTGTTTACTTCATGCTAATCTAGAAAAATGTGGTGTGTTACATTCACATGACTTTCTCTATATTCCTGCAACAAATTATTCTTAAAAAGCTTATGCTTCTATTTACTTCATGCTAATCTAGAAAAATCTGGTGTGTTACATTCACATGACTTTTTCTATATCCCTGCAACAAATTATTCTTAAAAAGCTTATGCTTCTATTTACTTCATGCTAATCTAGAAAAATCTGGTGTGTTACATTCACATGACTTTCTCTATATCTCTGCAACAAATTATTTTAAAAAACTTGTGCTTCTATTTACTTCCTGCTAATAGAGAAAAAATTAGCAGAAATAGACTTATTACTTGCTTCCTTGTAAGTAGAAGCGAAAAAAGGAAGTATCATAAGCTAAAGTGATAGTCAAAGGCTGGTTGCTATGTGACTGAAGTTCCTTTATTTGTTTGGACACGAGTTCACAATGTCCTGTATGAGAAATGTATAAGTTGTTTATAGCTGAAACCAAAAACAAGGAATATCTCAAAAGCAATCACCTCCACGAAAAAAATGTATATAATATAAACTGTGTGTTTTTCAAGTGCTCCACATTTGTTGTGTGGTAAGTTATTGTCCATCTCTTACAGTTTAGCAGTTATGCAAAATTCCGTAAAATTGGCCCAGAATAAAGTAGTCTTCAGAGGCTATTCCCAGAAAATTCAAAATATACATTTTATTTGTCAGGTAAATATCTTTAATATACAATATTTAAATCAAAATCGTTAGAGCCATTTTTTATAAAATCAAAATTTTCGAAAAAAGTTCTATGTAAACGGTAGTTTGAGGTGGGGATATTTTTCTCAAAATCATCGTGTCGTATCTCTGGGAGATACTAAACCTAAATACCAAGTTTGGTATTTTACCGACATTTCGTTTTCGAGTTGTGTTCAAAGACACACGGACACAGGGACACACACACACACACACACACACACACACACACACAAATATGGACCTTTTTGTGAAAATGCTTTTTTTGGATATTGTGGACCCTAAAACTTATATTTCCGGTGAAATCTCGGTATTGAATTTTTGGGTGGAATGCAATACCTTCTCTATACACTATGTACATTTTGCGTATGCAGAAAGTACAAAATTAGCAGAAATAGTCTTATTGTTTGCTTCCTTGTAAGTAGAAACGAAATAAAGGAGTATCATAGGGTAAAGTGGTATTAAAAATGTGGTTGCTATGTGACCAAATTCCTTTATTTGTAGGGACAGGACTTGACAAATTCCTCTATGAGAAAAGTATGTTTTTTAAAGCTGAAACTCAAAACAAAAAAATACCTAAAAAACGACCAACTTCACGAAAAAAAATGCTTATACCATAAATTGTATGCCTTAACGTGCTCTACATGTGTTGTTTGGTAAGTTTTTATCCATCTCTTACGGTTTACCAGTTATGCAAAATTCTGTAAAATGTATCCAGGATAAAGTAGTCTTCAGAGGCTATTTCCAGAAAATTCAAGATATACAGTTTATTTGCAAGGTAAATATCTTTAATATACGATATTTTAATCAAAATCGTTACAGCCATTTTTTAAAGATTCAAAATTGTCTAAAAAAGTTCCATGCAAAGGGTAGTTTGGGATGGGGGATATTTCTTAAAATGTTCGTGTCGCATCCCTGGAGATACTAAATTTAATGCCAAGTTTGGTATATTGCCAAGTTTTCGTTTTTGGGTTGTTGTGTTCAAAGATACATGGACACACAGATGGACTTTATTCTGAAAATACTTTTTTAGATACAGGGACCCGAAAACGTATATTTCCGGTGAAATCTCGGTATCGAATTTTTGGGAGGAATGGAATACTTTCTCTATATGCTATGTACATAGTACGTGTAGAGAAAGTAATAACATTTTTACGTTCTCTACACGTGCGTGTGTCTGTGGGCTGCATAGCTCAAAAACGAAAAGACCGTTAAATACCAAACTTGGTATTGAAGTTCCATATCTTCCAAGGATGCGACTCATAGATTTTCAAGAAAACCCCCCACCCCAAATTACCCTTTACATGGAACTTTTTTCAAACATTTTTATTCTCTCAGAAATGGCTGTAACAATTATGATTAAAATATCGTATATTAAAGATATTTACCTGATAAATAATATGTATATCTTGAATTTTCTGGGAATAGCCTCCGAAGGCTACTTTATCCTGGATGAATTTTACGAAATTCTGTATAACTGCTAAACCGTAAGAGATGGGCAAAAACTTACCGCACAAAAATGTAGAGCACCTTAAAACGCACAATTTATGTTATATAAACTTTTTTTCGTGGAGTTCATCGTTTTCTAGATATTCCTTGTGTTTAGTTTCAGCTTTGAAAAACTTACTTTTCTCATACAGGAATGTGTGTACTCCTGTCCATACAAACAAGGGAACTTCAGTCGCATAGGTATGTGTCTGTCTGTGTCTATGTATGTGTGTGTGTGTCTGTGGGCAGCATAGCTGAAAAACGAAAAGACTGTTAAATACCAAACTTGGTATTTAAGTTCAGTACCTTCCAAGGATGCGACACGAAGATTTTCAAGAAAATCCCCCACCCCAAGCAATCCCTTCGCATGGAAAATGTTTCGAAAATGTTGATTTTCTGAAAAATGGCTCTAACGATTTTGATTAAAAATATCGTATACTAAAGATATATAACTGACAAATAAAACGTATATCTTGAATTTTCTGGGAATAGTTTCTGTAGACTACTTTATTCTGGGTCAATTTTACGGAACTTTGCATAACTGCTAAACCTTAAGAGACGGACAAAAAATTACCACATAACAAATTTAGAGCACTTTAAAACACAGAATTTATGTTATATACATTTTTTGCGTGGAGTTGATTGTTTTTGAAATATTCTTTGTTTTTGGTTTCAGCAGTAAAAACAATTTTCTCATACTGGACTTTGTGAACTCCTCTCCATACAAACAAAGGAACTTCAGTCACATATCAACCGGTTTTTTATTATCACTTTAACCTATGGTACTCCCTTATTGCGCTTCTACTTATAAGGAAGCAAGCAATAAGTCTATTTCTGCTAATTTTTTGTCACTTAGCATGAAGCAAATAGAAGCATAAGCTTTTTAAAAATAATTTGTTGCAGAGATGTAGAAAAAGTCATGTGAATGGAACACATCTGATTTTTTTTTTTATTCAGATGCCCTAAAACTTGTATTTTCGATCGAATTTTCAAGACCTACTAGGTATGTGTTAGAGAGAGTGCAAAACAAGAGGAAAAGAAATAGAAATACGTTTGATGGAATGATCTAGAAGGGGTTCCGTGTTTTATTCAGTCCGCCGTGAAATAAACTGAAAGTCACCTTTGCCATCATTCACCCGGGGCTAAGAGAAACGGCTAGATACATTCTTTAATCTTTAACAGCCCCTACGTCAAGTTGAGCACCGGATTCTTTTTGGGCCACATCAACTTTTTATTCCGTGATGCTCAATGATGCTTCTCTGCAAAAACCGAACGCCAAGAACACTTTTTATGTCCATGATTTTATCATTTCATTCCAGTATCTAGAAATAAATACTTAATTATACTTTAAATAGTTGTATATCAACTGTCCATGGTCCACGATACAATGTCTTAACCTTTAGTTGCCTGCACTATTACACCACATATGCCGTTTCTCCTTTAATTCAAGTCAAAACTAGAGTTCTAGTAAAAAATTTATAAATAAACCTATCAAATTATTATAGACATTAATACAGTAAATAGAAATGAATATAAATGTCGAACCTGTATTAATATTTTTTCCCCAATTAAAAGTTTAAATTCTTCTAAACCAGTTTTCATAATGCAACCAAAAGAAAAAAAGAAAAAAAAAAAGAAGAAGTTCAAATAGTCATAAGTGTTAGGTGATAGGTAATGGACTGGCCATCCATTCAAAGCCCAATATTACAAGTTCAAATCCCAGGGATTGTGGCAAATGACGGGGAGAGCCCAAGTAAAATAATCGGTGTGATTCTCGAAAGTTAATTGGGCTACATTTGGCTGTAGTCATGTCGGTTTTCTCTTTTAACTATCTCAAAAAATCACGGCAATTTTAGGGCAAAGATTATATATATCTTTTATGTTTTGATTGCTTGTCGTTTACGGTTGACGGTCAGTAAACCATGAAATTAATCCTAGAGTACAATCCTATTTGTATACTTATGCTTTAAATAGGCGGAACTTATAGGTACCGATGGGCAACAAAGTGGTTAAAGTAATGCGCTTGTAAATTATTACTTTCTCTAGCCCGTATGTACATAAAATCTGACGTGTTCCATTCACATGACTTTCTCTACATTTCTGCAACAAATTATTGTTAAGAACCTTAAGCTTCTATTTACTTCATGCTAGTCAAGAAAAAATTAACAGAAATAGTCTTATTACTTGTTTTCTTGTAAGTAGAAGCGAAATAAGGGAGTAGCATAGGTTGAAGTGATAATCAAAAGCTGGTACCTATGCGACTGAAGTTCCTTTCTTTGTATGGACAGGAGTTCACAAATTCCTGTATGAGAAAAGTAAGTTTTTCAAAGCTGAAACTAAACACAAGGAATATCTCAAAAACAATTAACTCCACGAAAAAATTTATTTAACATAAATTGTGTGTTTTAAGGTGCTCTACATTTTTGTGTGGTAAGTTTTTGCCCATCTCTTACGGTTTAGTAGTTATACAAAATTCCGTAAATTTCATCCAGAATAAAGAAGTCTTCGGAGGCTATTCCCAGAAAATTCATATATATATTATTTGTCAGGTAAATATCTTTAATATACGAGATTTTAATCAAAATCGTTACAGCTCTCCTAGTAAGAAATAAACTGCAGGAAAGTTACGCAAGTCTTCATTCTTATAAGGTCACCCCCTGAACTACCCCCATTAGCTACACCACCCCGAGAGAGTTAACCATCGTGCAGACTGGGTAACACCGAAGCGAATTCACCGGTAGAAGATTCACATCACCAGGTACGTGGGTCTACTCATAGGTAGTGGAGTGAGTCTTGCCAATGTCATCAATCTGGGCTCGAAGCCGAGAACTCAGCATCTGGTGTTTTGAATGTGGGGATAAGGCCACCGCACGTTACAATATACACAGACTTTTTTCTAAAAATGTTCCTTATGTATTTAGGGGACCCTAAAATATGTATTTCTAGTGAAATCCGGGTATTAAATTTTTTGTGGAATTCAGCACCTTCTCTACTTGGGCACTATGTAGAGAAATTAAAAAATACCATCTTCCAAAAAAATCTGAATGCGTGCGTGTGTGTGTGTTTAACAGAGGGTATTAACAACGAATACTCTGACAATTACTAAACTTTCAAAGACCCAAAAACAAGTTTAAAAAATATATATTCACGAGAAAATGCCCCTTACATACAGCATTTTTTGGAAAATTTCATTTTCTCACAGGTGATTCTAACAACTAAAATGACAAATAAAATCTATATCCTGAATTTTTGCTTTCTCTAATGCTTAGAGTAAGTAGGGGAAGTATGTTTTACACCAAAAATTCGATACCACATTTTATAGCCAATACATGTTTTGGGAACACGAGTATCTTACAACATGTTTAGCATGTCCATGTGCATTTGTGAACATCTAACCCATAAATGAAAAGTCTTGGCATTTAGGTTTAGTTCTTTCAAAGATGCGACAGAAAGTACTTCAAGAAAATCCCCCACCCCAACCACATTGAAGTTTTTTGTAACATTTTCAATTTTTACTGGTACAGATTAAAGCGTATACTAAAGATATTTCACGGCCCGTGATCGAGTCAAATGGTAAACTGCAGTAGTTTACTTCAATGTGTCCGTCTGCTATTGGTTTGATGCCAAATGTCTGGTGCTGAATCCCTAACCAATGAACAGAGATCAGCTTTACAGTCAGTAGAGAAGGAATCATGAAATTGTGTGTTGGGGTTAAATAAAATTGCTTTATAAACATTATGCTGTCTATTATACAGGATGTTAATGAACTACACCGAAATAATTTGCGAGGTTGTGCACGAGACTGATATAAGCTATATGAGCTCGGCGATGCCTGGTCCCCGGATACACATAAAGCAACTACATAGCGTTAAACTTGTGGGTATCAGGTACTGATAAGTCGGTGTTAAAGCAAAATATCTTTAAAACTGCTGCTCGGGTATACAAATATCGATTTTAGCAGCTCGTTAATAGCGTTCTCAAGATTTAATGTCGCAAAAATCTGTAAAATCTTGAATTAAGCACTTGACAGTGCGACACTCAGCATTCATTAACTACGTTCTTGTGCTATGTAGCCTACTTTGGAGGCGTTTTATCAGTTGCTCTGGTGGCTTATTGGGTAACTGGGGAAGCTACTATCCCAAAGGTCATAATTTCGATTCCTGTCTTAGATTAATTTTTTTTAGTATTAATTTTTTTCATTCCAGCAAAAGTGCCGCAATACGTTGCGTACTGGCACTTCAGAAACTTATAGCCGTTACTTCAAAAACTCAATACTTAGGCCATAAGTCTCCTATCTCAAATGGCTTATTTAAGTAATCTACATATTCAGTGAAGATATTTCGGTATAGTTCTTTAACACCCTGTATATAGAAATTTAAAGGAATCAAGGCCATGGAAAATAAACCACAAATTATTGCACTTATCAAGATTATATCGAGGGATGAGAAGCCATATGAAATCTCCAACAACAAATTTGATATTACAAAGAAAAATAATGGCAAGTGTTTGAATCGTATACATATAAACCACCAAAACGAAGAAATCTTTTAAACATATCGCAATTTCTTAGTGAAAAAGATTGGTAAAGTTCTTTTACTCATTATGTTGCTAAATCTGAGTGTAAACTCTATTTAAGATAATCTTAACTGCAAGTAATTTTGATAAGGCGAATCAGAATAAAAAATCTGATATGTTCCATTTACATAACTTTCTCTACATCTTTGCAACAAATTATTGTTAAAAAACTTATGCTTCTATTTACTTAATGCTAATCGAAAAATAATTAGCAGAAATAGTCTGAATACTTGCTTCCTTGTAAGCAGAAGAAAAATAAGGGAGTACCATAGGTTAAAGTGATAGTCAAAAGCTGGTTGCTATGTGACTGAAGTTTTTTTGTTTGTATGGACAGGGTTGAAAAATTCCTGCATGAGAAAAGTATAAGATTTTAAAGCTGAAATCAATAATAAGGAATACCTTAAACACGATCAACTCAACGAAAAAAATGTATATGAAATAAATTATGTGTTTTATCCTGATCTACTTTTTTTGTGCAGTAAGATTTTGTCTATTTCTTACGGTTTGCCAGCTATACAAAATTCCGTAAAATTCGTCCAGAATGAAGTAGTCTTCAAGGGCTATTTCCAGAAAATTCAAAATGTACATTTTATTTGTGAGATAAATATATCTAATATTTTAATCAAAATAGTTTGTCATTTTTTTTTTTTGAGAAAGTCAAAATTTTCCATGTAAAGGGTAGCTGGGGTTGGGGTCATTTTCTTGAAAATATTCGTGTCACATCCTTGGAAGATACCTAACTTAAATACCAAGTTTGGTATTTAACGGTCTCTTCCTTTTAGAGCTATGCTGTCCACAGACATACACATGACCATTTTCCAAAAATGCTTTTTCTTTTTATTCAGGGGGACCCAAAACATTTATTTCCGGTGAAATCTCGGTATCGAATTTTTGGGTGGAACACAATACTTCCTCTATAAACTATGTACATAGCACGTGTAGAGAAAGTGAATAAAAAAAAAAAAAAAAAAAAAAAAACATGGTCGCTATCGAACCATCAATACTCGGGTTTCCCTTATCGTTGCTCTCCCATCTTAGCTATGAAGTCGATGATAGCAGTCATAAAATGTTCCATGTGATTCGAGTGTGCCATGTAAAGTACAGGCGTTCTCAGCTTCTCTTCGGATAACACTAGGGACTTTCAAAATGTCCTTAGAAAATTAACAAATCACACTCGAGAATCAAAAACAGTTTGTATTTAGTAACCGTCGTCTCTTACTAGATTGCGGTTACAGTTTCAGCTACATCCATCAAGTGGTTTCGTTGCCATAGGCGATTGAATCAACAATCTTGTGCTTCCTTAGAAAGATGGGAAAAAAGTGTTTCGTGTGGTGTTTAAATACTTCTATTTAAAAGGCTTAACACCGAAAGAAATATAAGCGAGTTGGATGTAATTCATCTGCTCCTGCATTTGCAACAATTTACAATTGGTAAATGAATTTAAACGTCGCCGTACATCCACGAACATCGTTCCAGACCTCCAGTAGAAGTCAATTCCTCCGAAGTTATTGAAAAAATCCAATATATGGTTTTGAGTGATCGACGAATCAAAATTTGCAAAATAGTAGAGGCCGAAGGCACATCAATAGGTACTGTGTTTTGGTCTGACAAAGATTTCGTCTAGATGGATGCTGCTTTTGCTCTTAATGGAGAATAAACTCAATTTTGTGATCGATTCGGAAGCTGGTTTGGCACTTTTCCATCGCAATCCTGATGAGTTTCTATCGATACATAACTGTACATGAAACATGGATACGCTACTACACCCCAGAGCCAAAAGTACAGTTAAAACAGTGGGTTTTAACTCCGAAGAGGACAAAGGTGGTGAAATCTGTAGACAAGGTGATAGTTTCGGTATTTTGGTATGCACGCGGAATCATTTACAGTGATTACTTGTAGAAAGGCAGAACGATAAATGGAGAGGATTATGCATCGTTATTGCACCGGCTGAACAGAGAAATCAAGGGGAAAAAAAACGTTTTCATCTGGCAAAGAAAAATACTTTCTTCCATTAAGGCAATGCAAGGGTGCACATATGTGCAGTTTTTATGGCAAACATTGTAGAATTGAGGTACGAATTGCAATAACATCCACCGTATTCACCAGATTTGGACTCCAGTGAACTTTTTTTTTTTTTTTTTTTTTCCAAACTTGAAAAAGTAGCTCGATGGAAAATATTCACGTCTAATGAGGAGGTCAACTCCCAAAGAGATGCCTATTTAGAGGACATTCCGAAATCCTACTTTTTGGAAGGCTTATAACAGCTGGAGAAACGCTGGGAAAAATGTGTCGAACTGAAAGGGGATTATATTGAGAAGTTAAAAAAAAATCTACCTAAAATAAATTATTTTTGTATCTTTTTCCAACAGCTTACTGAACACCCCTCTTATATGTTGTATATGCACAAAAATTTACAGTTCTATTACACCTTCCTTTTTTTTTTTTTTTTTAAAAAAAAAGAAAATATGTGAAAAACTTTGTAAATGTTTTTGTTTATTGAAGCATCAATAGATTCGCTGTTGTTAACCTAAGTTGTTATTTGACTATGTTTTATACATTAGAACAAGTTGTTTTATAAGTGGTAAAAGTGCCACTACGGTAACTTGTATAATTTTCCAGAAACCTTAATATACAGGATGATTCAGAAATACTTGTACAAAGTTTGGGGACTGGTCCTTTGCATCAAAGCAAGAAGAAATGTTCATAAAACACATGTCCCAAAACCTTTCTACTTATCGAGTTTCAAGAAGCTGTTAATAAAAACATTTTAAAGTAACACATATTTCTACATCGGACGTTGTCAGCTTGTTAGGTGGTATTCCACACAAACACCACTTATAGAAAATGATTCAAATATCTTCCTCTTGCGTAGAGACACGCGTGCACTATGATTTTACAGGCTTACGTGTCACGTAGATTAAGAGTTTCTGCATTTAGGAAGTGTACTGCATAAGCCAATGGCTTAAGATGCCAACTAAAGATAAAAATCCAAAAGATTGAGGTCAGGGGAACGTGTAGGCCATGGAACTGCTCCTCCTCTACCTATCCATTTGTCACGCTAGATACCAGCCAGTGCATCTCGAACAATGAGACTAAAATGTGTTAGAATATCATGAATAAACCACGTGTTTCTGCTTATTTACAGACACACCTTTTCTAATAAACCTGGGAGAGTTTTTTGAGTGAAGCTGCTGTAGACAGCACTTGTAAGATGTGCTGGAGGAGTGCATTACAAATATGACAAATGTTAACAAGCAGCCATGGCAACACTCCGCAGAGTAAAATGAGTCAAAGCCTTCTATCAATGAGTGCATAAATAAATTATTAGGTTAGACCCGGAAAGCCGCTGAAGGTGGTTTTCATTAATAAATTGATAACGCAAAAAGGAAGCGTTTTAGAGCATAAGTTTATAAGAACATATTTTCTTGTTTCGATATAAGGAGTCCATACACAAACGTTGTAAAAGTATTTTTGAGTCACCCTGTATATTTTATTAAGGTTCAGCACAGAAATTGTTATTCTGTCTCTATTAAATCTTTGTGTGAGTGGTGTTATATCTCACTTTAGTGTAATGAAAGTGAAAACTGAAAACAACCTATATATAACCATTTCATGTGCTTTAATACCTTTATTTAGTTACACTGCGTAGATTTTGAAAAGTGTCAGTAAATATTTGCATTCTGGTAACAACTTCTAATGCTAATAAAACAATGAGAACATTACTTTCGCTGTTTTATGTTTACTAGCTGTTCGCAACATTATATAACTCATACTTCATATACTCTACTCATAGCAAATGCAAAAATATGTTTTTGTTTTTCATTTTTAAAAGAGATAACACAGAGAGCAAATGGATCAGTAAACAAATAAATTTTTACTTAACTGCAAATAAGGACCACTGAAAATGAAGTTTATGGTCCCCGGAAAAAGCGTATGACCCATTTTAATCTCACTAGCTCGCATTCGACCCACGTCAGAATATCAACATAAAAATATACTAGCAGAAACGGAATCGAATAAAATACACGATTAGAAATGGAAGGGACGTTAAAGATGATACTATCCAATATTCTTTCGGTCTTAAATTCACAGAACCTGCTTGTTTTTAACAAAAATATGTGTCTCTGGCTCCAAACATCAATTCCCATCTGGGAAGTAATATTTTTCGAGTTTTACTTCTCCGATGGTACGATCTATCCTTCAGTGAACAGAAAAAGATGAACCCTAAAGCGTATCAAGACATACGCAATACATAAATATGACGCTGCGAGCTCAATATTTACTTTTCTAAAATGAAAAAAAAAAAAAAAAAAAAAAAAAAAAATTCAAACGACACACATACAAGCGTTCTTTACTCTGCCTCACCTGGTGCCCTCTAGATATTTCCTTCCTGTAACACATAAACCCTTTCGGATAAATATCTGATGTTTAAAAGCTTATTATTCTATTTATTTAGTGCTAACCTAGAAAACATTAGCAGAAATAGTCTTATTACTTGCTTCCTTGCAAGTAGAAGGCTAAAATGATAGTCAAAAACTGGTTGTTATGTGACTGAAGTTCCTTTGTTTCTGTGGACATGAGTTGACAAATTTCCCTATCAGAAAAGTGTAAGTATTTTAAAGCTGAAACTTATAATAAATCATATCTCAAAAACGGCCATTTCCACGAAAAAGTATCTATAATATAAATTGTGTGTTTTAACGAACTCGACATTTTCTGTTAAGTAAGTTTTTGTCTATTTGTTCCGGTTTGCCAGTTACGCAAACATCCGTAAAACTCGTCCAGAATAAAGTAGTATTCAGAGGCTATTCCCAAAAAATTCAAGATATACATCTTATTTGTCATGTAAATCTTAAATGAAGTAGATTTTAATTAAAATCGGTAGAGCCATTTTTTAGAAAACCAACATCTCAAAAAAAAATTTCTTGTAAAGGGTAGTTCGGGTAGGGGTATTTTCTTGAAAATCTTTGCGTGTATCTTGAAAGATACCGAGCTTAAATTCTAAGTTTGGTATTTAACGGTCTTTTCGTTTTTGAGCTATGCTGTCCACAGACACACATGGACATTTGTCTAACAATGCTGCTTTTGAATTCAGAGATTCTTAAAACATATGCTTCAGGTGAAATCTCGGTATCGAATATTTGTGTGCAAAACAATACCTTCTATTGACTTTGATATTCGATACTAATTGCATGCCAGGAACAAAAAAAATCTAATGTGTTCCATTCACATGACTTTTTCTACATCTCTGCTACAAATTGTTGTTAAAAAGCTAATGCTTCTGTTTACTTCATGCTAAATGAGAAAAAAATTAGCAGAAAGAGTCTTATTACTTGCTTCCTTGTTAGTAGAAGCGAAATAAGGGAGTAGCATAGGTTAAAGTGACAGTCAAAAGCTGGTTGCTATGTGAATGAAGTTTCTTTTTTTGTATGGACAGGAGTTGACAAATTCCTGTATGAGAAAAGTAAGTTCTTCAAAGCTGAAACAAATAACAAGGAATATCTAAAAAGCAATGAACTCCACGAAAAAATTGTGTGTTTTAATGTGCTCAACATTTTTGTATGGTAAGTTTTTGTCTATCTCTTACGGTTTAGCAGTAATGCAAAATTCCGTAAAATTGGTCCGGAATAAAATAGTTTTCAAAGGCTATTCCCGGAGAATTCAAGATATACATATTATTTGTCAGGTAAATATCTTCAATATGCGATATTTTAATCAAAATCGTTAGAGTAATTTTTTAGAAAATAAGCATTTTCGAAAAAAGTTCCATGTAAAGGGTAGTTGGGGTGGGGGACTTTTTTGAGAATCTTCCTTTCGCATCCTTGGAGGATACCAAACTTAAACACCAAGTTGGGATTTTAATGGACTTTGCATTTTTGAGCTATGCTGCCCACAGACTCACACACACACACACACACACACACACACATATACACACAGACACACATAGACAGACAGAAAGACAAACAGACACACACACGGAAAGTTTTCTAAAAATGTTCTTTTTGGATTTAGGGATTCTCAAAACATGTATTTCCGGTGAAATCTCGGTATCGAATTTTTGGGTGCATTACAATACCTTCTCTATACACTATGTACATAGAGCGTGCTAACGATTTTAGTTAAAATATCGTACATTAAGTATATTTATGTGTTTATCTTGAATTTTGTGGTAATAGTCTCTGAAGACTACTTTGTTGTTCATGAATTTTACGGAATTTTACATAACTGCTAAACCGTAAGAAATGGACAAAAACTTGCCACACAAAACATGTAGAGCACATTAAAACAGACAATTTATGTCATGTACATTTTTTGGAGAAGTTGATCGTTTTGAGATATTCCTTGGTTTTGGTTTCAGCTTTGAAAAACATACTTTTCTCATAGGGGAATGTCAACCCCTGTTCATACAAACAAAGAAACTTCTGTCACATAGCAACCAGCTTTTGACTATCACTTTAACCTGTGGTACTCCCTTATTTTGCTTCTACTTTCAAGGAAGAAAGTAATAAGAGTATTTCTGCTAATTTTTTCTGATTAGCATGAAGTAAATAGAAGCAAATGCTTTTTAACAATAATTTGTTACAGATATGTAGAGAAACTCATGTGAATGGAACACATGAGGTTTTTCTCTTTTTGATTATAAATTTGTCTAATGTATTCATCTTTCTTATATTGTATTTCTTTACAAAATGATGGTCCGATTATAAACTTTAACTTGTAACGGATCCCTTCAGATAATTTGCTTTTCTTTAAGGTTGAATGTCGCTTGTAAGGGCTACACAACTTTGGTATTTACAAACTACCAACAGATTACGACGGTTTGTTATTATTACTGCATTGTTGATGGAGTCTGGTCCAAAATTGTGTGAATTGTTATTCGAATAGCATAAATAGAGTCTGGTTTGGTGTACTTTTCTTATTACTTTGTGTTTAATATTACTTACGGCAAATAACATACGGAATGCGTTTTCTCTAATAAAAAGTGTCGGTTTGAATTTCGCTGGTACATATCCTTAGCGCAGTGGTAGCGCGGCTGCTTATCATGCGGGAGACCTGGGTTCGATTCCCAGTATCGGCCATGGGTACACTCAGCCTCGTGAGGTCTCTGAGGGGCCAATTGAGGAGCTACTTGATGGAGAAGTAGCGGCTGAGGTCATGAAGACCGCATTAACCGGCCGGGGAGGGGTTCAAGGTGCTGACCACGTCTCACCTTCCAATACTGCACCCCTAATTATGACATCTGTGATGGGGGACGCAGCGGCCGGGCGGTAGGCCAAGGTTCCTTGTTTGCTGATGTGCCATGGAGTTATTATATTATGAATTTCTTTGATACAGAAAAGTACCGATATAGTATGCAACACTACCGCCTGGGTAGTGTGGTGGTAGCATATCTGCCTCATATTCAAAAGGTCGTGAGTTCGAATCTCGTTTAGGGTGAGTTACCCGGAAAAGATATTTTTGGGGTTTTTCCTTATCGTGATAAGTCGAATGTCGAGTAGCTTTAAGCTCCATGGACCCCGAGATCATTTGAGAATCATTTTATCAATTTCATTCATTATCCGATATGAGCAACCAGGATAAAGGACGTTAAACTACCCAAAAAAAAGCAGAAAATCACACCACATATATTAGTTTGATCGGTAAGAATTTTCTCAAATAAAAAGGGTAAGTATGAAATTCGTTGATGCATGAAAGAAGCGGTATGGTATACCGGATCATTTCAGGTACTGAATATAACAACAAAACCGAAAGTCACACCAGATATCGAACCTTGTGTTACATTGATCGAAGCTGAGTACCACTGGGGTGAGAAAGGGAGGGAGGTGGCCATTTCAGAAGTCCAATTTAACGAAGGACTAAGGCAGAAAACGGTTTGGCCATTACCCAACAACACGACGATTCGATAGCTGCACCCTTTAGCTTAGTACGTGGGTTCAGCCTGCTTCTTTTGAGCAAATGTTTGTTTATTCGCCAGCCGCATATGTTATCTTGTTCTTCAGCTTGAATAGACCGGAGGAAAAGAAAGTCTGTGACCCGAACTTATCTCCAAACATTTCCGCCATCCCTTAGAGAATCGACAGTTTTCTCTGACGCTCAAGATCCATTTCCAAGTTGCCGTACATAAATCAGCTACATCAAGAGTAGGAATCACTTGGCAACGGGTCCCTAAGCTGATATCTGGCTTCCCTTTCTTTTCGATCTCACTTTCATCACAAATTATTCTTTTCTCTGGAGCCCAGACAACATGTTCTCTCTACAAGCAAAGACCAAGGGATTTCCTGTGAGAGAGCTTCTTGCTTCTTGAGGATAACCATTTGGATACGTTAGGATAAAGTACTCCCATGGTGGAGGGATTCCATAGGCAATACTTCTAATGGGATAAGGCCCCATGCAAATCTATTGAAATACAGAATGCCATAAGTCCGAGTTATACAGGGTTACTACAAAAGAAATAGACAACTTCAACTGCCTGTAAAACAAAAACTATTAGAGATAGCAAACTAATTATTTTGGCGATATGTTAAGAAACTCTCAAAGTTTCGTTTGTTACTATTGGTAACGCTGTAGTGTTTTGTTTGTTGTTGAAGAAGCTGAAATGGCAGAAAATCCTGTGGAAAAGGCATATTGCGTGTTGGAATTTGCTAGAACGCAATCAGCAACTGTTGTCCAACGACATTTTAGAACACGTTACCACAAAACGCCACCGACTAGACAGTCAATCTACGACTGGTATAGAAAATTCGAGACAACGGGATGTTTGAGCAAAGGGAAGAGCTCGGGAAGACCAAGAGTTTCGGAAGAAAATAACCGACAATAATGCTCTTACATTTTGGCCACCAAGGAGCCCTGATGGATGTGACTTTTTTCTATGGGGATTCGTGAAAGACCGTGTTTTTGTCCCTCCACTTCCTCTTAATTTAGACAACAGAAACAACGTATCAGACAAGCCGTGGCAAGTGTTGATGCAGATATGTTACAAAAGGTTTGGGATGAACTTGATTATCGCATGGATGTGTGTCGTGTGACTGGAGGAGCCCATATTGAACATTTGTGAGTTCACAATGTAAACTTAAAGACTCCTCTACAAACCAGGGAAAACGGCGTCATATTACCGTAAATAGTTTTGTTTTACTGGCAGCTGAAGTTGTCTATTTCTTTTGTAGTAACCCTGTTTATATACAAAGCTTCTCTACAAGGGATAGCCTGTATTGCCCATAAAGTCATCTTTCCATCTGTGTTAGCAGTCCTATTGCGCACCGTCCTTTTGGTCTATAATTTAGTACCTGTATTGTTATTAAACCCAAAATTTCAATACTGAAATTTCACCGAAATACATGTTTTGGGTTCCCCTTAATCCCCAAAAATCTGATGTGTTCCATTCACATGACTTTCTCTACATCTCTATCGAATTATTGATAAAAGTTTATGCTTCTTTTTACTTCATGCTCATCGAGAAAAAATTAGCAGAAATAGTCTTATTACTTGCTCCCGTGCAAGTAGAAGGAAAATAAGGGATTAGCAAAGGCTAAAGAATTAGTCAAAAGCTGGTTGCTATGTGACTGGAGCTCCTTTGTTTGTATAGACAGGAGTTGACAGATTCCTGTGTGTGAAAGGTATAAGTTTTTCAAAGCTGAAAACAAAAACAAGGAATATCTAAAAAACGATCAACTCCATGTATATAACATAAATGGTGTGTTTTAATGTGCTCTACATTTTTTGTGTGGTAAGTTTTTGTCCAAATTTACGGTTTAGCAGTTATGCAAAATTCCGTAAAATTCATCCAGAATAAAGAATTCTTCAGAGGCTATTCCCAGAAAATTCAAGATATACATTTCATTTGTCAGGTAAACATCTTTAATATAGGAAATATTAACCAATATCCTTAGAGCTATTTTTGAGAAAATAAACATTTTAAAAAAAGGGTAGTAAAGGGTAAAGGGTAGTTGGGAGAAAAATTTTGTGTCGCATCCTTTGAAGACACAAACTTAAATACAAAGTTTGGTATTTAATGGTCCTTTCTTTTTTTGAGACATGCTACCCAAAGACACACACACACACATACACACATACATACACAAACTGACAGACACTAATATTTTTATGAAAACGTTTTGTATATTGGGGGTCTCTAAACATATATTTCCGGTGAAATGTCAGTATCGAATTTTTGGATGCAATACAATATCTTCTCTATACAATATGTTCATACGTGTAGAGAAAGAAAAAATTCGAAAGAGCAATATGACTATTTTCTTTAATGTGCTTTTGAGAGCCAGTATAAACACTTTGAAATATATTTCAGAAAAATTGTATCCTGTGGAGCATTTTGGGTGTGGATAAATGTTGGAAAAAAGTTTGCGAGAAAATAATACGCATGCGCCTACACATCTATACCTTCAGTTGATGGGTAATTTAAGTGCGCTAAGTGCGAAAAATGATTTCTTTAAAGTTTAGAGTTCATATATTTTTATTATCAAAGATAATCATATTTTAATTATTTTTATAAATTTTTGGTCACATTTCACTGGTGCGTCTACCTAAAAAGAATAGAAGTTGCAGAAAACAATATCCTGGATTTGTAGCAGGATATACTTTAATGGATAAAAACGAAGTGAAGATATTTCTAATTAAAAGTATTTAGTCTAACAGATAAAATAGAAGAATTTGGAACACTATGGTATGAAAATGTCTATAGAATGGATACCAATAAAATGACTTGGAAAGGTTAAAGTTACCGACCGAGAAACAGAAAAAGAGACCAGGAAGGTACATGGAGGAAATGGATACCGCAGCTATAATATTGGAACCCGTAAAAACCAATAAGGTTTAATTCCTGAAAACAAAGGACAAGCTAAAGACCAGCTGGCCTTTAGTGCGGCCAGTTATGGAATATGGAGTAGCATGCTTTGACCTTATTGCGCCCAGTTATGGAATATGGAGTATCATGCTGGCACCTTAGTATGGCCGGTTGTGGAATATGGAGTAGCATGCTGGGACCTTAGTGCGGCCAGTTATGGAATATGGAGTAGCATGCTGGGACCTTAGTGCGGTCAGTTATGGAATATAGAGTAGCATGCTGGGACCTTAGTGTGGCCAGTTATGGAATATGGAGTAGCATGCTGGGACCTTAGTGCGGTCAGTTATGGTATATGGAGTAGCATGCTGGGACCTTAGTGCGGCCAGTTATGGAATATGGAGTAGCATGCTGGGACCTTATTGCGCCCAGTTATGGAATATGGAGTATCATGCTGGCACCTTAGTATGGCCGGTTGTGGAATATGGAGTAGCATGCTGGGACCTTAGTGCGGCCAGTTATGGAATATGGAGTAGCATGCTGGGACCTTAGTGTGGCCGGTTGTGGAATATGGAGTAGCATGCTGGGACCTTAGTGCGGCCAGTTGTGGAATATGGAGTAGCATGTTGGGACCTTAGTGCGGCCAGTTGTGGAATATGGAGTAGCATGCTGGGACCTTAGTGCGGCCAGTTATGGAATATGGAGTAGCATGCTGGGACCTTAGTGTGACCAGTTATGGAATATGGAGTAGCATGCTGGGACCTTAGTGCGGCCAGTTGTGGAATATGGAGTAGCATGCTGGGACCTTAGTGTGACCAGTTATGGAATATGGAGCAGCATGCTGGGACCTTAGTGTGACCAGTTGTGGAATATGGAGTAGCATGCTGGGACCTTACTGTGACCAGTTATGGAATATGGTGCAGCATGCTGGGACCTTAGTGTGACCAGTTATGGAATATGGAGTAGCATGCTGGGACCTTAGTGTGACCAGTTGTGGAATATGGTGCAGCATGCTGGGACCTTAGTGTGGCCAGTTATGGAATATGGAGTAGCATGCTGGGACCTTACTGTGACCAGTTATGGAATATGGTGCAGCATGCTGGGACCTTAGTGTGGCCAGTTGTGGAATATGGAGTAGCATGCTGGGACCTTAGTGTGACCAGTTGTGGAATATGGAGTAGCATGCTGGGACCTTACTGTGACCAGTTATGGAATATGGTGCAGCATGCTGGGACCTTAGTGTGGCCAGTTATGGAATATGGAGTAGCATGCTGGGACCTTAGTGTGACCAGTTGTGGAATATGGAGCAGCATGCTGGGACCTTAGTGTGGCCAGTTATGGAATATGGAGTAGCATGCTGGGACCTTAGTGTGACCAGTTGTGGAATATGGAGTAGCATGCTGGGACCTTAGTGTGGCCAGTTGTGGAATATGGAGTAGCGTGCTGGGACCTTAGTGTGACCAGTTGTGGAATATGGAGTAGCATGCTGGGACCTTAGTGTGACCAGTTGTGGAATATGGAGTAGCGTGCTGGGACCTTAGTGTGACCAGTTGTGGAATATGGAGTAGCGTGCTGGGACCTTAGTGTCACCAGTTGTGGAATATGGAGTAGCATGCTGGGACCTTAGTGTGACCAGTTGTGGAATATAGAGTAGCATGCTGGGACCTTAGTGTGACCAGTTGTGGAATATGGAGTAGCGTGCTGGGACCTTAGTGTGACCAGTTGTGGAATATGGAGTAGCCTGCTGGGACCTTAGTGTGACCAGTTATGGAATATGGAGTAGCATGCTGGGACCTTAGTGTGACCAGTTATGGAATATGGAGTATCATGCTGGGACCTTAGTGCGGCCAGTTATGGAATATGGAGTATCATGCTGAGACCTTAGTGTGACCAGTTATGGAATATGGAGTAGCATGCTGGGACATTAGTGTGACCAGTTATGGAATATGGTGCAGCATGCTGGGACCTTAGTGTGACCAGTTATGGAATATGGAGTAGCATGCTGGGACCTTAGTGCGGCCAGTTATGGAATATAGAGTAGCGTGCTGGGACCTTAGTGTGACCAGTTGTGGAATATGGAGTAGCGTGCTGGGACCTTAGTGTCACCAGTTGTGGAATATGGAGTAGCATGCTGGGACCTTAGTGTGACCAGTTGTGGAATATGGAGTAGCATGATGGGACATTAGTGTGACCAGTTGTGGAATATGGAGTAGCATGCTGGGACCTTAGTGCAGCCAGTTATGGAATATGGAGTAGCATGCTGGGACCTTAGTGCAGCCAGTTATGGAATATGGAGTAGCATGCTGGGGCCTTAGTGTGACCAGTTATGGAATATAGAGTATCATGCTGGGACCTTAGTGTGGCCAGTTATGGAATATGGAGTAGCATGCTGGGACCTTAGTGTGACCAGTTGTGGAATATGGAGTAGCATGCTGGGACCTTAGTGTGACCAGTTGTGGAATATGGAGTAGCATGCTGTGACCTTAGTGTGACCAGTTGTGGAATATGGAGTATCATGCTGGGACCTTAGTGTGACCAGATATGGAATATGTAGTAGCATGCTGGGACCTTAGTGTGACCAGTTATGGAATATGGAGTATCATGCTGGGACCTTAGTGCGGCCAGATATGGAATATGGAGTAGCATGCTGGGACCTTAGTGTGACCAGTTATGGAATATGGAGTAGCATGCTGGGACCTTAGTGTGGCCAGTTGTGGAATATGGAGTAGCATGCTGGGACCTTAGTGCGGTCAGTTATGGAATATGGAATAGCATGCTGGGACCTTAGTGTGACCAGTTGTGGAATATGGAGTAGCATGCTGGGACCTTAGTGCGGTCAGTTATGGAATATGGAGTAGCATGCTGGGACCTTAGTGTCACCAGTTGTGGAATATGGAGTAGCATGCTGGGACCTTAGTGTGACCAGTTATGGAATATGGAGTAGCATGCTGGGACCTTAGTGTGACCAGTTATGGAATATGGAATAGCATGCTGGGACCTTAGTGTGACCAGTTATGGAATATGGAGTAGCATGCTGGGACCTTACTGTGACCAGTTATGGAATATGGAGTAGCATGCTGGGACCTTAGTGTCACCAGTTGTGGAATATGGAGTAGCATGCTGGGACCTTAGTGTGACCAGTTATGGAATATGGAGTAGCATGCTGGGACCTTAGTGTGACCAGTTATGGAATATGGAATAGCATGCTGGGACCTTAGTGCGGCCAGTTATGGAATATGGAGTAGCATGCTGAGACCTTAGTGCGGCCAGATATGGAATATGGAGTAGCATGCTGGGACCTTAGTGCGGCCAGATATGGAATATGGAGTATCATGCTGGGACCTTAGTGTGGCCAGTTATGGAATATGGAGTAGCATGCTGGGACCTTAGTGTGGCCAGTTATGGAATATGGAGTAGCATGCTGGGACCTTAGTGCGGCCAGTTATGGAATATGGAGTAGCATGCTGGGACCTTAGTGTGGCCAGTTATGGAATATGGAGTAGCATGCTGGGACCTTAGTGTGACCAGTTATGGAATATGGAGTAGCATGCTGGGACCTTAGTGTGGCCAGTTATGGAATATAGAGTAGCATGCTGAGACCTTAGTGTGACCAGTTATGGAATATGGAGTATCATGCTGGGACCTTAGTGTGACCAGTTATGGAATATGGAGTAGCATGCTGGGACCTTAGTGTCACCAGTTATGGAATATGTAGTAGCATGCTGGGACCTTAGTGCGGCCAGTTATGGAATATGGAGTAGCGTGCTGGGACCTTAGTGTCACCAGTTATGGAATATGTAGTATCATGCTGGGACCTTAGTGTGACCAGTTATGGAATATGGAGTAGCGTGCTGGGACCTTAGTGTCACCAGTTATGGAATATGTAGTAGCATGCTGGGACCTTAGTGCGGCCAGTTATGGAATATGTAGTAGCATGCTGGGACCTTAGTGTGGCCAGTTATGCAATATGTAGTAGCATGCTGGGACCTTAGTGCGGCCAGTTATGGAATATGTAGTAGCATGCTGGGACCTTAGTGTGGCCAGTTATGGAATATGGAGTAGCATGCTGGGACCTTAGTGTGGCCAGTTATGGAATATGGAGTAGCATGCTGGGACCTTAGTGCGGCCAGTTATGGAATATGTAGTAGCATGCTGGGACCTTAGTGTGACCAGTTATGGAATATGGAGTAGCATGCTGGGACCTTAGTGTGGCCAGTTATGGAATATGGAGTATCATGCTGGGACCTTAGTGCGGCCAGTTATGGAATATGGAGTAGCATGCTGGGACCTTAGTGTGACCAGTTGTGGAATATAGAGTAGCATGCTGAGACCTTAGTGTGACCAGTTATGGAATATGGAGTATCATGCTGGGACCTTAGTGTGACCAGTTATGGAATATGGAGTATCATGCTGGGACCTTAGTGCGGCCAGTTATGGAATATTGAGTAGCATGCTGGGACCTTAGTGTCACCAGTTGTGGAATATGGAGTAGCATGCTGGGACCTTAGTGTGACCAGTTATGGAATATGGAGTAGCATGCTGGGACCTTAGTGCGGCCAGATATGGAATATGGAGTAGCATGCTGGGACCTTAGTGTGACCAGTTGTGGAATATGGAGTAGCATGCTGGGACCTTAGTGTGACCAGTTATGGAATATGGAGTAGCATGCTGGGACCTTAGTGTGACCAGTTGTGGAATATGGAGTAGCGTGCTGGGACCTTAGTGCGGCCAGATATGGAATATGGAGTACCATGCTGGGACCTTAGTGGGGCAGATATGGAATATGGAGTACCATGCTGAGACCTTAGTGTGACCAGTTGTGGAATATGGAGTAGCATGCTGGGACCTTAGTGTGACCAGTTGTGGAATATGGAGTAGCATGCTGAGACCTTAGTGTGACCAGTTGTGGAATATGGAGTAGCATGCTGGGACCTTAGTGTGACCAGTTGTGGAATATGGAGTACCATGCTGAGACCTTAGTGTGACCAGTTGTGGAATATGGAGTACCATGCTGAGACCTTAGTGTGACCAGTTGTGGAATATGGAGTACCATGCTGAGACCTTAGTGTGACCAGTTGTGGAATATGGAGTACCATGCTGAGACCTTAGTGTGACCAGTTGTGGAATATGGAGTAGCATGCTGGGACCTTAGTGTGACCAGTTATGGAATATGGAGTAGCATGCTGGGACCTTAGTGCAGCCAGTTATGGAATATGTAGTAGCATGCTGGGACCTTAGTGTGACCAGTTATGGAATATGGAGTAGCGTGCTGGGACCTTAGTGTCACCAGTTGTGGAATATGGAGTAGCATGCTGGGACCTTAGTGTCACCAGTTATGGAATATGTAGTAGCATGCTGGGACCTTAGTGTCACCAGTTGTGGAATATGGAGTAGCGTGCTGGGACCTTAGTGTCACCAGTTATGGAATATGTAGTAGCATGCTGGGACCTTAGTGTCACCAGTTGTGGAATATGGAGTAGCATGCTGGGACCTTAGTGCGGCCAGTTATGGAATATGTAGTAGCATGCTGGGACCTTAGTGTGACCAGTTGTGGAATATGGAGTAGCGTGCTGGGACCTTAGTGCGGCCAGATATGGAATATGGAGTAGCATGCTGGGACCTTAGTGTGGCCAGTTGTGGAATATGGTGCAGCATGCTGGGACCTTAGTGCGGCCAGATATGGAATATGGAGTAGCATGCTGGGACCTTAGTGTGACCAGTTATGGAATATGGAGTAGCATGCTGAGACCTTAGTGTGACCAGTTATGGAATATGGAGTATCATGCTGGGACCTTAGTGCGGCCAGATATGGAATATGTAGTAGCATGCTGGGACCTTAGTGTGACCAGTTATGGAATATGGAGTATCATGCTGGGACCTTAGTGCGGCCAGATATGGAATATGGAGTAGCATGCTGGGACCTTAGTGTGACCAGTTATGGAATATGGAGTATCATGCTGGGACCTTAGTGCGGCCAGATATGGAATATGTAGTAGCATGCTGGGACCTTAGTGTGACCAGTTATGGAATATGGAGTATCATGCTGGGACCTTAGTGCGGCCAGATATGGAATATGGAGTAGCATGCTGGGACCTTAGTGCAGCCAGTTATGGAATATGGAGTAGCATGCTGGGACCTTAGTGTGACCAGTTATGGAATATGGAGTATCATGCTGGGACCTTAGTGTGACCAGTTGTGGAATATTGAGTAGCATGCTGGGACCTTAGTGTCACCAGTTATGGAATATGGAGTAGCATGCTGGGACCTTAGTGTGGCCAGTTGTGGAATATGGAGTATCATGCTGGGACCTTAGTGTCACCAGTTGTGGAATATGGAGTAGCGTGCTGGGACCTTAGTGTGACCAGTTATGGAATATGTAGTAGCATGCTGGGACCTTAGTGTGACCAGTTATGGAATATGGAGTAGCATGCTGGGACCTTAGTGTGACCAGTTGTGGAATATGGAGTAGCATGCTGGGACCTTAGTGTGGCCAGTTATGGAATATGGAGTAGCATGCTGGGACCTTAGTGTGACCAGTTATGGAATATGGAGTAGCATGCTGGGACCTTAGTGTGGCCAGTTGTGGAATATGGTGTAGCATGCTGGGACCTTAGTGTGGCCAGTTATGGAATATGGAGTAGCATGCTGGGGCCTTAGTGTGACCAGTTATGGAATATGGAGTAGCATGCTGGGACCTTAGTGTGACCAGTTGTGGAATATGGAGTAGCATGCTGGGACCTTATTGCGCCCAGTTATGGAATATAGAGTATCATGCTGGGACCTTAGTGTGGCCAGTTGTGGAATATGGTGTAGCATGCTGGGACCTTAGTGCAGCCAGTTATGGAATATAGAGTAGCATGCTGGGACCTTAGTGTGACCAGTTGTGGAATATGGAGTAGCATGCTGGGACCTTAGTGCAGCCAGTTGTGGAATATGGAGTAGCATGCTGGGACCTTAGTGTCACCAGTTGTGGAATATGGAGTACCATGCTGGGACCTTAGTGTGACCAGTTGTGGAATATGGAGTACCATGCTGGGACCTTAGTGTGACCAGTTGTGGAATATGGAGTACCATGCTGGGACCTTAGTGTGACCAGTTGTGGAATATGGAGTACCATGCTGGGACCTTAGTGTCACCAGTTGTGGAATATGGAATAGCATGCTGGGACCTTAGTGCGGCCAGTTATGGAATATGGAATACCATGCTGGGACCTTAGTGTCACCAGTTATGGAATATGGAGTAGCATGCTGGGACCTTAGTGCGGCCAGTTATGGAATATGGAATACCATGCTGGGATCTTAGTGTGGCCAATTATGGTATATGGAGTAGCAATGCTGGGACCTTAGTGTGGCCAGTTATGGAATATGGAGTAGCATACCGGGACCTTAGTGCGGCCAGTTATGGAATATAGAGTAGCATGCTCGGACATTAGTGCAGCCAGTTATGGAATATGGAGTAGCATGCTGGGACCTTAGTGCAGCCAGTTATGGAATATGGAGTAGCATGCTGGGACCTTAGTGTGACCAGTTATGGAATATGGAGTAGCATGCTGGGACCTTAGTGTGGTCAGTTATGGAATATAGAGTAGCATGCTGGGACCTTAGTGCAGCCAGTTATGGAATATGGAGTAGCATGCTGGGACCTTAGTGCAGCCAGTTATGGAATATGGAGTAGCATGCTGGGACCTTAGTGCAGCCAGTTATGGAATATGGAGTAGCATGCTGGGACCTTAGTGTGACCAGTTATGGAATATGGAGTAGCATGCTGGGACCTTAGTGCAGCCAGTTATGGAATATGGAGTAGCATGCTGGGACCTTAGTGCAGCCAGTTATGGAATATGGAGTAGCATGCTGGGACCTTAGTGTGACCAGTTATGGAATATGGAGTAGCATGCTGGGACCTTAGTGCAGCCAGTTATGGAATATGGAGTAGCATGCTGGGACCTTAGTGTGACCAGTTATGGAATATGGAGTAGCATGCTGGGACCTTAGTGCGGCCAGTTATGGAATATGGAGTAGCATGCTGGGACATTAGTGCAGCCAGTTATGGAATATGGAGTAGCATGCTGGGACCTTAGTGTGACCAGTTATGGAATATGGAGTAGCATGCTGGGACCTTAGTGTCACCAGTTGTGGAATATGGAGTAGCATGCTGGGACCTTAGTGTGACCAGTTGTGGAATATGGAATAGCATGCTGGGACCTTAGTGTCACCAGTTGTGGAATATGGAGTACCATGCTGGGACCTTAGTGTGACCAGTTGTGGAATATGGAGTAGCATGCTGGGACCTTAGTGCGGTCAGTTATGGAATATGGAATAGCATGCTGGGACCTTAGTGTCACCAGTTGTGGAATATGGAGTAGCATGCTGGGACCTTAGTGTCACCAGTTGTGGAATATGGAGTAGCATGCTGGGACCTTAGTGTGACCAGTTGTGGAATATGGAGTAGCATGCTGGGACCTTAGTGTCACCAGTTGTGGAATATGGAGCAGCATGCTGGGACCTTAGTGTGGCCAGTTATGGAATATGGAGTAGCATGCTGGGACCTTAGTGCGGCCAGATATGGAATATGGAGTAGCATGCTGGGACCTTAGTGTGACCAGTTGTGGAATATGGAGTAGCATGCTGGGACCTTAGTGTCACCAGTTGTGGAATATGGAGTAGCATGCTGGGACCTTAGTGTGACCAGTTGTGGAATATGGAGTAGCATGCTGGGACCTTAGTGTCACCAGTTGTGGAATATGGAGCAGCATGCTGGGACCTTAGTGTGGCCAGTTATGGAATATGGAGTAGCATGCTGGGACCTTAGTGCGGCCAGATATGGAATATGGAGTAGCATGCTGGGACCTTAGTGTCACCAGTTGTGGAATATGGAATAGCATGCTGGGACCTTAGTGTGACCAGTTGTGGAATATGGAGTAGCATGCTGGGACCTTAGTGCGGTCAGTTATGGAATATGGAATAGCATGCTGGGACCTTAGTGTCACCAGTTGTGGAATATGGAGTAGCATGCTGGGACCTTAGTGTGACCAGTTGTGGAATATGGAGTAGCATGCTGGGACCTTAGTGTGACCAGTTGTGGAATATGGAGTAGCATGCTGGGACCTTAGTGTCACCAGTTGTGGAATATGGAGCAGCATGCTGGGACCTTAGTGTCACCAGTTGTGGAATATGGAGTAGCATGCTGGGACCTTAGTGCGGTCAGTTATGGAATATGGAATAGCATGCTGGGACCTTAGTGTCACCAGTTGTGGAATATGGAGTAGCATGCTGGGACCTTAGTGCGGTCAGTTATGGAATATGGAGTAGCATGCTGGGACCTTAGTGTCACCAGTTGTGGAATATGGAGTACCATGCTGGGACCTTAGTGCGGTCAGTTATGGAATATGGAGTAGCATGCTGGGACCTTAGTGTCACCAGTTGTGGAATATGGAGTAGCATGCTGGGACCTTAGTGTCACCAGTTGTGGAATATGGAGTAGCATGCTGGGACCTTAGTGTCACCAGTTATGGAATATGGAGTAGCATGCTGGGACCTTAGTGCGGTCAGTTATGGAATATGGAGTACCATGCTGGGACCTTAGTGTCACCAGTTGTGGAATATGGAGTACCATGCTGGGACCTTAGTGTGACCAGTTGTGGAATATGGAATAGCATGCTGGGACCTTAGTGCGGTCAGTTATGGAATATGGAATAGCATGCTGGGACCTTAGTGTCACCAGTTGTGGAATATGGAGTACCATGCTGGGACCTTAGTGCGGTCAGTTATGGAATATGGAGTACCATGCTGGGACCTTAGTGCGGTCAGTTATGGAATATGGAATAGCATGCTGGGACCTTAGTGCGGTCAGTTATGGAATATGGAATAGCATGCTGGGACCTTAGTGTCACCAGTTGTGGAATATGGAGTACCATGCTGGGACCTTAGTGTCACCAGTTATGGAATATGGAGTAGCATGCTGGGACCTTAGTGCGGTCAGTTATGGAATATGGAATAGCATGCTGGGACCTTAGTGTCACCAGTTGTGGAATATGGAGTAGCATGCTGGGACCTTAGTGCGGTCAGTTATGGAATATGGAGTAGCATGCTGGGACCTTAGTGTGACCAGTTATGGAATATGGAGTAGCATGCTGGGACCTTAGTGCAGCCAGTTATGGAATATGGAGTAGCATGCTGGGACCTTAGTGCAGCCAGTTATGGAATATGGAGTAGCATGCTGGGACCTTAGTGCAGCCAGTTATGGAATATGGAGTAGCATGCTGGGACCTTAGTGTGACCAGTTATGGAATATAGAGTAGCATGCTGGGACCTTAGTGCGGTCAGTTATGGAATATGGAGTAGCATGCTGGGACCTTAGTGTGACCAGTTATGGAATATGGAGCAGCATGCTGTGACCTTAGTTCTGCCAGTTACGGAATATGGAATAGCATGCTGGGACCTTAGTGTGACCAGTTATGGAATATGGAGCAGCATGCTGTGACCTTAGTTCTGCCAGTTACGGAATATGGAATAGCATGCTGGGACCTTAGTGTGGCCAGTTATGGAATATGGAGTAGCATGCTGGGACCTTAGTGTGACCAGTTTTGGAATATGGAGTAGCATGCTGGGACCTTAGTGCGGTCAGTTATGGAATATGGAATAGCATGCTGGGACCTTAGTGTCACCAGTTATGGAATATGGAATAGCATGCTGGGACCTTAGTGTCACCAGTTATGGAATATGGAGTAGCATGCTGGGACCTTAGTATGACCAGTTATGGAATATGGAGTAGCATGCTGAGACCTTAGTGTGACCAGTTATGGAATATGGAGTAGCATGCTGGGACCTTAGTGTGACCAGTTGTGGAATATGGAGTACCATGCTGGGACCTTAGTGCAGCCAGTTATGGAATATGGAGTAGCATGCTGGGACATTAGTGCAGCCAGTTATGGAATATGGAGTAGCATGCTGGGACCTTAGTGCAGCCAGTTATGGAATATAGAGTAGCATGCTGGGACCTTAGTGTGACCAGTTATGGAATATGGAGTAGCATGCTGGGACCTTAGTGTGGCCAGTTATGGAATATGGAGTAGCATGCTGGGACCTTAGTGTGACCAGTTGTGGAATATGGAGTAGCATGCTGGGACCTTAGTGTGACCAGTTATGGAATATGGAGTAGCATGCTGGGACCTTAGTGTGACCAGTTATGGAATATGGAGTACCATGCTGAGACCTTAGTGTCACCAGTTATGGAATATGGAGTACCATGCTGAGACCTTAGTGTCACCAGTTATGGAATATGGAGTAGCATGCTGGGACCTTAGTGTGACCAGTTATGGAATATGGAGTAGCATGCTGGGACCTTAGTGTCACCAGTTATGGAATATGGAGTACCATGCTGAGACCTTAGTGTGACCAGTTATGGAATATGGAGTAGCATGCTGGGACCTTAGTGTGACCAGTTGTGGAATATGGAGTAGCATGCTGGGACCTTAGTGCAGCCAGTTATGGAATATAGAGTAGCATGCTGGGACCTTAGTGTGACCAGTTATGGAATATAGAGTAGCATGCTGGGACCTTAGTGTGACCAGTTATGGAATATAGAGTAGCATGCTGGGACCTTAGTGCAGCCAGTTATGGAATATGGAGTAGCATGCTGGGACCTTAGTGTGACCAGTTATGGAATATGGAGTAGCATGCTGGGACCTTAGTGTGACCAGTTATGGAATATGGAGTAGCATGCTGGGACCTTAGTGCGGCCAGTTATGGAATATGGAGTAGCATGCTGGGACCTTAGTGTGGCCAGTTATGGAATATGGAGTAGCTTGCTGAGACCTTACTGTGACCAGTTATGGAATATAGAGTAGCATGCTGGGACCTTAGTGCGGCCAGTTATGGAATATGGAGTAGCATGATGGGACCTTAGTGTGGCCAGTTGTGGTATATGGTGCAGCATGCTGGGACCTTAGTGTGGCCAGTTATGGAATATGGTGCAGCATGCTGGGACCTTAGTGTGGCCAGTTATGGAATATGGTGCAGCATGCTGGGACCTTAGTGTGACCAGTTATGGAATATAGAGTATCATGCTGGGGCCTTAGTGTGACCAGTTATGGAATATAGAGTATCATGCTGGGACCTTAGTGTGACCAGTTATGGAATATGGAATAGCATGCTGGGACCTTAGTGTGACCAGTTATGGAATATGGAATAGCATGCTGGGACCTTAGTGTGACCAGTTATGGAATATGGAGTAGCATGCTGGGACCTTAGTGTGACCAGTTATGGAATATGGAATAGCATGCTGGGACCTTAGTGTGACCAGTTATGGAATATGGAGTAGCATGCTGGGACCTTAGTGTGACCAGTTATGGAATATGGAATAGCATGCTGGGACCTTAGTGTGACCAGTTATGGAATATAGAGTATCATGCTGGGACCTTAGTGTGACCAGTTATGGAATATAGAGTATCATGCTGGGACCTTAGTGTCACCAGTTATGGAATATGGAGTAGCATGCTGGGGCCTTAGTGTGACCAGTTATGGAATATAGAGTATCATGCTGGGACCTTAGTGTGACCAGTTATGGAATATGGAGTAGCATGCTGGGACCTTAGTGCGGCCAGATATGGAATATGTAGTAGCATGCTGGGACCTTAGTGTGGCCAGTTATGGAATATGGAGTAGCATGCTGGGACCTTAGTGCGGCCAGATATGGAATATGGAGTAGCATGCTGGGACCTTAGTGCAGCCAGTTATGGAATATGGAGTAGCATGCTGGGACCTTAGTGCGGCCAGATATGGAATATGGAGTAGCCTGCTGGGACCTTAGTGTGACCAGTTGTGGAATATGTAGTAGCATGCTGGGACCTTAGTGCGGCCAGTTATGGAATATGTAGTAGCATGCTGGGACCTTAGTGCGGCCAGATATGGAATATGGAGTAGCCTGCTGGGACCTTAGTGTGACCAGTTATGGAATATAGAGTATCATGCTGGGACCTTAGTGTGGCCAGTTATGGAATATGGAGTAGCATGCTGGGACCTTAGTGCAGCCAGTTATGGAATATGGAGTAGCCTGCTGGGACCTTAGTGTGACCAGTTATGGAATATAGAGTATCATGCTGGGACCTTAGTGCGGCCAGATATGGAATATGTAGTAGCATGCTGGGACCTTAGTGCGGCCAGTTATGGAATATGGAGTAGCATGCTGGGACCTTAGTGTGACCAGTTATGGAATATGTAGTAGCATGCTGGGACCTTAGTGCGGCCAGTTGTGGAATATGGAGTAGCATGCTGTGACCTTAGTGTGACCAGTTATGGAATATGGAGTAGCATGCTGGGACCTTAGTGCGGCCAGTTATGGAATATGGAGTATCATGCTGGGACCTTAGTGTGGCCAGTTATGGAATATGGAGTAGCATGCTGGGGCCTTAGTGTGACCAGTTATGGAATATGGAGCAGCATGCTGTGACCTTACTGTGACCAGTTATGGAATATGGAGTAGCATGCTGGGACCTTAGTGCGGCCAGTTATGGAATATGGAGTAGCATGCTGGGACCTTAGTGCGGCCAGTTATGGAATATGGAGTATCATGCTGGGACCTTAGTGTGACCAGTTATGGAATATGGAGTAGCATGCTGGGACCTTAGTGTGACCAGTTATGGAATATGGAGTATCATGCTGGGACCTTAGTGTCACCAGTTATGGAATATGGAGTACCATGCTGGGACCTTAGTGTGACCAGTTATGGAATATGGAGTAGCATGCTGGGACCTTAGTGCGGCCAGTTATGGAATATGGAGTAGCATGCTGGGACCTTAGTGTGACCAGTTATGGAATATAGAGTATCATGCTGGGACCTTAGTGTCACCAGTTGTGGAATATGGAGTAGCATGCTGGGACCTTAGTGTGACCAGTTATGGAATATGGAGTAGCATGCTGGGACCTTAGTGTGGCCAGTTATGGAATATGTAGTAGCATGCTGGGACCTTAGTGCGGCCAGTTATGGAATATGGAGTAGCATGCTGGGACCTTAGTGTGACCAGTTATGGAATATGTAGTAGCATGCTGGGACCTTAGTGCGGCCAGTTATGGAATATGGAGTATCATGCTGGGACCTTAGTGTGACCAGTTATGGAATATAGAGTAGCATGCTGTGACCTTAGTGTGACCAGTTATGGAATATGGAGTATCATGCTGGGACCTTAGTGTGACCAGTTATGGAATATAGAGTAGCATGCTGTGACCTTAGTGTGACCAGTTATGGAATATGGAGTAGCATGCTGGGACCTTAATGCGGCCAGTTATGGAATATAGAGTAGCATGCTGGGACCTTAGTGTGACCAGTTATGGAATATGGAGTAGCATGCTGGGACCTTAGTGTGACCAGTTATGGAATATGGAGTAGCATGCTGGGGCCTTAGTGTGACCAGTTATGGAATATGGAGTAGCATGCTGGGACCTTAGTGTGACCAGTTATGGAATATAGAGTAGCATGCTGGGACCTTAGTGTGACCAGTTATGGAATATAGAGTATCATGCTGGGACCTTAGTGTCACCAGTTATGGAATATGGAGTAGCATGCTGGGGCCTTAGTGTGACCAGTTATGGAATATAGAGTATCATGCTGGGACCTTAGTGTGACCAGTTATGGAATATGGAGTAGCATGCTGGGACCTTAGTGCGGCCAGATATGGAATATGTAGTAGCATGCTGGGACCTTAGTGTGGCCAGTTATGGAATATGGAGTAGCATGCTGGGACCTTAGTGCGGCCAGATATGGAATATGGAGTATCATGCTGGGACCTTAGTGTGACCAGTTATGGAATATAGAGTATCATGCTGGGACCTTAGTGTGGCCAGTTATGGAATATGGAGTAGCATGCTGGGACCTTAGTGCAGCCAGATATGGAATATGGAGTAGCCTGCTGGGACCTTAGTGTGACCAGTTATGGAATATGGAGTAGCATGCTGGGACCTTAGTGTGACCAGTTATGGAATATGGAGTAGCATGCTGGGACCTTAGTGCAGCCAGTTATGGAATATGGAGTAGCATGCTGGGGCCTTAGTGTGACCAGTTATGGAATATAGAGTATCATGCTGGGACCTTAGTGCGGCCAGTTATGGAATATGGAGTAGCATGCTGGGACCTTAGTGTGACCAGTTATGGAATATAGAGTAGCATGCTGGGACCTTAGTGCGGCCAGTTATGGAATATAGAGTAGCATGCTGTGACCTTAGTGCGGCCAGTTATGGAATATGGAGTAGCATGCTGGGACCTTAGTGTGACCAGTTATGGAATATGGAGTAGCATGCTGGGACCTTAGTGTGACCAGTTGTGGAATATGGAGTATCATGCTGGGACCTTAGTGTGGCCAGATATGGAATATGGAGTAGCATGCTGGGACCTTAGTGTGACCAGTTATGGAATATAGAGTAGCATGCTGGGACCTTAGTGCGGCCAGTTATGGAATATGGAGTAGCATGATGGGACCTTAGTGTGGCCAGTTGTGGAATATGGTGCAGCATGCTGGGACCTTAGTGTGACCAGTTATGGAATATGGAGTAGCATGCTGGGACCTTAGTGTGACCAGTTGTGGAATATGGAGTAGCATGCTGGGACCTTAGTGTGACCAGTTGTGGAATATGGAGTAGCATGCTGGGACCTTAGTGTGACCAGTTGTGGAATATTGAGTAGCATGCTGGGACCTTAGTGTGACCAGTTATGGAATATGGAGTAGCATGCTGGGACCTTAGTGCGGCCAGATATGGAATATGTAGTAGCATGCTGGGACCTTAGTGCGGCCAGTTATGGAATATGGAGTAGCATGCTGGGACCTTAGTGTGACCAGTTATGGAATATGGAGTAGCATGCTGGGACCTTAGTGCGGCCAGATATGGAATATGTAGTAGCATGCTGAGACCTTAGTGTGACCAGTTGTGGAATATGGAGTATCATGCTGGGACCTTAGTGTGACCAGTTGTGGAATATGGAGTAGCATGCTGGGACCATAGTGCGGCCAGCTATGGAATATGGAGTAGCATGCTGGGACCTTAGTGTGACCAGTTATGGAATATGGAGTATCATGCTGGGACCTTAGTGTGACCAGTTGTGGAATATAGAGTAGCATGCTGGGACCTTAGTGTGACCAGTTGTGGAATATGGAGTAGCATGCTGGGACCTTAGTGCAGCCAGTTATGGAATATGGAGTATCATGCTGGGACCTTAGTGCGGCCAGATATGGAATATGGAGTAGCCTGCTGGGACCTTAGTGTGACCAGTTATGGAATATGGAGTAGCATGCTGGGACCTTAGTGCGGCCAGATATGGAATATGGAGTAGCATGCTGGGACCTTAGTGTGACCAGTTATGGAATATGGAGTAGCATGCTGGGACCTTAGTGTGACCAGTTATGGAATATGGAGTAGCATGCTGGGACCTTAGTGTGACCAGTTGTGGAATATAGAGTAGCATGCTGGGACCTTAGTGTGGCCAGTTATGGAATATGGAGTATCATGCTGGGACCTTAGTGTGGCCAGTTATGGAATATGGAGTATCATGCTGGGACCTTAGTGTGGCCAGTTATGGAATATGGAGTAGCATGCTGGGACCTTAGTGTGGCCAGTTATGGAATATGGAGTAGCATGCTGGGACCTTAGTGTGGCCAGTTATGGAATATGGAGTAGCATGCTGGGACCTTAGTGCGGCCAGTTATGGAATATGGAGTATCATGCTGGGACCTTAGTGTGACCAGTTATGGAATATGGAGTATCATGCTGGGACCTTAGTGCGGCCAGTTATGGAATATGGAGTAGCATGCTGGGACCTTAGTGCGACCAGTTATGGAATATGAAGTATCATGCTGAGACCTTACTGTGGTCAGTTATGGAATATGGAGTAGCCTGCTGGGACCTTAATGCGGCCAGTTATGTATGTATGTGTTTATTTCTCTGCAAGTGGGTATCACCCGGTGGCAGAGTTATATATGTATACAAGATATATAAGCAATAAATCACAGCTGCCAGTTTATGTCTTTGTAAGCTAGATATAATAGTTATTTACACAAATATGAAAACATTAATTTTTCTCTCAATTCAGATTAGTTTATTTCATAATTAGGATCAACAACCAATTTAATATTTGTATTTACAACAATATGAAATCACAAGTATTTCATTTAAGGGATATTTACAAAAATTATTCAACATTAAAATCAAGATTTTTCCTAAATTTTTTCAGAGACAGGGGACAACCCCTAAAGGCTGCTCCAGGCAATTCATTCCAGTCTTTTATGGTTCTATTTACAAAGGAGAACTTTCCCACGTAAGTTCTGTATCTTTTACCCTTAATTTTGAACGGATGATCGTTTCGTGCATAGTAAGTTGGGTTTTCAAGTTTATCAGTAACTTCCTCCCATGCGTTTAAGCCAGCGTAAGCTTTAAATAAAGCGCACAACCTCTGTTTCTCACGCCTAACTTTAAACGGCTCCCATTTTATCTCCTCAGCGTTTGGAGGCCCAAAAATTTACCCCTTTTTATGAATTTTATAGCCCTTTTCTGGATCTTTTCTAACGAATCAATTTGACTTACTCTATACGGGTCCCAACAAGTTACTCCAAGTTCCATGACCGGCCGCACTAAGGACTTGTACGTGATTTCCCTGGACTCCCCTTTTTTAAAATCCTCATTAAGAAGTGCTGTGTTTTCCACGCTTTCTTAGATACCGAATTTACCTGCTCGTCCCATCCAGCGTTACTCGCCAAGTAAACTCCCAAGTATATGCAGCTGTCCACCTGTGGAATTTTTTCCCCACCCATGTGATAGTTTTGCAGAATTTTTTCCCTAGATCTATTAAATGCAATTGACTTACCTTTGCCAGCGTTAATTTTCATTTTATTTGCAGCAACCCAATCACTAATTTCATTTAAATCACCCTGAAGAGCAGTCTCATCTTCAACATTTCTAATTGTATTGTAAATAATACAATCGTCTGCAAACAACCTCATCTGGCATTTTATATTAACAGTTATGTCATTTACAAAAATAAGAAAAAGTAACTGCCCCAGTACTGAGCCTTGGGGTACGCCCGAGACTACCATACCCCTTTCAGATAGCTCCTTGCCTACTTTTACCCTTTGCGATCTTCCTTCCAAAAATTTTTTAACCCATAGAACTACGCGTTTATCAATTCCTGTAGCAGCTAGCTTCTGGATAAGTAAGTTATATGATACAACATCAAAAGCTTTGGAAAAATCTATCACCACTGCATCTGTTCTTCCCCCTGCATCCACCTCCTCTGCTAAATCTTGAAATAATGACGTTATCTGGCTTTCACACGAGTATCCAGGTCTAAACCCATGTTGCGCTTTATTGAACCACTTTTTGTTTTCTAATTCCTCCCGTATATATTCCACAGTTAAATGTTCCATCAATTTGCACACTGCTGAAGTTAGGCTGACTGGTCGATAATTATTTAATTCTGTTTTATTTCCCCCATTATGAATTGGAACTACAATCGCGGTTTTCCAGTCTTCCGGTAAGGTACAGTTATTTATTGCCATATTAAATAAAAGCATTAGGTACGGAATCATGGATTCCCCTCCAATTTTTAGTATTTCGGTCGATATATTATCAGGCCCCCTCGACTTTCGATTTTGCAACATTCTGATGCTTCTGCGCAATTTGGATACCATTATTTGAAAAACGGAATTTCCACTATCCTCAATTTCCAATTTATAATTATAATCCGTTTTGTTAAAAACAGATACAAAATGTGAATTTAATGCGTTCGCTTTTTCCTTGTCATTCAATATGGCAATTCCATTTTCGTTGAGTTCTGGTATGCCAAGTTTATTTCCCCTGCGTCTACTTACATAATTGTAAAAAGATTTCCAACTATTATTGGTCCCGCTAAGAATTTGTTCTAAGAACCGCTCCTGGGCTTGCAACGCTTCGTCTTTCAATTGTTTAGCTAATTCTTTATATCTGTTAAAATGCCAATCTGACTTCTTCCGTTTATGAAACGCGCGCCTAGACTTTCGTTTAAGTATTCTGATGGATCTTGTATAATATTCTGGATCATTATTTTGTTTGATAAATTTGTATGGAACGTATTTCTTTATTGATTCCGAAATAAGTATTTTGAAACTATCCCATGCTGCATCTACATTTGTTTCAGATTTTACAAACAGGCAAAATTGCTTTTTGAGAAAAGTCTGAATTCCATCTATGTCTGCTCTGCAGAAGTTAAAACTAATAATTTCCTCTCCTTCACACCGGTTTCGCACCTTCCAGTTTATGTCTAATTGTACACAGCTGTGGTCACTTATACCTGGCAAAGCCTCACATGCACTGAACAATGACTCAGGTCTGTATAGAAACACGTCCAATACAGCCGATTTCCGGGTATCTGTTTTGACTACCTGCGAAAACCCATGATCCCAAACCAGAAGGTTAACAACACATTGAGCTTCGCCTCCTAATAACTGCCCATTCCAGTTTACATTTGGCAAATTTAGATCTCCTGCTAAAATAACATTTTTTTCCCGTTTCCGAAGAAATTTTTTCCACTAATTTATGAAGAGTTTTAAAGTTAGTTTCGCCAGGTGGTCTGTAACACGCTATTAATGTAATGTTATTTGCTTCGTTTTCGTGATGGATAATTTCAATGGCCATCATTTCTACGTCTTCTTCCACCCACAATATCTTACCGCTTAACTCTAACTTGGTACAAATAAAAATTCCCCCTCCCCTTCCTTCCCTGTCCCTCCTAAACACCCTGTAATCTGATCTAAATATCTCCGCGTCATTAATATCAACACTGAGCCATGACTCCGTACCTATAATCACACTTGGGTTACTTATTTCCATTAAATTCCAAAATTCTAATGTTTTGTTTATGATGCTTCGGCAATTTACCTGTAACAACCTTAAGGAATATGCCCCTACCTGAGAATCGTCGCTTCCCCGAAGCCGTTGTCAGTGCTGCCCGGTGACACCGCTCCACTCGGATACCCTCACGAACAATGCTGCCAACTTTGAAGTTCCTCTTCTATTTAGGTGAACACCATCCCGTCCATAGTCCCAGTCGTCAATCCACGAATTTGAGTCCACAAACTGCACATCCAGTCGTTCAGCCACCCACGAAAACGCGTCGTTTACCTGCATTACCTTCCTCTAGTTGATATCGCGTCGCCTCAAAACTCCACTGATGACAATGTTTGCTGAGGGAAACAGTGCCTTTGTCTTCTTAATTAAATCATACATGTCTCCCATCACATAGTCAGAACTCCTTCGTAGGTCATTAATTCCAACGTGTAATACGACGGTCCGTTAGTTGCTTTCTTCCTCCTCTCGCTTCTTCTCAATTTCCCTCAGAAGGCCGTCAGTCTTTATGCCAGGATAACAAGCTACCTTTGCATTTGTAGTTCCCGCGTGTCTAACGATAGAGTCGCCGATGATCAAACATGGTTTCTCCTCTTTCTTTAGGTCATCTTCCCGTGTCTCCCTCAGTAAGCGGTTTTCTTCTTTAAGCTTCCGAATAATATCTTCCGCTGTTTTCAGCTTGTCGCGTAAGCCTTGTAGTTCCTCCTGCAGCTGCTCCAATTTTTTATCATTTGCGGTGACGGTCACATCACTCCTGCAGCCCTTACATGACCAGTTTTCTTCTATGTTCTGTTCTTTCTTAATTTTTGGACAGCAAAAATGGTACCATCTCGCGCAAGAAATACAAAGAAGTCCGGTCCTCAGTGCTTTGTTGCAGCTTCCACATCTTTCATCACCTACAGGTCCTGGATTTATTTCAAATCCTCCTATCACAAGCAGGGCTAGTAATACAAAAGCCATAAAATAATAATTCTTTGTAGTTTCCGTAGCTCCAGTCGCCCCTCTACCTGCTTTCCGCGGTAGCCTGCCCGACCACATTCCTACCCTCGCCCGGTAAACAACCAGATCCACACCTTTGTTCTGCTGCTACCTGCCTCCCACTGGTACGTCCGCACTGCTCGAGATCCCAAACCAGTTTTTTTGAAATATGGAGTAGCATGCTGGGATCCATACAGGGTTAAGCAAACTGATTCGCTGGAAAAGATACAGAGACGGGCTGTTAAATTCATAAAGAGAGGTAAATATTTTGGACTTAGAAAAGGCAAAGAGAATAAATGGGAGCCGCAAAAGGTAAGACGTAAAAAACATAGGTTAGTCACACTATTTAAAGCTTATACGGGTTTCAATGCAAAGGTGGACGTTAGGAAGAGGTTAGAAAACCCAGCATACTACAGACGAAACGATCATTTATATAAAATTAAGGATAGATGGTTCAGAACTGACTAAGGAAAATTTCTTTTATTAATAGGACCATTGAAGAATGGAATGAATTGTGTATAGCAGCCTTTCAGGGCTGCCCTCTGACCTTAAAGACGTTTAGGAATAGTTTACAGAGAATAAATATTGTGAAGTAATTAAGATTCTCAAAAATTCTTCTATAACCCTTAATGTTGAGGCTTTATACTAACTCTTTATAAACATGCTGGTAATTTACATGATATTGCTATATACATAAAAAACCATGTACCTATATATAATATGTTAGTTGTATTACTATTATTAACTGTAAGATTATTATTGCAAGAGAATTGTGTAAATTTAACTCTGTCACATACGGACAGACAGACATACATTACATACATTACATACAGACCTACATACCTTACATACATTACGTACATTACATACATATGCACATACATATATACATTACATACATTACATACAGACATACAGACATACATTACATACAGAAATACATTACATACAGACATACATTACATACATTACATACAGACATACATACATTACATACATTACGTACATTACATACATATATACATTACGCACATTACATACATATATACATTACATACATTACATACATACATATATTACATACATTACATACATTACGTACATTACATACATTCACACATACATACATACATACATTACATACATTACGTACATTACATACATTCACACATACATACATACATATACATAAGACCGATCTATATCCATAAAACATGATTTCTCTACAATCAAAGCCCAAAGGTTTTCATGTGATACAGATTCTTGATTTTAAAGATAACGTTTTTACTTTCTCTACACGTACTATGTACATAGTGTATAGATGGAAATATTGTATTCCACCCAAAAATTTGATACCGAGATTTCACCGGAAATACATGTTTTAGGACCCCCTGAATACAAAAAAAGGATTTTTACAAAAAGGTCCATGTATGTGTGTGTGTGTGAGTATGTGTGTCTGTCTGTGTGCCTGTGAACATCATAGTTCAAAAACGAAAAGACCGTTCAATACCAAATTTGATATTTAAGTTTCGTATCTTCCAAGGATACGACACGAAGATTTTCAAAAAATCCCCCCACCCTCAACTACCCTTTACATGGAACTTTTTTCGAAATTTTTGATTTTCTTAAAAATGGTTCTAACGATTTTGATTAAAATATCGTATATTAAAGATATTTACCTGATAAATATCTTGAATTTTTTAGGAATAGCCTCCGAAGACTACTTTATTCTGGATGAATTTTACGGAATCAGGTAAAGGGCTGAGGGCTGGGCTTGGCGGTTCAGTATTTTCTTATCGGCAGGATTCCATACGCTCCAATGTTCATGACCATCTTAAAAAGTTTTGAATCAGAAGTTCCAGTCTGTTGCAGAAGTAATAAATTACTTTGTCAAACCTACTCCTTTTGAGCGCAGTACGTGAGATATGTGCTGAAACGTCGATACTGAAATTTAATGAAGAACTTAATGAAAGTGCTGGTGGGAATCTGTTTTTTATGCAAGCATTTGATGTCGCCCAGCTATCAAAGGATAGCAGAGAGGATGAATGAGGGGATGGGAGCAAAGAGTACGGAGTGGTCGGTATTAAAAGTAACCTTTAGGAAATGGAAACCTGTGAGAAAAAACCTTAGGTCTGACCCTTCGTCATGATGGCTCTGTGTGAGACGTCTTTTGTTTTCTTTTCTCCTAGCATCTAAACGATACGCAAACCTAACTGCACGTTAAGATAAGTAATAGATCAAGTAACAGGATATGATTTTTACTTCCTCTACACGTATTGTGTACATAGCATATAAAAAAGGTATTGTATTGCACCCAAAAATTCGATACCGAGATTTCACCGGAAATACATGTTTTGAGACCTCCTGAATAAATGCATTTTTATTAAAATGTCCGTATGTGTGTCTGTGTGCCTATGAGCAGCATAGCTCAAAAACGAAAAGTCCGTTAAAAACCAAACTTTGTATCTTCCAAAGATACGACACGAAGATTTTCAAGAAAATTCTCCCACACCCAACTACTCTTTACATGCAACTTTTTTCGAACATTTTGATTTTCTAAAAAATGGCTCTAACGATTTTGATTAAAATATCGTATATTAAAGATGTTTACCTGACAAATAAAATGTACGTATATCTTGAATTTTATGGCAATAGCCTCTGAAGACTACTTTATTCTGGATGAATTTTGTATAACTACTAAACCGTAAGAGATAGACAAAAACTTAACACACAAAAATGTAGAGCACGTTAAAACACACAATTTATGTTACATACATTTTTTTCGTGGAGTTGATCGTTTTTTAGATATTCCTTGTTTTTTGTTTAAGCTTTGAAAAACTTATACTTTTCTCATATAGGAATTTGCCAACTTCTGTCCATAGAAATAATCGAACTTCTGTCCCATAGCAACCAGTTTTTGACTTTCACTTTAACCTATGGTACTACCTTATTTCGCTTCTACAAACAATAAACCAAGAAATAAGACTATTTCTGCTAATTTTTAATTTTTCTCGATTAGCATGGAATAAATAAAAGAATAAGCTTATTAACAATAATTTGTTACCAAGATTTAGAGAAAGTCATGTGAATGGAAGACATCAGATATTTTTAGAGAAATGTCTGTGTGTGTATCAGTCATATCTGTCAAACTTGGTGTTTAAGTTTAGTGTCTTCTCAGGATACGACATGAAGAGTTTGAAGAAAATCCCCCAACCCAACTACCCTTTACATGGAAACATTTTTGATTTACTCAAAAATGGCTCTAATGATGTTGATTAAAATCTCTTATATTTAAGATATTTACATTCCTTGTATATCTTGAAAATTCTGGAAATAGCCTGTAAAGACCTTTTTCTTCTGGATAACTTTTGCGAAATTTTGCATAACTAGTAAACCGCAAGAGATGGACAAAAATTTAATGGAAAATGTTAATACACAATTTATGTTTTATACATTTTTACCTTCTCTACGCGACCTATGTGCAGTGTGTATAGTGTATAGAGAAATTATTGCATTGCACCCAAAAATTCGATATCGAGATTTCACCGGAAATATGTTTTGAGACCCCCTGAATAAAAAAAAAGCATTTTTAGAAAAATAAGCGTGTGAGTGTCTGTGGGTATGCTTGTCTATCTATCAACTTGATGTTTAAGTTCGGATCTTCCTAGGATGTGACAAGAATACCGCCCCCCACCACGAACATTTTTATTTTCTCGAAAATGGCTCTAACGATTTTGATTAAAATATCGTATATTAAATACATTTACATAAAATATATGTTTTGAATTTTCTTGGAAGAGCCTCTAAAGACCTGTTTAGTCTGGATAAATTTTGTTGAATTTTACCTAATTAGTAAACCGTAAGAGATAGGCAAGAACTTATTTAACAAAATATGATGATCTCGTTGAAACATACAATTTATGCCATATACATTTTTTTTCGTAGAGTTGATCATTTTTGTGATATTCCTTGTTATTGGTTTCAGCTTTAAAATACTTTTCTCATAAGAGAATTTATCAACTCCTGTCAAAACAAGCAAAGGAACTTCAAGTACATATTGTTGTAGTATTGTTTGTGGTCACCACGTTAGGGTGCCAATATGTCGTAGTATTGTTTGTTGTGGCGTCATTGTGACAGTATGACGCTATCAGGTGAGTCCACTTGGAGTTAGTCGAGGATTAATGCTCTACTATAATAGTATACATACCTTGCAGATTCCCTTTGTTGCACTGGCTAGGCTCGTTCTTGTAGACCACGAGTTGTCTCTTGCTCAAGGGGAAAAGAATGACAAAGGTGTGTAACACTTTTGGTAGACTCCAATAAAAGAGAAATTTCACTTAATTCACTGTAGACTTCCTTTATTGATGAATTATTATTCGCTTGAGGCACTAACTCTACGAGCGACTCCCGACATAACCGATCGCGAACTTGAAGTAGTTTTATATAAGTGCTAATTCCACTTTTACGGAGTTGTTGTATCTTTACACTCGTCACCGTAACCTTGAGTTTCTCGGTCCGCGTAACATTTACGGTAATAATTGCTCGTCTGATTAACTTATAAAACACCACTTTCCTACAATGTACGCCACGCGATTTCTTAGTCACCTTTCTTATACGTGTTTTCCTATATTGTGTGTCTAACTTTATGATCCTGATTTCTTGTACGCACATCATTTATATACTAAAAGGTCCGAGTACTGCCCTCCTTTTTGATTGGCTGGAAAAAAGGTGCACAAAGTGGCCTTGTCACGTGACTATCGCGGATTTTTCTTTATTTTTACACCCACGGGACCTTGTTCTACAATGAAAAATTCCCTCTTTCAAGTTTTAAAGGGGAAATACCTTTCTTGCTCTCAAGGGTCGTTACTTGTGTCCCTGATGCACTAAAATTCGTGTTATTTTTAACAAAGCACGTTGCCTTGAAGAATACAAAGGGAGTTTCTACACGCCACGGTACTGCGTTCTACTGAGCATATATTTCTTATGTTAAATATTACAAACTAATGATTAAACTAATAATATATGCGTCGTGCTAAAATACTGTCGCAATATACAGAAAGTTAGTAAATCGTAACAACTCTGTATTTGTATTCTGTAAGTTCATTCGAGCGTACTTTCATTTAAATTATTATTATTAATTATTATTATTATTATTATTGTTATTATTATTATACCTATGTAGTAAGATTTTGTCTATATCTTATGAAAAGGAAAGCTGGCATAGAGGTATGCATTTTCTTCGTAAAAACCCTTAGCAAACCTTCCTTCGGAAGAGAAGTAACAACCATGGTACCCTGTTGTATATTTACGGCATGCAAAAGAACCTCAAACTTGATAAAGGTGTTTCTAAACAAAATTAAGTGGTCTTTTACACCCTATATAAAATGGGACACAGATAGCCGCACCAGTTAAAAGCAACCATAAATAATTTTTAATTTAATTAACTTCCAAACTGTTAGTTGTTAATTAACAGAACGTTCCTTTGGTTATCTGGCTTTAAAAATTTAGAGGATAACTGTGATGAATTAACAATTTACTGAAATATGGCAACTAGGGATATGAAAATAAATGCACATCATTAAATTGTTACATACGCTGTATCACTGTTTCAGTACTTTCTCTTTTCTAAACAAAACAATAAAAACACAGTCATAGTTACCAATACTATGTGATGAAAAAGCTTGTGTGTTCCATTCACATGACTTTCTCTGCATCTCTGCAACAAATTATTGTTAAAAACCTTATGCTTCTATTTATTTTATGCTAATCGAGAAAAAATTAGCAGAAATAGTCTTATTACTTGCTTCCTTGTAAGTAGAAACGAAATAAGGGACTCCCATAGATTAAAATAATAGTTAAAAGCTGGTTACTATGTGACTGAAATTCCTTTGTATGGACACGAGTTGACAAATTCCTGTATGAGAAATGTATAAGTTTTTCAAAGCTGAAACCAAAAACAAGCAATATCTTAAAAACGATCAACTTTACGAAAAAATGTATGTTACATAAATTGTGCATTTTAGCGAGCTGTACATTTTTTGTGGGGTAAGTTTTTATCCATCTCTTACGGTTTAGCACTTATGCAAAATTCCATAAAATTGATCCAGAATAAAGTAGTCTTCAGAGGCTATTCCCAGAAAATTCAAGATAAACATTTTATTTGCCAGGTAAATATGTTTAATTTACGATATTTTACTCAAAAGTGTTAGACCTATTTATAAGAAAATCAAAAATTTCAAAAAAAGTTCCATATAAAGGGTAATTTGAGGTGAGGAATTTTTTTGAAAAATCTTGGACGCATCCTGGACGATACCAAACTTAAATACCAAGTTTGGTATTTAACGGTCTTTTCGTTTTTGAGCTATGTTGCCCACAGACACAGATGCACACAGACAGACAGACACACGGCATTTTTCTAAAAATGTTTTTTTTTTAATTCAGGGGGTCTCAAAACATATATTTCCGTTGAAAACTCGGTATTGAATTTTTGGTTGCAATAGAATACCTTCTCTATACACTATGTACATAATACGTGTAGAGAAAGTAAAAATAACAGTAGTAGGTTTATTTTATGAATCTCGAGGAACAATTACAAATAGGTTTGTGAAACGAAGGGCGAGTTTAAAATTAGCTGAAATGTGGAACAAGCAATCACAAGAAATATCATAAAACATTCCGTTGCCATTTTTCAAAATCATTCATATGGTTTAAACAGAACGTAAAATGTATTATGGTTTATAAGTCGTTTTATTTTTCAGTTTTTTCTCTTTAACAGTTATAACTTTTATTTTTGTTGCACATCTTTTATAATCTTTGTTAGAATTTGTTCTCATAAGTTAAATTTATATAACTATTATAACCTATGGTAAATTATTTGTTGTAATAGTTACTTTGGTTAAAATTCCTAATTATATATTTCATTCCATATCACAAGGCCAACTCATATATAAGTCAGGCTAATAAGTTAAAAAAAATCAAGGATGCGAAACAAAAATTTTCAGGAAAATTCTCGCACTCCAAACTACTCTTTATATGCAGTAGTTAAAAAACTTTCGATTTTAAATGTTTCATCTGTACAGCAGTTTGTAATTAGCTGTTTCAGAGATAGTTAAAAACGCTTAACATTTTCCCAAGCGGGAAATCTTCGACCATTTCCCATCACTTATCCCTTCCACTTATAAGGAACTAAGTAATAAAATCGTTTCTGCTAACGTTTATCTTGATTATCTTGCAGTAGATAAAATAAAGTTTTGTAAGAATAATTTGTTTAAGAGCAGATAGAGAAGGCCTTGTGAATGTAACACATCAGATTTTTACATGTACAATGTGCATAGTGAATAGAGGAAGTATTGTTTTCCACCCAAAAATTCGATGTCGAGATTTCACTGTAAATATGTTCTGGGGTCCCCTGTGTCCAAATAAAAAGCATTTTTAGAAAAGTGACTTTGGGCAGCATTGCTCAAAAACAGAAAGACCGTTAAATACCAAACTTTATATTTAAGTTAAGTATCATCCAAGGATACGACACGAAGGTTTTCAAGAAAATCCCCGCACCACAAACTACCCTTTACATGGAAACATTTTTGAAAATTTTGGCTTTTTCAAAAATGGCTGTAACGATTTTGATCAGAGTACCTTATGTTAAACGTATTTACATCTCAAATAAAATGTACATTTTTAAATTTCTGGGAATAGCCTCTCAAGACCAGTTTATTCTGGATGAGTTTTGTCGAATTTTGCTCAACTGCTAAATCGTAAAAGTTAGCCAAAAACTTACTGCAGAGAAAATGTAGATCTCGTCAAAATACACAAATTATGCTATTTTCGATTTAGTTGTGGAGGTAACCATTTCCAAGATATTCCTTGTTATTGGTTCCAATTGTAAAGTACTTATACTTTTCTCGGACAGGAAGTGTCTGTTTTTCTTTTGTTCTACTCCTGACCAAGCAAAGAAGCGATTTGCAATGACAATCGCACAACGACAACTTTTAAAACAGTTGACTATCACGTTAGCATAACGCATTCCTTTAGTTCCCTTCTACTTATAAGGAACTAAGTAATAAGAACATTCTGCTAATGTTTATCTCGATTAGCATTGTGTAGAAAGAAGAATAATCTTTTGTAAGAAGTTTTTTGAGGCTTTTTTCCCTCATGGTAATTCTAGGAGAAAGAAAATTCAAGGCCCCCTCATAACAACTAGGTCGTACATTTTTTGAGCATCGCTTTAATCTAGTACATTTGTTTACAAGGTAATATGAAATAAAACATTTTTGATAATGTTTATTACCATGAAGCATATAGAAGAATAAGGTTTTGCAAGAAAAATTGTTGCAAAAAGATGAAGTCGTAATGTAACAGCATAGATCTTTTTTCAAAAACAGTACTTAGGAATTGAATTCAGGTGCAGCAAAGACATTAAAAATCGACGGTGTGAAAACAAATACCCTAATGCAATTGGAACCAAGAGTAAAGCATTTAATTTAATTGTAAGGCACTAGAAAACTGAAGCATGCAAAGAAAAATGTAAAGTAATAAATCATATTGCATCGGATAGAACATCTTTCATCTTCTTGTGATGAACAATTACTTTGATGAAACTGACTGTAATGTAATTGCTTCGAACTAGCGTTCGTGTGTTTATACACCAGATATTTTAAAAGAACACGTACTAAATGAATGGAATATATTTTGGTCGGATAATAGTGTCCAGCTCACAAAATCAGTGTTTTTTAAAACAATTGCAAAGAGATTTATTTATTTAGTTAATAGCTTAAAATCTTTTAACCTGGTTCGTCATATCGGACGATGAATAATTTTTTTTTTTTTACTTTCTCTAGCCCCATATGTACAATGCACATAGAGATAGAGAAGTATTGTATTCCACCCAAAAATTCGATACCGAGATTTCACCGGAAATACATGTTTTAGGACCCCCTGTATCCAACAAAAGCATTTTCAGAAAAAGGTCCGTGTGTCTGTGAACACGATAACTCAAAAAGAAAAGTAGCTAAAATACCAAACTTGGTATTTAAGTTTAGTATCTTCCAGGGATGCGACACGAAGATTTTGAGAAAAATCCTGCACCCCAAACTACACTTTACATGGAACTTCTTTCGAAATTTTTGATTTTCTTAAAAATGGCTCTAAAATTTTTTACTAAAATATCATATATTAAAGATATTTACCTAACAAATAAAATGTATATCTTGAATTTTCTGGGAATAGCCTCTGAAGACTACTTTATTCTGGATGAATTTTGCTTAATTTGGCATAGCTAGTGGTTCAAATCCCGGCTATGGCATTGAGTTCTTCAGTCTGACTCTAGCTATCCAACTCCTGTTGTGCACACGGCTTGTGTGAAAAACTAATTAAATCGAGATCTACATTTTTTTGTATAGTAAGTTTTTATATATCCCTTAGATTTATAAGTTATGCATAATTTAGGCAGAATGAACAGGTTTTCAGAAGGTATTCCCGAAAAATTAACGATATACATTTTATTTGCGATGTAAAGAGCTTCAATGCACAGTATTTTAAACCAAATTGTTACAGCTATTTTTGAGAAAACAAAATTTACAAAAAAAATTTCCTTGTTTAAAGGTAGTTGGGAATGAGGGATTTTCTTGAAAATCTTGGTATCTTTAGGAGATACCAAATTTAAAGCTTGGTATTTAACGGTCTTTTAATTTTTGAGCTATGGTGTCTGTACACAAACACGCAGAGTCCTTTTTAGAAAAATCTGATGTGTTCCATTCACATGACTTTCTCTACGTCTCTACAATAAATCATTGCTAAAAACCTCATTCTTCTGTTTACTTAATGCTAATCTAGATAAACATTAACAAAAAGTATTTTCTAATTACTTGTATACTTGTAAGTGAAAGTGAAATAAGGGAGTACCATAGGCTAAATCGATAGTCAAATCTTTTAAAAGCTGGTTGCTATGTGATTGAAGTACCTTTGATTGTATGTATGGACAGGAACTGAAAAATTCCTCGTATGAGATGGTCTAAAGTACTTGAAAGCTGAAACCAACCACAAGGAATATCTCAAAAACGGTTCACTATGCGAAAATAAAAAGTATACAACATAAATTGTGTGTTTTAACGAGCTCTAATATTCTGTTATGTAAGTTTTTCTCTATCTCTTACGGTATACCAATTATGTAAAATTCTGTAAAATTAATCTAGAATAAAGTAGTCTTCAGAGGATATTTCCAGAAAATTCAAGATATACATTTTATTTCTCAGGTAAATATCTTTAATATACGATATTTTAATCAAAATCATTAGAGCGATTTTTGAAAAGGTAAACTTTTTTTCCATTTAAAGGGTAGTTGGGGTGGGGGGATTTTCTTGAAAATCTTGGTGTGGCATTCTTGGAAGATATCGAACTTAAATACCAAGTTTGGTATTTAACGGTCTATTCGTTTTTGAGATAAGCTGCCCACAAGCACACACACACGAACACACACACACATACACATACAGATACACTCACAACACACGGACATTTTTCCAATAATGCTTTTTTTGGATTCAGGGTATTTCCGCTGAAATCTCGTATCGAATTTTTGGGTGCATTATGTTACCTTCTCTATACACTCCGGTGGAATCAAGACATTGAATTTTTGGTGGAATACAATACGTCATATGTACCACCAATTTTAAAGAAATAGTGTAAGATTTATAATTGTAAATGTTTTCTCACAGAAACTGTGTGTAGGACAGAAGTTGGAAAGGTAGAGTCAGACTTAACTATCCGTATGCAAATATCTACAATTGTTTTCTGTGAGAAAACTATTAAAATTATCACAACTGTCCATAATAGTTGAATCCTTGCTTACACATTGTACGTTGTCATTGGGGTTTGTTATCCCAAAATAATTTGAGATCACCTTGTGGTTTACCGGGACAGTTGAGAAATTCAATTCTCTGACGTGTGTTGCCATGGTAGCTCAGTGATAGAGCAACCGACTAGAGATCCCGGTTCTATGGCATTGCATTTTTAAGTCTGACTCTACCATCCAACTGTGTAAGATTTAGTTTTCTTTGTTCCAGAAGTCATGAAATAGGTGGCGCAGCACGTTGGAGATTGGCAAATCAATAAATAACTCGAAAATAATAACATTTACAGATATGGATGGGTAGAGTCAGACTGAAAAATTCAATGCTATGCCGGCATGTTGCCATGGTAGCTCAGTGGCAGAGCAACCTGCTAGAGATCGGGAGATCCGTGATTCAAATCCCGGCTATGGTACTGAATTTTTCAGTCTGACTCTACCTATCCAACTCCTGACCTAAAAAAAAAATCGCCCTCCGTGGTGTAATGGTTACCATGCTGACTTCATATACCCAAGGTCACGTGTTCAAACCCGGCGTATAAAACCTTTAGCATGGCTTGCTTTGGAAGAGAAGTAAAGCCGTTGGTCCCGTGTCGTAGATTTACAGCACGTAAAAGAACCTCAAGCCTGATAGAGAGGCATCTGAGCAAAATTAAGCGGTCTTTCACGCCCAGTATAGAATGGGACGCTGAGAACCACAGCAGTTAAAGAGCGTCCATAAATAAAAAAAGAAAAAAAACTCCTGTCCTAAAAACGGTTTCTGTGAGAAAACAAAATTATCTCACCCTGTAATAGTTGGCTATATTGAACCCTGGGTCTTGAAGTACTTACACATTGTACGTCGTCATTAGGGTTTGTTATCTCAAAATAATTTGGTAGAGCAACCGCCTAGAGAACTGCAGATCCAGGTTCAATGGCATTGAATTTTTGTCTGACTCTACCCATCCAACTAGTTTCCTTTGTTCCATTATGGCATATTCCTGAGGTCTGTGGCGGGAACGTGTTCGTGTCCGGGGTATGGTTAGTGAGAATGGTGTGGAATGTGGTTGTTTTAGCTCAGGGTTTTTATTAGCATGGAATCTCTTTCCGGTTGTGGAGAGACACAAGTGCTTTATTAATTTAGTTCGGCCTTTTCTGCCGTAGAACACACGCTGATTCCTCCTGATTAACTATTATAATGTATTCGTTTGATGCAGTGATCGGTCTTAAAATCACTTACTTCCGTTACACCACGCGCTCAAATATCACATCTTGGCTGCCAAGACTCTGCCCCAAGTGCCTCACAATTAAAAGGTAGCCTGTCCGGCTCCACCCCGGGTTCTAAATATCTCATCTTGGTTGTGCGGAGGTCCTTCACCAAGTGCCTTAAACAGTGTCGCCTTGACCAGCATTGCTTACTGTCCCGTTAGTTCCTTCGGGTAGGGCATTCTCACCGCTTCCCTCGGTTCTACGCTCTGACGTAACGGTATCTTGTGCCCCGAGCTCGTGACTTATGCGTGTTAAAAGTCTTTCTACCCTACATTTATATTTTCTCTTCTGAATAATTATTTTCCCCGGGGTAAGATATGTACTGTCTCAAGTCACCCAATAAGTGGCACAGCATGATGTTGATTGGCAAATCAATACATAACACGAAAACAAAGACATTTACAGATATGTCTCTTACCTAACGGAGAATAGAGTTGGAACGTTCGATAGCGGTTTCCTCGTGACAGTGAAATGTTGTTGTTGCATTATGAAGCTAGTGTAGTCACATGTTAGCCAATTATGTTATCCCTTCAGTGCGATGTTATCGATTGGTGGACGTCTTCCGCTCATATACAGACCGCATCACTCAGATTCCTCGGCACAATGTGCAAATTCCGGTGCAATGGACCGAGTCATTGTACGCCTGCCACGGGCATGGAGAGATATGTAAATGATCGTCATTATGCCGCCCCGTGTATACATTACCCTGCATTTCCGATTGCGCCAAACTACAGGGGGTTCAAGTAACCCCACGCGCTGCGGGTCACTGGATAAGCATTCAGCCACACTGTTGCAGTGCCGGAGTTGCTGACTCATTGGTAATGCACTGTACCAGCCATAGCATTTTTGTAACTTTCTCTACACAGTGTATAGTGAAGGCATTGGTATCGAATTTTCGTTGCAACCAAGATTTCACCGAAAATACTTGTTTTAGGAGCCCTTGAATAATAATAATAATAATAAAAACATTTTCACAAAAATGCCCGTGTGTGTCTCTGGAAAGTATAGCTCAAAAACGAAAAGACCGTTAAATACCAAACGTGGTACATAATTTTGGTATCTTCTAGAGATGCGACAGGAAGATTTTGAGAAAACTCCCTCCACCCCAACTACCCTTTGCATGGAACTTTTTTCGAAAATGTTCATTTTCTCAAAAATGGCTCTAACAATTTTGATTAGAATATCGTATATTATACATATTTATCTGACAAATAAACTGTACCTATATCTTGAATTTTCTGGGAATAGCCTCTAAAGACCTGTTTACGCTGAATGATTTTATTAAATTTTGCATAACTGGTAAACCGTAAGAGATAAGCAAAAACTTACCACACAATTAATGTACATCATGATAAAACACACAATTTATGTCATATACATTTTTTCGTGGAGTTAATCGTTTTTGAGATATTCCTTGTTATTGGTTTCAGGTTTAAAAAAAACGTATACTTTTCTCATACAGGGATTTGTCAACTCCTATCCATACAAACAAAGGAACTTCAGACACAGAGCAACCAGCTTTTGACTATCGCTTTAACCTATGGTACTCCCTTATTTCCCTTCTACTTACAGGAAGCAGGTAATAAGATTATTTCTGCTATTTTTTCTCAATTAGTATGAAGTAAATAGAAGCATAAGCTTTGTAACAATAGTTTGTTGCAGAGATGTAGAGAAAGTCATGTGAATGGAACACATTAGATTTTTTTTTAAATTTAAATTCCATTTATTGAAGGGGCAGCCCCACACCTGCCGCCCCCGGTGACGATTTTACGCAGAAGGCTACATCTTCTCCCCATGCACATGCTGTTAATACCTAGAGCGAGGGATGCTACTGTTAGTAATGAACGTGCAATTGCTTACGGTAAGGAAAAATGGGCCTGGTGTTCTGGTTCCGCGCTAGCACCCCGCTTAGTCAGCTGGATCTATCATGCAAGCAGAACACGCAAGCGTTCACCTGGCAACTGTCGTGAAGAAGCTACACAAAGTGAGGCGAAACGTCGGCAAGAAATTCAGCCAAAACGCGACCTACCCGCATTGTTGTTTTAACGACCGCTTTTATTACAAATGGCACCACAGGCAATGCCACTGATGATCCATTGAATGCAGATGGAGCACTGGTGGAATGCGATGACGGGGGAAACTGGAGAACCCGGAGAATACCCGCCCCTGCACCGAGTTATCCATCACAAATCCCACATGCGGCCGCTAAGGATCAAACCCGGACGTCTAGGTGAGAGGCGGAGAATTGTTATGTCATTCATTTTATGTTTGAGGGTCTGGAAACTGCGAACGTTCTTGCAAGTGCCATGGTGTTTCAGAGAGAGCTATTTCATGCTATGATCTTGTAGGAGTTCAAATATGACTGAAATAAAACGCATCACTTGAGCAATTGAGAAGGGCTTTGGGAACTATTCTTCGACATGGGTCATTGTTGTTCCGCTGTTTGGAGAGTTCAAGAGGGGGTGGCAACCTCTTAAAGATGAAAAGGAGAGTGATAGTCCATCAAGAGTAATGACTGACAAAGACCACCACTGTGGAAACAATAATGGGGGAAAATGCAAACCTAACCTATAAGGTAATGATCTGATATTAGCAGTTTGTTGAGTGTTTCAACCATCCTTCATGACACCTTCGTGTAAAAATGTTGATGTGTTTCATTCACATAGCTTTCTCTACATCTCTGCAAAAAAAATATTATTAAAAAGCTTATGCTTCCACTTACTTCATGCTAATCGAGAAAACACTAGCATAAATAGTCTTATTACTTGCTTCCTTGTAAATAGAAGCGAAATAAAGGAGTACCTTAGGTTAGAGGAATAGTCAAGAGCTGGTTGCTATGTGACTGAAGTTTCTTTGTTTGTATGGACAGGAGTTGACAAATTTCTGTATGAGAAAAGTATAAGTTTTTCAAAGCTGAAACTGATATACAGGAATATCTAAAAAACGATCAACTCCACGAAAAAGCTGTACGTTACAAAAATTGCGTGTTTTAACGTGCTCTACAGTTTTTATGTGTTGAATTTTTGCCCATCTCTTACGGTTTAGCAGTTATGCAAAATTCCGAAAAAATCATCCAGAATAAAGTGGTTTTCAGAGGCTATTCTCAGAAAATTCAAAATATACATTTAATTTGTTAGGTAAATATCTTTGTTACTCTCTATTTTAATCAAAATCGTTAGAGCCATTTTTAAGAAAATCAAAGCTTTCCAAAAAAGTTCCATGTAAAGGGTAGTTTAGGGTGGGAGGAATTTTCTCAATATGTTCGTGTCGCATCCCTGGAGGATACTAAATTTAAATACCAAGTTTGGTATTTCAGTTATCGTGTTCACAGACACACGGACACACACGGACCTTTTTCTGAAAATGCCTTTTCTGAATACATATATTTCCGGTGAAATCTCGGTATTGAATTTTTGGGTGGAGTGCAATACCTTCTCTATAACTATGTACATAGTACGTGTAGTGAAAGTAAAAAGTGTGTTCTTCGTAATTTATCTGAAGCACAGAAACACAATAGGTGAAATAGTGCCAGAATATGTTGCAAAGAGTTAACTGTGGAAAGTCTCGCCGTGTTTCAGATATTATTACGGGTGGCGAAACATGGATATATCCTTTTGACCCAGAAAGAAAATGTCATTTGAGTGTTCCTAAATGACTAACTACCCGTCAAAATCAGGAGAGTACGCAGGGATCACTTGGCAACAGTTCTGCTCGAAAATCAGGAAACACACTGCAAAATTGTGCAGAAGAAATTTGCTTTCCGAAAGTGTTCAAAGAATCTGATGTGTTCCATTCCATGTCTTTCTATATCTCTGCAACAAATGATTGTTAAAAAGCTTATGCTTCTGTTCACTTCATGCTAATTGAGAAAATTTAGCACAAATAGTCTTATTACTTGCTTCCTTGTACGTAGAAGCGAAATAAGGGAGTACCATAGGTTAAAGTGATAGTCAAAAGCTGGTTGCTGTATCACTGAAGCTCCTTTGTTTGTATGGACAGGAGTTGACAAATTTCAATATGAGAAAAGTATGTGTTTTAAAGCTGAAACCAATAACAAGGAATATCAACTCCACGAAAAAAAAAAAAAAATATATATAGGAAATAAATTGTGTGCTTCATCATAATCTACATTTTTTGTGTAGTATGTTTTTATCTATCTCTTACGGTTTACCAATTATACAAAATTCAATAAAAATCATCCAGAATAAAGAAGTCTTTAGAGGCTATTCCCAGAAAATTCAAGATATACGTTTTGTTTGGCATGTAAATATCTTAGATATAAGAGATTTTAATCAAAATCGTTACAGCCATTTTTGAGAAAATCAAAAGTTTCGAAAAAATGTCCATGTAAAGGGTAGTTGGGTGTGGAGGGATTGTTTTGGAAATCTTCGTGTCGCATTCTTTGAACATACCAACTTTAATACCAAGTATGGTTTTTTTTTGTATTCAGGGGGACAAAAAAGATGTATTTCTGGTGAAATCTCGGTAGTGAATACAAAACCTTCTCAATACACTATGTATATAGTACGTGTAGTGAACGTAAAGCTCCAAGAAAAGCGTTCAAAGTCATTACTGAAGAGCACTATGGCAATGTATCAGGTTATGCTGCTAATGTAACAATGCAAGCTGTTGCCAGAACTCAGACCAAACTATTGAAGTATCCACCATATAGTCCCGATTTGACACTATGTGATTTCTTCCTATGGTCAAGAACCAGCTTCGAGGTCACCGATTTTCTAGCCCTATGGGAAGCTGTGCAGCATACGAAGAGAAATACCACCAGCAGACATCATTTAAAATGTGTACAAACAATTGAAAGTCAAGCTATAGACTCAAAACTGGCAAACAGTTCCGAGGTGTCCCACCAGAGGTCACCAAGAACTCGAAAAAAGAAGACAGATGTCAATGATGTCCGGCTTCTACCACCAGATGCCACTACTATCGGTCAGAAGCCTATATTAGATGTCGTTGCTGCCATATCCGGAGAAAAGCCACGCTATTCTCTCCACCAAGCGCCGCTTTCCCGCAAACTTCCCTACATTCACGTACCTCAACCGAAATGGACGAACACCATAACCTACTTGTGGGTGAAGCTTGACAGGGGCGTCACTTTTGGGGAGCACATCAAGAAACTGAGGTGTCGGAGCTACGGCCTCCTTGTACCCGATGCTGAAGTCCACGAAGCCGGTTCCCCTTAAGCTGCGCCTTTTGAGGGTTCTCATAGTCCCTTGTTAATCTACGCCTATGAGATCTAGGGCATAAGGGCAGACTCCAGTCTGCTGTTGCTTCAGCGGGTACAGAATAGATGTCTCCGGGCTATCTATTCTGTGCCTCGTGGCTTTCCTACGAGACTCCTGCACGAAGCCTCTGGGTCTACCATACCTGGAGGACGAGATAAGGCGTCGGGCAACAAAATCCAACGAAGGATTACCTTGTTAGGTCTCTTGGGGATTACAATCCCACAAACCGCCACTTCAGGCGATATCGGCTTCCCCGCATGGCTTGCGGGCATCCCCAGTAACGAAGGAGCATCTCCAACAGCTGTTACTTGGACTTCAAAAATTTAAAACCCCAAAATTAACATTTTTTGGAAAAATATTACACCAGCGGTGCACAAGGGCCAGTGTACCATAATTGGCAACCGTTGAGGAGCAATACTTGCATCCTCCTGTCACTCCACAACCCCAAGTCTCACCCGCCATCCTGCAAACCCCACAATCCCGTCAGAACGTGGTTAACTTCTCTCCGAGAACAGGGACACGTCTAACATACCTCGGGCTGCCCTCAGCCTGCCAACTGCTCTGGTCTGGTCAACTTTCTCAGACGTCTGCTAACCTGCAAGAGGATGACAACGAAGGTTATTGAAACGCGCGTCCAGGGTAACTCCATCCACACCATGACCAAGTGGAGCACGTGTTGGAAATAGATGTCCAGTTTTGAACAAAATACGAAGAGAAGTTATCTACAGTGCCGGAAACTGAGTGACGTGGATCCTTCCAGAAGTGGTTCTAGATAATGAAACGGTACCTTCAGTACCGGAAGAATACTTTGATAAACTTGGATAAACAAATCGTTTCTATGAGTATTCATTATTTACTGGCTCAGAGCTTATCTAGTGACCCTCGTATTTAGAGTGGGTTGCGATACTGGAATATTGCTTTCAATTCCCCCGAAATATCGATCCACAATGGTGGAAGGTATTGTACCGCCACTCTATTTCCGGCCCTGCTGACGTTTCACGAGGGTAAAAGAGGGAGATATATATCGGGATGGCTACCTTTGGTAATGCTCGGATTCGTTTACCAGTTATGCAAAATTCCAGAATAAAGATGTCTTCAGAGGCTATTCCCAGAAAAATCAAGATATACATTTTATTTGCCATATAAATATATTTAACATACGATATTTTAATCAAAATCGTTACAGCCATTTTCGAGAAAAAAAAAAACTTTTGAAAAAAAGTTCCATGTAAAGGGTACTTGGGAGTGGAAGGATTTTCTCAAATATCTTCGTGTCGCATCCTTGGAAGATACTGAACTTAAATAGCAAGTTTGATGTTTAACAGTCCTTTCGTTTTTCAAATATGCTGTCCACAGACGCATACACGGACCTTTTTCTAAAAGTGCTTTTTTGTATTCAGGTTGATACAAAAAACTTTCAGTGAAATCTTGGTATCGAAATTTTGGGTGCAATTCAATACCTCCTCTATACACTATGTACATAGTACGTGTAGAGAAAGTAAAAATATATGGATATTGAGATTTCACTAGAAATACACATTTTATGGGTCCTGTATAAAAAAAACATTTTTAGAAAAAGCTCCGTGCAAGAGACAGAGAGAGACAGAGTGTGTGTATGTGAACACGATAAATCAGAAAAGAAAATTCATTTTAACTCCGAAGGTCTATTTCTGAACTAATGCTTCACTGAATCCTCAAAACATAAACTACTTTCTGTAGCACGTTTGTACAATGTATATAGTAGATAAGAGAAGGTATTGTATTGTATTACACCCACAAACTCCATGAGATTTTTCCGGAAATATATGTTTTGAGGTCTCAATTTTAAAAAACTGTATTTGGTATTTATGTTCAGAATTTTCAAAGGATGTTACACAAAGATATTCATGAATATTCCACACCCCAACTACCCTTTACAAGGAAAAAGTTTTTCTCAAAAATGGTTCTAACGATTTTGAATAACATACCATATATTAAAGATATTTAATGATAAATAAGTGTACATCTTGAAATTTCTGGGAATAGCTTCTGAAGGCCTGTTTATTTTGGATGTTTTATGCATAGCTGGTAAACCGTAGGAATTAGACAAGAACTTACTTCATAAAAATTGTAGAGCTGGTTAAAACACACAATTTATGTCATATACATTTTTGTTGTAGATTAGACCGTTATCGAGATATTCGTTGTTATCGGCTTCAGTTTTAAACTACATTTTTTCAGACAATCGAAGCTCAATTATTTCACATAGTGATCAGTTTTAAAAGCCATCGCTTTAGCCTAGTATAGTTTCTTATTTCCGTGCTACTTATAAGGAAGCAAGTTATAAAGACCATTTTGCTAACTTTTATCTCGATTAGCATAACGTAAATAAAACACTATTTTGTAAGAATAGTTAGTATGTGGAACAGCTAGAGAAACTCATGTGAATGGAACACATAAGATTTTTAGAAAAAGGATCGTGTGCGTGGTGTCTATGGACAACAAAATTCAAAAACTAAAAGTCAGTTAAACACCAAACTTCGATATTTAAATTTCGTATCTTCCAAGATGCGACACAAAGATTTTCAAGAGAATTCTTTCACTCCCTACTAACCGTTACATGGAACATTTTTTTACTTTCTCTATACGCACTATATACGTATAGAGAAAGTATTGCACTCCACCCAAAAAATCGATACCGAGATTTCACCAGAAATATATGTTTTAGGGTCCCCTTTAACTAAAAAATGCATTTTCGGAAAAAGGTCCATGTGTGTGTGTGTGGGGGTCTGTGTGCCCGTGTATCTGTGAACTCGATATCTCAAAAACGAAAAGTCGGTAAAATACCAAACTTGGTATTTAAGTTTAGTATCTTCCAGGGATGCGACACGAAGATTTTGAGAAACCCCCCCACCCAACTACCCTTTACATGGAAATTTTTTCGAAGATGTTGATTTTCTCAAAAATGGCTCTAACGATTTTGATTAAAATATCGTATATTAAAGCTATTTATCTGACAAATAAAATGTATATTTCGAATTTTCTGGGAATAGTCTCTGAAGAGTACTTTATTCTGTATGAATTTTACGAAATTTTGCATAACTGCTAAGAAATGGACAAAAACTAACCACATAAAAATTGTAGAGCACATTAAAGCACACAATTAATGTTATATTATTTTTTTTTTCGAGGAATGGATCGTTTTTGAGATATTCCTTGTTTTTGGTTTCTACTTTGAAAAGCTTGTACTTTTCTCATACAGGAATTTGTCAACTCGTGGCCATACAAACAAAGGAACATCAGTCACATAGCAACCAGCTTTTGACTTCACTTTAACCTATGGTACTCCCTTATTTAGCTCCTACTTACAAGGAAGTAAGTAATAGGGTTATTTCTGCTAATGTTTTCTCGATTAGCATGAAGGGAATAGAAGAATAAGCTTATTAACAATAATTTGTTACACAGAAGTAGAGAAAGTCATGTGAATGGAACACATCAGTATTTTTGTATCAATATTCGGTATCGATTTTTGGAGGAATGTAACATCTACCTTTTTTTTTATGTACTATCCACGAACTAGAGAAAGTAAAATTCCTAATGGACAAGGCACCAAGTTTACATTCCTGACCGCACGCATGGCAGTGGTGCACATGGTGCATCAGATCTCTAAATCTACTGTTCTCCAGTGTATGTCACCGGGTCATATAGATCCCTGGTGCCCCTGGCGGAGAAAATGGCCCATTGGAATTTATGTGTTACAGTAATATTCCGAAATTAGCAGTACTGCATGTTCGTGAATGTTAACCCGTTAACTAAATATAATCTACTCTCTCTCTCTCTCTCTCTCTCTCTCTCTCTCTCTCTCTCAAATAAACATCTCACTCGCACACACACACACACACTCACACTCACACACTGTCTCTCTTACACACACTCAAGCACATACTCTCTCTTACACTCTCTCTCAGGCACACACTCTCGTTCACGTACACACTCTTTTACACACTCTCACATACACACTTTCACACACATATATCTCTCTCATACACTCTCTCTGACACTCTCTCAGTTAATCTCACACACACACACTATTACACTCTCTCTTTCACACACACTCTCTCTCACAAATACACTCTCTCTTATACACTCTCTCTCTCACACACACTCTCCCACTTTCTCGCATACTCACACTCTCTTACTCTCTCTTACACACACTCTCACTTTCTCTCACACACATTCTCCCACACTCTTTCTCTCACACACACACACCCTCTCACACTCTCTCTCACACACACTCTCTCTCTCACACACACTCTCTCTCTCACACACTCTCACACTCATACTCTCTCACACACACTCTCTCTCACGTACAGTCTCACACTTTCTCTCACACACACTCACTCACACTTTCTCTCACACTCTCTCTCACACACACACTCACACTCTCTCACATACACTCTCTCTCACACACTTTCTCTCCTACACACATTCTCACACTCTCTCTCTCACACTCTCTCACTCTCTCTCACACACACTGTCTCACACACACTCTCACACTCTCTCTCTCACACACACACACTCTCACACTCTCGCACACACACACTCTCACACTCGCTCTCGCACACACACTCTCTCACTCTCTCACACATTCTCACTCTCTCAAATACACTCTCTCACACTCTCTCACACACATTCTGACACTCTCACTCACATTCTATCTCATACAGACACTCTCTCTTACACACACACACTCTGTCTCTCAGTATAAAGTATCTCTTCATGTGGTGTTTCGAAAACTGGGCACTAGTAATGTCAGCTTCTCTACCACGTACTCAGCAGGCTGAGAAATGATTGCATATGGCCCCAAATATTCCATACCAAAATTTTACAGGAAATACATATTTGAACAAAACATCTGAACAAAAACTATATGTTGCATTCACATTACTTCCTCTACATGTACTGAAAACAAAACATACTTATCCACATCATGCCATTTGACATAAACATTAGCAGAAAGGATCTTATTACTTGCTTCCTTGTAAGTAGCCGGAAATAAGGGAGTACATGAGAATAAAGTGAAAGTTAAAACTTTTACAACCTGGTCGCTGTGTGATAATACAATTTTTTGTGCAGCAAGCTTTTGTCTTTGTCTGACAGTTACTGGCTACACAAAAATCATATAGAAGGAAGAGTCCATTTCCATATCATTCAAAAAACAATTTCATTTGTCATGCAAATAACTTAAAATATGATATTTTGACAAAAATATTACAGCGACTTTTGAGAAAATAACATTTTTCAACAAATGTTCCATCTAAAGGCTAATTTGTAGTGGGCTATTTTCTAAAAAATCATTGTGTCATATCTTTGTGAAAATGCCGGAATTTTTGGTTTGGTATTTAACGGTCTTCTGTTTCTGAGCTGTGCTGTCTACAGACACACACAAACGCGCGCGCAGACCTTTTTCTGAAAACATAGTTTTGGAATCGGGGGTCTCAAAACATGCATTTCGGATGACTAACGATTTTCATTAAAATATCGTATATTAAAGATGTTTACCTATCAAATAAAATATATATCTTGAATTTTCCGGGTATAACCTCTGAAGACTACTTTATTCTGCATGAATTTTACAGAATTTTGCGTAACTGGTAAACCGTAAGAGATGAATAAAAACTTACCACATAAAAAATGTAGAATAACGTTAAAATACACAATTTATGTAATATCATTTTTTTCCTGGAGTTCATCGTTTTGAGATATTCCTTGTTTTTGTTTTCAGCTTAAAAGTACTTTAACTTTTCTCATACAGAAATTTTTCAACTCCTGTCCATACTAACAAAGGAACATCAGCCACACAGCAACCAGCTTTTGACTTTCACTTTAACTTATGGTACTCCCTTATTTCACTCCTACTTTCAAGGAAGCAAGCAAATACACTATTTCTGCTAATTTTTTCTTAGTATGAAGTACATAGAAGCATAAGGTTTTTAATATTTTCTTGCAGAGATGAAGAGAAAGTCATGTGAATGGATCACATAAGATTTTTGTTTCTTTTGTTGTTTTGTTTTGTAGCGTTCCGTTTATTGTTCCACATATTGATTGAAATTTATTAACCCTTTTCTCTATATCTCTATTAACATCCCAGCTTACATTACATCCTAAATGTTCAAAGTGCAAGACTTGTTCTAATGTTTGAAAAAATATTTTAAAAAACAATATTTTATCCTACAGACCACAGCAAAACAGCCCGGGAATTTTAGCTTTTAAAACTATGGACTCCGGCCGTGAACGCTTACGCATATTTTGAAGCTGATGGTGCCTGATTTAAAAAGCCAAATATCTCATATTGGTATACGGTTTCTTTGAATCAATCGTGGTGTAACCTTTTCATAGAGGCGGTATCCGAATGACCCTTCAATTCAAGCATCCTTCCGTAGTTCGTTTTAGTGTCCGGGATTCTTTTTCAGGCCAGTCACACAGAACTAAAACAAGCCACTTCAAGCTTGAAACCGCTATAAATACAATATTTTATATAGGATAGAAACAAAAGAAGTGATTGATATATTTGATAATCAATGGGGTTTGGTTTTCTCTAGTTTTTTTTTTTTTTTTCAGTTCACCGTTACCAATGGGTACAATTTTGTTGAATAAAACATTAGGAATTTTATTCATAATAGTATAAGAATTTGTAAGTTAAAAATCATGACTTTAACACTAAATGATAGAATACAGTGTATTCAATACTATTATGAAAGCAGGATGAGTTTTTCTCCAGGAGAAAATTTAGAACTCTTTATAATTTAAGATCAGGCCTTCTCCAGACCTCAATCTGTCCGACTTTTGGTTGTAGGGTTACCTTAAACAACGAGTTTTCCTTACACATCCAACAGCCCGATAGCAACCAAAAGATGTTATCCCGCAAAAAATGTCTAATATATCAAAACATTCTGCAAATTGCTGTGTATGAGTTGCAGAAGAAAATGATATACGTTGAAAAAGCGAAAAAACTATCCAATGTTTGACAAAACCCCATTGTTTGTGTAGTATTAACTTTTCAATTTGTTTTTCTCCTATCTCGAATATAATATTTATAACGGTTTAAAGCTTGAAGTGACTTTTGAAGGGTTTTACTTATGCTGGGTGGAGCCAAAGCTTACGGAGGAAAGAACTATATTGCGATCTATAGGAATTGGCCACTCTTTATGTACCTTAGTGTACGTGTTAAATACAGAGAGACATATTGAAACAATATATACGTACAATGTTTTAATATTTAGTAAGTGAAATTCATAATATTGTATACATTTATTTGAAATCTATTATTCCTTTCAGAGGAAAATGCTCCGAAGTTTGAATCTTTTATGACCTTTTATATTCATTTCATTCAACATTAAAGGGTAAATATGAAAACCTTATACCTATTTCTCTTCTGTTACTCCTTTATATAGTTGCCAGAAGCGGCTGCAGAGATCTGCATAACATTATTATTATTATTATTATTATTATTATTATTATTATTATTATTACCTTTTTTAATTATGAGCGTCATAATAGAGAAAAATCTGCGTGACAGAAAGGATGATGTTTAACTTCTGATAAATTAAATCACAAAGCTCGTGCAGGTAAAATAAGGGCATGCAGGTGTATCTCACTATTTAGACTAAGCATAAACGAATATTATACACTGCTACCGTAATTATGGCGGTATTAAATTAATCATTTTATAAAGAAATAACGGGAAAATAAATAATTGCGACAAATAATCTCATAAGTTAAAAATCAACGGTTAATATAAAAATCTCATGTGTTACATTTCATTGAATTTCTCTAGCTGTTCTGCAAACAAACTTACAAAAGATTGAAAATAACTTTTCCCGGCTATCAGTCAGGTGAATTCTGGAATAATTTCCAAGCTTTCAAGAGAAAATAACATCAACAGGCTTGCAGGTGAATGGCATTTGGAGTTCGGTGCTCAGCAAACACTCACAAAAATTTGTGAAACTGCCAAAAGCTAGCCCTAGTTTTAATACAGGCTCACATCTGGCAGCGGGTCAATCAGAGCAATCCGTCCCGGCAACGGAGACCATTGGTCCCTAGTCAACGCCTCCCATGCCGGACCCGGGCCAATCACAGAGCGCCATCTGGCCGGTCCCCCACCGGACTACTACATATAAGGCGAACCCACTCCGGGATGAGAGTGTCATCGGGCTATCTATTCTGTGCCTCGAGGCTTTCCAACGAGACTCCTGCACGAAGCCTCTGGTCTACCTTACCTGGAAGACGAGATTAGGCGTCGGGCAACAAAATTCAACAAAGGGTTACCATTCCATCGGAGCGCCCTCGTTAGGTCTCTTGGGGATTACGATCCCACAAACCGCCGCTTCAGGCGATACCGGCTTCCCCGCATGGCTTGCAGGCATCCCCGGTAACGAAGGAGCACCACAAACAGCTGCTGCGGCTAAGCTCCTTATAATCCTTCAAGAGTTGCTTGGATTCAAAATTAAAACCTCAAAAGAAACTTTTTGATGAAAACACACCAGCGGTGCACAAGGGCCGTTGCACCATCAAGGCAACCGTCGAGCAGCAATATTTGCCTCCTCCTGTCACTCCACAACCCCAAAACACACCCGCCATCCTGCAAAACCCACAATCCCGTCAGAACGTGGTTAAGTTCTCTCCGAGAACAGGGACACGTCTAGCACACCTCGGGCTGCCCTCAGCCTGCCAATTACACTGGACTGGGATGGCTCTTGAAAGCTTGGAAATTATTCCAGAATTCAGCTGGCTGATAGCCCGAGAGAAGTTATTTTCATACCGCCGCCAGGAAAGCTTCAAGTGATAGTTCACAAAAGATTAATCTTCTTTTTGCTCCATGCTAATCGAGATAAACTTCAGCAGAATGGTCTTATTAATTCTTGATGAGTAGAAGGGAACTAAGGGAATACATTATGCTAAAGCGATTGTCTAATGTTTTAAAATTATCACTAAGCGACTGTCACGCTTCTTTGCATGGCCAGGAGTAAAGTAAAAGCAACACGGAAAACTTCCTATTTGAGACAAGTATACTATTTAACATTAGTATATTAATATCCTGGAAATGATTAGCTCCATAGCAAAAATGTAGAGGTCATAAATTATGTGTTTTGACGTGATTCTACATTTTTTGTAGATTAAGTTTCATCTATCACTTATGGTTTACTAGTTATAAAATCTGATGTGTTACACTCACATGACTTTCTCTACATATCTGCAACAAATTATTCCTAAAAAGCTTATACTTCTATTAACTTCATATTAATCAGATTAAAATAGCAGAAATAGTCTTAATACCTGGTACCTTGTTGCTATGTTTGCTTTGTTCCTTGCTGGTTGCTATGTCACTGAAGTTCCTTTGTTTGTATGGAAGCTTTTGACAAATTCCTATATGAGAAAAGTATAAGTTTTCATAGCAGAAACCAAAAACAAGGAATGTCTCAAAATCGATGACTCCACAAAAAAATGTATATAACATAAATTGTGTGTTTTAACGTGCTCTAAATTTTTTGTGCAGTAAGTTTTTGTCCATCTCTTATGGTTTAGCAGTTATTCAAAATTCCGTAAAATTCCTCCAGAATAAAGTAGTCTTCAGAGGCTATTCCCAGAAAATTCAAGATATTCATTTTATTTGTCAGGTAAATAAATATCTTTAATATACGAGATTTTAATTAAAAATTTTAGAGCCATTTTTAAGAAAAACAACAATTTCGAAAAACGTTCCATGTAAAGGGTAGTTTGGGGTGGGGGGATCTTTTTCAAAATCTTTGTGTCGCATCCCTGGAAGATACTTAACTTAAATACCAAGTTTGGTATTTTACCGACTTTTCGTTTTTGAGTTATCGTGTTCAGAGACACACGGAAACACTGACACACTCACATACGGTCCTTTTTGTGAAAATGCTTTTTTTGGATACAGGGGATCCTAAAACACATATTTCCATTGAAATCTCGGTATCAAAGTGTTGGGTGGACTGCAATACCTTCTCTATACACTGTGTACATAGTGCGTATAGAGAAAGTAATAAATATCATTCAGAATAAAGAGGTATTCAGAGGCTGTTCATAGGAAATTTAATATATGCAGGCGGTGACACTGATGATACAGAATGAAGATGGAGCACCGGTGGAATGCGGTGGCGGGGGAAAAGCAAAACCTGGAGGAAACCTGCCCCTGTGCCGCTTTGTTCACCACAAATCTCATATGCGTCGCTTCGCATCGAATCCAGGCTGCCTAGGTGAGGGGCGAGTGATCTAACCACTCGGCCACGGCGCGGCCTCTTTTTACTTTCTCTAGCCCCGTAGGGATAGAGAAGTATTGCACTCCACCAAAAAATTCGATATCGAGATTGCACCGGAAATACATGTCTTAGGACCCCCTGAATCCAAAAAAAAAAAAGCATTTCCAGAAAAAGGTGTGTGTGCGTGTGTGTCCGTGTGTCTGTGAACACGATAACTCAAAAACGAAAAGTAGCTAAAATACCAAACTTCGTATTTAAGTTCAGTATCTTCCAGGGATGCGACACAAAGATTTTGAGAAAAATCCCCCCACCCCAAACTACCCTTTACATGGTACTTTTTTCGAAAATTTTGATTTTCTTGAAAATGGCTCTAACGATTTTGATTAAAATATCGTATATTAAAGATATTTAATTGACAAATAAAAAGTATGTCTTGAATTTTCTGGGATTAGCTTCTGAAGACCTGTTTATGCTGGATGAATTTTGCTTAATTTGCCATAACTAATAAACCGTAAGAGATAGACAAAAGCTTACTATACAAAAAATGTAGGCCTTGTTAAAATACACAATTTACGTCATATACATTTTTTTCGTGGAGCTTACCGTTTTCGAAGTATTCATTGTTTTTGGTTTCAGCTGTGAAGTACTTATACTTTTCTCAGACGGGAGTGTCCGTTTTTCTTTTTTTCTACTCCTGGCCAAGAAAAGAAGCGATTTGTAACGACAATCGCATAACGACAGCTTTTATAACATTTGACTCTCGATTTAGCCTAGTGTTTTCCCTTATTTTCTTCCTACTTATAAGGAGCTAAGTAATAAGAACATTGTTCTGAATCCCTCGATTAACAAGGTGCAGAAAGAAGAGTTATCTTATGTAAGAAGTTTGTAGAACGGCTAGAGAAAGTCATGTGAGTGTAACACATAAGATGTTTTAAATAGTTAATAGTGTATAGTTAATAGAACAATATGCTAGTGTAACAATAATTTTATACAGCAATGTAGAGAAAGTATGTAAATGAAACACATCAAGCATTCTGTTAAATTTCACTAATGTACCACCTTAAGCGAGTAACAATAATGTCAGCTTAGATTTACAACGAAACAAATTTACCTCTTAATACACAGCAGTTTTAAATCGAGGAAGATTTAGTTCCTGGTGATTAGATCAGGAACACTTGATTATTTATCTTAAAAGAACTGGCCACGTGTTTCAAACAGACTAGTTATTATCCTCCATTAAATATTCTAAGAAAATGTATCTGGTGTTGTCTATTCACCCAACCCATACATAACTTGAGAGTTAGAACTTTCTCCCCTTGCCACTAGAGGCAGCAGTAAACCACCATCAATATGCAAGTTTTCTTTAATTACTTTCTCTACTCTTACCGTATACACCGTGTATAGAGAAAAATTAAATGTCGATATTTCAAAGAAAACATATGGTTTGAGGTCGTGTGAAAAAAAGAAAACCATTTTTAGAAAAAGTTCAGCGTTCATAATCCAAAAACGAAAAGTTTGTTAAACGCCATAAGCTTAGTATCCCATAAGGATGCAACAAGATTTTTAAGCAAATATTCTCACTCCAAACTATCCTTTATATGAAAAAAAAAATCGAAAATTTTGATTTTCTCAAAAATGGCTCTAACGACTTTGATTAAAATACCGTATATTAAACATATTAGGGGCACAGTAGCCTATTATTTTTACCGATTGCCTCCCACCTATGCGTCCCAGGTTCGAACCCTAGCGTCCACATGTGGACGAGGTTCTGCATTGTCTGCTATTTTTTTACTATGTACATAGTGTATAGAGAAGGTATTGTAATACACCCAAAAATTCGATACAGATATTTCACCGGAAATATATGTTTTGGGTCCCCCTGAATCCAAAAAACGCATTTTTGGAAAAAGGTCCGTGTGTGCGTGTATGTGTGTGTGTCTGTGAGTATGTCTGTGTGTCTGTGGACAGCATAGCTCAAAAACGAAAAGACTGCTAAATACCAAACTTGGTATCTAAGTTTAGTTATTTCATCCTAGGATGCAACACGATTTTCAAGAAAATCCCCCCACCCTAACTACTCAACATTTTTCGAAAAATTTGATTTTCTCATAAGTAGTTCTAACGATTTTGATTAAAATATCGTATCTTAAAGATATTTACCTGACAAATAATATGAATATCTTGAATTTTCTGGGAATAGCCTCTGAAGATTACCTTAATCTGGATGAATTTTACGAAATTTTGCATAACTACTAAACCGTAAGAAATAGACAAAAACTTACCACACAAAAAATATAGAGCACATTAAAGCACACAATTTATGTTAATTAATTTTTTTTCGACGAGTTGATCGTTTTTTTTTTTAGATATTCCTTGTTTTTGGTTTCAGGTTTAAAAGGCTTGTACTTTTCTCACACAGGGATTTGTCAACTCGTTTCCATACAAACAAAGGATCTTCAGTCACATAACAACCAGCTTTTGACTTCAATTTAACCTATGATACTACCTTATTTCGCTTCTACTTACAAGGAAGCAAGTAATAAGGCTATTTCTGATAATGTTTTCTAGATTAGCATGAAGTAAATAGAAGAATAAGCTTACTAACAATAATTTTTTACACAGAAGTAGAGAAAGTCATGTGAATGGAACGCATCAGCTTTATTTAAACACACTCCTTTTTCATTTTGCCAACATTTGTTATTTTTTCTGTTTAATTACCGTTTGCCTTTTTTTTTCTAATACCCACACACACAGATACACATTTAAGAAACACAAAAAATCTGATGTGTTCCTATCACATGACTTTTTCTACATCTCTGCAACAAATTACTCTATTTACTTCATCTAATCGAGAAAACATTAGCAAAAATAGTCTTATTACTTGTTTCCTTGTTATTAGAAGCGAAATAAGGGGGCACCATAGATTAAAGTGATAGTCATAAGCTGGTTGCTATGTGACTGAAGTTTCTTTGTTCGTATGGACACGAGTTCACAAAGTCCTGTATGAGAAAAGTATAAGTTTTTTATAGCTGATACCAAAACAAGGAATATCCAAAAAACAATCAACTCCACGGAAAAAATGTATATAATATAAATTGTGTGTTTTAAATTGCTCTACATTTATTGTGTGCTAAGTTTCTGTCCATCTCTTACGGTTTAGCAGTTATGCAAAATTCCGTAAAATTGACCCAGAATAAAGTAGTCTTTAGAGCAGTGTTTCCCAACCTTTTGAAGTTCACGGCACCCTTGGGAATAGCATTAAACACCAGGGGCACCCTTCCTTGAATTAAAACAAAATTAAGCTTAATATGTTAATTTATTGAAATATTAGATAATAATAACGTACACCATAACATAATACGGTAAACTTTACTACAATTACTGAGTAAAAATACATCAATAAATTTTGTTCGATTAATGATAATGTGATTGATGCTTAGAGCACAGATATGTGATATGTGATGTCGGGTCTTACAGTTGATAGTGAACACGCAAATCATCCTCAAGGTTATTCAGTCTATTTCTTGCTTTGCATTTTATTGTCACCATAGCAGAGAAGGTTTGCTCGCATAGATAGGATGTTGAAAAGGGCAAAAGTGCGTTAATTGCTTTCTTCATTAGGTTAGGGTACTCCTATCTCCGTTGAAGCCAAAAACTAGCCACCGACGCCTCACTCTTGGTGAACTTACCTTTGAGTGTGGAATCAGTGCAAAGATCAATAAATTCATCTCGTTGGCAAGCAGTGAAATCTTATTTCCTCTGCACTATCTACGAAATCAAATGGTGAGACAACCAGGTCGAGATTCGTAGTGGAAATAGTTGGAAAGTACGCATCTATTGCATCTTGCAATCTTGATAAGTGATCACAAATGCGGTCTTTCAGTTTACCCAGATCTTTATCTCCTGCCACATTAAGAAGAGATGGAAAATTCGACAAATCTCCTTTTTGAACCGCAGACTTCCAAGAACTAAGTTTTCTTTTAAAACCTTTCATTTTATTGGTTGAGGAGATTATTGTTTCATGTCGACCCTTGCATCGAAACATTCAGTTCATTCGGCTTATGAAAAATATCTGCCAGATACGACAGTTCAAAACACCAAGAATCACTTAGAGCTCATGAAATGTGTCTTGATTTTCAACCTTAAAAAAAGTTTTTAGCTGTTATTTAAGTTCGAGAAACCGGTTCAATACACGACCCCGCGACAACCACCTTACTTCTGTGTGAAGTAACAAAGAGGTATGAGCTGCATCCGTTGCGCGACATAACTGTTCAAAAATTCTGCACTTTAAAGGTCGAGACTTCATAGTTCACCATTTTCACAACTTGGCTAAACACTTCAGCAAAATCTTCATTACACGCTTTCACGACTAATGCCTCTCTATGCAGAAAACAGTGAGTTATAATAATGGATGGATTTTCATTGAGAGCTCTGGCAGTAAAACCTTTAATTTTCCCAGACATAGATGGTGCACCATCTGTACATGTACCACAACAGTCTTTCCATGAAAGATCATGGTCATTGAGATAGGAATTAATAGAAACGAAAATATCATGGCCTGTGGTTGTAGTCTCCAGCGGTCTACAGAACAGAAACTGTTCACTAATATCTTTTTCATCAATATATCTGATAAAACCAAGGAGTTGCGCTTTGTCACCAATATCGAGACTCTCATCTACTTGCAAAGCAAATGTTCTATAAGTTTTTATTTTCTCCGTGACTTGTTCGTTGATATTGCATGACATTTCAGATATCCTGAGGCTGCTTGTGTTGTTTTATACAGGAAATTTCGAAATTTGATTAGCTGCTCCTTCGCAAAGTATTGTTGAAACTATAACTTGACATGCAGGGCCAATGATTTCCTCTCCAAGAGTATGAGGTTTCTTTTTTTTAGCTATCAGTTCTACTACTTTAAATGAGGCTTCAAGAGCAGTATCTCCTATGGTCATTCTCTTTACCATTCGCACAGCTGTTTTCTTCTCCCCTTCTAATATATGTGAAAAATACATTACACTTTTCTGTGACACACTAGGATGCTTTGTTGTAAGATGCCGCTTCAGTTTGCTAGGTACCATGGCCTCGTTGTTAAGTGTTTCGCCACAAACTAAACACACAGGGATAGGGTTTCCCTCGTTGTTATTCCACTTAAATCCATACGCTAAGTAACTGTCCTGGTATGTTCTTTTCTTTCGTTTGTCTTCTTTATGTGGTGAATTCGACGGTCCGGGAGAAACTGTAAGATTTGGCTTCTTAAAGCAAGCAGTAGGAGCCGACTGTTCACTTTCACTGTCCTGGCGTTTACGTTTAACAATGAACTTATCCATAGCTAAACACCGTGAATCAACGCGAGGAGGACAACTGAAAGCGCCAAGCGGCGTACACTTTTATATATTCATGTCGAAGTCTCGGGAATGTTTGTGAGGAAGCGAGTAGTCTCGGGGATGTTCGGCAGGGTATAGCTGTAATGCCATCTGTGGGATACTAGTATAACTGAATTATTGAAATGAATCGACCACTATCACCATCTGCCGTGCATGAGAGTAATTGATTTGACTTATTTTATTTCAAGACCTTACAAGACTTAAGCCTTCAGTAGAAGTTATTTTTTTTTGTTTATCTCAATATCTCGCGGCATCACTTAGCCAAACACACGGCACCCTAGGGTGCCGGGGCACACCGATTGGGAACCGTAGCTTTAGAGGGCATTTCCAGAAATGTCAAAATATACATTTTATTTGACAGGTAAATATCTGTAATATACGTTATTTTAATCAAAATCGTTAGAGCCATTTTTTAGAAAATCAAAAATTTAGAAAAATATTCTATGTAAAGGATAGTTGGCGGGGGGGATTTTCTTGAAAATCTTCGTGTCGCATCCTTGAAAGATACCACACCTAAATACCAAATGTGGTTTTTAACAGGCTTTTCGTTTTTAAGCTATGCTGTCCACAGACACACAGACACACACACACACGGACCTTTTTGTAAAAATGCTTTTTTTTTGATTCAGGGGGACCCAAAACATGTATTTACGGTGTAATCTCGGTATCGACTTTTTGGGTGAAATACAATACCTCCTCTATATACTATGCCCATAGTTCGTATAGAGAAAAGATATTTATATTACAAAATAATTGGAAATGTTGCATTTCCTGGAAATATTCTCTGAATTCCTCTTCAATCTGAATGGATTTTGCATAAGTGGTAAACGGTGTAAGAGATAGACAAGAAGTTGCTACACAAAAAATGTGGATTTCATAAAAACACACAATTTATGTCCTTTGCATTTTGTTGTTGAGATGTTGCTTGTTATTTGTCCCAGTTTTAAAATACTCTGAAGCGGTAATCAGTCGATACAAGTAATGAAATCTCTATCAGAACGCTATCTCTGTTAATGGTGAATAATTTGGTATTGTGGAAATATTAAATACTAAAGCATTGTTGAATTTTCTTTTTTCAAATAACTGGATTTTATTTTAACCAAATTAATGTTCGCTATTTCTATTGTTTATATCGATATACGTACATTGGGTGTAGCAGTGTCGGCCATATCATAATTCAGGAGGCAGTGACGAAAGAAAAAAAAAAGCATTCGGTAAATAAACATGGTCAAATACATCATTTACCATTTGAGAACTAATATAAGTATTACAATCATAACCTGATAAAATCTCCCTTCCTATATATTATAAATTATTAATAGTCTATTTGTGAATTACTTATCAAATGCAAGTCGTGTTTTCATCTCTAAGACAATTGACTCCCGTCACTTCGCTCAGGTCGTGAATTATCACTAAGATGAAAACGTTCGTTGTATTACTTATGAAAATTTGCATAGTGATGGCTTTTAAAACACTTGACTATCGCTTTAGCGTATTGAAATCCAATAGCTGCCATTTACTTATAAAAAACTAAGTAAGCAGACCATTCTACTAATGATTATCTCGAGCAGAAAGTAGAATAACCTTTTATAATGAGTTTGTAGAATAGGTAGAGATGGTCATGTGAATGGAACACAATTTCTACTTCCTCTAAAAGTACTGTATATATAGTGTATAGAGAAAGTATTGTATTACACCCAGAAATTTGATACCCAGATTTCACCGGAAATACACGTCTTGGACTCCCTAAATAAAAAAAATGTTTTTAGAAAAAGGTCTGTGTATCTGTGGGCAGAATGGCTCTAAAACGAAAAGTCCGATAAATATCAAACTTGATATTTAAGTTCAGATCTGCCAAGGATAAACACAAATATTTAAAAAAATCCCTCACCCCAACTACCCTTTACATGGAAAAAGTTTCGAAAATTTTGATCTTCTCAAAAATGATTCTAATGATTTTGATTAAAATCTCTTATATTTAAGATTCATGACAAATAAAATGTATATCTTGAATTTTCTGAAAATAACCTCTGAAGAATTTTTTTTTACGTAACTAGTAAACCGCAAGAGATAGACAAAAGCTTATACTACAAAACATATAGAGCTCTATGAAAACACAATTTATGCCATATACATTTTTACTTTCTCTACGCGTACTATGCATATAGTGTATAGAGAAGGTATTCCATGTTTAGTTCTCCCTGAAAAAGTTCCGTGTGTGTGTGTGTCTGTGGGCAGTATACCTCAAAAACGAAAACACCATTAAATAACAAACTTGGTATTTAAGTTTGGTATCTTCCATGGATGCGAAGATTTTCAAGAGAATACCCCCACCCTCAACTAACCTTCATATAGAATTTTTTTTCGAAAATTTTGATTTTTTAACATAGCTTTAACGATTTTGATTAAAATCTCTTATATTTAAGATATTAATATGCCATATAAAATGTATATCTTGAATTTTCTGGGAATAGCCTCTAAAGACCTCTTTATTGTGGATGATTTTTATTGAATTTTGCATAACTGGTTAACCATAAGAGATAGACCAAAACTTAGCACACAAAACATATAGATCACGATAAAAGACACAATTTATGTCATATACATTTTTGTCGTGGAGTTGGTCGTTTTTGAGATATTCTTGTTATTAGTTTTAGCGTTGAAAAACATACTTTTTCCATACAGGAATTTGTCAACTCCTGTCAATACAAACAAAGGAACTTCTGTCACATAGCAACCAGCTTTTGATTATCACTTTAACCTATTATTTTGCTTCTACTTACAAGGAAGTAAGTAATAAAACTATTTCTGCTATTTTTTCTCGATTGGCAAAAGTAAACAAAAGCATTAGCTTTTTAACAATAAGTTGTTGCAGAGATGTAGAGAAAGTCATGTGAATGGAACACATCAGATGTTTTTCATAGAGTTAACAATTTTAGAGGTATTCCTTGTTATTGACTTCAGTTTTATGATACTTAAATTCTTCTAATACAGAAACTTGTCAAGTCCTGGCCAAGCAACCCTTAGTAATCTCATTTTAAAACATGTGACTAATCGGTTTAGCCTAGTGTATTCCTTTATTTCTCTTCTATAATAAGGATCCCGTTTCAGCTAGTGTTTATTTTGATTAGCAAGAATTGGATAGAAGAATAAGCTTATTAACACATTTGTATAGAGATGTAGAGCAAGAAATGAGAATGGAACAAATCATATTTTTTTTATGACGTTAATGCCTCCTCGCCAGTTTTTGAAACAGGTTCGCCTGCGGTTCCGTTCATGATAAAGGTCCGAAAAGGCATCCGAAAAGACCCCCTCCTTTGAGAAGGGAGATCAGTGACTACTCTTGCTGCCAGGCATTTCTCCTTTATCTTCTCCACGACGTACTTAGAAGGTGGAAAAAGCGTTATATTCCAACCGAAAATCCAAGTCAAGACATTAACGAAAAGACACTTTAACTCTCTCGTACGGCAGAGTAAGTATTAAATGTCACCCAAAAACACAGTATCAAAATATCACTGAAAATACACGTTTTGAGATCCTATGAACTAAACAAATCTGTCTCTCTCAAAAGAATATTCCTTACAAAATAATTTTCAGTTTCTCTATACCTACCATGTACATAGAGTATAGAGAAGGTATACCACCCAAAAATTCTATACGGAAATATATGTTTTGAGACTCCCTGAATCAAAGAATAGCATTTTTAGAAAAAGTCCATGTGTTTCTGAATAGGGGGGCAGCATAACTCAAAAACTTTAAGTACCAAACTTGGTATTTAAGTTCAGTATAATCCAAGGCTGCGATACGAATATTTTCAAGAAAATGCCCCACCCCCAAATACAATTTATATGTAAAATTTTGATTTTCTCAAAAATGGTTCTAATGATTTTGATTAAAATATCGTACATTAAAGATATATACATTGCAAATAAAATGTATCTCTTGAATTTCCCGGGAATAGTCTCTGAAGACATCTTTATTCTGGATGCATTTTGCGGAATTTTGCATAACAGGTAAACTGTAAGAAATGGACAAAAACTTACTATGTAAATAATTTAGATCTCATTAAAACATATAATATATGTCATATAAGTTTTTTTTTTGTAGAGTTGGCCGTTTTTGAGATATTCCTTGTTATTGATTTTAAAATATTTATAAATTTTCATACGGGAACTTGACAACAACTGGCCATACAAAGAAATGGATTTCAATCCCATAGCAACCACATTTTATAACATTTTAGTGTTGGTTTAGCCTAGTGTATTCCCTTATTTTGCTTTCTACTTATAAGGAACTGGATAATAAAAACTTTTCTGCTAATGTTTATCTCGAAGTAAATAAAGTAGATAATAGAATAAGCTTAGCAATAATAATTTGTTACAGAGAGATAGAGAAAGTCATGTGAATGCAGCACAACACTTTTTTTTTATTTGCATCATGCTAATCGAGAAATTGTCTTAATTGAATTGTTTTTTCATACAAGCAGTGTGTGGGACAGAAGTTGGATAGGAAAGACGGTTGCCATGTTAGCTCAATGGTAGAGCAACCGCCTAGAGCTCGGGAGATCCGTGGTTCAAATCCCGGATATTGCATTGAAATTTTCAGTTTGACTCTATACATATCCAAAAGAAATTGTCTTACTACTTGATTACCTGTAAGCAGAAGGGAAATATGGCTATAGTCATACTTTTACTTTCTCTACACGTACTACGTGCATAGTATATAGAGATGGTATTGTAATGCATCCAAAAATTCCATACCGAGATTTCACCGGAAATACATATTTTGGGTCCCCCTGAATCTATAAAAAGCTTTTTTTGGAAAAAGGTCCGTGTATGTGTGTGTGTCTGTGTGTGTGTGTCTGTGGACAGCATAGCCCAAAAACGAAAAGACCGTTAAATACCAAACTTGGTATTTAAAATTGGTATCGTCCAAGTATGCGACACGAAGATTTTCAAGAAAATCCCCCACCTCTAACTACCCTTTACATGGAACCTTTTTCGAAAAGTTTGATTTTCTCAAAAATGGCTCTAACTTAAAATATCGTATATTAAAGATATTTACCTGACAAATAAAATGTATATCTTGAATTTTCTGGGAATAGCCTCTGAAGACTACTTTATTCTGGATGAATTTTGCATTACTGCTAAACCGTAAGAAACGAACAAAAACTTTCCACACAAAAATGTAGAGCACATTAAAACACACAATTTATGTTACATACATTTTTTTCGTGGAGTTGATCGTTTTTGAGATATTCCTTGTTTTTGGTTTCAGGTTTAAAAGACTTGTACTTTTCTCATGCAAACTTGTCAATTCGTGTCCATACAAACAAAGGAACTTCAGTCACCTAGTAACCAGCTTTTGACTTCATTTTAACCTGTGATACTCCCATATTTCGCTTCTACTTACAAGGAAGCAAGTAATAAGACTGTTTCTGCTAATTTTTCTCGCCAGCAATAAACAAAAGGAGATGAAAGGAAAGGATGCCCAGTTTAAACTTGAAACTAATAATAAGGAATATTTTTTAACGGTTAACCCTAACCTACATCTCTATTAGTAATTATTGTCAATAAGCTTATTCATATATTCCGTCATGCTATCGAGATAAACGTTACCAGAAACAGTCTTATTACTTGTTTCCTTGTAAGTAAAAGGGAATACACTACATAGACTACACCGACAGTCAAATGTTTTAAAAGTTGCTATGTGATTGACATCCGTTTCTTTGCGTGACCAAGCTCTGAAAAGTTCCCGTATAAGAAAAGTTTAAGTATTTTCAAACTGAAATCCATAACGTTGAATATTTCGAAAACGGCCAACTCCACCCAAAAATGTATGTGACATAAATTGCGTGTTTTATTCTGATCTACATTTTTTGAGCAGTAAGTTTTTGTCTCTCTCTTACGGTTTACCAGTTTTACACACTTCAATAAAAAGCATCCAGAATAGAGGTCATTGCAAGCTGTGCTGAGAGAATTCAAGATATACATTTTATTTGTAATTTAAATATCTTCATTATAAACGATTTTAATCAAAATCGGTACAGCCGTTTTTGAGAAAATCAAAATTTTCGAAATTTCTTCCATGAAAGGGCAGTTTGGGGTGGGAGGGTTTTCTTGAAAATCTTCGTTTCGCATCCTTGAAAAATACTAAACCTAAATATCAAGATTGGTACTTAATGGACTTTTTGTTTATGGATGAATTAATAAGTGATTTATTGACATAGCAATATCATACATTGAACTTCAACAATCGCACGGGTCCACAGACCGTACGTGCTTTTGTAATACACACTAAACAGCAATATTAAAACAACAACAAAGAATTAAAAGAGTAAACAAGAAAATAAAAAGAAAGATTTTCAAATACAGCAATTTAAATTTACAGCACAGAGCACACTTTATTTAGAAGCATAAATGTACAATTTTATAATAGATAAATACACATAATATATACACAATATAAAAAAGCCATAACACAACAATGACCTAAGTATTACATAAAATATATATGTGTAAAACATTGTAGTCACTTTTGTTTAGCTGTTCTTAGCCCTCCCCCCTCTTCTCTATTGGCAGCCTTCTCACAGCTCAACTGCCTTGCCTTAAGTATTCATTTACCTAGCCCGTCCACGTCTTCCGTGCCTGCCAGTAGCGTACAACATGCTTCTAGCTCTACATTCGCGGTGGTAAAGAATCGCGGCAAATATTTTTCTCTCCATTCCTCCGTACCACTACATCTTACCAAGATGTAGGTCCGCGACTCTTTCTCCTCGCAAATGGGACAGATTCTCGTACCATTCTCGTCAGAAATTTTCGTGCTCCTCCATGCTCCTAGTCTAATCCACGCGAGCCCCTCTCTAATGAGTTTGGTACCTGTTTTGATATATTGCTCCATACTCCACTCCGATTTTGGCCCAGACTATACTTCTAATTTTTTGTATAGAAAAAATACAGCCCCGGAGGCTTGTCAGGACTCCGGCGCTGTATTCCTTTTTACCTCTTTTTCCTAGGTTCTAAATTTCCTTAGTTGACCTATTCGTTGTTCCTTTTTACATATGCATACAGAGAAACACCCATGCCTAAGGTGGGACTCGAACCCACGATCCCGTGCGCCGCGGAGCACCAAAGCGAGACACTTTAGCGAGCGCGGCCACAGGGATTAATGAAACCTTCTCCGTGCGTTGCGCAATTATTTGCGCTAGGCTGTCCAAAGATACACACGCACACGCAAAGACACACAGAGTTTTCTAAAAATGCTTTTTAGATTCAGGGGGTCTCAAAGCATATATTTACGGTCAAATCTCAGGATAAAAATTTCAGGTGCAATACAATACCTTCTCTATACACTATGTACATAGTACGTGTAGAGAAAATAGAAATTCCTGTGACAAATTGGATGTTGATATAATTGTTTTTTCATATAGGTCATGTGAAAAAACATAGGGTGCTAATTGACCATAATAGTTGACTGTATTATGAATCCTGGGAGTTAAAGCACTGTTAGCATTGTAAGTCGCCTTCGGTGTATGCCATCTCAAAATAATTTTAGGTCAACTTGTAGTTTACCGGAAAAAAACATGCGAGTCAGTTGAGAAATTTAATGCACGTTGCCATTGGTAGCACAGTATTAGAGCAACCGGCTATAAACCGGGCGATCTGTGGTTGAAATCCCCTATGCCATTGCATTTTTCAGACTGACTCTACCCATCTAAATTGGATGTTCTTAAATAGATGTACATATTTGAGTAGTAAGTTTGGTTCATTAGTTATTCAAAATTCAGCAAAAGCCATCCAGTATGAGTAGGTTTTCAGAAGTTATTCACAGAAAATTCAAGATGCACATTTTATTTGTGATGTAAATATCTATAATATAAGGTACTTTAATAAAAACCATTCAAGAAACTTTTGAGAAAAACAGCACTTACCAAAATGTTTCCATATAAATGGTAGTTTGGAGTGGGGGCATTTTCTTGAAAATGTTCGTATCGTATCCTTGGAAGACTTAAGTACCAAGTTTTGTATTTAACGTACATTAAGTTTTTGAGCTGTGCTGTCCACAGGCAAAATAACCGGACGTTTGTAGAATTTTTTTTTTTTTGGAATAATGGGATCTCAAAACATATATTTCCCGTTAAACCACAGAATTAAAGTTTTGTGTGGAGTACATCTTCTCTATACGCTACGTACATACTATGTGTAGGGAAAGTAAAACAGTAAATAAATATTTTTTTAGAAAAAGTTCCGTGTTCGTGTGTGTGTGTTTATTAACAACATAACTCTAAAACAAAAAGTCCAATGTGCTGTATTTTTCAAGGATGACGGTCGGATAATTTCAAGAAAACTCTTCCGCCTTAAGCTAATCTTTATGTGGATCATTTTTCAAACTTTCTCTTTGATTCAGAGAACCAAAAACATTTATTTATGGTGAAATCTCGAAATAGAATTTTTGGTGGAGTGCAATACCGTCTCTACTTACAAAGTAAATGCCTCTCCTCAGTTTAACCACGAGAAGAATCGCCTGTCAGTTGTTTCTACATAGGTAGTATGAGAATGAAATTTGCTATATGCTTACCTTATATTCGTGTTCCAGAGCGCATGGCAGCCATTCGCTCACCTCGCATTATTTCAGAAATCATCGTAAATAACGGGAAAGTACTGTAAATTCAACTTTATTAAACTTGCAGAAAATTTATTATTGTGTTTCGTTTAAGGTTATACACAATACTTTTCTACAGAGATGTAGAGAAAGTCATGTGAATTAAACACGTCAGATTTTTACTTTCTCTACACGTACCATGTACAAAGTGAGAAGATTTGGAAAAAGGTTCATGTGTGTGTATGTCTATGGACAGCATAGCTCATAAACAAAAGACCGTTCAATACCAAACTTGGTATTTAAGTTTAGTATCTTCCAAGGATGCGACACGAAGATTTTCAAGAAAATCCTCCACCCCAAACTACCATTTATATGGAAAAAATTCGAAAATTTTTATTTTTTCAAAAATGGCTCTAAAGATTTTGATTAAAATCTATAGTATTTAAGATATTTACATGCCAAGTAAAATATATATCTGGAATTTTCTGAGAATCGCCTCTAAAAACCTCTTTATTCTGGATGACTTTTCTTTTGCATTACTGCTAAACGGTAGGAGATAGACAAAAACTTGCTTAACAAAAAATGTAGCTTACGATAAAACACACAATTTATATCATGTACAGTTTATTCGTGGAGGTAGCCGTTTTCGAAATATTCCTTGTTATTTTTACTTTCTCTATACGTACAATGTACATAGTGTAAAGAGAAGGTATTGCACTCCACCAAAAAATTCGATACCAAGGTTTCACCGGAAATATATGTTTTAGGGTCCCCTGTATCCAAAAAAAGCATTTTCACAAAAAGGTCCGTGTGTGTGTGTGTGTGTGTGTGTGTGTGTGTGTGTGTGTGTGTGTGTGTCCGTGTGTCTGTGAACACGATAACTCAAACCGATAAGTCGGGAAAATACCAAAATTGGTATTTAAGTTTAGTATCTTCCAGGGATGCGACAGGAAGATTTTGAGAAAAATCTCCGCGCTCCAAACTACCCTTTACATGGAACTTTTTTCGAAAATTTGTGATTTTCTCAAAAATGGCTCTAACGATTTTGATTAAAATTTCGGATATTAAACATATTTACCTGGCAAATGAAATGTATATCTTGAATTTTCTGGGAATAGCCTCTGAAGAGTAGTTTATTCTGGATGAATTTTACTAAATTTTGAATGACTGCTAAACCGTAAGAGATGGACAAAAACATACTGCACAAAAAATGTAGAGCACTTTAAAACACACAATTTATGTTATATACATTTTTTTCGCGGAGTTGGTCGTTTTTGTGACATTTCTTATTTTTGGTTTCTGCTATGAAAAACGTATACTTTTCTCATACAGGAACCTGTCAACTCCTATCCATATAAACAAAGGAACTTCATTGACATAGCAACCAGCTTTTGACTATCACTTTAACCTACGGTTGTCCCTTATTTAGCTTCTACTTACAAGGAAGCGAGTAATAAGACTATTTCTGCTAATTTTTTCTGATTAGCATAAAGTAAATAGAAGTATAAGCTTTTTAAGAATTATTTGTTGCAGCGATATGGAGAAAGTCATGTGAATGGTACACATCAGATTTTTTTTATTGTTTCATTTGTATAGCCCCCTTTAACATCAATAGCTAGTCAACACAGCTTTGACTTGTGAAACTGTAGGTTCAAGAGATTATTTTAATAAACTTTATATTACACGTACATTTACTCTCACATTCATATTTCCAGACTCTACGGAATAATTCTGGTTAAAGACAAATTCCCCGCCTCAGCCGGGAATCGAACCCGGGACCTCCGGGTTCACTCCATCACACGTCCTTGTTATTGATTTCAGTTTTAAACTTTTCTCATACGGGAACTTGTCAACATTTGGCCATGCAAAGAAACGGATTTCAATCCCAGAGCAACCATATTTTAAAACCATTGATTGTTGGTTTGGCCTAGTGTATTCTTTTATTTCCCTTCTACTTATAAGTAACTGGTCGTCGTAGTAGTATTTTATTATTAAGTTTACAATAATACAACATTTGTGTCACACAGTCGCATGGGTCGGGTTACCGTACATGCTGTCGAAAAATACTTGAGTTTAAAATATTACCTATATATCTATTTTATATATCTTTACACCATTGCAAATACACACACACACACACACACTTGCACTCACTACACCAGGTATTCACACATATAAGAGGGTCGGCAGATAAGTCCCGGGCCTCTTATGAAAACAGCATTTTAAAAAAATCGCTTTATTTCTCAACATAATCTCCAAAAAGGCCAATACATTTGTCATATCAGTGTTCTAATTCAATTAAACCATCTCTGTAGTGCGAATTTATCAAGGTCCTCAAAATAGCTGTTTACCGCATCAATGACCTCCTCGTTGCTGTGAAATATTCGTCCTCTTAGAATTTCTTTGAGGTTAGGGAACAGGTGGTAGTCAGTGGGTGCTAGATCTGGCGAATAGGGTGGATGTTCAAGCAATTCCAACTTTAATTTGCACATTTTTCCCATTGCAATGACTGAATGATGGGAGCATTGTCATGATGAAGCAAGATTGTTTTTTCTTTTTTTTTCTTTTTTGCCAAATGAGGTCTGCTTTTTTTCACCTCATTCCTCAAACGTTGCAGCAAGCTTGCGTAGAAAACCTACTGATAATTTTACCCTTTTCCAAGTAATCAATAAAAATAATTCCCCGTGCATCCCAGAAAACACTTGCCATAACCTTGTTAGCTGACAAAATTAACTTTGCCTTTTTTTTGGAGTTGGTTCACCTGGCGCAGTCCACTGTTTTGACTGTGATTTACTTTCTAGAGTGTAGTGATGTACCCAGGTTTCATCTATGGTAATAATCCATCTAAAAATTCACTGCGATTTTTACGGTAGAGCTCCACATTCTTAACAGAAACAGTTTTTCTTTGCAACTTTTGATCAGGTGTCAACAAACCCGGCTCCCATCCTGCACAGACCTTGTGAAAGCCACAAAACATTACTAAAAATATTACCTGCACGTTCTTTTGATATGTTTACAGCCTCTGTTATCTCAAACAACTTTAATCTGCGGTCTTCCAGTACTAAACGATGAATTTTTTCAATGATCTCTGGAGTTGTCACTTCTACAGGGCGTCCAGAGCGAGGCTCATCACTAGTGCTCGCACGTCCCATTTTAAACTCTGCAACCCACCTTTTAATCATTGAATATGAAGGGGCAGAGTCTTTCAATGTACTGTTCATTTCCTTCTTGATTTCTTTAAGCGTTAAGCCTTTCAAATGGAATTATTTAAACACTGCTCGTTTTTCCAAATCTTCCATTTTCGTGAAAATCTAAAGTGGTCTTATTTAAAATGCTCTCATTCGAAGCTCTTGACCTATAACTATGGATACAAGCTAGTCTAGACTTAAACTATGCGATGCTACTGTCTAACTGGCCTAGTGGCACCACATATGTGTGAGGCCCAGGATTTTATGAGCCGACCGTCGTAGATTACTCAAGTATACAAGTCTATAGAAATATGTCATCTCTTAGTGCACGTATTTCCATTACTAATAAGACCGTTCCTGGTAATGTTTATCTGTTGGAATGAGGTGGATAGAAGAACAAACTTACTAACAATAATTTGTTATAGAGAGATGTAACAAAGTCATGTTAATGCAATACAGCAGATGGTTTACTTATTACTTTCTCTATACGTACTATATACATAGTGTATACAGAAGGTATTGTACTGCACCCAAAAAACCGATTCCGAGATTTCACCGAAAAGATATGTTTTGAGACCCCTGAGTCCAGAAAAAGCAATTTTAGAAAAATGTCCCTTTGTGTGTCTGTCTATCTGTCTGTGTATGTGTTTGTGTGTCTGTGGGCAGCATAGTTCAAAAATAAAAAGACCCTTAAATACCAAACTTGTTATTTAAGTTTGGTATCGACCAAGGATGCGACACGAAGATTGTCAAAAAATATCCCCCCTACCCAAATCTAACCTTTATATGGAAAAAGTTTCAACATTTTTGATTTTCTTAAAAATGGCTCTAACGATTTTTATTAAAATCTTTTACATTAAAGATAGTTACCTGACAAATAAAATGTATATCTTGAATTTTCTGGGAATATCCTCTGAAGGCCACATTATTCTGGATGAATTTTACGGAATTTTATACAACTGCTAAAGCGTAAGACACGGAAAAAATCTTACCATCCAAAAAATGTAGAGCACGTTAAAACACACAATTTATGTTATATAAATTTTTTCTTGAAGTTGATCGCTTTGTAGGTATTCCTTGCTTTTGGTTTCAGCTTTGAGAAACATACTTTTCTCATACAGGAATGTCTTAATTCGTGTCCATACAAACAAAGGAACTTCAGTCACATAGTAGCCAGCTGTTGACTATGAGCTTAACCTATGGTACCCCCTTATTTCGCTTCTACTAACAAGGAAGCAGGTAATAATACTATTTCTATTAATTTTTTCTCGATTAGATGAAGTAAATAGAATAATTTGTTGCAGAGACATAGAGAAAGTCATGTGAATGGAACACATCAGATTTTTATATTTCATATTATCAGTCTTCTCAGATCTGAGCTGTCTTACCTTATGTAGAAATTTACCTAGCCCATCCGTATCTTATGTGTCTGCCAGTAGCTTCCAACATACTCTAGAGAAACTAAAAAGGTGTATTTGGTGGAGAAACTGTTATAAATGTAGCTGTAGATTTTTTTGGTAAGAGAAAGTAACATTATATTCAAAGTTGCTCCATATAGAGTAGACTTTACGGCATGAGATGTTGGAAAGAAAGTTATTGATTCCGTTTTGAACTCCCTAGGACTTTCATACAGATGTACGTGTGTGTTTCTGGTGTTGGTTCCCGTACAGACAGCAAATCTGGTTAAATTTTTCCAATGCTCTGCTTCTCTCCAAACCTACGCTGCAGTGCGAAAATATGACTGATGATTCTGATGTGGAAGACAAATTACAATCTCACCCTCGCCTCCCTTCCTAAGCAAACTCCAAACTGAAACAAACTTTTCCCTCTTCCATCCCTCGGCAAACAGAGCGCTCCCGATTCCCTTGCTCATACTGCCAGATTCAACTCTAACATGGAACTGCACATGTATAGTATGTTACAAACATTTACCTACTTGTTGCTCTCAGGTAGTGCATGAATACTATATAAAAAAATCTAAAGTGTTCCACATGACTTTCTCTATGTCTCTGCAACAAATTATTCTATTTACTTCATCTTATCGAGAAAAAATTAACAAAAATAGTATCATTTCCTGCTTCCTTGTTAGCAGAAGCGAAATAAGGGAGTACCATAGGCTAACGTGATAGTCAAAAGCTGGCTGCTATGTCACTGAAGTTCCTTTGTGTGTGTAGGCAGCACAAATTCCTGTATGAGAAAAGTATAAGTTTTTCAAAGCAGAAACAAAAACAAGGAATGTCTCAAAAACGACGAACCCCATGAAAAAAACGTATATAACATAAATTGTGTGTTTTAAAGTGCTCTACATTTTTTGTGGTAAGCTTTTGTCCATCTCTTACGGTTCAGCAGTTATTCAAAATTCCGTAAAATTCATCCAGAATAAAGTACTCTTCAGAGGCTATTCACAGAAAATTCAAGATATACATATTATTTGTCAAGTGTATATCTTTAATATATGATTTATCAAAATCTTTAGTCATTTTTTAGAAAATAATTTTTTTTGAAATTTTTTCCATGTGAAGGGTAGTTGGGGGTGGGGGGTTTGTTGAAAATCTTCGTGTCACATCCTTGAAAGATACTGAAGTTAAATACCAGGTTTGGTATTTAACGGTTTTTTCGTTTTTGAGCTATGCTGCCCACAGACACACAGACACACACGGACATGTTTTCTAAAAATGCTTTTTTTTGGATTCAGGTGGTCTCAAAACACATATTTCCGGTGAAATCTCGGTATCGAATTTTTGGGTACAATACAATAGTGATACACCCACATATAAGGAATATCACCCACTCCGTGGTATAGTGGATACCGCACTAGATTCTAATACTCAAAGTTGTGGGTCTAAACGCGGCGGAGACTAGAAGTAAAAATCTTACGGAAGGGAAGTAAAATCATTGGACGAATGTAACCTTTATTTAAACGTAAAAATAATCTGATATGTTCTATTCACATGACTTTCTCTACATTTTTTGGAAAATTATTGTTAATAAGCTTATTCTTCTAACTAATTCATGATAATCGACATAAAACGGTCTTATTACTTAGTTTTTTAAGATAGAAGGGAAATAAGGTGATATACTAAGCTAAACTGACAGTCAAATGCTTTAAAATGTGGTTGCTCTGGGTTTGAAATCCGGTTCTTTTCACGACCAGGTGCTGACAAGTTCCCTTATGATATAAGTTTAAATATTTTAAAACTGAAAACTATAATAAGGAATATCTCGAAAACGCTCAACTTCACAAAAAAAGTGTTCATGACAAAAAGTGTGTGTTTTAATGGATCTACACTTTTTGTGTAGTAACTTTTTTGTCTATCTCTTGTGGTTTACCAGTTATGCAAAATTCATCTAGAATAAAGAGGCCTTCAGATGTTATTCTCAGAAAATTCAAGATATACATTTTGTTCGGGATGTAAATATTTTTAATATACGGGATTTTAATCAAAATTGTGAGTCACTTGAGAAAATCAAACGTTTCGGGAATTTTTTATGTAGTTTGTGGTGGGGGGATTTTCTTGAAAATCTTCGTGTCGCATTCTTGGAAGATACCAAACCTAAATATCAAGTTTGGTATTTAATGGTCTCTTCGTTTTTGAGCTAGCGGTGTGTGTATGTGTGTGTGAGCAATGAAAGATAATGAAACGCGTTTCGAAACGAAACCACGCCTACTCCATCACGCCTTAGTTATAGTTTGTGTACACTGAACCTCAATCCAGCAATTCCGTAAACCCGGACTGTGCAATAATAATAATAATAATAATAATAATAATAATAGTAATAATAATCCCATTTACCTTTGGTAGTGTTTAACGCCCACTTTTACTGCTATGGCACCGCAGGCGGTGACATTGATGATACATGGAATGGAGATCCCGGAGAAAATCCGCCCTGCGCCGCTTTGTCCACCACAAATCTCACATGCGGTTCACTTGGGATCAAACCAGTGCCAACCAGTGAGAGTTGAGTGGTCTAACCACTCGGCCACGGCGCGGCCCAAAAGGCCCTTAAATACTCTTTGAACTCCTTGCGTTGGTCGACATAAATGTTTTCTTATAGAAATGGAAATGGAGTATTATTTATGGACGCTCTCTATCTCGTGTGGTATACTGGGCGTGAAAGACCGCTTAATTTTGCTCAGAGGTCTCTTTATCAGACTTGAGGTTCTTTTAAGTGCCGTAAATCTATGACACGGGACCAACGGCTGTACCTCCGTTCCGAAAATCCATTTTCGTTTGAACCTGCAACCTTCAGTACATGAAGTTAACATGGTAACCATACACCACGGAGGACGAATGTTTTTTATAGGAGATTTACCTCAACCATGACACAATATTTCGTAAAATGTATTCAAACCGAACACAAGAGTTATTCGAACCTTTTAAATATAAGCCGCAGGAAAAGAATACTCTAAAAGTATTCTCCTTGTTTCCTCTTATGACGTCATGGTTTTAAAAGGTTATAATCCAACCGCAGCAGGCCGATGTATTTGCTAGGGGATAAAAGCACCACTTTGCATTTAAATGAGCAGGCGATTCAGTCATTAAAAGTATACCAGATAGATAGCTACTCTTTCTAAAGGGATAGAGGCGCTTTCAAAGAGTTTCTTTTTTAAAAACGCTAGAATGAAATTGATAATAAACTTTCATTTTACTGGTTCCATGAAATTCCAGACAGTACGAGTATTAATTACTTTGTTATGATAACTGTCTAGACGAAAGTTAGTCACATTAGTTTTCTCTGATTAAGGGATTAAAGAAAACCAAATACTCACCCGGGGGTCCCGGGTTCGATTCCCGGCTGGGGCGGGAAATGTTTCTCTACCCAGAATTATTCCCTTTCCCCCCACAGAGTCTGAAAGTTTGTATGTGAGTGTGAATGTGTGCGTGTTTGAGTAAAACAAAATTATTTAAACAACGTAAAAGAACCCACAAACAACGAGTTGTTTCAAGTGGCTATATAAATGAAACAATAAAAAAAAAAAAAAAATAAGATATCTTTATTGGTGTCGAATAATTCATTTTACTACCCAAATCAGATACAAGATAAATGTGAAATAAGAAACAAATCCCACCTGGGTGGTGTGGTGGTAGCGTGTCTGCCTCACATTCAAAGGGTCGTGAGTTCGAATCTCGTTTAGATGAGTTACCCGGAAAAGGTTTTTTTCGGGGTTTTCCCTTATCCTGAGAAGACGAATGTCGAGTAACTTTAAGTTCCATGGACCCCGAGATCATTTGAGCATCATTTCACCAATTTCATTTATCGCCCGATATGACCAACCAGGTTAAAGGACGTTTAACAACAAAAAAACTAATGTGTTCCATTCGCATAACTTTCTCTAAATCGCTATATCAAATTATTGTTACAAAGCATATTCTTCTATCTACTTTAAGATTAATCCAGATAAATATTAGCATAAATTGTCTCATTTACTTGCTTCCTTGCAAGTATAAGAGAAAAATAAGCAAATACACTAGGCTAAAACGATAGTCAAATCTTTTTAAAGCTGTTTGCTATGTGGTTGAAATGCGTTTCTATCCAGGACCAGGAGTTTACGATATTTCGTGTGAGAAAAGTTTAAGTATTTTAAATCTAAACAATAACAAGGGGTGTCTCAGAAGTTGCCAAATTCACGAAAAAAAGCGTGTATGACATAAATTGTGTGTTTTAGTTTCATCTAAATTTTTTGTGAAGTAAGTTTTTGTCTATCTCTTACGGTTTATGAGCTATGCAAGTTTCCGTAAAATTAATCCATAATAAAGTAGTCTTTAGAGGATATTCCCAGAAAATTCAAGATATACAATTTATTTGTCAGGTAAATGGCTTTAATATACGATATTTTAATCAAAATCGTTAGACAAAATGAAAATTTTTGAAAATTTTTCATGTCAAGGGTAGTGGGGGGGGGATTTATTTGAAAATCTTCGTGTCGCTTCCTTGAAAGATACTAAAGTTACATTTTTTTCCTGAAGTACACTGGTTTTTAGTTATTCCATGTTTTTGGTTTCACCTTTAAAAAACTAACTTACACACTTCTCATACAGGAATTTGTCAACTCCTGTCCATACAAACAAAGGACAGTCACATACAACCAGCTTTTGACTATCACTTTTACCTATGCTGCTTGTTTATTTCGTTTCCACTTACAAAGAAGCAAGTAATAAGACTATTTCTGCCATTTTTACTTTCTCCATACGCACTATGTACATAATGTATAGAGAAAGTATTGCACTCTACCCAAAATTTCGATAACGAGATTTCACCGGAAATATATGTTTTAGGGTCCCCAATATCCAAAAGAAGAATTTTCACAAGAAGGTCCGTGTGTGTGTGTGTGTGTGTGTGTGTGTGTGTGTGTGTGTGTATGTGTGTCTGTGTCCGGGTGTCCGTGTGTCTGTGAACACGATAACTCAAAAACGAAAAGTCGGTAAAATATCAAACTTGGAACTTAAGTTTAGTATCTTCCAGGGATGCAACACGAAGACTTTGAGAAAAATCCCCCCACCCCCAACTACCCTTTACATGGAACATTTTTCGAAAATTTTGATTTTCTCAAAAATGGCTCTAACGATTTTGATTAAAATTTCGTATATTAAACATATTTACCTGACAAATAAAATGTATATCTTGAATTTTTTGGGAATAGCCTCTGAAGAGTAGTTTATTCTGGATGAATTTTACTAAATTTTGAATACTGCAAAACTGTAAGAGATGGGCAAAAACATTTTACACAAAAAATGTAGAGCACATTAAAACACACAATTTATGTTTCATACATTTCTTCGTGGAATTCGTCGTTTTTTTGACATTCCTTATTTTTGGTTTCTGCTATGAAAAACGTATACTTTTCTCATACAGGAACTTGTTCAACTCCCATCCATATAAACAAAGGAACTTCATTGACATAGCAACCAGGTTTTGAGTATCACTTTAACCTACGATTATCCTTTATTTCGCTTCTACTTACAAGGAAGCGAGTAATTAGACTATTTCTGCTAATTTTTTCTGATTAGCATAAAGTAAATAGAAGTATAAGCTTTGTAAGAATTATTTGTTGCAGGGATATGGAGAAAGTCATGTGAATGGTACGCATCTGATTTTTACTTTCTCTATACGCACTATGTACATAGTATATAGAGAAGGTATTGCACTCCACCCAAAAATTCGATACCGAGATTTCACCTGAAATGTGTTTTAGGGTCTCCAATATCCAAAAAACGCATTTTCACAAAAAGGTCTGTGTGTGTGTGTGTGTGTGTGTGTGTGTGTGTGTGTGTGTGAGAGTGTGTCCGTGTGTCCGTGTGTCTGTGAACACGATAACTCAGAAACGAAAAGTCGGTAAAATACCAAACTTGGTATTTAGGTTTAGTTTCTTCCAGGGATGCGACACAAAGATTTTGAGAAAAATTCCCCCACCCCCAACTACCCTTTACATGGAACTTTTTTCGAAAATTTTGATTTTCTCAAAAATGGCTCCAACGATTTTGATTAAAATGTCGTATATTAAACATATTTACCTGACAAATAAAATGTATATCTTGAATTTTCTGGGAATAGCCTCTGAAGAGTAGTTTATTCTGGATGAATTTTACTGAATTTTGAATAACTGCTAAACCGTAAGAGATGGAAAAAAACTTACTGCATATAAAATGTAGAGCGCATTAAAGCACACAAGTTATGTTATATACATTTTTTTCGTGGAGTTCATCGTTTTTGAGACATTCCTTATTTTTTGTTTCTGCTATGAAAAACGTATACTTTTCTCATACAGGAAATTGTCAACTCCTATCCATATAAACAAAGAAACTTCATTGACATAGCAACCAGCTTTTGACTACCACTTTAACCTATGGTAGTCCCTTATTTCGCTTCTACTTACAAGGAAGCAAGTAATAACACTATTTCTGCTAATTTTTTTTCACATTAGCATAAAGTAAATAGAAGTATAAGCTTTTTAAGAATAATTTGTTGCAGGGATATAGAGAAAGTCATGTGAGTGGTGCACATCAGATTTTTACTTTCTCTCTGTACATAGGGATAGAAGAATAGGATTGTATTCCACCCAAATATTCGATGTCGAGATTTCGTCGGAAATACATGTTTAGGGACCCCCTTAATCCAAAAAAGGCATTTCCAGAAAAAGGTCCATGTGTGTGTGTGTATGTGTGTGTGTGTGTCCGTGTGTCCATGTGCCTGTGAACACGATAACTCAAAAACGAAAAGTATCTAAAATACCAAACTTGGTATTTAAGTTCAGTATCTTCCAGGGATGCGACACGAAGATTTTGAGAAAAATCCCCCACCCCAAACTACCCTTTACATGGTACTTATTTCGAAAATTTTGATTTTCTTAAAAATGACTCTTAACGATTTTGATTAAAATATCGTATATTAAAGATATTTACCTGAAAAATATAATGTATATCTTGAATTTTCTGGGAATAGCTTCTAAGGACCTGTTTAATCTGGATGAATTTTGCTTAATTTGGCATAACTAGTAAACCGTAAGAGATAGACCAAAACTTACTCTACAAAAAATTTAGGTCTTGTTAAAATACACAAGTTATGTCATATACATTTTTCTCGTGGAGCTTACAGTTTTCGAGGTGTTCATTGTTAATAGTTTCAATTGTGAAGTACTGATACTTTTCTCAGATGGGAGTGTGCAGTTTACTTTTGTTCTACTCCTGGCCAAGAAAAGAAGCGATTTGTAATGGCTATCGCATAACGACAGCTTTTAAAATTTGACTATCGATTTAGCCAAGTGTATTCCCTTATTTTCTTTCTACTTATAAGTTACTAAGTAATAAGATCATTGTGTTGAGTACCTACATTAGCAAGGTGCAGAAAGAAGAATAATCTTGTGTAAGAAGTTTGTAGAACGGCTAGAGAAAGTCATGTGAGTGTAGCACATCAGATTTTTTTTCTGGATAAGCATGAAGTAAATAATAATAATAATAATAATAATAATAATAATAATAATAATAATAATAATAATAATAATTTGCTGAAGAGATGTAGAGAAAGTGGTGTTAATGGAGACTTCATAATACGTGTAGAGAAAGGAAACTTCTCCACATTTGGGTCAGGTTTAAGCTACCCTAAATCTAGTTGATATTCCCGCGTTTAAGGCAACGCGCTGAGGATATGCAATTGGGGTTGAAACGGCTTACACAGGAAATCCCATGTTGAGGGAGTGAGACGGAGGGATCTCAGGGCGCTAGTACTCGACCTCAGGGCCTAAGGGTCTGATCCACTACATAGCGACAGGTGTCCAGGGACGGAATGCCACACACAACTTAGAACCCAGAAGAGGGACGCTACAAGTTGCCTCAGGAGCTTCAAAACCTCGCTGCTCCTAAACCCTCCTTACATTTCATCGGTATTAATAAAAATCTGATGTGTTACGCTCACATGAATCTCTGCAACAAATTATTGTAGAAGCGAAATAAGGGAGTACCAGAGGTTAAAGTGATAGTGAAAAGTTGGTTGCTATGTGACTGCAGTTCCTTTGTTTGTATGGACAGCAGTTGACAAATTCCTGAATGAGAAATGTACAAGTTTTTCATAGCAGAAATAAAAAATAAGAAATGTCTCAAAAACGACGGACTCCACGAAAAAATGTATGTAACATGAATTGAGTTTTTTAACGTGCTCTACATTTTTTGTGTGGTAAATTTTTGTCCATCTCTTACGGCTTGGCAGTTATTCAAAATTCAGTAAAATTCAACCAGAATAAACTACTCTTCAGAGGCTATTCCCAGAAAATTCAACATATACATTTTATTTGTCAGGTGAATACCTTTGATATACGAAATTTAAATCGAAATCGTTACAGCCATTTTTGAGAAAATCAAAGTTTTCGAAAAAAGTTCCCTGTAAAGGTTAGTTACTTAAATACAAAGTTTGATATTTTACCTACTTTTCATTTTTGAGTTATCGTGTTCACAGATACACGGACACACACACACACGGATCTTTTTCTCAAAATGCTTTTTTTGGATACAGGGGGTCCTAAAACATGTATTTCTGATGAAATCTCGGTATCGAATTTTTGGGTGGAATACAATACTTCTCTATCCCTATGTACATTGTACATATGGGGCTAGAGAAAGTAAAAATACAGTTGTAACACTCAACACAAATCTGAAGTGTTCCATTCACATGACTTTCTCTACATCTCTGTGACGATTTTTTACTTTCTCTACACGTACTATGTACATAGTGTTTACAGAAGGTATTGTAATGCACCTAAATTCTATACCGAAATTTCACCGGAAATATATGTTTTGATACCTCCAGAATCGAAAAAAAGAAAAAAAAGAAAGCATTTCTAGATACATGACCGTGTGTGTGTGTGTCTGTCTGTCTGCGTGTATGTGTGGGTGTGTGGCTGTGGGCAGTATAGCTCAAAAACGAAAAGTCCGTTAAAAACCAAACTTGGTATTTAGGTTTGGTATCTTCTGCGACACGAAGATTTTCAAGAAAATTCCCCCACTCCCAACTACCCTTTATATGGAACTTCTTTTGAAAATTTTGATTTTCTCAAAAATGGCTCTATTGATTTTGATTAAAATTTCGCATATAAAACATATCTAGCTGGCAAATAAAATGTATATCTTGAATTTTCTGGGAATAGCCTCTGAAGAGTAGTTTATTCTGGATGAATTTTACTGAATTTTGAATAACTGCTAAACCGTAAGAGATGGCAAAAAACTTACTACACAAAAAATGTAGAGCATGTTAAAACACACAATTTATGTTATATACATTCTTTTCGTGGAGTTCGTCGTTTTTGAGACATTCCTTATTTTTTGTTTCTGCAATGAAAAACCTATATTTTTCTCATACAGGAACTTGTCAACTCCTATCCATATAAACAAAGGAACTTCATTGACATAGCAACCAGCATCCTGTTAAGGTTTATACCAATTATTGTGCACAGCAATAGTGATGTATTTGTTATGTATCAATTTTCTAGTTTGCATTATTATTTAAATAATGTTTTACTGTCTAAATTCATTGCTCTAATAAAACTGAAGCACGTATGCATTTTTACTTTTTCTGCAAGTACTATCTACATAGTGTATTGAGAAAGTATTACATTCCACCGAAAAAAATTTTGCATTTGTGTATTTTCCAAATTAGTCACATTAAGTTCTATGTACTCGTACAAACATAGTAGCTAAAGGATATAATATATTTCCCAAAAATATTAAACCAAAATGTAGATACTAAGAGAGTCTAGGCAGTTTCCGCCATTCATTCCACCAAATAACAGTTTTCCTTTCACCCATTTGGTCTTCATATCATATGTTCTTCCTCGTTCTCATATCTGACTAGCAGTGATCCCAGTCCCAGCGTCTTCAGAGTTTTGTCTGCTCCTCAACAAGGATATTATGATACCTGGCGCTGGCCTGTAGGTCCTGGGGTTGGTATAAGTCCTTACGAGCAGGGGGTAAATACCGAAATAAGAAGATACAAGCGTGATTCAATAAAAATCCGGAAATATTTTTACTTCTCTAGCCCGATATACCAAGTGAATAGAGTACTGTATTGCACTCAAAAATTCGATGTCGAGAATTCACCGGAAATGTATGTTTTGGGATCCCCTGAGACCAAAAAAAGTATTTTTTAAAAACTCTGATGTGTTCCATTCACAAGACTTTCTCTACATTTCTGCAACAAAGTACTGCTAAAAAGCTAATGCTTCTATTTACTCCATGGACCTTTTTTCAAAGTTACTTCTTTTGTATTCAGGAGGTATTTCCGGTGAAGTCTCGGTATCGAATTTTTAGGTGTAATACAATACCTTCTCTATAAACAAAGCACATAGTATGTATGGAGAAAGTAAAAATTTTTTTTTAAATTTTTTACAATTTTTGGTCAAATTTTACAGATTTATTTAGAGAAAGAATAATTGAAATAATAATTTGAAAGTCACTAATAAACAATATAGGGTCGAGAAAGTCCTATGAATTCAACACATAATTCATAATTCATCTCCTTGAATTTCCATGCAGGAATTCGCAGGGATCGATAATTTGCTAATGGTATATCATAACTCCATGGCACGACAGCCCACGGGGAACCTTGGCCTACCGCCTGGCCGCTGCGTCGCCCATCTCGGTCCACCACAGACGTCATGGATGGGGTGTAGTATTGGAGGGTGAGACGTGGTCAGCGCCTCGAGTCCCCCCGGCCGGTTAATGCGGTCCTCATGACCTGGAGCCGCTACTTCTCCATCAAGTAGCTCCTCAATTGCCCCCCACAGGGACCTTACGAGGCCAGATCTCCCAGCGGGGGAAAAATCCCCACGCTGGTACTGGGAATCGAACCCAGGTCTCCCGCTTGGTAAGTAGCAACGCTACCACCGCGCTAAGGAGACGACCTAATGGTATATCAGATAGGCGAATTTGACTTCAATTCAAGCTTTCGTTAATTTGGTAAGTGTGCATCTGAGGTTAATTTGAGGAATAGGATGTGAAAGCCTGCAATAACGTGTGACGACACAAATCTGCGTATAAATTGAATTTATGCTAATCCTCGGAGCGTGGCAAGGCGTTAACATTATAATAATCATCATCCGGTAGCATACTCGTTATTAACTGTCCTCTTGCATAAATCACTTTTCCCAACTTTTCTGCCACTTGGGTTATCCCAACCTTGTGCTGAGTTAGCATCCTTTAGTTAGGCTAGCTTTGCATTACACCACTTACGAGGGTCAATCAGAAACTGACAGACGATTTGCTATAACTAAACAATATCGAAAGCTATGAGCCCAAAAAATTATTTACAAAGTTACAGCACCTTGCTTTATTTATTAACGTAATCGTCAAGCTATTTATTATCACGTGGTACCGGTTTTTCAATGCTAATGTCACTATCCTGTGAGGTCTTCATCGGTTAGGGAATCTTTTCCATCCAAAAAGTCATCTACGGTGTCCAAAGTGAAGCGCCGGTTTTTCTGAATTCTTTTATCAACATTTACTTTCAATTCCTCCATAACGATTGATAAACTTATTTATCTTAATGGCATGGCCACCATTTTTAAAGAATCTGATGTGTACCATTCACATGACTTTCTCTACATCTCTGCAACAAATTATTCTTAAAAAGCTTATATTTCTATTTACTTCATGCTAATCAATAACAAAATTAGCAAAAATAGCCATATTACTTGCTTCCTAGTAAGTTGAAGCGAAATAAGGGAGTACCATAGTTTAAGATGATAGTCAAAAGCTGGTTGCTATGTCACTGAAGTTCCTTTATTAGATGGACAGCAGTTCACAAATTCCTGTATGAGGAAAGTATAAGTTTTTCATAGCAGAAACCAAAAATAAGGAATGTCTCAAAAACGAACTCCACGAAAAAAATATAGGTATATAACATAAATTGTGTGCTCTACATTTTTTGTTTAGTAAGGTTTTGCCCATCTATTACGGTTTAGCAGTTATTCAAAATTCATCCAGAATAAACTATTCTTCAGAGGCTATTCCCAGAAAATTAAAGATATACATTTTATTTGTCACGTAAATATCTTTAGTATACGAAATTTTAATCAAAATCGTTGGAGCCATTTTTGAGAAAATCAACATTTTCGATAAAAGTTCCATGTAAAGGGTAGTTGGGGGTTGGGGGGATTTTTCTCAAAATTTTCGTGTCGCATTCTTGGAAGATACCAAACTTAAATACCAATTTTGGGTTTTAACCGTCCTTTGGTTTTTGCGCTATGCTGCACACAAGTACACACACACATACACACAAGTACACACCCACACAAAGATATAGACAGACACACAGGACATTTTTCTAAAAGTGTTTTTTTTTTTTTTTTTTTTTTTTTTTTTTGATTCAGGGAGTCTCAAAATATGTATTTCCTGTGAAATCTCAGTATCGAATTTTTAGGTACAATACAATACCTTCTCTATACACTATGTACATAGCACGTATAGAGAAAGTAAAAACTTACTACACAAAAAAATGCAGATCTCATTAAAACACACAACTTATAACATTTCCTTTTTACTTTCTCTATACTATGTACATAGTGTATAGAGAAAGTATTGCACTCCACACAAAAATTCGTTACCGAGATTTCACCGGAAATATATTATTTAGGGTCCCCAGTGTCCAAAAAAAGCATTTTCATATAAAGGTCTCTGTATGTGTGTGTGTGTGTGTCCGTGTGTCTGTGAACACGATAACTCAAAAACGATAAGTCAGTAAAATACCAAAACTGGTATTCAAGTTCAGTATCTTCCAGGGATGTGACACGAAGATTTTGAGATAAATACCCCCACTCTAAACTACCCTTTACATGGAACTTTTTTCGAAAATTTTTATTTTCTTAAAAAGGGCTCTAAGGATTTTGATTAAAGTATCATATAATCAAAGATATTTACATGATAAATAAAATTTATGTCTTCAATTTTCTGGGAATAGCTTCTGAAGACTGCTTTCTCCTGGACAAATTTTACGGAATTATGCATAACTGCTAAACCGTAAGAGATGGAAAGAAAACTACCACACAAACAATGTAGAGCACTTTAATACACATTTTTTCATGGAGTTGATCGTTTTTTTTTTTTTAGATATTCTTGGTTTTCAGCTTCAGCATTAAAAATTATATTTTTCTCACATAGGACTTTGTCAACTCCTGTGCATACAAACAAAGGAACTTCAGTCACATAGCAACTAGATTTTGACTATCACTTTAACCTATGCTACTCCCTTATCTCGCTTCTACTTACATAAGTAATAAGACTATTTCTGCTATTTTTTTCATTAGCATGAAGTAAATATAAGAGTAAGCTTTTTAACAATAATTTGTTGCAGAGATGTAGAGAAAGTTATTTGAATGGAACACATCAAATTTTTCCAACTGTTTTCGAGATATTCCTTGTTATTATTTTAAGTTTTAAAATAGACACTTAATATTTCTCATGCGGGAAGTTGTCAAATCCTGACCACATTTTAAAACATTTGACTGTCGGTTTAGCTTAGTATATCCCCTTATTTCCCTTATACTTATAAGCTACAAAGTAATAAGACTGTTTCTGCTAATATTTATCTCGATTAGCATGAATTAGATAAAGAATAAGCTTTTTGACAATAATTTGTTGCTCATCTGGATAATGTGGTGGTAGCGTGTCTGCCTCACCTTCAGAAGGTCGTGAATTCGAATCTCGCTTAGGGTGAGTTCTCCGGATAAGGTTTTTTCGGGGTTTTCCCTGATCCTGAGAAGACGAATGTCGAGTAACTTTAAGCCCCAATGGACCTCGAGATTATTTGAGCATCATTTCACCTATTTCATTCATGGTCCGATATGACCAACCAGGTTAAATGGCGTTAAGCTACAAAAAAAAAAAAATTGTTACAGGGATTTAGAGAAAGTGATGTGAATGGAACACATCAGATTTGTTTTATAATTTTGGAAGTTAAACTCGACTACGGTCATTAATTTTCAAGTTTTTTATTAACGACATTAGACTTGTTGCATATCATGTCAAAAAGTTTATAAATGTACAAATTACTGATATGGCCACTGTTTAAATTCGGGATATAGGCTGAAATAGCTGCATCCTTCCATCATATGTGACGTGGGTTACCCCGAGGTCACGTGGTTATCAGCAAAAACCAGAGAGTCGTCATCCACTGTCATAACAAGAAAATATATAGGTTTGCATCATCAGTACGCTGAGAGCAAATTTACTGTTGATGAGCTCCAACATGGAGGCGTTCATCCGTTATTGATATTATTTGTTACGACAGTTGGCCAATTGTTAATCTGTAGCCGTAATTACGAAATCCTTCTGAGAGGTAGTCACGCTGAAACAAAAAACCTGATGTGTTCCGTTCACATGACTCTCTCTATATCTCTGCAACAAAGTATTGTTATGCATCTATTTACTTCATGCCAATCGAGATAAAAATAGCAGAAATAAGCTTATTACTTGCTTCCTTTTAAGTAGAAGCGAAACAACTGAATACCATAGTTGCTAGGTGACTGAAGTTCCTTTGTATGGACACGAGTATAAGTATTTCCAAGCTGAAACCAAAAGGAAGGAATATCTAAAAGACGATCAACTCCACGAAAAAAATGTATATAACATAAATTGTGTGCTTTAAAGTGCTCTACATTTTTTGTGTGGTAGGTTTTTCTCCATCTGTTACGGTTTAGCTGTTATGCAAAATTCCGTAAAATTCATCCAGAATAAAGTAGTCTTCAGAAGCTATTCCCAAAAAATTCAAGATATACATTTTATTTCTCTTTAATATAAAATGTTTTAATCAAAAGCTTAGAGCCATTTTTAAGAAAATAAAAATGTTGTAAAAAAGTTCCATGTAAAGGGTAGTTTGGGGTGTGGGGATTTTCTTGAAAATCTTCGTGTCGCATCTTTGGAAGATACCAAACTTAATACCCAGTTTGGTATTTAACGGTCTTTACGTTTTTGAGCTAAGCTGCCCACAGACACACACACGCACACACACGCACATAGACACACACACACTCGGACATTGAATAAAAATACTTTTTTTTTAATTCAGGTGGTCTCAAAGCATACATTTCCTGTAAAATCTCGGTATGGAATTTTTGGGTGGAGTACAATACCTTCTCTATACACTATATACGTAGTACGTGTAGAGAAAGTAAAAACCTATTCTTCTATCTATTTCAAGTTAATCGAGACTAACCTTAGCAGAAATGGTCTTATTACTTGCTTTCTTGTAAGTAGAAGGGAAATAAGAGGTTAATCCGACAACCAAAATATTTTAAAATGTGGTTACTATGGAACTGAAATCCGTTTCCATGAAAGAAATGTATGTCATAAATTGTGTGTTTTAACGAGATCTACAGTTTTTGTGGGGCAAGTTTTTGTTTGTCTCTTACGGTTATTCCAAATTGATCAAAATTCATCCAGAATAAACAGGTCTTCAGAAGCTATTCCCAGAAAATTCAAGATATACATTTTATTTGTGATGGACATGGCCTTAATATGTGGTATTTTAATCAAAATCGTTTGCCATTTTTGAGAAAATTGAATTTTCATGTAATGGGTAGCTGGGGGTGGAGGGATAATTTTTGCTTTTTGTTTTTTTGTGTTTGTTTGTTGAAAATCTTTGTGTCCCATCATTTGAAGATACTAAAATTAAATGCCAAGTTTGGTATTCAACGGTCTTTTTTTTTTTACCTATGCTGTCCACAGGCATACACGCTGACTTTTTTCTAAAAATGCTTTGTTTTGAATTCAGGGGAACCAAATCATGTATTTCCGGTGAAATCTCGGTATCGAATTTTTGGGTGCATTACAATACCTTCTCTATACATTATGTACATAGTGCATGTAGAGAAAGTAAAAGTCTGGTGTGTTCCATTCACATGATTTTCTCTAGTTATTCTGTAACGAATGTTCTAACAAAACAATATTCTATTTACTTCTTTTGTGTTATTAATTATTTCGTTATAAGTGGAACGGAAATAAAGGGAGTATACACCGGCTAAGCGGTAGCCAAATCCTTTAATAGCAGGTTCCTCTATGATTAAAATTCTGTTCTCTATTCATTGTCAGGGGTAAAGCTAAAGAAAAACGCATGACAAATTCCTGTGAGAGAAATACAGTATTTTAAATTGCAAACAAATAACAAGGCATATCTCGGAAAACGATAACTTACAAAAATGCATATGACATAAATTGTGTGTTTTAACAAGATCTACATTGTTTCTGGAGTAAGTTTTGGTCTATTTCTTACGGTTGACCAGTCATTTAAAATGAAGAGGAGTTGAGAGGGTATTTCTAGAAAATTCAAGATGCAGATCGCGCACCAGCTCATGACGAATACCATTTTCAAATCAGAGATTAGGTGCGAGTCACTTACTCACCTTTACTGTATATTCTCGAAACGTAACCATAAGGAAGCAGAGCTGTTTGTTATAGTAACATAAACTATTTGCTGACTTGTTTATCAAGGGTAGGCTAGCTCACTGTATCGTCACTAAAGGTCATTCGTCTAGAAGGAACGAGCAGCCTATAACAAACTATTTGCTGACCTGCTTATCAACTGTAGACTAGCTCACTGTATCTTCACTAAAGGTCATTCGTCTAGAAGGAACGAGCAGCATGTAACATAAACTATTTGCTGACCTGTTTATCAAGGGCACGCTAGCTCACTGTATCTTCACCAAAGGTCATTCGTCTAGAAGGAACGAGCAGCCTGTAACAAACTATTTGCTGACCTGCTTATCAACTGTAGACTAGCTCACTGTATCTTCACTAAAGGTCATTCGTCTAGAAGGAACGAGCAGCATGTAACATAAACTATTTGCTGACCTATTTATCAAGGGTAAGCTAGCTCACTGTATTTTCACTAAAGGTCATTCGTCTAGAAGGAACGAGCAGCCTGTAACATAAACTATTTGCTGACCTGTTTATCAAGGGTAGGCTAGCTCACTGAATCCTCGCTAAAGATCATTGCCTAGAAGGAACGAGCAGCCTGTACACATTTTGTTTGTCATGTAAATATATTTACACTACCTCCGTGGTCGAGTGGCCATTGAGCTAACTTCTCACCGGGAGGTCCCGGGTTCAATTCCCGGCTGGTGAGGGAAATTTTTCTTTAACCCGAATTATAGCCTATTCTGTAAGTGTGAATATGAGTTTGTGCTTAGTGATATAAAATGATTAATGCGAGTAACCTACAGCTAATATTCACGAAGTTAAAACATTAAGAAGTTAAAAGTCCTCGGTATGGCCATAACAGTTAAAGGGAACTATACAAACGAAACAACAATATATATAATATAAAATATCCCAATCAATATCGTTAGGGCCTTTTTTAGAAAATCAACATCTTCGAAAACATTTTCCATATGAACGGTAGTTTTGGAATATGGGAATTTTCTTGATAACATTCGTACAGTATCCTTGGAAGATGCTGAACTTAAATATCGAGTTTGGTATTAAGTCGACTTTTCGTTTTCGAGATATTCCTCACACAGACACACACACATGGGCATTTTTCTAAAAATGCTTTTTTATGTACTCGGGGGACCTCGAAATATATATTTTCGGTGAAATCTCGGTATCAACTTTTTGGATGGAATACAGTACCTTCTCTATCAACTATGTACATTGTACGTATAGAGAAAGTAAACAAGTGAGCCTCAAGACGTTTGGATTTCACCAGTTAGGCATGCTGGACAGCTTCTGGTTAAATATTTTAGAAAATAACCTGTCAGAGATGCTATCATGAAGGCGGTTATAATTAAGTTAGGGATTAAGTGATTTCGAAGAAGACGAAGAGAATATCCTTTAAGATATTGTTGTTCCATTGATTTAATGAACTTCACTTGTAGGCACCATCAAGGTGCGATTTTAGTGTTTAAAGGACATTTATTTGTTCCTGCGTATAGATTTACCATCTACTACGTCTGGCAACAACGCTCTGCGCGAGCATTCACCAGAATTTAACTTTGCATTTGGTAGCTACTGCTTTCGTTATAGCCTAGCAAGTATTTTTACTTCTCTAGCCCCATGTGTACAATGTACATAGGGATAGAGAAGGTATTGTAATGCACCTAAAAAACCGATACCAAGATTTCACCGGAAATATATGTTTTGGGGTCCCCTGAGTCCGGGAAAAACATTTTTAAAAAAAGGTCCGTGTGTGTGTGACTGTGGACAGCATAGCCCAAAAACGAAAATACCGTTAAATACCAAACTTGGTATTTAGGTTAAGTATCTTCCAAGGATGCGACATGAGGACTTCCAAAAAAGAAAAATCCCCCACCACAAACTGCTTTACATGGAAAAAAATTCGAACATTTTGATTTTCTTATAAGTGTCTGTAACGATTTTGATTAAAATCCCGTATACTAAAACTATTTATGTGCGAAATAAAACTCATATCTCTTATTTTTGGGGAATATCCTCTGAAGACCTCTTTATTCTGGATGAATTTTGCCAAATTTTGCTTAACTGCTAAACCGCAAGAGATAAAAAAAAAACAAAAAAAAAACTCACTACACAAAAAATGCACATCATGACTAAACTCACAATTTATGTCTTTTACGTTTTTGTTGTGGAGGTAACCGTTTCCGAGATATTCCTTGTTATTGGTACAATTGTGAAGTCTTAAAGTTTTCTCCGACAGGAAGTGTCCGTTTTTCTTTTGTTCTTCTTCTGGCCAAACAAAGAAGTGATTTGCAATGACAATCGCATAACGTTAGCTTTTAAAACATCTGACAATCATTTTAGCATAATGCATTCCTTATTCCCTTCTACTTATAAGGAACTAAGTAATAATATTCTGCTAATATTTATCTTGATTAGCATTGTGTACAAAGAAGAATAATCTTTTGTAGGAGGTTTGTAGAGCAGATAGAGAAAATCATGTGAGTGTAACACATCAGATTTTTCAGAACATGATGAACGTGCCCCACTCTTCTTCCAAAGTCTTTAAAGTTTGTTTTGAGGTTGGACACCAATCATCGCTGTTGCCAAGACTCCACTTGCTGGTCCCTTAACTGAGGTGCGATTTTCGACTTGCATAAGTATCTCCAGGAAACAGATTTTACTCCGTTGCCTCTGCCCGTAGTATAGGTTGGATATTGTCCTGTGATAGTTGATAGAGAAGGTACTGCATTCCATGGAGTGGTCCGTTTGAGGGCCATCATGTTTTGGTGAAAACATTACAGACTGCTCTCAGCATGTTATTTCTTCGTCGTAGTTTTGGCAACCATTGTTGGTTAACTAATTATTTTGTATTCGTTAATTTTGTAACCACAATTGGGTAAAAAGCTACTTTGTATTCCTTAATGTTGTAGCCGTTAATGAATAACCAGCTTCTGTCCATTGCCATCGCTTCAGTAACCTTTATATTAAGGTAACTGTTATGTTTAGACTTCTCTTTTATAGTTTATGGCCCTCTTTTACTACTACGTTTAGCCCTTGGACATGGTTGTGGTTTGGTTGCACTTAAACTGGAAAATGTTATTGCATACTGAGTTTCACTGGGACCTCCCCCTTCCCAAGCAATATTGGTCCTTCACTCTACGAAAGATATCGGTATATGTACAGTTTATTCTGAAAGTACGAAGTCCAATACAAAGCTTTCTGCCTCTGATAAATTCAGAAAATGTAAATCATTCAATGTTTGTCCACGCATGTAAATCACACATGAAACTGGTTATCTCAACTTACAGATTTGTTATTTTGTTCGTTATACATTCTGTTTATACTTCTGTGCCCATTTATCCCCGTATGGGGAGGTTGCGAATCCTTCAGTTGCTCCAGTGTGACCAGGCACTAGAAGCACATTGGGCCGAATAATTGAGCTCCTCTAAAGAGGGAGCTATTCAAATTGGGTTGTACTCGGCGTGGCAATGGAGCGGTGATGTCTGTGCGAGTTGTAAGACGTCTTAATGACATCCGACCACTAACCTGGAGAGCTTAGTAGACAGAAGCTGGTAACTGTCTTTGGTAGTTGGCCCTCTATCGGACTGGCGCGCCTAAGAGGCTAATCCACATCCTTCCTTGCGTCAGCAAAGGAGCCAGTGTATAAAATGGCCTAGTAGTAATACACACGGATTATACAGTTTTAATTTAGGACATATTCGCCTCTCAGATGGCGCACATGTATTACAGCAGTTTTTGTTTATGCCTTGAAGAGAGAGAAGGGAGGGAAGCCAGACTCACAGAAGTCAGTATGGAGGGGATGGATGGTAAGCCCCTAGATGTGACCTTGAACCACCTGTTCGAACTGAAAGTACTATACTTCTCGGGAGGACTGTCACATACGAGTTATCAGGTGACTGTTAATATGTGCCCATCTACACCTAAAGTTCAAACTAAGCAGCGCACGTGACTTCCGGACTTCTGCCTCTTCCCTCACAGCTCGCTTATAAACAACGTGGCCAGTATAATATAACAACCTAATCACCTGTCTGAAGCTGGAGCTACGTTCTTACGTTCTCTACGTGTACTATGTACGTATAGAGAAGGTTTTGCATTCCACCCCAAATTCGATACCGAGATTTCACAGGAAATAGACGTTTTAAGGTCCCCTATATAAAAAAAAACAATTTTCTAAAAAGGTCAGCGTGTGTATGTGTTCGTGTGACTGTGAACACGATAACAGATGTCAGTAAAATACCAAACTTGGTATATAAGGTTAGTACCTGCCAAGGATGCGACATGAAGATTTTGAGGAAAATCCCCTCACCACAAACTGCAGTTTACATGAAAAAATGTTTCCAAAATTTTGATTTTCTCTAAAATGGCTCTAATGATTTTGATTAAATTACTGTATGTTAAAGATATTTATACGCCAAATAACAAGTTTATTTTGAATTGTTTGGCAATATCCTCTGAAGATCACTTTATTCTGGATGGATTTTGCTGGACTTGAACTAGGAAACCGTAAGAGATACACAATAACTTGCACCGCAAAATATGTAGATCTCGTTGAAACACACAATTTATGTCATATACGCTTTTTTCGTGGAGTTGTCCATTTTTAAGATATTCCTTGTTAATGGTTTCAGTTTGTAAAATACTTAAAACCTTTCACATACGAGAATTTGCCAACTCCTAGCAATGCAAAGAAATGGAGTTCATCCACATGGCAAAAGGCTTTTCGTTTTAGCTTGTGAATTCCCTTATATTTGTTCTACTTACAAGAAAGCATTTGTGCTAATGTTTATCTCGATTAGCATGAAGTAGATAGAAGAATGAGCTTTTTAACAATAATATAATACAGAAAGTCATGTGATTGGAACACATTAGATTTTTACTTTCTCTACATGTACTATGTACATAGTGTATAGAGAAAGTATTGTAATGCACCCAAAAATTCGATACCGAGATTTTACCGGAAAAAACAATTTTGGGTCCCCTTGAATAAAAAAAAGCGTATTATTAAAAAGAGGTCTGTGTGTGTATGTGTGTGTATCTGTGTGTGTGTGTATGTGTGTGTAGACAGTATAGCTCAAAAACGAAAAGACCGTTGAATGCCAAACTTGGTATTTAAGTTTGATATCTTCCAAGGTTGCAAGACAAAGATTTTCAAGAAAACCTCCCCTCCCCCAACTACCCTTTGCATGGAACTTTTTTCGAAAATGTTTATTCTGTCAAAAATGGTTATAACAATTATGATTAAAATATCGTATATTAAAGAACAAAAATCTGATGTGTTCCATTCACATGACTTTCTCTATATCACTGCAACAAATTATTCTATTTACTTCATCTAATGGAGCAAAAATTAGCAGAAATAGTCTTATTACTTGCTTCCTTGTTAGTAGAAGCGAAATAAGGGGGTACCATAGGTTAAAGTGATAGTCAAAAGCTGGTTGCTCTGCAACTGAAGTTCCTTTGTTTGTATGGACACGAGTTCACAAAGTGCTGTATGAGAAAAGTATAAGTTTTTATAGCTGAAACCAAAAACAAGGAATATCTCTAAAACAATCAACTCCACGAAAAAACTGTATGTAACATAAATTGTGTGTTTTAAGGTGCTCTACATTTTGTGTCTGGTAAGTTTTTGTCCATCTCTTACGGTTTAGCAGTTATGCAAAATTCTGTAAAATTGACCCAGAATAAAGTAGTCTTCAGAGGCTATTCCCAAAAAATTCAAAATAAGCATTTTATTTGTCCGGTAAATATATTTAATATACGATATTTTAATCAAAATCGTTAGCCATTTTTTAGAAAATAAAACATTTCGAAAAAATTTCCATGTAAAGGGTAGTTGGGGGTGGGGGAAGTGTTCTCAAAATCTTCCGGTCGCATCCCTGGAAGATACTAAACTTAAATAACAAGTTTGGTATTTTACCGACTTTTCGTTTTTGAGTTATCGTGTTCACAGGCACACGGACACACACGGACCTTTTTCTGAAAATACTATTGTTTGGATACAGGGGACCCTAAAACATATATTTCCGGTGAAATCTCGATATCGAATTTTTTGTTGGAGTTCAATACCTTCTCTATACACTATGTACATAGCACGTATAGAGAAAGTAATACGTTTTTTAATAATAATTTATTACAGATATGTAGAGGAAGTCATGTGTGTGGAACACATCAGATTTTTTCTATCCTTCCCTGAAAGAGAGCAGAAAGAACTGCAAGAGTATAGGTTCGACTCCCGTGTTAGGAATTTCTCCACTTTTGGATTAGGAAACGCGTTGATAGCAAAACATTTGAACAGGAAATCGATATACCGTTTTCATCTTGCGACCTGCAACATTAATTGCCTCCTATGAATCAAACTCGAATATTTCTACCTTTACAAAATGGTTTGTAGGATTCCAACTTGTTCAGCTAAGAGACGCAGGATGAGTAGGAGTTGGGGGGAGAAGCACCCCGAACCTATACCATAATTAATGAGGCTATTTTAATCAAACATTACGCAGCGACTATTCCAGCGCCATAATTTTGAGTAAGAGGTAATTACTAACGGAGGTTTCCAGTTGGCAAAATGCCGACAATCATTTGCACGAAAAGGTACCGCAATCAAAGCACCTTTCTATCTTCTCTTAACCCTATTATGTATCTTTTACTTCTCAGATTTATCGCTTCCTAATAATAGATTTTGCAAGCTTAGCACACATTTATCAATATTTGAAATTACAATAAAATTGGACATTCTCGGTGTTGATTAATACACATGACTTCACAGGATAGCAACCGAGTTAGATTGGAATCTGAGAAATCCAAGCTTTCGACCATCTTGTCTATCTGATGAAAACCATAGCCAAAATGGTCGCAAGCTTGGATTTCTTTGATTCCAATCTAACTCGGTTGTTATCTCGTGAAGTTATCTGTGGTATTTATTGAGTTGGCAGTCGAAACCCTTAAAGATTAACGCTTCAAAAGCTGTGAGAATAATCTGAAATGCTTTATTCACATCAGCTTCAATACTTCTACAAATGGTATCTAATTCTTATTAATCGAAATACATGTTCTAGAACTTTTACATACTTCATTATGGACATAAGAATTCTAAAATATTTTAAAATCTGATGTGTTCCATTCACATGACTTTCTCTACTTCGCTGTAACAAATAATTGAGGACCGATTTAACCAAACTCAACAAACGCCATTTTAAAAATTTTACAGGAAACGATTTTTTTATATTTTACTCTGAGGCTTTTGATATAGTAACTCCGGGAAAAAATGTTGGTGTTTCTCTTTTTGAGATGCATTTACTTTTGTTATTTTATTTATTTGCAAAAAAATACGACAAAATCTCAACATATCCATTTTTTGAAATGCAATAAACTTAAAATATTTAACAATTATTTTTAAAAAACATATCCTTGTACCTATTTTATAGCAATCAAGATAAAATTTAGCATGTACCTATTTTATAGCAATCAAGATAAAATTTAGCATAAATTGTCTTTAATTACTTGCTTCCTTGTTAGTAGAAAGTAAATAAGGGAATACACTAATTAAAACGATAGTCAAATCTTTTAAAAGCCGGTTGCCATGTAAATAACACCCGTTTATCTATAGGGCCGAGAGTTTACAACTTTCCCTCTGAGAAAACTTTAAGTATTTTAAATCTAAAACAAATAAAAAGGAATATCTCAGAAATGGTCAATTCAACGAAAAAAAGTCTATGCTATAAATTGTGACTTTTTTTCTGAAAATCTTCGTGTTGCATCCTTGGAAGATACTAAACTTAAGTGCTGCGTTTGGCATTTTACCGACTTTTCATTTTTGAATCAGTGGTCACAGACACACAGATACACGCCTGGGTAGTGTGGTGGTTGCGTGTCTGCCTACCATTCGAAAGATCGTGAGTTCGAATCTCGCTTCCCGCCTGCGGTGCCATTAGTAGTTAAAGCGGGCGTTAAACACTACCAAAAAAAAAAAAAAAAAGAATCTCGCTTAGAGTGAGTTACCCGGATAAGGTTTTTTTCGAGGTTTCCCCTTATTCTGAGAAGACGAGTGTCAAGTCACTTTAAGCTCCATGGACCTCGAGGTCATTTGAGCATGATTTCAGCAATTTCATTCATCGTTCGATATGACCAAACTAGGTTAAAGGACCTTAAACTAAAAAAAGATACTCACACGGACATTTTCTCAAAATAGTTTTCTTTTTGGTTACAGGAGACCCAAAAACGTGTATTTCCGGTGAAATCACGGTATCTAATTTTTGGGCGGAATGCAATAACTTCTCTATATACTATGTATATAGTACGTGTAGAGAAACCAAAAATCTGATGTGTTTTCTTTGCATGACCTTCTCTACAACAATGTATAAAATTGTTCTTACAAAAGCGTATTCTTCTATCTACTTCAAAATAATCGAGAGATATTCAACAGAAATGGATTTACCATTTAGTTTCTTGTAAGTAGAAGAGAATTCAGGGAATACACTTGGCTAAAGCAATAGTCAAAATTTTTAAAAGCTGGTTGCTGTGTGATTGAAATTTCTGAAACCAATAACCAAGAATATATCAGAAACCGTCAGCTCTGCAAAAAACGGATATGACATAAATTATATGTTCTGACGAGGTTCACAGTTTTTGTTTTGTAAGCTTTTATCTATTTCTTACGGTTTATTTGTTATACAAATGTTATGCCAAAGTTACACGAATGAAGAGATCCTCAGAGGCTATTAAGAGAAAATCCAAGATATATATCTCGTTTGTCACGAAAATATCTTAAACATATGTCATTTTAATAAAAAACATTAATGCTATTTTTGAGAAAATCCAAATTTTCGAAAACTTTTTCATCAAAGGGTAGTTTGGATCCCTTTTTCTAGATTCAGGTGACCTCAAAACATGTATTTCCGGTGAAGTCTTGCTAACGAATTTTACACTCTCTAAAGCGATTCCCAATATTTGAACAGCTATTAGCATTATTTTTACTTTATCGCTTATGTACAAATATAAACATTAAATAAACTAAGAATGTGTATAAAAATCCTGTTATCTAATTTTTAAACCGAGAGCTAATATGCCAATTTTTTAAAAATATTCTATATTCATACAACATATATTTATTGTTTACAGACTATTTGTAAGTTAAAATAAAAATATACAGCGTAAAATAAAAATAATAAATTATAATAGACTACATATATAACAAAAACTAGTGATATAAGTAAAATGAAATAATACATATATTTCAGCATTTGCATGATCTAATATAAATAAGTAAGCAATAAAACACAAATGCAAGTTAAAAACTAAACAAATCACATAATACACACAAACACATCACAAACATAAACATTTTAATACCAAACTTTATCTTCAACTTCACTATAACTAATTCTTCTATTGCATTACATCACTACACTACCACAAACAAATATGTAAATTTAATTTAAAATTTTAATACCTTTCATCAATTTATATTACCATTTCTACAGTTTTGTTATTACATTCATTAAATTATAATTTTATTGTTACAATTTATTTCACTATTATTAATCTAACTTCTTATACTTCTAAATGTTATATTTTTTAAATACTTTTATTATTTTACACCAAATATATATACATATATATTATTAAAGCTACCCATTTTACTGTGTCCAGTAATAAACAACTGGTATCCAGTTATTTTTATTTTTTTATATCAATATATTATTAACTACACGTACTCGGGGGCAAATATCAGTAACTAAACTAAATAATGAATAACATAAAGGAGAAATACAGAAACTATTTCTATGTTTCCATATGAAAATATTTAATAGAACTCATTAACCATGTTTGTTGACCTAAAAGTATATAGAAGATAGAGAAGGTATTGTATTTCACTCAAGTTATACACAAGTTTCGACGGAAATACATTTTTGGGGACCCTCGAACACAAAATAAAAGTATTTTTAGAAAAGCTCGCGCGCGCGCGTGTGTGTGTGTCTGTGTCTTGGATAGTATAACTCAAAGTCGAAAAGTTTTTGCAATTTAAAGTTAAGTGTCTTACAAAAATACGACACGAAGATTTTCACGACTATCCTCCACCCAAATACCATTTACATGGAACATTTTACGAAGATTTTGATTTTCTCAAAAATTGTTCAAAGGAGTTTGATGAAATTAAATTTAGTATTTTTATCACACTGCAACTCTTGCCCCTTTCAGTGTCCCATTCTGTACTGGGCTGCCCAATTTTACTCACAAGCCTCTTTATCAGACTTGAGGTTCTTTTACGACCCGGAACCAACGATTTCATTTCCCATCCGAAGGAAGCCATATTAAGGATTTTTACGCCCGAAAAATATTCATCGTCCACATGGTTTGTACCCGCGATCTTGGGAACAGGATACCCCAAATAGTAGCGAGGATATGGTATTGGATCCAAAAATTCCATTCCGAGATTGCATTGGAATGTTTTCAGAACCCCTAAATTCAAAAACAAAGCAAAAAAAAATGATAAAATGAGGACTGAGTGTGTCTCGGGATGAATTGGATTGGTTGGTGAATTGAGTAAAATAAAACAAAAGCGCTTCCTCCCAAAAAAGGAACACACGCGCGCGTGCGTGTGCGTGTGTGTGTGTGTGCGCGCGCGCGTGCGTCTGTGTGTCTGTGTGTCTGTGAACAGGAAAACTCAAAAAAGGAAATTCCTTTAAATACCAAACTTGACATTCCAGTTCAGCATCTTCCAAAGATGCGACACGAAGATTTTTAAGAAAATCCCACCCATAACTACCATATACACGGAAAAAGTTTCGAAAATTTTGATTTTCTCAAAAATGGCTCTAACGATTTTGATTAAAAGCTCTTATATTTAAGATATTTGCATCACAAATGAACTGTATATCCTGAATTTTCTAAGAAGACTGCTTTATTTTGGATTAATGTTTTGGAATTTTGCATAACTGGTAAACCGTAAGCGACAGACAAAAGCTTAGTTAACAGAAAATGTAGATTTCGTTAAAACACACAATTTATGTTATATACATTATTTTCGTGGAGTTGATCGTTTTTGAGATATTCTTTGTTATTGATTTATGCTTTAAAGCACTTATACTCTTCTCATATATTAATTTGTCAACTCCTGTCCATACAAACAAAGGAATTTCAGTCACATAGCAACCAGTTTTTGACTGTCACTTTAATCTATGGTACTCCCTAATTTCCCTTCTACTTACAAGGAAACAAGTAATAATTCATTTCTTGCTGTTTTTTTTTTCTCGATTACTATTAAGTAAATAGCAAATAAACTTTTTAGCAATAATTTATTGCATAGATGTAGAGAAAGGCATATGAATGTAACACATCTTCTCCCACATAAATGCTACTACAGGTCTGAAAATTTTCCACAGCAAACTTAAGAATGTGTGCAATAAAATAATGTATTGGAATTTTGTCAGAGTTTAGTTTTAAAACAATAATTAAGGTAATCAATTCTGCTTTTTCTCTTTTTAATTACTTTGTGACATTTTAATGAAACCTACTAAATATGGGAAATTTCCAATGAAACAGGAACTTTGAATACGATATCTGTTGGATAAAGTAGATTTTGAATTTTGTGAAAAATTGTTTCAAAACGACACCAAACGAAGATGTGGTCCTTGTTGGCCATACCGTACAAGATACGTGAATATAATTTTCAGCTCTAAATTCGCAACATACAGAAACAGCCATAAAATCACCATGGATTAGGCAGTCGTACATAACCAAATGGCACGTGCCTAGCCCACTCCAAGAGAGATGCCGGTTGGTAGCGTGGTATAGGCGTGGTATGATAGACCCGCCGGCGCAGGACAGTTCACCTTAGTAATGTAAAACATAACATGTGGATTTTGTTATGTGTTTCGTACATGTTCTGAGGTTGTTTACGTGGCGTATAACAACTGTTGTTCCTACGCTGCCTAATCCCAAATGTGTGCGATTCCTTTGTTTGTATGGACACGAGTTCACAAAGTCCTGTATGAGAAAAGTATAAGTTTTTATAGCTGAAACCAAAAACAAGGAATATCTAAAAAAACAATCAACTTCAGGAAACAAATGTATATAACATAAATTGTTCTTCAGAGGCTGTTCCCAGAAAATTCAAAATATACATTTTATATTTCAGATAAATATCTTTAATATACGATATTTTAATCGAAATCGTTAGAGCCATTTTTTAGCAAATCAAAATTTTCTAAAAAAGTTCCATGTAAGGGGTAGTTGGGGGTGGGGGAATTTTTCTAAAAATATTCGTGTCGTATCCCTGGAAGATACTAAACGTAAATACCAAGTTTGGTATTTTACCGACTTTTCGTTTTTGAGTTATCGTGTTCACAGACACATGGACACACACACACACGGACCTTTTTCTGGTAATACTTTTTTTGGATACAGGAGACCCTAAAACATATATATCCGGTCAAATCTCGGTATCGAATTTTTTGTACATAGCACGTATAGAGAAAGTAAAAATCAAAGCTCTAGCGCTAATGTTATAGAACATGACCTCTAGCACGTAGAGCCTGTAAAACGGATTTCAGAAACAGACTGTTGACGAGATAACCACTCTAGCCGTGCTGGGTACATGCATAGAATCGCTTTCACATCAAATGGAAGCGTAGTTCATGAACATTGCACGACATTTAGAGCTAAGCGTATTCAATTAGGATATGTGAAATTAGACATGCACATTGTATAATCTAATTAACGTCTGCAAGAGATATACTGGTCTGCACTGGAGACTAAGAGAGGAAGGCCACATACTCTATAAAATTACGTTTTGGTTAACTTACTCAAAAGCCTCAACTCTCTGTGAATATTTTAAATTTTAATATGTTATTACTTTCTCTACACGTACTAGAGAAGGTATTGTAATGCACCCAAAAATTTCACCGGAAATACAGGTTTTGGGTCCCTCTGATTCCAAAAATAAGTACTTTTAGAAACATTTCCGTGTGTGCGTATATGTGTGTGTCAAACTTGCTACTTAAGTTTATTATCGTCCAAGAATGCGACACGAAGATTTTCAAGAAAATACTCCCACCCCCAACTTACCTTTATATGAAGAACATTATGAAAATTTTGTTTTTCTCAGAAATAAAATGTTGAATTTTTAGGAAACAGTCTCTGAGTCCTCTTTATTCTGAATGAATTTTACTGAATTTTGTATTCTACACAGAAGATGTAGATCTCATAAAAACACATAATTTATCACATACGTTTTTCTGTAGAGTTGACTGTTTCCGAGATATTTCTTGTTATTGGTTTCAATTTTAAACTGTGTTAACACTTCTCAACAGGAAGCTTCATTTAAATCCGTCTCTCTTGTTTTACTGCAGCGGACCGAACTTGTGTTGTATCACATAGCAACCAGATTATAAAAGATTTGTCTCTCACAAGCGTATCGCTTTCCAGCCAGATTTATTTTCGATTTAAAATACTTTTGAAAACTGACGCAATAGAATGCATATTTGCCTTAAAAAGTTGGTCTTACCAGATGTCTCATTGGTAGCTCGGTTGTCTAAGCTTCTAAAACACTGAACATCACAGATCAAGACTACAATGTAACAGGTTAACCTAGGTTGGAATCCTCGCTATAATGATACTTTGATAAAGGAAGGGACGGACCCAGGGAAAATAAACACCGTTTGGCACATCTAAGTGTTGACTGCTTCTCGGTAACATGAAAAAATCTAATGTGTTCCATTCACATGCCTTTCTCTACCTCTCTGCAACAAATTATTGTTAAAAAGCTTGTGCGTCCTTTTACTTCATGCTGATCGAGTAAAAATTAGCAGAAACAGTCTTCAAACTTGTTTCCTTGTAAGTAGAAGCGAAATAAGGGAGTGACATAGGTTAAAGCCACTGTCAAACGTTGGTTGCTATGTCACTGAAGTTCCTTTACTATGAGAAAAATCTGATGTGTACCATTCACATGACTTTCTCTACATGTCTGCAACAAATTATTCTTAAAAAGCTTATACTTCTATTTACTTCGTGATAATCGGAAAACATGGCAGAAATAGTCTTATTACTTGCTTCCTGGTAAGTAGAAGCGAAATAAGAGGGTACCATAGGTTAAAGTGATAGTCAAAAGCTGGTTGCTATGTCATTGAAGTTCCTTTGTTTGTATGGACAGGAGTTGACAAATTCCTATATGAGAAAAGTATACGTTTTTCAAAGCTGAAACCAAAAATTGGAATATCAAAAAAATAATCAACTACGCGGAAAAAATGTATATAACATAAATAATGTGTTTTAACGACCTCTACATTTTTTGGGTGGTAAGTTTTTATGCATCTCTTACGGTTTAGCACTTATGCAAAATTCCGTAAAATTCATCTTGAATAAAGTAGTCTTCAGAGGCTATTCCCCAAAATTTAAAAATATGCATGTTGTGTAAATATCTTTAATATACTGTATTTTAATCAAAACTATTAGAGTTATTTTTGAGAAAATCAAACATTTTGAAAAGTATTCCATGTAACGGGTAGTTTGTGGTGTGGGAATTTTCTAGAAAATCTTCGTGTCGCATCCTTGGAAGATATGAACTTATATTCCACGTTTGGTATTTCTGTTTTTGAGCTATGCTGTCCACAGACAGACACACACATGGACATTTTTCTAAACAATCTGATGTGTTCCATTTACAAGACTTTCTCTACATCTCTGTAACAAATTATTGTTACTAAGCTTATTCTTCTATCTACTTCATGATAATTGAGATAAAAATTAACAGAAACTGTTATTACTTAGTTCCGTGTAAGTAGAAGGGAAATAAGGGCATACACATGGTTAAAGCGATAGTCAAATGTTTTAAAATGTGGTTGCTATGGGACTGAAATCCGTTCCTTTTCGTGGCCAGCAGTTGACAAGTTCCTGTATGACAAAAGTTTGAGTGTTCAAAAACTCAAACCAATAACAAGGAAGGCGGTCAACTCCACGAAAATATGTATATATAATAAATTGTGTGTTTTAAACAGATGTACATGTTCCTGTAGTAAGTTTATGTGTATCTCCTTCGGTTTATCTGTTAGGCAAACTTTATCAAAATTCATCCATAATGAACATGTTTTCAGAAGATATTCCCAGAAAATTCAAGATATTTATACAATATATTTGTCAGGTAAATATGTTTAATACACATTACTTTAATCAAAAACGTTACAGCCATTTTTGAGAAAATCAAAATTTTCGAAAATTTTTCCACGTAAAGGATAGTTGAGGGTTCGAGGATTTTCTTCAAAATCTTTTTGTTGCATCCTTGAAGATACCAAACTTAAATACAAAATTTGGTATGTAACTGTCTTTTAGTTTTTAGGCTATACTATCTAAAAATGCATTTACGAAACTTTTTCTATTTATTTATTTTTTTGGATTCAAGAGGTCTCAAAAATGCTATTCCAGGGGAAATCTCACATTAAATATGTATTTTTTGACCCCTGAATCCAAAAAAGCATTTAGAAAAAAGTCCGTATGTGTCTGTGAACAGCAGAGCTCAAAAACGAAAGTCTTGGTATTTAAGTTCAGTATCTTCCAAGGATGCGACACGAAGATTTTCAAGAAAATCCCCCACCCCCAACCGCCCTTTACAAGGAAAAACTTTCGAAAATTTTTATTTTCTCAAAAATGGCTCTAACGATTTTTATGAAAATATCGCATATTAAAGACATTTACCGGACAAATAATTGTTTAATTACTTCGTGCTAATCGAGAATAATATTAGTAAGTAGAAGGGAAATACACTCGGCTAAAACGATATTCAAATCATGTAAAAGCTTATTAAATAAATGTTTATGATAAAATAGAGGTCGTTTTATTTATATTGTTTAGCGCCCGCTTTTACTACATATGGCATGACACTGATGATACATGGAATGGTGGTGGGGGAAACCCGTCCTTGCGCCGCTTTGTCCACCACAAATTTTACATGTGGTTGCCTGGGATCGAACCCGGGCCGCCTTGGTGAGAGGCGAGTCGTGTAACGGCGCGGCGTTATCCAGATGATTGTAATAACATCCGCCGATCAAAAGTGACATATCTACCAGGAATATACCTCATACTGATAACAGACTGTTGAAACACGCTAATTATTACAAAGAGTTCTATTTATGGACTTTTTAACTGCTGCGGTTCTCAGCGTCCCATTTTATATGCGTGTGAAAGATGCTTAATTTTGCTCAGAGGCCTCTTGATACACTAGTACTAGATTTTTGAGCCCGAAAATAATCCACCAGCCTCCGTCAAGTTTAAACCCGCGATCTTGAGAATCAGAGACCAGCATGCTAATTTTGTAATACTAATACAAACACGGACTACTATATTTCTGAGACAGGCTGTTTTGTGAAGCAAGTGTTCGTATTTCCAGAACCTTAAAGGCTATGATTCCAAATATTGCTTGAACAGAATCTGGGAAAGAGATTCCGTATTAATATTATATCAATATTATATATACTAATCAATTTTATTCCATTAATTTGAAGAATCAATGTGAATGAGAGCGAGTAACTCAAGTTTCCAAGGCAGCTACCCTAAAAGTATCATCCCCGTGTATAAAGCAGACGCGTTTGATGATCAGTGTACGAACAGAATATATCGCGTTCTAACAAGGATTGCTCGACCTAATTCAAGTGAATCATGTTCATACCTTGATTACCAAGTCCACTGTGACTTCTATGCATTATGTTTAACGTTTCGTCTGGATTAACCTCACAAAGTAGGTCGATCCAACTACAAACATTTTATAAAGACCGCACTAAAGAGATAATCATTCTTAACTGCTTTTTATTGCTCATTTACAGGCTTTAGTACTCCCCCTATCATTACATTTACGTGTAAATGAACAAAACCGAGATATTATAATACCTAAATATAGTCATTTTCCATGCATCTCCCATTAATAAAGCGGGACAGTGAAAATCTTTAACGTTTTTCTGTATTTTTACACCGTATTTGATTATTATACAATCACACTGGATAAATACACATGTGCTACCAGCTCTTGCTGACCACGTTGAAATAGTTCACATTTACTTCAGTAGATGGCAGAATCCCTATATTAGAACATTATCTTCCTTAGAGAATTTTGATGGCGGACATTTTGAAGATTTTCTAATTTGGACGGCAGCAATGAATCCGTGGATAAAGAACTTTTGATTATATTTGTGACAATAGAGTAAATTTCTTAATACATGTATAAAGAGATAGAACTACTAAGATTATAATTCGTGAACAGATTTTTTATTGAGAAGATTACTTTTCTCGATGTTGGCAGACTTGTAACGGTTTCTATCTCCTTCTTCTTGTTTCTCTAGCACCTCGATCCACCTGTGTCTTTTTGAGAGTTTAAATTGGCAGCCTGAGATTGCGCAATCATATTTCATTCTACATTATGTGCAAATTATGTGGCTTTAATACATTTAAATAAATATAGAACCAAAAAAGGAGCTACAAAGTTTTTAAATGTGGCCAACCATAAATAACCAAATAGATGCTGGAGAAGAAAAGACATGTGTGTAAAAACGGTCTAACCTTTACATTTTTAAAAATCTGATGTGTTCCATTCACATGACTTTCACTACATCTCTGCAACAAATTATTGTTAAAAAGCTTATGCTATAATTTACTTCATGCTAATCCAGAAAAAAATAGCAGAAATAGTCTTATTGCTTGCTTTCTTGTAAGTAGAAGCGAAATAAGAGAGTACCATAGGTTAAAGTGATAGTCAAAAGCTGGTTGCTATGTGACTGAAGTTCCTTTGTATGAACAGTACTTTCCAAATTCCCGTATGAGAAAAGTGTAAGTTTTTTAAAGCTGAAATCAAAAACAAGGAAATGTCTCTAAAACGATAGACTCCACGAAAAAAATGTAAATGACATAAATTGTGCATTTTATTATGATCTACATTGTTTGTGCAGTAAGTTTCTGTCTTACGGTTTAGCAGTTATGCAAAAATTCCTACAGAATACAGCAGTCCTCAGAGGCTATTTCCAGAAAACTGATGATATAAATCTTATTAGGTGTAAATACCTTTAATATACAGTATTTTAATGGAAATCGTTGGAAACATTTTTTATAAAATCAACATTTTCGAAAAAAGATCAATGTAAAGGGTAGTTGGGGTGGGGGGATTTTCATGAAAAATCCTCGTGTCGCATCCTTGGAAGATGCCAAACTTAAGTGCCAGGTTTGGTATTTAACGGTCTTTTCGTTTTTAGCTATGCTGTCCACAGACACACACACACACACAGAGAGAGAGAGAGAGAGAGAGAGAGAGAGAGAGAGAGAGAGAGAGAGAGAGAGAGAGAGAGAGAGAGAGAGACAGTCACGAAGCCTTTTCCAAAAAAGTTTTTCTTTTGATTCAGGGGGACCCAAAACATGCATTTCCTGTGAAATCTCGGTGTCGAATTTTTGGGTGCATTACAATACCTTCTCTATACATTATGTACATAGTACGTCTAGAGAAAGTAAAAAAATCTGATGTGTTCCATTCACATGACTTTCTCAGTATCTCTGTAACAACTTATTGTTAATAAGCTTATCTTTTATTTATTTCATGCTAATCGAGAAAAATTAGCAGAAATAGTCTTATTTCTTGCTTTATTGAAAGTAGAAACGAAATAAGGGAATACCATGGGTTAAAGGGAAACCCAAAAGCTGGTTGCTATGTGACTGATGTTCCCTTGTTTGTATGGACAGGAGTTGACAAATTCCTGTATGAGAAATGTATGTTTTTCAAAGCTGAAACCAAGAAAAAGGAATATCTCAAAAACGACCAATTCCATGGAAAAAATGTATATAAGATAAATTGTGTGTTTTAACGTGCTCTATATTGTTTGTGTGTTAAGTTTTTTTTAAGTTTTTTTTAAGTTTTTGTCCATCTCTTACGGTTTAGTAGTTATGCAAAATTCATCCAGAATAAAGTAGTCTTTCTGGTGAAATCTCGGAATCGAATTTTTTGGTGGAGTGCAATACCTTCTCTATACACTATGCACATAGTACGTATAGAGAAAGTAAAAAAGCATTTTCAGAAAAAGTTTCATGTGTGTGCCTGTGGGCGGCATAGCTCAAAATCGAAAACACCGTTAAATACCAAACTTGAGATTTAAGTTTGGTATCTTCCAAGAATGCGACAGGAAGATTTTCTTGAAAATCCCCCCAACTACCCTTTGCATGGAAAAACTTTCGAAAATTTTGACTGTCTCAAAAACGGCTCTAACGATTTTGATTGAAATACCGTATATTAATGATATTAATATGGCAAATAAAATGTATTCAAATTTCTGGGAATAGCCTCTAAGAAACTTTTTACTCTGGATGCATTTTGTGGAATTTTGCATTACTGGCAAACCGTAAGAGATAGACAAAGACTTAACACACAAAAATACAGAGCTCATTAAAACATGCTTTATGATATATACATTTTTTTCGTGGAATTGACCCTTTTGAGATATTCCTTGTCACTAGTTTCAGCTTTAATATACTTTTCTCATACAGGAATTTGTCAACTCCTGTCCAAACAAACAAAGGAACATCATTCACATAGTAACCGGCTAATAAGATCCTTTCTGCCAATTTTTTAGCTTTAAGTAAACAGAATAACAGGCTTTTTAACAATAATATATTTCAGATGTAGAGAAAGTCATGTGAATGGAACACATCGGAGTGTTTTTATACAGGAGACCTTAAAATGTATATTTCCGGTGAAATTTTGGTATCGAATATTTGGGTGGAATACAATACCTTCTCTATTCACTATGAAGATAGTACGTGTAGAGAAAGTAAGGATAACCTAATATTTAGTTGAATCAACAAGCTTTCATCTCCATTGTCAACATCATCCTTTTCTAGGAACGGTAGAATGACTCTGGTACCAATAGAAAGGTCAAAATTCCCTCTTTTCGCTGGTGTGTGTTCATAAACTCTATGCTTGGATTCTCAGACATTATGTGTGGAAAGCTAAACACTAACGATGTGTAACTATTATTTAAAGGGCGTAGATATGTGTGTGTCTGTGTACATAGTATACAGAGCAGGTATTGCATTGCACCCAAAAAATCGATATCGAGATTTCACCAGAAATACATATTTTAAGACTCCCTGAATATAAAAGAAGCATTTTTAGAAAAAAAAATGTCCATGTGTTTGTGTGTGTGTGTGTGTGTGTGTGTGTGTGTGAGTGTGTCTGTGGGCAGCATAGCTTAAAAACGAAAACACCGTTAAAGCCCAAACTTGGTATTTAAGTTGGATATATTTCAAGGATGCAACATGAGATTTTCAAGAAAATCCCCCCACTCCCAACTACCCTTTACATGGAACCTTTTCTAAAAAATGACTAATGATTTTGATTAAAATCGCATATATTAAATATATTTACAGGACAAATAAAAAGCATATCTTGAATTTTCTGGGAATAGCTACTGAAGACCACTTTATTTTGGATCACTTTTACAGAATTTTGTATAACTGCTAAACCATAAGAGATGGACAATAACTTACCACACAAAAAATATAGAGCACGTTAAAACACACAATTTATGTTACATACATTTTTTCGTGGAGTTGATCGTTTTTTAAATATTCCTTGTTTATGGTTCCAGCTTTGAAAAACGTATACTTTTCTCATACAGGAAGTTGTCAACTGCTGTCAATACATACAAACAAACGAATTTCAGTCATATAGCAACCAGCTTTTGGCTTTTACTTTAACCTATGGTACTCCCTTATTTCGCTCCTACTTACAAGGAAGCAAATAATAAGACTATTTTTGTTAATTTTTTCTCGAATAGCATAGAGAAGCATCTGCTTCTAGCAATAACTTATTGCAGAGATGTAGAGAAAGTAACGTGAATGGAACACATCAGATTGTTTTTTTTTTTTATTTTAATTTCAGTAATAAAACTTTGGAGTAGCTTTTTTAATATTATAAATAATTTTAAAAAGCAACGAAAATGAACCTTAAAAAAATCAAAGCATGTTTCGCTACCAGTTGCCTTAAGTACGCGTTGCTTCAGCATCGTACGGTTGCTGTTCCTTTAGTAATTTAATTTCACCAACACCAACACCAGTCTAGACGAAACTCAATAAACGAAGCAGGGCTGTCGCTTGCTGATAGCATAAACCACATTTAAAATGCTAAGCCGGGATTTAAACGTGGTACAAACCTGGGCGAGATGCACTCTCATTGGAAAAACCACACGCACTTGCTGCCAACGTTCTAAAAGTTTCTGATGCTTTTGCTTTCTCAATACGTACTATGTACACCGTGTATAAAGAAGGTATTGTATTGCACCCAAAAATTTGACACTGAGATTTCACCGGAAATACATGTTTTGAGTCTCCCATGAAAAACATGTTTTTTAGAACGAAGGTCCGCGCGTGTGTGTCTGTGAACAACTTAGCTCTAAAATGAAAACAAGATACCAAAGTTGGTATTTAAGTTTGCTCTCTTCCAAGGATGCGACACGAAGGTTTTCAAGAAAATCTCCCCACTCCCAACTACCCTTTACATGGAAAAAATTTGGAACATTTGTTTTTCTAAAAAATGGCTGTAACGATGTTGATTAAACTCTCATATATTAAAGATATTTAAATACCAAATAAAACGTATATCTTGAATTTTCGGTGAAATTTTAGTATTGAATATTTTTGGTGTTTTGCAATACCTTCTATATACACTATTCTACATAGTATATATAGAGAAAGTGAAAATAGTTTTCACTACTTGGCACAGTTAAAGTAATAATCAACTGAAGTTATAGATGGGTAGACACTGCTTATTTATAGCCACTCCAAGATTTGAACTTAATTTTCTTGAATACTTTTTTCCAGCATATACAATTTTTCACTAATTTCTTTAAAATTTTGTATACTGCCTCTGTACTTGCTTTTTGGAAATAATGCTTCAGTTTTGAAAAATAAAGAGTTTTGGGGAGTAAGAAAAGTATTATTTTTTCTTAAATAATAGGTATAATATACAAAACTATAATATAAGATCTACAAACTCATGTATGCTATATGAACATGACTTTAGTTAACTAGAATAATGAATTTGGAGAAAAAATATTTAAATAAACATGCAGGCTAGAATTTTGTTGCATTGCAAAACTAGCACTATTATTATTTATAAGAACTGTTATAAATTTTAATAAGATATCTAACATACTGTGTATTTTCCAAATTTCACAAATCCACTACTTTTAGGGAGTCATTTAGACGGTTGAAACTATTTTGCCTTGAATGTCTGGTTTCAAATTTGACAATGCATAAGCGGAAGTCGCTCACTCACGGCATAAAGCCACTGTTTTGTTTTAATTGCTGCCGGTTTTGAGAATCTCAGTTAATAAATATGGGAACAGAAGGGTATGTACTAGGGTCGGTTGATAAGTCCCGGGCATTTCAATTAAAACAGTATTTAAAAAAATATTATTTTTGCATTATTTTTCAACACAATCTCCAGAAAAGCTAATAGATTTGTCATATCGGTGTTCTAATTTAATTAAACCATCGCTGTAGTGCGATTTATCAAGGTCCTCAAAACAGCTGTTTACCACTTCAATGACATCCTCGTTGCTATAAAATCTTCGTCCTCCAAGAAATGTTTTGAGGTTTGGGAACAGATGATAGTCACTGGGTGCTAGATCTGGCGAATAAGGTGGATTTTCAAGCAATTCCAACTTTAATTCGCATACTTTTTCCATTGCAATGACTGAAAGATGGGCCGGAGCATTGTCGTAAAGAAACAAGATTTTTTTCCGCCAAATGAGATCTTTCACCTCATCTCTCAAACGTTCCAGTAAGCTTGCATAGTCACCAGTGATACGTTTACCCTTTTCCAAATAATCAATAAAATAATTGCCTGTGCATCCCAGAAACCACTCGCCATAACCTTGTTAGCTGACAAAATTGACTTTGCCTTCTTTGGAGTTGGTTCACCTGGCGCCATCCACTGTTTTGACTGTGATTTACTTTCTAGAGTGTAGTTATGTGTCCAGGTTTCATCCATGGTAATAAGCCGTCTCAAAAATTCACTCAGAATTTTACGGTAGAGCTCCACATTCTTAACAGAAACAGTTTCTCTTTGCAACTTTTGATCAGATGTCAATAAACTCGGCACTAATCATGGATAGACCTTGTAAAAACCCAAAACATTACTTAAAATATTACTATATTACCATTAATATTCTTTTGATATGTTTACAGCCTCTGCTATCTCAAACAACTTCACTCTGTGATTTTCCAGTACTAGACGATGAATTTTTTCAATGATCTCTGGAGTTGTCACTTCTACAGGGCGTCCAGAGCGAGGCTCATAACTAGTGCTCGTACATCCCATTTTAAACTCTGCAACCCTTCTTTTAATCATTGAATATAAAGGAGCAGAGTCTCTCAATGTACTGTCCATTTCCTCCTTGGTTTCTTTAGGCGTTAAGCCTTTCAAATGGAAGTATTTAATCACTGCTCGTTTTTCCAAATCCTCCATTTTCGTGAAAACTCTAAAGGTGTCTTGTTTAAAATGCTGTCATTCGAAAATTAAACAAGCTATTGCCCTGTAACTATGGATACAAGCTAGTTTAGAGTTAGACTATGCGTGCTACCGTGTAAGTGGCCTAATGGCGCCATATCTGTGAGGCCCAGGACTTATCAGCCAACTCTCGTAGATATATGCAATATACAAGACAGGGAAAGAGAACCTGGATAAGGACAGAAGCATTACTTTTAAGCGGGATAAGAGGCAGTGAATCAAAACGATATATTTTGTGCGGGGAGTAGGACAGTGTTGTCCCATGTTTAACTGTGTGAAGAGGTTGAAAATTGGAGGGTAACATGATGATGGTAGCAATGAAGATGTTTAATGTTAAGGAAAACAGAAGAATTAAATAAATTGGGCAATATTTGAGAGAAAACTCCGAAAATGGGCTGGAATAAATAGCACAAACAAATTGGGGCCAGACTCGTTAACAGCCAGGGAGCTAAGCGGTTGTAGTAACATACACATTCTCCTGGTGCAGATAAAATGAAATTTTGTTTTCTTCCAACATGTTTGTAATATCATAACATGCGCTTATACATTTTTTGATGCGAGTGCAATTACTTTGCAAATTATTAAAACTATTAATAAGAGCGGGTGACATTTGGTTTTATGTGAGAAGAAATCAAATCTCTTACCTTAATTGAAGCTACACATCTCCAAATGTGGTTATTATTCCTGAACATACATCCTGCAATAATGGTATCTCATAAAAAAGTGTGTAAAACATAATTTCACTGTTCCCCTCCACATCTAATAACTGACACCTTTTCGCATTTATCACGTGGTCATTCAAATTCTTAACAACAATCCGTTGTGTTTTGGAAAGGTTTTTTTTTTTTTTTTTTTTTTTTTTTCCTGATAGTCCAGCCATGATTATGTGAAAAATGCGAAAAAGTGGCAGTTATTAGATGTGGATGGTGTGTAGTGAAATTATGTTTTGCACACGTTTTTGAGGGATGCCATTACTTTTTTTTTTGGTAGTGTTTAACGCCCGCTTTAACTACTTATGGCACCGCAGGCGGTATGCCGTTACTGCAGGATGTATGTTCAGGAATAATAACCGAATTTAGAGATGTGTAGCACTCCCGAGAAGCTTCAATTAAGGTAAGAAATTTGATTTGTTCTCACATAAAACCAAACGTCACCCGCTCTTATTAATATGTAAATAACTCGAGAAGTAATCGTACTCGCGTTATAAAATATCCCATACGTACTTGTTTTGACATTACAAACATGTTGGAAGAAAAAAAGTCACATTCTATCTGCCCCATGAGCATTTTTGCTTGTAAGAGATTTGAAACCTTATTGACGCTCAAAAACAAAAAATACTCATCGTAAGTTGAGGTCTTTTCCCTGACTCCGCTCATGTCTTTCACCTGTTTGCTATGCTCTTAAAAGCGTATTGGACAGGACACGTTACCGAAGAGAAGTGGATAGTCATGTAAAGTAACTTGCGACAAATTTAATGAAATCCTAAGTTGCGAAGTCGTGATCCCTAAACTTTCTGGGTGGATACATACCACAAAATTAAATACAGCATTATAATAATGTTTGCTCTACGTTATATACTGGAACTCTAATGCCAAAATACTTCGCGCACATAGTAGACTAAATTAACACACTGCTTATACAGTCAACCTGCTCTAACGGAGCGTCGAGCGGGATTGAGGGATGAAGGTTTTGAATTTTCTTTCTCGCGATGTATGTTTTACCACAATGACACCAATGAAAATCTTGGTAATACCCGAGTCCCCGTCAAACGTTCACATTTTCAACAAAATTATAGCGCCAGGTGTATTATAATTGTCTTTGAGTGTATATTAGAATAAACATGCAGCCAAATAAATTTATTATTAATACCTATTTATTAATTACCATTATTATTATTAGTATTACAAAAACCACTGTCGGGAAGTTACAGGATTCATGGTCTATTATTGACACTACATTACTTATTACAATATGATCACTTCACATTAAATAACCGTTTTGGATTTGAGGTTATATATTGACAGTTCGTTGATATATGATTATTTATTTATTTTTTAATTTACCTAAAACTTCTCTACAGCTGAGGTTTCAAAACCTATCTCTTGCTTTTGACGCACACTTCAGTTCTATGGCTTCTTCTTGCAAACTTCTTGGCAGTACATCAATGTCAACAGCAAAAGCATTTCTTTTCAACGACCAGGACCAGTCAGCAGATGAAATATTGGGGAAGTAGAGGATGAATTAATCTGCCCAGTATTTCAAATGTAACACACCACGTTAATACAGATCATACTCCGGTGAAAGAATCAAATTTTTTTATTCAACTCGTGCTTTCCATAATTTCTGTTTTCCCAGGAAGGCCCTGATAACTTAACAGCTCATCCATTTTTGTTTTGTTTGTTTGTTTTTTACTTTCTCTACACGTATTATTATAATATGTAGCGAAGGTATTGCATTGCACCCAAAAATTCAATACCGAGATTTCACCGGAAATACAGCATTTTTGGAAAAAGGACCTGTGTGTGTGTGTGTGGACAGCACAGTTCAAAAACCAAAAGACCGTTAAATACCAGGCTTGGTATTCAGGTTTGGTATCTTCCAAGTTAAGACACAAAGATTTTTAAGAAAATCCCCCCACTCCCAACTAGCCTTTACATGGAAAGCATTTCGAAAATTTTGATTTTCTCAAAAATGGCTCTACGATTTTGATTAAATTCTATTATATTTAAGATATTTATATGACAAATAAAGTGTTTATCTTCAATTTTCTGGGAATAGCCTCTGAAGACCTCCTTATTCTCGATGAAGTTTGCGGAATTTTACACAATTGGTAAAGCGTAAGAGATAGACAAAAACTTACCATACAAAAAATGCAGAGCTCGTTAAAACACACGATTTATTTATATATTTTTTTCGTGAAGTTGACCGTTTTTTAGATATTCCTTGTGACTAGTTTCAGGCTTTAAAATACTTATCTTTTCGCATACGGGAATTTGTCAACGCCTGTCCTTAAACAAAGGTACTTCAATCATATAGCAAGCATCTTTAAAAGCTTGAGTATCAATTTAGCCTAGTGTATTTCCTTATTTCCCTTCTACTTACAAGGAAGCAAGAAATGAGACCCTTTCTGCTAATTCTTTCTCGATTAGCATTAAGCTAATAGAAGAATAAGCTTTTTAACAATAATTTATGGCAGAGATGTAGAGCAAGTTTTGTGAATGGAACACATATTTTTACTTTCTCCATACGCACTATGTACATAGTGTATAGAGAAAGTATTGCACTCCACCAAAAATTCAATACCGAGATTTCACCGGAAATATATGCCTTAGGGTCCCCAATATCCAAAAAAAGCATTTTCACAAAAAGGTCCGTGTGTGTTAGTGTGTGTATGTGTCTGTGAACACGATAACTCAAAAACGAAAAGTCGGTAAAATGCCAAACTTGGTATTTAAGTTTAGTATCTTCCAGGGATGCGACACGAAGATTTTGAGAAAAATCCTCTCACCCCCAACTACCCTTTACATGGAACTTTTTTCGAAAATTTTTATTTTCTCAAAAATGGCTCTAACGATTTTGATTAAAATTTCGGATATTTAACATATTTAACTGACAAATGAAATGTATATCTTGAATTTTCTGGGAATAGACTCTGAAGAGTAGTTTCTTCTGGATAAATTTTACTAAATTTTGAATGACTGCTAAACTTACTACACAAAAAATGTAGAGAACTTTAAAACACACAATTTATGTTATATACATTTTTTTCGTGGAGTTCGTCGTTTTTGTGACATCACTTATTTTTGGTTTCTGCTATGAAAAACGTATACTTTTCTCATACAGGAACTTGTCAACTCCTATCCATATAAACAAAGGAACTTCATTGACATAGCAACTAGCTTTTGACTATCACTTTAACCTACGGTTGTCCCTTATTTCGCTTCTACTTACAAGGAAGCGAGTAATTAGGCTATTTCTGAAGTATAAGCCTTTTAAGAATTATTTGTTGCAGGGATGGAGAAAGTCATGTGAATGGTACACATCAGATTTTACTACATATGGCATCGCAGCCGAAGATACTGATGACAGGTGGTATGAAAATGGAGCACCGGTGGAATACTATGACGGGGAAAACTGACCCTGCGCCGCTTTACCCACCACAAATCCCACATCGAGTGGCTCGTCGAGTAATATGTTGTTCTTTAGTAAACATAATCGAGATTTTGGATAAGAACTCTTAAAAGAATTATGTTGTTATCCCTAAGGTAACTTTTTAATCATTATTTATGGATCATACTTAAGTCTACCTAAATTAAAAATTAGTATATACAAATTATTATCTATTCCAATTAATAAAAATTTTCCTGCAAGGTTGTTCTGCACAAACATTGTACACGGAGGTACCTCTGTGAAGGCTATGTCTTTAAAATTTCGTATATTAAAGATATTTACCTGACAAATAAAATGTATATCTTGAATTTTCTGGGAATAGCCTCTGAAGAGTAGTTTATTCTGGATGAATTTTATTGAATTTTGAATAACTACTTAACCGTAAGAGATGGACAAAAACTTACTACACAAAAACTGTAGAACACGTTAAAACATAAAATTTATGTTATATACATTTTTTTCGTGAGTTCATCGTTTTTGAGATATTCCTTATTTTAGTTTCTGCTATGAAAAACATACTTTTCTCATATAGGAACTTGTCAACTCCTATCCATATAAACAAAGGAACTTCATTGGCATAGAAACCAGCTTTTGACTATCATTTTAACCTATGGTAGTCATTTATTTCGCTTCTACTTACAAGGAAGCAAGTAATAAGACTATTTCTGCTCATTTTTTCTGATTAGCATAAAGTAAATAGAAGTATAAGCTTTTTAAGAATAATTTATTGCAGGGATATAGAGAAAGTCATGTGAATGGTACACATCAGACTTTTAACAAATTATATTTCATTTAGCAAGAGGTAATGTGTGCACCAATTTCAACAGTCGATATTGGTGGCAACATTTCGAAATGGTGACATAGCATTAGAGCATTTAAAGTTTTAACTATAAAAACTCCAGTAAGTGGATCACAAGAAACCTTACGTTGGAGATGCTGACCATGTAGGACGGACTGCAGACCGACGTCCACCCAACGGACCTAGCTTTATTTTCAAGAATCATAATCAGGTGAATTAAATGAGTTTGGGTAACCTTAGGGTTTCTTCTCTTCATCGCTAACTATACTTCAATATACTTGACAGTAAAATCTCTGTGTCTCCTCTTATTCTTGGTGTATATATTTAGCTCCTGACCCTTCCTCTAAATGTACACTCTGCACCTTCAACCTTGAGGACACCTGTTTCCCTGTTGTAGGCGTGAGCACCAGTATTTACCTCTGAAACTACTACCCTCTATGATGCGCAGTGTAGGAGGTATTCCTACCCCACACTGAGTATCCTACAATACTTATGGTACGATATATACGAGAAAACTTGCAAACTGTATTTGTAAAGCTATTTTATGGACGTGTGTGTTGTGTGTGAAACATGTTTTATTTCTATTAATTTCCACATTTAACATAGTTTAAATCAAATATGTTCTTAATATAAGATTTTCTCAACATTTAATTTAGAGTGTACATTTGACCCTTTTAACTTTCTCTACACGTACTACACCCAAAAATTCGATATCGAGGTTTCACCGGAAATATATGCTTTAGGGTCCTCTGTATTAAAAAAAAACATTTTCAGAAAAAGGTCCGTGTGTGCGTGTGTGTCCCTGTGTCTGTGAACACGATAGTTCAAAAACGAAAAGTCGGTAAAATACCAAAGTTGGTATTTAAGTTTGATGTCTTCCAGGGATGCGACACGAAGATTTTGAGAAAAATCCCCCACCCCAAACTACTCTTTACATGGAACTTTTTTCGAAATTTGTTATTTTCTCAAAAATGGCCCTAACGATTTTGATCAAAATGTCGTATATTAAAGATATTTACAAGACAAATAAAATGTATAGTTTGAATTTTCTGGGAGTGGCCTCTGAAGACTACTTTATCCTGGATGAATTTTACAGAATTTCGCATAAGTGCTAAACCGTAAGAGATGGACGAAAACTTACAACACAAAAAATGTAGAGCACCTTAAAACACACAGTTTGTCTTATATAATTTTTTTATGGAGTTGATGGTTTTTGAGATACTTCTTTTGTTTGGTTTCAGCTTTAAAAAGCATACTTTTCTCATAAAGAAATTTAAAAAATCCGGTCCATACAAACAAAGGAACTTCAGTCACATAGCAACCAACTTTTGACTGTCACTTTAACCAAAAGAGCTCCCTTATTTCACTTATATTACAAGGAAGCAAGTAATAGGAGCATTTCTGCTTATTTTTTCTCGATTAGTATGAAGTAAATAGAATCATAAGCCTTTTAACCATAATTTGTTCAGAGATATAGAGAAAGTCGTGTGAATGGAACACATCAGATTTTTTAATAGTGTTTAGCGCCCGCTTTTACTACATATGGCACTTCAGGCAATGACACTCATGATGTATGGAATGAAGATGGAGCAACGGTGGTAGGGGTAACCGGAGAACCCGAAAAAAGCAGCCCCTGCGCCGCTTTGTCCACCACAAATCCCACATGCTGTCGCCTGGCTCGAGTGATTTGTTCTTTAGTAGCGAAGTAATCGAGACCAGAGAATTGTCCTGCACAGATACTGTGTATGGAGGTATCTCGTTAAAGGTTATGTCTTTATAACGTAAAATGCGAAAAAGCTTAGAGCTTCATATTGATTCCCCTATAATTTGTAGGGCACCCAATATGATCATTTTGAATAAATTATATTACATTTAGCAAGAGGTAATGTGCGCACCAGTTTCAGCAGTCGATATTGGTGGCAAAGTGAGTATCTTAGAATACTTATGGTACGATATATGTGAGAAAACTTGCAAACTGTATTTGTAAAGCCATTTTATGGACATGTGTTTGCATATGTGTGTATGAAACATGCTTTATTTTTATTAATTTCCACATTTAACATATTTTAAATCAAATATGTTCTTAATATAACATTTTCTCAACAATAAGTGTACATTAAGCCCTTTTTCTTATCAATCTTGACTTCCTTGTTACGTTCACATGTTATCTCTCGAAAGAATGCTTACTGCAAGATGTTCTCTAGAAAGGCACAATTATTTATTCCACTTACCACTTAAAATACATTAGGACCGAATAGAACAATATACAAACTCACATATTTCACCTCTCTTGATGAAGTGAAAATTGTAAACAAATTGCTCTGAATTTATAATTTTCAGTTACTATGGACTTCTTATGGCAAACCCTATTATCAGTTTTAAATAACGCAGGTTTATAAAAATATATTATCAAGTGTGCAATGTACTCGTATTATTGTTAAACAGGCTGTTGATGCGTTTTCAATTACATAAAATATCTAGGCATTTCAGATCAGTATTGTATTTCCGTCCACGTGGGAAGTAGAACGCAATAAAGCCAACGTATAAATGAACAAAGAGATGAGTTAATATTCAAATGATCAATTTCCCAATCGCAAACCAATAGCTTTTTATTTGACTGTTAACTGCACGCTTTATTGTGCCAAGCAACTATGTTTCTATTACACGAAACAATGCAGCTGCAAACCTCCTCAGGCATATCATCAACAGTGATTCATGGGCTCAACATGTAGACCTGTTACGGCCTCAACGAAGAACTTTCTCTTCACCCATTTCCTGGACGTTCCAGAATTTTCTTACCTTGTTCAGAGGGTTTTATACCGCATGTGGGATTTGTGGGGGACAAAGAGGCGCAGGGTTTTCTCCAGATCCCCCACCATCGCACCCCACCGATGCTCCATCTTTATCCCATGTATCATCACTGTTATCGCCTGCGGCGCCATTGTAGTACTAGTAAAAGTTTAACACTATAAAATAGTCATTTGTGATATAAGTGGTAAAATAGTGTTTTATATCCTGAGTAGGAAGTTCATAGGCCGAATATATATTGTAGAATACCTAGTGTGAGTAGGAGTAACTGCTACACTGTGCAACCTAGGGGATAGTAGTTTCAGAGGTGTTCGCGCCTGCGAGAGGGAAAACCTGACCTAAAGATTGAAGGTGCAGGGTACACATTTAGAGGAAGGGTCAGGAGCTATAACTAAATAACACGTGAATCATACACTATTTCTAAATAGTTCTCTATTATAATTATAAATAGATTGTTTTACCTATTTTACGGAGTCCATGCTTAAAGGCCTGCGATATTCAGCTGTTGCCTTGCTTAGCATCAGTGCTGATAACATGATGACTTACACGTACAGAACGAAAACATTCTATACGACGAAGACTGTGTAGCAATGCAAATTTACTCTCTGTGCTGCTTGTATAATTTCGTCTGGTTCAAGAATTTCCATGTCCATCGATACGAGCTTTCAGAGCCATAGCCTACTTTAATCAGACCATGGACGCCTAAACCAAAGTTGGCTCAATGGAGTGTTATAATTTTATAACACTCAGAGATAGAATGTTCTAATTTTAACATTACTAATATCTGGTTTAAGACCTGCTTTTAGCATCAACTGTCTAAAAAGAGGGGTTTAGGGATTCTGTTTGAAGGCATACGTTACACATGTTGCCAGTTCTTTTGGTACTACTGTACGAACTCTGATACATAATATCACTACCATCACATTAATAATAGGTATTAATAAATAACCGCAAATACAAAAATAACGAACATACGAAGAGTAAAATCTTTGATTAAAGTCTTATAACAGAAGAGAAGTCATAAAAGACGCTTAAGCTACGAAAACACACAAATTACAATGCATTCACGGCCCAAAGTTCATTGTGTTAAAATACTTGTATGGATGTTCCCTGACACCACAAGAGTAATCTACACTCATTTCGGTAACACCCTGTATAAAATCTAAAGTAATTTAACTGAATCGAATTACTGGCTGTCTCTATTATTTCTATAGTCGCCACATTGTACCGTTATGTTATTTTTATCACGTAATGTTCAATTATTTTGATTAATTTAAACTCACCGATCCCGAGAAGCGACAGAACCATCCATGGTTTCCTCAGCATTGTGTGGTGGGGACGACGGTTCACAGCATCACCTACAACATGTCGAACAACAACATTACACATTTACAACTGCAATTGAATCAGAACATTTCTAGAATTTTAAATTAAACACTCTTTAAGAAAAATCTATGTGCACCATTCACATGACTTTCTCTATATCTCTGCAACAAATTATAGTTAAAAAGCTTATGCTTCTATTTACTTCCTGCTAATCGAGAAAAAATCAGCTGAAATGGTGTTATTACTTGCTTACTTGTAAGTAGAAGCGAAATAAGGGAGTATTATTGGTTAAAGTGATATTCAAAAGTTGGTTGCTATGTGACTGAATTCCTTTGCTTATATGGACTGCAATGCTAAATTCCTGTATGAGAAAAGTATGTTTTTTAAAGCTGAAATCAAAAACAAAGAGTACCTCAAAAACGATCAACTCCACGAAAAAAATGTATATAACATAAATTGTGCGTATTAAGGTGCTCTACATTTTTGTGTGGTAAGTTTTTAACCATCTCTTACGGTTTAGCAGTTATGCAAAATTCCGTAAAATTCATCCAGAGTAAAGTATTCTTCAGAGGTTATTCCCAGAAAATTCAAGATATACATTTTATTTGTCAGGTAAATATCTTTAATATACGAAATTTTATTCAAAATCGTTAGAGCCATTTTTGAAAAAAGAAAAATTTTCGAAAAAAGTTCCATGTAAGAGATAGTTTGGGGTAGGGGGATTTTTCTCAAAATCTTCGTGTCACATCCCTGGAAGATACTAAACTTAAATACCAAGTTTGGTATTTTACCGACTTTTTGTTTTCGAGTTATCGTGTTCACAGACACACGGACACACACACACGCGCGCGTGCGGACCTTTTTCCGAAAATGCTATTTTTTAGATTAAGGGGACCCTAAAACATATATTTCCGGTGAAATCTCGGAATCGAATTTGTGGGTGGAGTGCAATACCTTCTCTATACACTAGGTACATGGTGCGTATAGAGAAAGTAAAAATATGATGTGTTACACTCACATGACTTTCTCTAGCCGTTCTACAAACTTCTTACATAAGATTATTCTTCTTTCTGCACCAAGATTAATCGAGGTATTCAGCACAATGTTCTTATTACTTATTTCCTTATAAGTAGGAAGAAAATAAGGGAAGACACTAGACTAAATCGTTAGTCAAATGTTTTAAAAGCTATCGTTATGCGATTTTCACTACAAATCGCTTCTTTTCTTGGCCAGGAGTAGAACAAAAGAAAAACGGACACTCCCGTCTGAGAAAAGTATAAGTACTTCACAACTGAAACTAATAACAATGAATACCTCGAAAACGGTAAGCTCCACGGAAAAAAATGTATATGACGTAAATTGTGTATTTTAACAAGGCCTGCATTTTTTGTATAGTAAGGTTTTGTCAATCTCTTACGGTTTATTAGTTATGCCAAATTAAGCAAAATTCATCAAGAATAAACAGGTCTTTAGAAGCTATTCCCAGAAAATTCAAGATATACATTTTATTTGTCAGGTAAATATCTTTAATATACGATATTTTAATCAAAATCGTTAGAGCCATAAGAAAATCAAAATTTTCTAAAAAAGTTCCATGTAAAGGGCAGTTTGGCGTGGGGGGATTTTTCTCAAAATCTTCGTGTCGCATCCCTTGTAGATAGTGAACTTAAATACCAAGTTTGGCATTTTAGCTACTTTTCATTTTTGAGTTATCGTGTTCACAGATACACGGACACACACACACACACACACACACACATGGACCTTTTTCTGGAAATGTTTTTTTGGATACAGGGGGTCCTAAAACATGTATTTCCGGTAAAATCTCGACATCGAATTTTTGGGTGGAATGCAATACTTCTCTATCCCTATGTACATTGTATATACGGGGCAAGAGAAAGTAAAAATTATGCAGTTTACAATAAAAGAACTTCTCTCTTCTGAAAATGATATCTAATTTATTCATCAGATGTGTTTCATTCACATGACTTTCTCTAGCTGTTCCGCAAACAAACTTTTCTTACAAAAGATTATCATGATAAACATTAGCAGAATTGATATTTTTGCTTACTTATTTGTAAGTAGAAGGAAAATAACATATGCACTAGTCTAAAAATATTATCACATCTTTTAAAAGCCGATAACTATGTGAAGTAATTGAAATTCGGTTCCCTTTGTTTGCCAGCAGTCAAACAAAAGAGAGAAAAAGAAAGATCACTTTCCGTTTCAAAAACATTTTAAGTAGCTTATAATTGAGACCAATAACATGGAGTATCTCGGAAACGATTACCACCACAACAAAAATATAAATGACAAACTGCGCGTTTTGATGAGAACTAGGTACATTTTGTTTTTTGTGTTGTAAGCTTTGTCTACCATTTTTGCAAAAATCAGAATGAGGACTTCGGGGGCTGTTCCCAGAAAGTTCAAGATATACATTTTATTTCTCATAATATTATTTAATGTAAGTTATATTAATCTAAATCGTATTTTTGAGAAAATACACATGTTCTAAAATTCATTCCTGTAAAGCGCAGTTTGAGGTCGTTTCGCATCCTCTGGAGAAAATGAACTTAAATACCACGTTTGGTATTTAAAAGACTCTCCACACACACTCATTTTTTCCAAAAATTATCATTTTTATCCTGGGGATCTCAAAAGTTGTATTTCCGGTGAAATCTCGACATTGAATTTTAGGGTGGAGTACAATACGCTCCCTATCTGCTATGTAGATTGAACATAGGTGCTAGAGAAAGAAAAATGACTGATGTTTTACATTCACATGTTTTCCTCCACCATTATTTCACAAACTGCTATTAATAAAATCTTTTTCTACTCTCAGCTGGAGTATAAACGAAATAAACATGGTAGGAATGGATTTATTACAGATATGTTGTAGGAAAAATGAGAGGAGGTGAATAAAGTAGGCTTAAGAGATAGCGAAATCTTTTATGAATATGTTGACTTTGAAATTTCGTTCTTTTTACATGACCACAAAAAAAAAAAAAAAAAAGATAATGGCGAGTTTTCCTTTGAAGAAACTAAAACTATTTTAATTGAGATAAACCTTTGCAGAAATAGCTGCGGTACTCACTAAGTTATAATAAAAGGAACAAATATAACCAAATGTATAAGAACTGAATGCCATATAACATCCTATTTAAAGGTTCTGAAAAGAGGTATTTCGGTGAAACCTCTTTATATATAATTACCTTCTCTAGCCCGGTATGTACAATGTACATAGGGATAGAGAAATGCATTTCACCCAAAAATTCGATGTCGAGATTTATACAAAATGCATGTTTTAAGACCCCCTGAATAAAAAAATTCAGAAAGAGATCCGTGTATGTGTGTGTGTGTGTGTGTCTGTGGACAGCCCCCCCATAAATAAAACATAAAGGAATTATAAAAATTATATAAAATATATATATTAACATTAGCTCAAAGACGAAAAAATGGTTAAATACCAAACTTGGTATTTAAATTTGGTATCTTCCAAGGATGCGACATGAAGATTTTCAAGAAAATCCCATCACCTCCAACTATCCTTTACATGGAAAAAATTTCGAAAATGTTGATTTTCTCAAAAATGGCTCTAACGATTTTGATTAAAATGTGGTTTAATAAGGGTATTTACCTGACAAACAAAATTATTATCTTGAATTTTCTGGGAATAGCCTTTGAAGATTACTTTGGCCTGGATGAATTTTAGGGAATTTTGCATAACTGCTAAACCGTAAGAGATGGACAAAAACTTACCCCACAAAAAATGTAGAGCTCATTAAAACACACAATTTATGTTAAATAATTTGGTACGTGGAGTTTATCTTTTTTTAGATATTCCTTGTTTTTGTGTCAGCTTTAATAAACTTATACTTTTCTCATACATAAATTTGTCAACTCCTGTCCATACAAGCAAAGGAACTTCAGTCACATAGCAATGAGCTTTTGACTATCACTTTAACCTATGTTACTCCCGTATTTCGCTTCTACTTACAAGGAAGCAGGTAATAATACTATTTCTGCTAATTTTTTCTCGAGTAGCATTAAGTAAATAAAAGCATTAGATTTTTAACACTCATTTGTTACAGGGATGTAGAGTAAGTCATGTAAATAGAAAATATCAATTTTTTTTTTTTTTGCTTCTCCTACACTTTTTTTATAAATTTATTTTAACCTGCTTCGATGACACATGCTGATTACCATCAGAAATTGAATTTGTTTTTAATCTACAGGCAGGCTGATAACAATGAAAACAACTCTGTTGCCAAGTGATGATCGTTTAAACAATGGAATTGGCGCTTATTGTCAGACGGCGGGTGCTTAATTGCTGATTCCTAGAGATAAAGAATACCTATGAACAGAAGTAGGCTAACTTTTGAACAAAGCTGAAAAAAGCTTTTAAATGTAATTTCCTATTTACATATTATGTATGTTGTACCTTAAAGGCATTAAATTATGAAATTCTCAAATATTCTTATTTTTCGTTTATTCGTGCTTATTCTCTCTCACATTTCCTCGGATAATCGAGAGTATACTGTATCTCGAAAACGACTAACAGCACAATAAGTTTTATTGCAATAAATTGATTTAACATCTAGATTCTTTTTTTATTTTTAACTTCTCTACACGTACTAAAAATAAAATAAAATTAAATCTGCAATACAACATCCTGGCATCTTGTTCCCTATACCAGGACGTTTATTGCAAACTTTATAATTTATTTCCCACTTTTAAATTATTGATATACATCATTATTTTACAGATAATACTTATATACTAATAACCCAAAATTTAATTTAAAACTAAAACAAATTAATATAAACTATAAAATAGATTCCAACCATAAAACAACTTTCACTAACACTAAATCATCTATTATTAATTACTGGAATCCAGTAACACAAATAACTGGTAACCAGCTATTTACCCATAAAACTATGCTCTAGATTATTAAGATAAATGAAAAACTAATTCTATACTACTGGTATCCAGCAGAATATGCACTGGTAACCAGCGCAACTAAATAATTATATTATACAATAATTTCTTTACATTGTAGTAAACTATAGTAAATTGTCTTTTACTTCCTTTGGCTAATATCTGTTATTAATTATACCTAATCTTTTACATCATCATTACACTAAACTCACTGTATTTAACTTTTTAACACTATTTAGCACTTCACTAACACTTGCTCCTCAACGTCATCTCCCCTTGCCTCGTACTGTCCACCGCCAGAAGCCCATAATCCACCATTCCTGCTCTCACACGCCCTCTGCATCCCTCTTATCACTCTGGTCTACACCGGCTCCTTCTTCTTCGCCTCCTTCTACTATGCTCGGCTCTCCTTCATCTTCCATTAGTCTCCAGTCTCCATTTAGAATTAGTTTGCATTATTTATTCTTCCTCTTCTTCCTGCAAACTTTCTCCTTTGGGTTTATAGTTATTTAAGTTGCAATAGTATTTGCTTATATTTCTGTGTTTAAGTTTTTATCAAAGAGTCAGTTATAAGTTTAAGTTTACTGATTTCGAATTCTGTCGGATCGTCTTAATTCACCTCTGCCTAGTGCGCGGGTTGGTATTTGTTCAATTCTCTCTTCCCAGGAAATTTTACTAATTATATTCGCTAACTTCTCTAGGTGGATATACATAAGTCTTCATTTCTTAATATGTCCGCTATTTTGTGCCCAGTACACGTACTATGTACATAGTGTATAGAGAAGATATTGTATTGCACCCAAAAATTCGATACCGAGATTTCATCTGAAATAATGTTTTGGGTCTCCCTAAATCCATAAAAAGCATTTTGGAAAAAGATCAATATGTATGTATGTATGTGTGTGTGTGTGTGTGTGTGGACAGCATAGCTCAGAATCGAAAAGACGGTTAAGTATCAAACTTGGTATTTAAGTTTGATATCTTCCAAGGATGCGACACGAAGATTTTCAAAAAAATACCCCAAACCCTAACGACCTTTACATTGATTTTCTCAAAAATAGCTTTAACGATTTTGAATAAAATGTCTTATCTTTAAGATAAATACATGCCAAATAAAATGTATATTTATAATTTTCTGGGAATAGCCTCTTAAGACCTCTTGAATGATTTTTATTGAATTTTGCATAACAGAACTGGTAAACCAAGAGTAGGTAATAGACAAAAACTTACCACATCAAAAATAGATCACAAAAATCTACCACTTGTGATCTTCTCTGACTCCATGTCAACACTTACTGCTGCTGCAAATAGATTCTCTAAGAAGCCACTCATTCAAGCTATACAAGTACGATTATATTATCACTACAATAACGGCGTCATTGGTATGGCTGCCATCACATAAAGGCATTACCGGAAATGAAACGGCAGATATGGCAGCGAAATATGCTACGAGACTGCAACAAATTGAAGCTGGATTAAGGGGTACACTTCAGGATGTAAAAAAGATGTTTAAAAGCTATATCGCCGACCCCTGGGACAAACAGTGCAAATCTACGCCCTCAAAACTGCAACTGGTTAGGAAATCTATTACAGAATCAGCAATATCACACCTTAAATTCCGAAGAAAACAAAAAGTCCTACTTAGCAGTTTGCGCATCGGCCACTTCAACCTCAGCCATGGTTATCTGATGAAGAAAGCAACCAAAGATCCTTGCCCGAAATGTTCAGCTCGAGAAGTCGTACCAACCTCTCACCTTATCCTCGAGTGCCCTGCTTTACTGAACGACACAAGGAACTTAAACCTCAAGAGTGATCTGTATTCCATCTTTAACACCACCGAAGGATGCAGAAAAGCTATCAAGTTAATGGAAATGTCACAAATGTTGTCTTTTATATAATGTGATTTAATTGTTATAACCACAGTTTGATACTGTTATAATTGTTTGCCAATTTACATGTACTATACTGTTACCAATGTTCAATTAGTTAAGTTCATGACCATATATTTGTATTACATTTTGTATATACATTGTGACCTTCTACGAATATTGTGGTCGCTGATGACCTCTGTTGTTATAAAGTGACCTTAAATAAATAAATTAAAAAAAATGTGGATCACGATAAAACACACCATTTATGCTACACGCATTTTTTTCGTGGAGTTGATCGTTTTTGAGGTATTCCTTGTTATTGATTTCAGCTTTAAAAAACTTATACTTTTCTCACACAGAAATTTGTGAACTCCTGTCCATACAAACAAAAGAACATTAGTCACATAGCAACCAGCTTTTGACTATCACTTTTCCTTATGGTACTCCCTTATTTCGCTTCTACCTATAAGGAAGCAAGTAATAAGACTTTTTTTCTCGTTTAGCATGAAGTAATTAGAAGCACAACCTTTTTAACAATAATCTGTTTCAGATTTGTAGAGAAAGTCATGTGAATGGCACACATCAGATTTTTTTAGTTATTAGTGCATATTATTGCATTTTAAACTTTAAATACACAAAATTATGGCCAAATCTTATCCGTGAAAACCAAATTTCAGAGTTTTAACAATTTTTTACCATAGTGTCCCCTTAACTCAACAAGGAGGTGTTATTCGCATAAAAATAGGTTAACAGCGACAAGGTTAAACACGATCCTCTATACAATCTGGCACAGTTAACAAACAAAAAACACACACACACACACGCACAAGTACACACATACTATCAGGCTCTTGAGTACATGCAATAAAACACACCTGCTGCAATGGTTCAACAATTTTGCTCGTTTCATTTGTGAACGTTTCGCTACATACAGAAGGGCTTAAAACTCAAGATATGACCTTTTTGGTCATCAACAATACCAGCATTTGCTAGTCACTCAAACAGCTTTCCCCTTCCTCTGTTCTGCAGTGTGTTGTGATTGGTAATAATGAGTTACAGTCCTTCATCTGTCTACCACCGCAACTCCATCTACCGGTACGCTATTACAATAGTTAATAGCACGGAATTGACGAGATTAAACGGGAAAAAGTTGCATATGCAATTAGTAGCATTTGGTTAGGGCGTGGGCTTTTGTATCGCCCTTCCCTGCTGACGCTTCAAGGGCCATTGTTTTAACATTGCCTGCTAATTTTATGTACAGGGAGTTCTAAAAGTTGTTACATAATCAGTAATTTGGCCGCTTATCGAGAAACAAACACTCCGCTAAATACTAAACTTGATATTTTAGTTTAATATGTTCCAAAGTTGCGAAGATTTTCAAGAAAACCCCTATCCTCACACTACCTTTTAATGCAAAAGTATTTTATATTAATATTCTAATGATATTGGTTTAAATAACGTATATTAAAGATATTTACATAATGAATAAAGTGTTTATTTTGAGTTTTATGGGAGTAGTCTCTTGAAGATCTCTTCATTCTGGATGACTTTTGTATTAGCTGTAAGAGACAGCTAAAATCTAGCTAAACAATAATTATGGAAGTCATTAAAACACACAGTTTATGCCACATACATTTTTATAGACAACCGAGATATTCCCTGTTATTTGTTTCAGTCTTGAACTAGTCTCAAGTGGCAGGTCAACTTTCGTTTCATCTCTTTGTTTGTTTACTCCTGAAATTGTAAAACAGAACCGAATTTCACATAATGACGAATTTCTACTGGGTATGACAATCCGTTGTTGTTTCCCTTTACGTACAAGGAACTAAGTAGTGAACTCATTTCTTTAGATAAATTAGATATAACAATAATCTTTTGTAAGAATAGTTAGTTACCGGATAGATAGAGAAAGCCATGTGAATGGAACACCACATATTTTTAATTACTCTAACACGTATACTGATGCTCATAGAAATTTGTCCATTCCACTAGTTCCAAACATTGTTTTTTTCTTTCTAAGGTATCCATCCACCTTCAGGTAGCCAACTAGATTCTGCACCAACTTCTGAAGACAATGTTCAAGAGGATTTCTCAAGTTAAAGTATTATTTAAATCGTAAAATGTTCTTAATTTTTCCCTTGTAATTTTGATTCAAATATACAATTAAGATATTTTTATGACATATAAAACGTATGCTTTCAACTTTCTCGGAATTGCCTCTGAGGTTATCTTCATTCTACGACACCTTTGTGTTGTGGTGGCGGCGGCGGGGTTCATGGTTGAAATGAGTGTAATTTCAGAGGGCGGCCGTACAGGTGAGAATCGCCGTGAAAGGTCCCTGACAGTTCACAAGCAGTTCTTCAGCTTGACGCGGGGAGCGCCAGGAGCTCGTGGGTCAGTCTCGGATAGCCCACCTGAGTCCACAGACAACCATCCCGATCCGAGAGCGCAGTCACCTCCACTATGGTGCCTCTGCTGCAGTCCTCGTCGACGCTTATAGTCCTTAAATAGACGGTTGGGATGAAATGAAGGGAAAGGAAGTACGGGGGAAAGGAAGCTCCTCTCCAAGCCTAGTGACCACGGAAAACCCCAGACAAAACCCATCGGTTAGAGAGATCGACGCGTGGAACCGATCCCACACCCTTCCGAATACCAGGACTAGGAATTCGTAAAAAAAAATCTGTGTTGCATTCACATGACTTTCTCTACATCTCTACAACAAATTATTGTTAAAAAGCTAATGCTTCTATTTCCTTCATACTAATGGAGAAACAAAATAAAAATAGTCTTAATACCTGCTTCCTTGTAAGTAGAAGTGAAATAAGGGAGTAACATAAGCTAAAGCGATAGTCAAAAGCTGGTTGCTATGCGATACATTCCTGTATGAGAAAAAAAAGATTTTTTAAAGCTGAAACTATTAACAAGGAATATCTCAAAAGCAATTATCTCTACCAAAAAAAGTGTATATGACATAAATCGTGTGTTTTAGCGTGATTTACATTTTTTGTGTGGTAAGTTTTTGTCTATCTCTTAGGGTTTACCAGTTAAGCAAAATTCAATAAAGTCGTCCAGAATAAAGAGGTCTTTAGAGGCTATTCCCAGAAAATTCAAGATATGCATTTTAATCAAAATCAATTGAGCCATGTTTAAGAAAATCAAAATGTTCTAAATTTTTTCCAAGTAACGGGAAGTTAGGGGTGGGGGGATTTTCTTGAAAATCTTTGTACCGCATCCTTGGAAGATACCAAACTTAAATACGAACTTTCGTTTTTGACTTATGCTTTCCACACACACACACATTCATACACAGACCTTTTTCAGAAAATATATTTTGGACTCGGGTGACCTCAAAACACATACTTCCGGTGAAATATTGACATTGAATTTATTGGTGGAATACAATATCTTCTCTACCTACGTGTTTCATTTACATAACTTTCTCTGGGTGTTTCACAAACAAATTTTTCTTATAACAATTATTCTTTTTGCCTACATCATGTTAATCTAGATACTCACTAGGAGAGTTCATCTTATTTCTTGCTTCCTCATAAGTAGGAGAGAAATAAGGGAGTACACTTGACTAAAGCAATAGTCAAAACTTTTAAAAGCCAGGCGCTTCCATTCGATTTGATGGTCGTGTTTGAGAAAAGTTAATTAGTTTAAAACTGAAACCAACAACAATGAATATTTAGAAAACGGTCAACTCTAAAAGAAAAACGTTTATGTCAAATCAGTTCTGTTCATCTCTTATGGTTTAACCATAACTCAAAATTCTGAAAAATTGAACTAGAGTAAATAGCCCTTCAGCAGCTGTTCCTAGAAAATTCAAAAACAAAATTATTGGTGATCTAAAATATAATTAATATGCAGTACTTTGATCAAAAATTTTAGTGAAGTTTTTGAGAAAATCACAATTTTCAAAAAAAAAATGCATGTAAGACGTAATTGGGGGTTTTCTTGAAAATATTCGTGTCGCACCCTTGGAAGGTACTGAACATATATATCAAGTTTGCTACTTAACCGCTGTCCACAGGCACGCACACACATGAACCTTTTTGTAAATATACTTTTTGGGACTCAGGGGACCTCAAAACATATATTTCCGGAGAAATCTCTGTATCGAATTTTGGGTGGAATACAATATCTTCTTTATCCACTACGTAAATTGTACTTCGGGCTAGAGATTTTTCTGCGTATTCCCAAAAGTATAATATGAGGAAGTTAAATTAAAATTAAGGAAACGCCCACTCCTGTAGGCTTTGGAGCGATTTTCTCTTCAGAAGCAAGAGCAGATGTTCGTAACTTGTTTTGCTTTAAGTTTAAACATGGCGTAGTTCTTCTTTAAATATTGGAATATGCCCACTGTAATTCACTCGTTCATATTTTCCAGACTCCAGAGAGGGTGGGGAGCAATTCTGGATAGGGAAAAACGTGCACCTCCAGCAGGGCACAGGACCTCTGGGCTTAGAGCCCAGTACGTTGAAATCTCGTCTTCTGTACAATAAGTTTAACTATTGCGAATATAAAAAAATCTGATGTGTTACATTCACATGACTTTCTCTAGTTCTTCTACAAACTTCTCACATAAGAATATTCTTCTTTCTACACGTTGTTCTTATTACTTAGTTCCTTATAAGTAGAAAGAAAATATGTTAAACCGATAGTCAAATGTTTTAAAAGCTGTCGTTATTCGATTGCCATTGCAAATTAATTCTTTGCTTGTCTAGGAATAGATCAAAAGAACAACGGACACTTTCTGTCCCGGAAAAGTATTAGTACTCACAAGTGAAACCAAACAAGGAATATCTCGGAAACGGTTACCTCCACAATAAAAATGTAAAGATTATAAATTGTGTGTTTTGATCAGATCTACATTTTATATCCAGTAAGTTTTTGTCTATCTCTTACCGTTTAGCAGTTAAGCAAAATTTGGCAAAATTTATCCAGAATACAGGGATCTTCAGAGGCTATTCCCAGAAAATTCAATATATACAGTTTATTTGGTATATAAATGTCTTTAATATACGGAATTTTAATCAAAATCGTTAGAGCTTTTTTTAGAAAATCAAAAGTTTCGAAATTTTTTCCACGTAAAGGGTAGTTCGGGTTGGGGGGATTTTCTTGAAAATATTCGTGTCACATCCTTGGAAGATACCAAACCTAAATACCAAGTTTAGTTTTTAACGGTCTTTTCGTTTTTGAGTTATGCTGTCTACAGACACACACACACACGAACCTTTTTCTGAAAATGTTTTTTATGGATTCAGGGGGTCCTATAACATGTATTTCCGGTGAAATCTCGGTATCGAATTTTTGGGGGGAACACAATACTTCCTCTATACACTATGTACATAGTACGTATAGAGAAAGTAAAAATCTGATGCGTTCCATTCACATGACTTTCTCTAGCTCTCTGTAACAAATTATTGATAATAACCTTATTCTTCTAGCTACTTCACGCTAATGGAGATAAATATTAGCAGAAGCAGTTGTATCATTTAGTACCTTATAGGTGGAAGAAATAAGGCTAAACCGATAGTAAAATTTTTAAAATGTGGTTGCTATGGTACAAATCCGATTCTTTGCATAACCAGGTGTTGACAAGTTCCCGCATGAGAAAAGTGTAAGTATATTAAAATCAATAGCAAGGAACTTAAAAACAGTCAACTCCAGGAAAAAATGCTTACAACTGTGTGTTTTAATGAGCTCTACATTTTTTCTGTAGTAAGTTTTTGTCTTATGGTTTACTACTTATGCAAAATTCCGTAAAATTCATCCAAACTAAACATGTCTTCAGAGGCTATTCCCAAAAAATTGAAGAGTTACATTTGTCATATAAATATCTTAAATATAAGAGATTTTAATTAAAAATTTTAGAGCCATTTGAAGAAAATCAACATTTTAGATACTTTTACCATGTTAGCTGGAAGTGTGGGGATTTTCTTAAAGTTCTTCGTGTAGCATCCTTGGAAGATGCCAAACTTAAATACCAAATTTGGTTTTTATCGGGCTTTTAATTTTTAAGCTATGCTGTACACAGACACATACATATGCCAACGCGCACACACGGACCTTTTTCTAAAATTCTGATGTGTTCCATTCACATGACTTTCTCTACATCTCTGCAACAAATTATTGTTAAAAAGCTTATGTTTCTATCTACTTCATTCTTATTTAGAAAAATTATCAGAACTAGTTTTATTACTTGCTTCCTTGTAAGTAGAAACGAAATAAGGGAGTACCATAGGTTAAAGTGAAAGCCAAAAGCTGGTTGCTATGTGACTGATGTTCTTTTGTTTGTATGGACAGGAGTTGACAAATTCCCGTGTGAGAACAATATAAGTATTTTATAGTGAAAACCATAAAAAGGAATATTTTGAAAACCGTCAACTCCACGCAAAAAATGCATGTAACATAAATTATGTGTTTTAAAAAGTTCTACATTTCTAAGATTTTTTTTTCTTTCTATTTCTTACGTTTTACCAGTTATGCCAAAGTCAATAAACATTATCCAAAATAAAGATGTCTTTAGAGGCTATTTCCAGGAAAGTCAGAGATACATTTTATTTGTCATGTAAATATGTGAAATATAAGAGAGAAAATAAAAAAATTCGAAAAAAGTTCCATGTAAAGGGTATTTAGGGGAGAGGGGATTTTCTTGAAAATCTTTGTCACATCCTTGGAAGATTCGTTTTCGAGGTATGCTGTACATAGACTTACAGAAAGACCCATACATACTCGGACATTTTTCTAAAAATCTTTTTTTGGTTTCAGGGAGCCCTAAATCATATATTTCCGGCGAAATCTTGATATCGAATTTTTGGGTGGAATACAATACTTCCTCTGCCCACCTGGGTAGTGTGGGTAGCGTGTCTGCCTTGCATTCAAAAGGTCGTGAGTTCGAATCTCGCTTAGGATGAGTTACCCGGATAAGGTTGTTTTTTTCGGGGTTTTCCCTTATACTTAGAAGATGAATGTCGAGTACCTTTAACCTCCATGGACCCCGAGATCATTAGACCAACATTTCACCAATTTCATTCATCGTCCGATAAGACCAACCAGGTTAAAGGACGTTAAATGACACAAAAAAAAATACTTCCTTTATAGTACCTATAGAATAAGTAATAATCTTTTATAAGAATACGTTGTTACAGAATTGATTAAACACACCAGAACTTTTTGCTCTTGACTGTACAAGAAAAATGCACGATGGTTCAAAAACCAAGTGATCATGGCAATAAACGAACCCGTGTAGAATAACCAGAAACACGGCGTGCATTGAAAAGCAGGTAGTCCGCCCCAAGTCCTCAGGGCAATGTTTTCTACAAGCTTACAATTTGTATAACAAAGTGCAATCGGGTTCATGTGCGCATGCTCTTAAAGAGAACAAGTGAGCCGGGGTTCCCCCCGAGGCCTCGACTGGTCTAATAGCATGACCAATCAACTGGATGGTAGCTGGGGGCACGAGTGGGCTTTGCTGCAGCACAAACCCCAACTTCAAATAGCCCCTGGCCCCTCATACATAGAGAGTAACCCGCTGACCATCGGGACCTTTTTTTTTTTTTTTTTTTTTTTTTTTTTTCGTTTTATTTGAAACGCAGTTTGTTAGAGGAGGGTTGGACTGGCTTGATTTCTCCCATTCCTTGTCGTTAGCTTCCGTTCCCCTCTCCTTTATTACGTGACTCTCTATACTCTCCTAGGTGTCAAACGTGACTTCTGAACTAACGGTACCTTACCAATTTCTGAAACTGTTACATTTACCCGTGCTTTCGGTTAACCTTAAGGTGACAAGCTAGTCTCAGCAGAAATTACACCTTAAGGGGACTCCATTTTTAATTTCTCTAGCCCCATATGTTTAATTTAAATAGGGATAGAGAAGTATTGCATTCCGCCCAAAAATTCGATGTCGAAATTTCACCGGAAATACATGTTTTAGGACCCCTTGAATAAAAAAAAAGCAGTTCCATAAAAAGGTCTGTGTGTGTGTGTGGTGTGTGTGTGTGTGTGTGTGTGTGTGTGTGTGTGTCCGTGTGTCTGTGAACACGATAACTCAAAAACGACAAGTAGCTAAAATACCAAACTTGGTATTTAAGTTCAGTATATTCCAGGGATGCAACATGAAGATTTTGACAAAAATCTCCCCCAAACTACCCTTTACATGGAACTTTATTCGAAAATTTTAATTTTCTTAAAAATGGCTCTAACGATTTTGATTAAAATATCTTATATTAAAGATATTTACCTGACAAATAAAATGTATATCTTGAATTTTCTGGGAATAGCTTCTAAACACCTGTTTATTCAAGATGAATTTTGCTTAATTTGGCATAACTAATAATCCGTAAGAGATAGATAAAAGCTTACTACACAACAAATGTAGGCCTTGTTAAAATACACAATTTACGTCATAGTCATTTTTTTCGTGGAGCTTACCGTTTCCGAGGTATTCATTGTTATTTGTTTCAGTTGTGAAGTACTTATACTTTTCTCAGACGGCAGTATCCCTTTTTCTTTTGTTCTACTCCTGGCCATGAAAAGAAGCCATTTGTAATGACAATCGCATAACGACAGCTTTTAAAACATTTGACTAACGATTTAGCCTAGTGTATTCCCTTATTTTCTTCCTACTTATAAGGAACTAAGTAATAACAACATTGTGCAGAAAGAAGAATATTCTTATGTAAGAAGTTTGTAGAACGGCTAGAGAAAATCATATGAGTGTAACACATCAGATTTTTATATTTTAATTGCACATGAATATTTCGAGTCTCTTCCCCATTTTTACTTTCTCTACACATACCATGCACATAAAGTATAGAGAAGGTATTGCACTCCACCAAAAATTCGATGCCGAGATTTCACTGGAAATATAAGTTTTAGGGTCCCCTATATCCAAAAAAAGCATTTTCAGAAAAAGGTCCGTGTGTCCGTGTGACTGTGAACACGATAACTCAAAAACGAAAATTCGGTAAATTACCAAACTTGGTATTTAAGTTAGTATCTTCAAGGGTTCCGACACGCTTTGAGAAAAATCCCCCCACCCCAAACTACCATTTATATGGAACTTTTTTCGAAAATTTTGATTTTCTCAAAAATAGCCTAAATAATTTTGATTAAAATCAGGTATATTAAATCTACTTACCTGACAGATAAAATGTATATCCTGAATTTTCTGGGAAAAGCTTCTAAAGAGTACTTTATTATGGATGAATTTCACGGAATTTTGAATAACTGCTAAACCGTAAGAGATGGACAAAAACTTACTCCACGAAAAATGTAGAGCATGTTAAAACACAAAATTTATGTTCCATAAATTTTTTCGTGGAGTTTATCGTTTTTGAGATATTCCTTGATTTTGGTTTCTGCTTTGAAAATCTTGTACTTTTCTCATACAGGAATTTGTCGACTGCTGTCCATAGAAACCAAGGAACTTCAATCACATAGCAACCAGCTTTTGGCTATCACTTTAACTTATGGTACTCCCTTATTTCGCTTCTACTTACAAGGAAACATCTAATAAGACTATTTCTGCTAATTTTTCTGATTAGCATGAAGTAAATAGAAACACAAGCTTTTTAAGACTAATTTGTTGCAAAGATGTAGAGAAAGTCATGTGAATCGTACACATCATTTCACCGGAAATACACGTTTTGGGTCCCTCTGAATACAAAATCTTATGTGTTCCATTCACATGACTTTCTCTACATCTCTGCCATAAATGATTGTTAAAGTTTATGATTTTATTTACTTCATGCTAATCGAGAAAAAATTAGTCTTATTACTTGTTTCCTTGTAAGTAGAAGAGAAATAAGGGAGTATCATAGGTTAAAGTGAAAGCCAAAAGCTGGATGCTATGTGACTGAACTTCCTTTGTTTGTATGGACAGGAGTTGACAAATTCCTGTATGAGAAAAGATACGTTTTGTAAAGCTGAAACCAAAAACAAAGAATATCTAAAAAACGATCAACTCCACCAAAAAAAGATGTATATAACATAAACTGTGTGTTTTAACGTGTTCTGCAAATTGTTTGTTGTAAGTTTTTGTTCATCTCTTACGGTTTAGCAGTTATTCAAAATTTCGTAAAATTCGTCTAGAATAAGGATGACTTCAGAGGCTATTCCCAGAAAGTTCAAGATATACATTTTATTTGTCATGTAAATATCTGAAATATAAGAGATTTTAATTTAAATTGTTACAGTCATTTTTAAGAAAATCAAAATTCTTGAAAAATATCCGATGTAAAGTGTAGTTTGGAGTGGGGAGATTTTTCTCAAAATTTTAGTGTGGAATTCCTGGAAGTTACCTGACTTAAATACCAATTCATATTTTGCCGACTTTTCGTTTTTTGAGTCTTGTTCACAGACACACACACACCAACACACACACACACACACACAGGGGACCCTAAAACGCGTATTTCCGGTGAAATCTTGGTATCGAATTTTTGGTGTAATGCAATACCTTCTCTATCAACTATGTAAATAGTACGTGTAGAGAAAGTAAAACACTTGGGTCTAAAAGCATATGAATTCCTGTACCTCTTTCTCTAATACTACTTGCAATACAGAAACAAACTTCTGCGTGCTTATTCTTAGTATAATCAGGTGTCTTCTGAGGCCGTGGCCGAGTAGTTAGACCACTTCCCTCTCACCTAGGCGGCCCGGGTTCGATCCCAAGCGTCTAATCTGAGATTTGTGGGGGACAAAGCGGTGCAGGGGAGGGTTTTCTCAGGGCTATCCGGTTTCCCCCGCCATCACATTCCACCGGTGCTCTATCTTCATTCTATGTATCATTAGTGTCATCGCCTGAAGCGGGTACTAAACACTAACAACAACAAATAAAAAAATAAATAAATAAAAAAGCTATCTTCTGAATCTCAATTATTTGGCTGTAAAGCAGTTTCAGTGGAAATTAGAAAAAAAATACTACTTCCACGTTCAGAAATGTAGACATGTGAAAATTTTGATCTTGTTATCTTAATATGATCAATACATACTATAACATCACCAATGTGGTTCAGAAGGTTCAACTACCTATGTGTTGTACACATGTGCTGAAAAGTTCAGCTATCATACTTTTTGAGAAAAAGGTACATATGCAACCAAAAATGCTATTTTGAGGAAACTGATTTTAAAGATACAAATTATCTAAAAATTGCATAAAATAAAATTGCATAACAGCTTTAAACAAATGCAGAATAGCATTTAAATTATATTAATTGATAACATTCTCTTAACCCCATAGAAGTATACATTTTTTAAACTAGAAATAATAGAGAATTTTTTAATGTCTGAAACAAAACAAAAAGTATATCTTTTACTATTTCAGGGTAACTTCTCCCCTTAAACATTTATGTAAATTGGTTATTTTCACAAGACTCTCTAGTTCCATCTTCTCTTTTATACAGTGTGTATAAATAGCCTATTGTAATATAAATGTGAGAAAAGCTGAATCGACGAAAAATTTGAAAAAACAAAACGAAATTGATGCTTTTTAATTTACCAGATTCTGCAATACACTTAACACACGTGTATCGCATGCTGTTTTTGGACAATTTTGTTAATATGAATAAAAATCTGATGTGCACCAATCAATGCCTTTCTCTACATCTCTGTTACAAATTATTGTTAATCTATTTAACGCTAACACATTAGTAAACTTTGTTTCTTATAAGTAAAAGGGAAATAAAGGAATACACTAGGCTAAACCGACAGTCAAATGTTTTAAAATGTGGTTGCTATGGGATTGAAATCCGTTTCTTTGCGTGGTCAAGCGTTGTCGATTTTCCGATTGAGAAACGTTTAAGTAGGTAATTTAAAACTGAAATCAATAACAAGGAATATCGCGAAAAGGACCAACTCTACATAAAATCTGATGTGTTCCATTCATATGACTTTCTATACATCTCTGTAACAAATTGTTAATAAGCTTATCTTTTATTTATTTCATGCTAATCGAGAAAAATTAGCAGAAATAGTCTTATTTCCTTGCTTTTGGATATTGGGGACCCTAAAACAAATATTTCCGGTGAAATCTCGGTATCAAATTTTTGGGTGGAGTGCAATACTGTCTCTATACACTATGTACATAGTGTGTATGGAGAAAGTAAAAATGTGTATAACATAAACCGTGTGTTTTATCGTGATCTACATTTTTTGTGTGGTAAGTTTTTGTTCATCTCTTACGCTTTACATTTATACATAATTAAATAAAATCATCCAAAATAGAGGTCTTTAGAGGCTATCCCTAGAAATAAACAAGATATACATATTTGGCATGTAAATATCTTAAATATAAGAGGCTGTAATCAAAATAGAGCCATTTTTGAGAAAATCAAAATGTTTGAAAAGCTTGCCATGCACAAGACAGTTGGGGGTGGAGGGATTTTCTAGAAAATCTTCGTGTTGCATCCTTGAAAAATACGAAACTTAAATACAAAGTTTGGTACTTTACGGTCTTTTCGTTTTTGAGCTGTGCTGTCCATACACATACACATACACACACGGACATTTTTCTGCAATGCTTTTTTTTTTTTTTTTTTGGATTCAGAGGGTCTCAAAACATAATGTATTTCCGGTAAAATCTCAGTATCTAATTGTGGGTGTAACACAATACCTTCTCTATACACTATGTGCATGATACGTGTAGAGAATATAAAAGTATAGTAATAAATGAATGAAACAATTGTTTGGATCAAAAGGATGCTATGAGAAAGAAGCATTTGGTGGTCGTTGTTATGCAACTTTTCATTTTTTTATAAGCATGTATTTTAGCTGTGGAGACATTTTTACTTTCTCTAGCACGTGTGCATATACAAGGTACATAATAGCTGGAGAATGTATTGCATTCTACCCAATATTCGATGTCAAGATTTCACCGGAAATGTGTTTTCAGCTCCCCTGAGTTCGAAATGTTTTTTTTTTTCTTTTACTTTCTCTACACGTACCATGTACATAGTGTATAGAGAAGGTATTGCATTCCAGCCAAAAATTCGATACCGAGATTTCACCGGAAATACAAGTTTTGGATCCCATTGAATCCAAAAGAAGCATTTTTAGAAAACGTTCCGTGCGTGCGTGTGTATTTGTCCGTGGACAGCATAGCTGAAAAACGAAAGGTCCGTTAAATATCAAACTTGGTATTTAAGTTCAGTATCTTCCAAGGATGCGACACGAAGATTTTCAAGAAAATCCACCCAACCCCAACCTTACTTTACATGGAAAAATTTCGAAAAATTTTATTTTCTCAAAAGTAGCTGTAACGATTTTGATTAAGATGTCGTAGATTAAAGATATTTTTATTTTGAATTTTCTGTAAAATCCTCTGAAAACTACTTTATTCTGGATGAATTTTTTGGAATTTTGCGTAAATGCTAAACCGTAAGAGATGGCACAAACTTACCCTACATAAAAATGTAGAGCATGAAAACACACAATTTGTGTGATATACATTTTTTTCGTGGAGTTGATCGTTTTTTAGATATTCCTTGTTTTTGGTTTCAGCTTTAAAAACTTATAATTTTCTCCTACAGGAATTTGGCAAATCCTGTTCATAGAAACAAAGGAACTTCAGTCACACAGCAACCAACTATAGACAATACTTTAGCATATGTTACTATTTCTTATTTCCCTTCTACTTGCATGGAAGCAAGTAAGACTATTTCTGCTATTTCTATCATTAAGTAAATAGAAGAATAAACTTTAAACAATAATTTATTGCAGATATTTAGAGAAAGTCATGTAAATGGAACACATTAGATTATTTTGTAGTGTTTCATTTGTACCTATAGCTCCCTTTAACTTCTACTGTCATATCGGTGGTTTTGGCTTTTGAAGCTACTCGTTTGTCATTAACTTTTATCATTTTATATCTAAAATACACGCCGCACATTCACTCTCACTTGATTTTTCCAGACCCTGTGGGGGACAGGGTGTAATTCTGGTTAAAAAAAAAAATCCCCACCCAGCTGGGAATCGAACCCAGGACATCTGGATGAGAAGTCAACTGGCTTACCACTTGACCACGGAGGCACTTTATGTTAAGGCTTTGTATAACTGTATTCCTATCGCTCAGGAAACTCTCAGGATTATCTCCCATTAATATATCTAAACTAACCAATATTTATACAAGTAGTTTCATTTTATCGACGGAATAATTCCCACGAGGTTTTACGAGTTTCATCAGATAAATTGGCTCCTGTTTTTGCCTGATAATCTATGGATAAACTCGTATCCTCTAGTGGTGTAATTCAACTTCCAGTTAATATATGCTCTGCATATTATAACTTTGTCTTTCGAACTGGCAGGTCACTGTCACAATTGCTGTAGCAGAATTAGCTGGGATTTGTTTTAATGAAAACAGATCGAAAATAAAAAGATTTATCTGCCAAAATTAGCAGAAATAATCTTATTACTTGCTTCCTTGTAAGTAGAAGCGAAATAAGGGAGTACCTTAGGTTTTAGTGATAGTCGAAAGCTGGTTACTATGTGACTGAAGTTCCTTTGTTTGTATGGACAGGAGTAGACACATTTCTGTATGAGAAAAGTATAAGTTTTTCAAAGCTGAAACCAATAACAAGGTATATCTAAAAAACGATCAACTCCACGAAAAAAATGTATATAACATAACGTGTGTGTCCTAACATCATCTACATTTTTGTGTGGTAAGTTTTTGACCATCTCTTACGGTTTAGCAGTTATGTAAAATTCCGAAAAATTCATCCAGAATAAAGTGGTCTTCAGAAACTATTCCCAGAAAATTCAAGATATACATTTTCGTTGTCAGGTAAATATCTTTACGATACGATTTTTTAATCAAAATCGTTAGAGGCAATTTTGAGAAAATCAAAATTTTTGAAAAAAAATTCCATGAAAAGGGTAGTTGGAGGTGTAAGGATTTTCTTGAAAATCTTCGTGTCGCATCCTTGGAAGATACCAAACTTAAATATTAAGTTTGATATTCAACAGTCTTATCGTTTTTGAGTTATGCTGTCCACAGACACACAGACACTCACACACACACAGACGGACCTTTTTTTGAAAATGCTTTTTTTGGATTCAGGGGGACCCAAAACATGTATTTCCGGTGAAATCTCGGTATATAATTTTTGGGTTGAATGCAATACCTTTGCTATACACTATGTGCATGTACCTGTAGAGAAATTAAATAATCTGATGTGCTCCATTCAAATGACTTTCTTTATATCTCTGTATCAAAATTATTTTTAAGAACCTTATTCTTCGGTCTACTTTCAAGAAAACCCCCTCCCACCCGCAACTACCCTTTACATAGAACTTTTTTCCAAAATGTTTATTTTCTCAAAAATGGCTTTAACAGTTTTGATTAAAATATCGTATATTGAAGATATTTACCCGACAAATAAAATGTATATCTTGAATTTTCTGGGAATAGCCTCTGAAGACTATTTTATTCTGAATGAATTTTACGGAATATTTCATAGCTGGTAAACCGTTAAAGACGAAAGTTAACAGAAAATGTAGAACTCATTAAAACACACAATTTATGTTATATACAATTTTTTTCGTGGAGTTTATCATTTTTGAAATATTCCTTGTTATTAGTTTGAGCTTTAAAATACTTACACTTTTTTCACACAGGAATTTGTCAACTACTGTCCATACAAACAAAGGAACTTCAGTCACATAGCAACCAGCTTTTGACTATCACTTTAACCTATGGTACTCCCTTATTTCCCTTCTACTTACACGGAAGCAAGTAATAAGGCTACTTCTGCTAACTTTTTTCTCGATTAGCATGTAGTAGATAGAAAAATGAGTTTTTTTTAACAATAATTTGTTACAGTAAAATAGAGAAAGTCATGTGATTGTAACACATAAGATTTTTACCCACAGTTAACCTTTTACGAAGAAACCTGCTCTTATCTGTGCGCTCTGTGGGGATTCCTGTGTTGCTAGAATGTGTTTCTGCAGCACACATTTGAATATTCTTGCAAACACCGGCCTGTCTAGCAGACGTTTTGGTGACGATGACAGAACGGCAGATAGGATTTTAAAGTTTTTAGCAAATGTAACTTTTACGCAGCGGATTTAGATTGTTTTTATATCTTGGTGGTAGCTATTTGGTTTTACCTTTTTTAAGTTTTATCGCTGTTGTCTTTTATACTGAGTCTTTTTTTTTAACTACTTTTTGTCCCTTTTTAGCTCCATTATTGAATTTGGATTTATAGGTTTATTTATTTACCTTTTTAGCTCTAGATGGCTTTTACATTGGATTTTGCGTGTCTTTTAGCTATCATTTTAATTGTGATTGATTTAATATAGTTTTTTACCTCTTGGGTTTTGCCATACTGAGTTTCATATGGGCGCTAAATACCTCAACTCACGACAGTTGGCCGGCTGAGGGCAGCCCGAGAAGTGTTAGACGTGTTCCTGTTCTTGGAGAGAACTTAACCACGTTCTGACGGGTTTGTAGGATGGCGGGTGAGAGATGGGGTTGTGGAGTGACAGGAGGAGGCAAGTTTTGCTCCTCAACGGTTGCCAGTCTTGGTGCAACGGCCCTTGTGCACCGCTGGTGTAATAGTTTTTCAAAAATGTTTACTTTTTGTGTTTTTAATTTTGATATCCAAGCAACTATTGAAGGATTGTAAGGAGCTGTTGGAGGTGCTCCTTCGTTACCGGGGATGCCCGCAAGCCATGCGGGGAAGCCGGTATCGCCTGAAGCGGCGGTTTGTGGGATTGTAATCCCCAAGAGACCTAACGAGGCCGCACCGATGAAATGGTAACCCTTCGTTAAATTTTTTTGCCCGACGCCTAACCTCGTCCTCCAAGTATGGCAGACCAGATGCTTCGTGCAGGAGTCTCGTTGGAAAGCCACGAGGCACAGAATAGATAGCCCGGAGACATCTATTCTGTACCCGCTGAAGCAACATCAGACTGGAGTCTGCCGCCATGCCCCAGATCTCACAGTCGTAGATTAGCAAGGGGACTATGAGAACCCTCGAAAGGTGCAACTTAAGGGGAACCGGCATCGTGGACTTCAGCATCGGGTACAAGGAGGCCGTAGCCCCTTAGCCCCGACACCTCAGATCCCTGATGTGCTCCCCAAAAGTGACGCCCCTGTCAAGCTATGATGTCCGTCGATTGTATCCTTTAGTTGAGGTGCGTGAATGCAGGGAATTTGCGGGAAAGCGGCGCTTGGTAAAGAGAATAGCCTGGCTTTTCTCCGGATTGATGGACAACCGCCAACACTAACTACCTGCAGCTGGTCGTTCTTAAATGCCACCAATCACTATCTCACTTACGCAAATAGGACCTTTATCAAAAAAACTGTTTTGTTTCAGAGGTCCTCTGGTTCCCTCTGGCATCGAATAATCATTTTCTACCTACTATTTGCATTGTACATATGGTTAGAGAAAGAAAGACATTATTGGTTTTAAACGATGCCAACATTTTAGGCAGAAGCACCAAGAGCTTTCATTGCCTCTGGAAACCACACACTCTTCCCGAGCGCTGCTTGCTCACCTAAACGAGTGCTCTCTTATTCTCTCTCTCACTAAGCCACGCCCACGTGTGGCACCCAATATTTACCAGGTCGTTACATATACAAGATCTACATTAGGAAAACAATGACTACTGGGAGGTTTCTAAATCAAAGCGTAAAACTCTGCTTTGGGACTTGTTGATTGAAATCACCAAACAGTTCATAATATTATGGAGATTGCCCTTAAACGAAGGGTATTCGTGGTAGTTTTATGAATAAATAGTTGTGTATTCATATTCTCTACAAAGGTAGAGAAGCTGTGTCTTGCGGTTCCCCCAAAATTTCGATATAGAGATTTATAGTGTTTTCCAAAACATGGTAACCCTCAAAGGAGACCGCTCTCCCCTTCCATTGGGCAGTAACCATAAGCAAACAAAGGACGAGCCTGTGCTAGCGGCGAGAGGCAACGTAATAAAATCTGTTTCTTGGAGACATTGCTTGCAAGCTGAGAATCTCTCTTCAGTTAAGGGAGCAGTAAGTGGAAGACGACAGCGAGCGTTGGTTTCCATCCGCGTACACCCTAAACGCAAACTCTTGGAAGAAGAGTGGAACATGACCATCATGTTCTGAAAAATATGAATTCGTTTTAGGACCTACCACCAACGTCTATATATGTGTTTTGGTTCAGTGTCGTTCTAAATCACCTATATATATATACTGATTATTTCAAGCAATACTATATAAATGCTGTGACAGCGCCGTCTGCTGCGTTCTCACGTTCCCATTGTGCTATGCGGGACTAGGACTTGGTAAACATCGAAGCAACGCCCCAATAACCCGAATCCTTGGAATGCGAGAAAAGAAGCTTCCAGAAGCTTCGGCTTCCATAAGGTTCTAGAAAGTACTGTGAATTCGTTTTATTTATAAAAGGAAGAATAGCAAGCCAGTGTGCAGTGAGTTGTGACTGGAGGGTTAGCGCACAGTAGCGTGCAAGCGCCATTCTCTACGCGACGAAGCGTATTATTTATTTTCTCTACTTCGTATGTGGGTATAAAAGCTGGGAATTACATTTCACTCAAATTTCGATATTGAGATTTCACCGGAACTACACGATTTTGACCCCCCTCCCAAACGTCTACATCTTGGTTCAGTGTCGTTTTAAAACACCTGTATATACTGATCATTTCAAGCAAAACTGAATAAAATGCTGCGACGATGCAGTCTGCGTCCGTTCTCACGTTCCACTTGTGTGAGTTTGCGGGACTGGAGGATTTGATCAACAGCGAAGCGATGCGTCAATAGCTCGAAACCTTGAAATGCCTGATCAGAATCTTCCAGAAACTTCGGCTTCCATAAGGTTCCAGAAAGTTCAGTGAAGGTATTTTATGTACAAAAGGAAGGAAGCATTGCAAGTCAGTGTGCAGTGAGTTGTGAGTGGAGTGTTAGCGTTGTTGGTAAACATCAAAGCGATGCCTCAGTAACCCGAATCATGGAAGGCGAGACCAGAATCTTCCAGAAGCGTCGGCTTCCATAAGGTTACAGAAAGCTCAGTGCAGTCATTTTATGTATATAAGGAAGGAAGAATTGCAAGTCAGTGTGTAGTGAGTTGTGATTGATGTGTTAGCGCACAGTAGCGTGCGAGCACCAACTATCTGCGCGTCGAACCGTATTAATTTCTTACTCTACTTCACACAGAAGCTAGGAATTGCATTTATCCAAAGTTAGACAAAAAGATTCACCGGAAATACAGATTTAAAAGCCCCTCCCCCCAATGTCCATATCTTGGTTCAGTGTCGTTTTATAACACCTACATATACTGATAATTTCAAGCAAAACTGTACAAAATGCTGCTACATTACCGTCTGCGTCCGTTCTCACGTTACCCTTGGTATGGGAGTTGCTGGTAGACTTTGAAGCGACGTACCAGTAACCCGAAACCTTGTAATACGTGCCCAAAGTCTTGAGAAGCTTCGGCTTCCACAAGGTTCCAGAGAGTTCTGCGAGTCATTTTACCTATAAAAGGAAGGAAGAATTGCAAGCCAGTGTGCAGTGAGTTGCAACTGTCTCCGAGTCGAAGAGTCGATTGAATGGTTTGCAGCGGTGAAATGAAGGCTTTATTTCTCACTAATGTTTGAGTCAATGAAAACATTTATTACAATACATTTTATTGACAGTCCACGTAGCGAAGACTTTTCAAATCTTCTCTACATAATGATGTTTTAATAAATAATAATAATAATAATAATAATAATAATAATAATAATAATAATAATAATAATAATAATAACAATCATCATAATAATAGAGGACCGGAGTGTGGTTGGAACAAATCTGCAGACAGCGTTACATCTGAATACTCAGTGAAGAAGCAGAACTGACCCTATAGTAACTTCGGAAACCTATGTTATCTTAATAACAGATAAATTGGATTCCAGAGAAACAAACCTCAGGCAAATTCAACTCCATTGCTTTGCGAGCGTCTGTTGTCTTTCTGCGAATGCAAAGATGGTTCCATTGTGGCGCATGCGTGTTGTAATATTATGTATTGAAGTGTTTATTGCGGCCAAACTAAGCTTTCGCCACAAAAAATGCCTTTAGCATATTATTCAGCATAAATTAAAAGTGGTTTGAAACAAATAAGTCTGGTTATTAAGAAACATTTACAAAAAAAGAAACCACATCGTCTAGTACTGGAATCGTCGAGTTGAAACTGGAGAACTAGTGGTATACGCTACATATATCTACCAAATGACATGTTCAGTTTTTCTGATATGTTACATTCACATGACTTTCTCTACATCTCTACAGTAAATTATAGTTAAAAATCGTATTCTTTTATTTACTTAATGTAATCAAGAAAAACGTAGCTGGAAGGGCTTTATTACTTGCTTCCTTGTAAGTAGACGCGAAATGAGGGAGTATCATAGGTTAAAGTGATAAACAAAAGCTGGTTGCTACGTGACTGAAGCTCCTTTGTTTGTATGGACAGTAGTTGACAGACTCCTGTATGAGAAAATTATAACTTTTTTACTTTCTCTATACGCAACATGTACATAGTGTGTAGAGAAGGCATTGCACTCCACCCAAAAGTTCGATACCAAGATTTCACCGGAAATATATGTTTTAGGGTCCCCAATATCCACAAAAAGCATTTTCACAAAATATGTGTGTCCGTGTGCCTATGAACACGATAACTCAAAAACGAAAAGTCGGTAAAATACCAAACTCGGTATTTAGGTTTAGTATCTTCCAGGGATGCGACACGAAGATTTTGAGAAATATCTTCCCACCCCCAACTACCCTTTACATGGAACTTTTTTCGAAAATTTTGATTTTCTCGAAAATGACTCTAATGATTTTGATTAAAATTTCGTATATTAAACATATTTACCTGAAAAGTAAAATGCATATCTTGAATTTTCTAGGAATAGCCTCTGAAGAGTAGTTTATTCCGGATGAATTTTGCGGAATTTTGAATAACTGCTAAACTGTAAGAGATGGACAAAAACTTACTACACAAAAAATGTAGAGTACGTTAAAACACACCATTTATGTTATATAAATTTTTTCGTGGAGTTCGTCGTTTTTTAAACATTCCTTATTTTTGGTTTCTGCTATGAAAACTTATGTTTTTCCTTATACAGGAACTTGTCAACTCCGATCCATATAAACAAAGGAACTTCATTGACATAGCAACCAGCTTTTGACTATCACTTTAACCTATGGTAGTCCCTTATTTCGCTTCTACTTACAAGGAAGCAAGTAATAAGACTATTTCTGGTAATTTTTTCTGATTAGCATGAAGTAAATAGAAGTATAAGCTTTTTAAGAATAATTTGTTGCAGGGATATAGAGAAAGTCATGTGAATGGTACACATCAGATTTTTAAAGCTGAAAGCAATAACAAGGACTGTCTCAAAAACCATCAACTCCACGAAAAATATGCATATGACATAAACTGCCTGTTTTATCGTGATCTACACTTGCTGAGTACTTAGTTTTGCCTATATCTTACGGTTTACCAGTTTTGCGAAATTCCGCAAAATTCATCCGGAATAAACATCTCTCCAGAGGTTATTCCAAAAAAATTAAAGATATACATTTTATTTGTCAGATAAATATTTTAAATATAAGAGATTTTAATCAAACTCGTTAGAGCCATTTTTGAGAAAATCAACGTTTTTGAAATTTTTTCCATGTAACGGGTAGTTGGGGGTGGGGAATTGAAATCTTCGTGGCGCATCCTTGGAACATACTTAACTTAAATACCAAGTTTGGTATTTAATGGTATTTTCGATTTTGAGCATACATACGGACCTTTTTCCAGAAATGTTTATTTGGATTCAGGGGACCCAAAACACGTATTTCCGGTAAAATCTAGGTATCGAATTTTTGGGTGCAATATAATACCTTCTCTATACACTATGTACATAGTACGTGTAGAGAAAGTAAAAAAGTCAATTTATGCCTAAACAAATTAGGCAAATTGTTAGAAAGAGTGTATATGCAGAGTAAACATTGAAGTTTTCTGTAAAACATAATAAATTCCATTCACACAACCTTCTTTACCTATTCTGCAAAGGAACTATTCTTAAAAAAACTTATTCTACTATCTACTTCATGCTAATCGAGATAAACATTGGTAGAAACGAACGGTCTTATTACTTAGTTCCTTTTAAGTAGAAGGGAAATAAGGAAATACACTAGGATAAAGCGATAGTCAAATATTTTAAAAGCTAGTTGCTATGTGTTTGACTATGAAATTTGTTTCTTTGCTTGGCCAGGAGTAAAGTTAAAGAAAAACGCATGATGTCTTCCTTTTTTGAAAGAAATATAAAGGAATATCTCGGTCATGTACATATCTTTATATGCGGTATTCTAATCAAAATGGTTAGCCGTTTTTGGGAAAGTTAACGCTTTTCTTTGGAAAGTGGAGTTGGCGTGGGGAGATTTTCTTGAATATACTTTGGTGGACATGATTTTGCATTCCATCCAAAAATTCGATGCTCAATGGTATTACATGTTTTAGGATCAACTGAATAAAAAAATTAGAGAAAGATCCGTGTAAATGTTTGTGTGTTCGTGTGTTCAGTGTCTGTCTGAGAGCAACTAAACTGAACAAACGAAAATTTAGTTAAATACCAAACTTGACAACAAGGTTCAGTATCTTCGAAGGATGCGACACGATTTTCAAGAAAATTATCTACACCAAACTACCCTTGAGATTGAAAGGCTTTCGAGTACTTTGATTTTCTCAAAAACTGCTAACGATTTTGATAAAAAAAAACAAACAAACAAAAAAACAACTGCCGTATACTAGAAGTATTTGCATATTCAACATCATTTTAATTTTAAATTTCCTGGAACTAGCCTGAGGCATATTTTCTTCTCAATGACTTCTGCATAACTAATAAACCGTAAGAGATAAACTAAAACTTACTATAGATCTAGACAAAACACACAGTTTATGTCCTAAATATTTTTGTTGTGTAGTTAACCATTTCCGATACATTCCGCGTTTTTGGTTTCAATTTTAACATATTTACGCTCTTCTGAAACAGGAGCTTATCGGCGTTTCATCTCTCTTACTCCTGGCCAAGCAAAAAGAAGCTAACATCAAAGTCTATTACTATATTTTAGCCTAGTGCATTCCCTTATTTCGCTTCTACTTATAAGGACCTAAGTAATAATACCATTTCAGGTAATGGATAGGTAGAATCAGACTGACAAAATCTGATGTGTTACATTCACATGACTTTCTGTATATCTCTGCAATGGATTATTTTTAAAAATCTTATGCTTTTATTTACTCCCTGATAAACGAGAAAATATTAGCAGAAATAGACTTATTACTTGCTGCCTTGTAAGTAGAAGAGAAATAAGGAAGTACCATAACTTAAAATGATGGTCAAAGGCTGGTTGCTATGTGACTGGAGTTCCTTTGTTTGTATGGACACAAATTCACTAAGTCCTGTATAGGAAAACTATACGTTTTTTATAGCTGAAACAAAAAACAAGGAATATCTCAAAAACAATCACTTCCACGAAAAAAATGTATGTAACATAAATTGTGTGTTTTAAAGTGCTCTACATTTGTTATGTGGTAAGTTTTTGTCCATCTCTTACAGTTTAGCAGTTATTCAAAATTCAGTAAAATTAATCTAGAATAAACTACTCTTCAAAGGCTATTCCCAAAAAGTTTAAGATATACATTTTATTTGTCAGGTAAATATCTTTAATATGCGAAATCTTAATCAAAATCTTAGAGCCATTTTTGAGAAAATCAGTTTTCGAAAAAAGCTCCATGTAAAGGGTAGTTGGGGATGGGGGAATTTTACTCAAAATATTCGTGTAGCATCCCTGGAAGATACTAAACCTAAATACAAAGTTTCGTATTTTACCTATTTTTCATTTTTGAATTATAGTGTTCACAGACACACGTACACAAACACACACACACACCGACCTTATTCTTAAAATACTTTTTTTGGATACAGGCGATCCTAAAACATATACTCCCGTTGAAATCTCGGTATCGAATTTTTTGATGGAGTGCAAAACATTCTCTATACACTATGTACATGGTGCGTATAGAGAAAATAAAAATGCAATGCTCTAGCCCGGGTTTGAACCACGGATCTCCCGGTCTCTAGCCGGCTGCTCTACCACTGAGCTACCATTGTAAAATGCCGGCATAGCATAACATTTTTAGATATTCTTTATTTTTGGTTTCAGCTTTGAAAAACGTACTTTTCTCATACAGGAATTTGTTAACTCCTGTCCATACAAACAAAGGAACATCAGTCACATAGCAACCAGCTTTTGGCTTTCACTTTAACCTATGGTACTCCCTTATTTCGCTCCTACTTACAATAAAGCAAGAAATAAGACTATTTTATTTTATATATATTTTATATATAATTTTTCTCGATTAGCATGAAATAAATAAACGAATAAGCTTATTAACAATAATTTGTTACAGAGATATAGAGAAAGTCAAGTACATGGAACACATCAGGTTTTTATAACTAGGCATACAAAAATGATAAATGGGCATGGATAACGACAATAGCATTGCACCAGACTACGCATCACTTCTCTTTTGTTGTTTTTACTTTTACTATGTGTACTATGTACATAGTATATAGAGGAGGTATTGTATTGCACCCAAAATTCGATACCGATATTTCACCGGAAATATATGTTTTGAGACCCCTGAATCCAAAAAAAGCATTTTTAGAAAAATATCCGCGTGTGTGTGTGTGTGCGTGTGTGTGTGTGTGCGTGTGTGTGTGTGTGTCTGTGGGCAGCATTGCTCAAAAACAATAAGTCCGTTAAATACTGATCTTGGTATTTAAGTTCAGTATCTTCTAAGGATTCAACACAAACCTTTTCAAGAAAATTTCCCCACCCCAACTACCGTTTACATGAAAACAAATTTGAAAATTTGGATTTTCTCAAAAATGGCTAAGGATTTTGTTTAAAATATCATATATTAAAGATATTTACCTGACAAATAAAATGTATATCTTGAATATTTTGGGAATAGCCTCTGAAGATTACTTTATTTGGCATGAATTTTACGGAATTCTGTATAACTGGCAAACCGTAAGAGATGGACAAAAACTTACTTCACAAAGAATATAGAGCCCGTTAGTACACACAATTTACGCTATGTGCATATTTTTACTTTCTCTAGCCCTAGATGTTCAATGTACGTAGGGATAGAGATGGTATTGTAAAGCAACCAAAAATTCGATACCGAGGTTTCACCGGAAATATATGTTTTGGGGTCCCCTGAGACCGAAAAAAGCGTTTTTAAAAAGAGGTCCGTGTGTGTGTGTCTGTGAATAGCATACCCTCAAAACAAAAGGACCGTTAAATACCAAACTTGGTATTTAGGTTTAGTATCTTCCAAGGATGCGACACGAAGATTTTCAAAAATCCCCCCCACCACAAACTACCCTTTACATGGAAAAAATTTCGAAAGTTTTAATTTTCTTAAAAATGGCACTAATGATTTTGATTAAAATCCCGTATATTGAAGCTATTTATGTCCGAAATAAAATGTATATCTAAAATTTTTTGGGACTAGCCTCTGAAGACCTCTTTATTCTGGATGAATTTTGCTGAATTTTGCTTATCTACTAAACCGTAAGAGATAGAAAAAAACGTACTAAACAAAAAATTTACCTCAAGACAAAACACACGATTTTTGTTCTTTACGTTTTTGTTGTGGAGGTAACCGTTTCTGAGACATTCCTTGTTATTGGTTTCACTTTAACTTTTCTCACATAGGAAGTGTGTGTTTTTCTTTTGTTCTACTCCTGGCCAAGCAAAGTAGTGATTTGCAATGACAATCGCATAACGATAGCTTTTAAAACATTTGACAATCACTTTAGCATAGCGCATTCCCTTATTCACTTCTACTTATAAGGAACTAAGTAATAACATTCTACTAACATTTATCTTGATTAGCATTGTGTACAAAGAAGAATAATCTTTTGTAGGAGTTTTGTAGAGCAGCTAGAGAAGGTCATGTGAGTGTAGCACAACAGATTTTTCATACAATGGATCGTTTTTGAGATTTTCCCTTGTTTAAACATGTATACTTTTCTTATAGAGGAATTTGTCAACTTCTATCCATAGAAAAAGAGAAAGTTCAGTCACAGAGCAAACAGCTTTTGACTATCACTTTAACCTATGCTACTCCCTTATTTCTCTTATACTTACAAGGAAGCAAGTAATAAGACTATTTTTGCTACTTTTTTCTCGATTAGCATGAAGTAAAAATAAGCATAAACTTTTTAACAATAAGTTGTTACCGAGTAATAGAGAAAGTCATATGAATGCAACACATCAGAATTTTATTCTCTCTTTCGTTTTCCTATTAGTATTATATATGTTAGTCACTGAGAATAAACAAGGATATATTGATGTTAGATATTTAAACTGGTATTACTTCTTCGCAACTGATCCAAACTAGTGAAAAGTTGGTTGCTATGTGACTGAAGTCCTTTGTTTGTATGGACACGAGTTCACAAATTCCTGTGTGAAAAAATCATAAGTATTTTAAAGCTAAAACAAAAACAAGGAATATCTCAATAACGATCTACTCCAAGAAAAATATGTATATCACACATATTGTGTGTTTTTTTTTGTGATCTACATTTTTGTATTGTACATGTTTGTCTATCTCTTACGGTTTACCAGTTATGCAAAATTCAATAAAATCCTTCCAGAATAAAGCAGTCTTCCGAGTCTATTCCCAGAAAATTCAAGATATGCATTTTGGTTAACAGGTAAAATATCTTTTATATACGATATTTTAATAAAATCGTTAGAGCTATTCTTGAAAAGATCAAAATTTTAGAAAAAAAGTTCCATGTAAAGCGTTTTTCTTGAAAATCTTCATTGTCGCATCCTTGGAAGATACCAAACTTAAATACCAAGTTTGGTATTTAACGGTCTTTCCGTTTTTGAGCTATACTTTCCACACACACACACACCGACGCACAGACACACACACGTACACACGAAACTTTTTCCAAAACTGCTTTTTGGATTCAGGGGGGCTCAAAACATGCATTTCCGGTGAAATATCGGTGTCTTATTTTTGGGTGGAATACAATACCTTCTCTATACACTATGCACATAGTACGTAAAGAGAAAGTAAAAAGGAACTTCATACACATAGCAACCAACTTTTAAAACATTTGAATATCGATCCATGCTATGGTGCTCCCTTATTTCCCGTTTTCTTGTAAGGAACCAAGCGCTAAGACCCTTTCTACTAATTCTTTTCGATTAGCATTAAATATATATAAGAATAAACATTTTAACAATAATTTGTTGTGAAGATTTAGGGAAGCCCATGTGAATAGAACACATTGGATGATTTATTTTGAGTTACAGTTTGAGAATACAGCTCATAATTCACGCATAAGTTATAGGCAGTGAAACAGAATCTGGTCAAAGTTTAGTAATAAAGTAAACAGTGGCTTTTCACAATTACAGGAATTTGATTGGGGTTATTGACCTCCGGCGCAGGCTGCATCGTTTCTTATTGTCCTCTCTGCCTACGTTTCGCTGCAACCTATGTCGAGCCGAGGAAGAATCTCACATAGATTGCAGCGAAACGCCGGCAAAGAGCAGTGCGGCTTAAAACTTATGGAATCGTGACCCTGACCGACAACCCAGCTACCGAGCCTAGCTTATCGGAGTTTGTAATATGATACTTTGATTACTTAAAGTCACAGCGAGCAAACTTTGTACAGTCCGCATATTTTTGTATTCAAAGTGGGCAGTAAATAGTGTTTATTTTATTTATTCAATTTTTTACTTTCTCTACACGTACTATGTACATAGTGCACAGAGAAGGTATTGCACTCCACCCAAAATTTCGATACCGAGATTTCACCGGAAGTGTATGTTTTAGGGTCCCCAATATCCACAAAAAGCACTTTCGGTAAAATGTCCCTGTGTGTTTTCCGTGTGTCTGTGAACACGATAACTGAAAAACGAAAAGTCTGTATAATACCAAACTTGGTATTTAAGTTTAGTATCTTCCAGGGATGCGACACGAAGATTTTAAGAAAAATTCCTCACCCCTGACTACCCTTCACATGGAACTTTTTTCGAAAATTTTGATTTTCTCAAAAATGGCTCCAACGATTTTGATTAAAATTCCGTATATTAAAGATTTTTACCTGACAAATAAAATGTATATCTTGAAATTTCTGGGAATAGCCTCTGAAGAGTACTTTATTCTGGATAAATTTTACGGAATTTTGAACCGTAAGAGATGGACACAAACTTAACATACGAAAAATGTAGAGCACGTTAAAAGACACAATTTACGTTACATACATTTTTTTTGTGGAGTTCATCGTTTTTGAGACATTCCTTGTTTTTGGTTTCTGCTTTGAGAAACATACCTCTCTCATACAGGAATGTGTCAACTGCTGTCGAGATAAACAAAGGAACTTCTGTGACAGAGCAACCAGCTTTTCACTTTCACTTTAACATATGGTACTCCCTTATTTCGCTTTTCCTTACAAGGAAGCAAGTAATAAGACTATTTCTTTTAATTTTTTGTGATTAGTATGAAGTAAATAATTGTAGTAGGTCGTCTCCTTAGCGCGGTGGTAGCGCAGCTGCCTACCAAGCGGGAGACCTGGGTTCGATCCCCAGCACCGGCGTGCGGATTTTTTCCCCGCTGGGAGACCTGGACCGGGGTGCACTCAGCCTCGTGAGGTCCCTGGGGGGCCAATTGAGGAGCTACTTGATGGAGAAGTAGCGGCTCCAGGTCGTGAGGACCGCATTAACCGGCCGGGAGGGACTCGAGGCGCTGACCACGTCTCACCCTCCAATACTGCACCCCATCCATGACGTCTGTAGTGGACCGAGATGGGGGACGCAGCGGCCGGGCGGTAGGCCAAGGCTCCCCGTGAGCTGTCGTGCCATGGAGTTATTATAAATAATTGTAGTATAAACTTTTTAAGAATAATTTGTTGCAGAGATATAGAGAAAGTCATGTGAATGGTACACATCAGATTTTTAACCGTGGCTCCTACGTTTTCAAAGCTAAATGGTAAGGAATTACTTAGAGCAGAGAAATAATTGCAAATGTCCTTGACTTCGCGAAACAAGAGGCGGAGATGAAGGAAGAAAATGTATGCTCCTCGAGTTCTCCAAAAGCCGGTAGAAAGTGAATGAAAAAATCTGATGTGTTACACTCACATGAGTTTCTCTAGCTCTTCTAAAAACTTCATACATAAGATTCTTCTTCTCTCTATACCTTGCTAATCGTGGCACTCATTAGCACAATGTTCTTATTATTTAGTTCCGTATAAGTAGGAAGAAAATAAGGGAATACATTAGGCTAAACCAATAGTCAAATGTTTTAAAAGCTGTTGTTATGCGATTGTTATTACAAATCGCTTTTTTCTTGGCCAGGAGTAGAACAAAACAAAAACGGATACTCCCGTCTACGAAAAGTATAAGTACTTCACAACTGAAACTAATATCAGTGAATACCTCGGAAACGGTAAGCTCCACGAGAAAAATGTAAATGACATAACTTGTGTAGTTTAAAAAGACCAACATATTTTGTATAGTAATTTGTGTCTATCTCTTGCGGTTTACCAGTTATGCCAAATTCAGCAAAATTCACTCAGATTAAACAGGTCTTCAGAAGCTATTCCTAGAAAATTCAAGATATACATTTTATTTGTTAGGTAAATGTCTTTTATAAATGATATTTTAATCAAAATCGTTAGAGCCATTTTTAAGAAAATCAAAATTTTCGAAAAAGGTTCCATATAAAGGGTAGTTTGGGGTGGGAGGATTTCTCTCAAAATCTTCGTGTCACATCCCTAGAAGATATTAAACTTAAATACCAAGTTTGGTATTTTAGCTACTTTTCGTTTTTGAGTTATCGTGTTCACAGGCACACGATCACACGGACACACACCATAGACCTTTTTCTGAAAATGTGTTTTTTGGATACAGGGGATCCTAAAACATGTATTTCTGGTGAAATCTCGGTATCGAAAGTTTGGGTGGAATACAACACTTCTCTATCTCTATGTACATTGTACATATGGGGCTAGAGAAAGTAAAAATCAGATGTGTTACACTCACATGACTTTCTCTAGCCGTTCTACAAACTTCTTACATAAGATTATTCTTCTTTCTGCACCTTGTTAATCGAGGTATTCAGCACAATGTTCTAACTACTTAGTTCCTTATAAGTAGGAAGAAAATAAGGGAATGCACTAGGCTAAATCGAGAGTCAAATGTTTTAAAGGTTGTCGTTATGCGATTGTCATTACAAATGGTTTCTTTTCTTGGCCAGGAGTAGAACAAAAGAAAACGGACACTCCCGTCTGAGAAAAATATTAGTACTTAACAACTGAAACTAAAAACAATGTATACGTCGAAAACGGTAAGCTCCACGAAATATATATATATATATGACGTAAATCGTATATTTTAACAAGGCCTACATTTTTTATATAGTAAGTTTTTGTCTATCTCTTACGGTTTATTAGTTATGCCAAATTAAGTAAAATTCATCCAGAATAAACAGTTCTTTAGAAGCTATTCCCAGAAAATTAAAGATATACATTTAATTTGTCAGGTAAATATCTTTAATATACGATATTTTAATCAAAATCGTTAGGACCATTTTTAAGAAAATCAAAATTTTCGAAAAAAGTTCCATGTAAAAGGTAGTTTGGGGTGGAGGGATTTTTCTCAAAATCTTCGTGTCGCATCCCTGGAAGATACTGAGCTTAAATGCCAAGTTTGGTATTTTAGCTACTTTTCGTTTTTGAGTTATCGTGTTCACGGACACACGGACACACGGACACACGAACATACACACACACACACACACACACACACACACATGGACCTCTTTCTGGAAATGCTTTTTTTGGATTCAGGGGATTCTAAAACATGTATTTCCGGTGAAATCTCGACTTCGAGTTTTTGGGTGGAATGCAATACTTCTCCATCCCTATGTACATTGTACATACGGGGCAAGAGAAAGTAAAAATATTGTGTGTTAAGTTTTTGTCTCTCTCTTGCGGTTTAGCAGTTATGAAAATTCCGTAAAATTTACTCAGAATAAAGTGGTCTTCGGAGGCTATTCACAGAAAATTCAAAATATGCATTTTATTTATCAGGTAATTATATTTAATATACGATATTTTAATCAAAATCATTAGTCATTTTTTAGAAAATCAAAATTTTCGAAAAAAGTTCCATGTAAAGGGTAGTATGCAGTGGGAGGATTTTTCTCAAAATCTTCGTATCGCATCCCCGGAAGATACTAAACTTAAAATACCAAGTTTGGTATTTTACTGACTTTTCGTTTTTGAGTTATCGTGTTCAAGGTACACGGACACACGAAGACACTGACACACGGACACATTGACATACGGACACACACAGACAAGGACCTTCTTCTGAAAATACTTTTTTGGATACAGGCAATACATTCTCTATACAGTATGTACATAGTGCATGTAGAGAAAGTAAAAATCTGATGTGTACCATTCACATGCCTTTCTCTATATCCCTGCAGTAAATCATTCTTAAAAAGTTGATACTTCTATTTACCTTATGTAATCAGAAAAAAATAGCATAAATAGTCTTATTACTGTAAGTAGAAGCGAAATAAGGGACTATCATAGGTTAAAGTGATACTCAAAAGCTGGTTGCTATGTGACTGAAATTCCTTTGTTTGTATGGATAGGAGTTGACAAATTCCTGCATGAGAAAAGTATACGTATTTCAAAGCAGAAACCTTAAACAAGGAATGTCTCAAAAACTTTGAATTCCGCGAAAAAAATGTATATAATATAAATTGTGTGTCTTAACGTGCTCTACATTTTTCGTGTAATAAGCTTTTGTCCATCTCCTACGGTTTAGCACTTATTTAAAATTCCGTAAACTTCATCCAGAATAAAGTAGTCTTGAGAGGTTGTTCCCAGAAAATTCAAGATATACATTTTATTTGTCAGGCAAATATCTTTAATAAACGAAATTTTAATCAACATCGTTAGAGCCATTTTTAAGAAAATCAACATTTTCGAAAAAATTTCCATGTAAAGTGTAGTTTGAGGTGGGGGGATTTTTCTCAAAATTTCGTGTCGCATCCCTGGAAGATACTAAACTTAAATACCAAGGTTGGTATTTGACCGACTTTTCGTTTTTGAGTTATCGTGTTCACAGGCACACGGACACACACACATGGACCTTTTTCTGGAAATACTTTTTTTATATACAGGGGACCCTAAAACATATTTCCGGTGAAATCTCGGTATCGAATTTTTGGGTGGAGGGCACTCTATAGACTATACACATGGTGCGTATAGAGAAAGTAAAAATCTGATGTGTTCCATTCACATGACTTTCTCTACATATCTGCAACAAATCAATGTTAATAAGCTTATGCTTCTATTTACTTCATTTTTATCAAGAAAACAAAATAGCAGAAATAGTTTTATTGGTTACTTCCTTGTAAGTAGAAGAAATAAGAGAGTACTAGAGGCTAAACTGATAACCATAAGCTAGTTGCTATATAACTGAAGTTCCTTTATTTGTATCCACAGGAATTTGTATGAGAAAATGTAATTTTTTCAAAGTTGAAACTAAAAAGAGGGAATATGCCAAAAACGATTAACTCCACGAAAAATATATGCATGACATAAATTGTGTGTTTTAATGTGCTCTACACTTTTTGTGTTAAGTTTTTGTCTATCCCTTACGGTTTAGCAGTTATGCAAAATTCCGTAAAATTCACCCAAAATTAAATAGTCTTCAGAGGCTATACCCAGAAAATTCAAGATATACGTTTTATTTGTCAGATAAATATCTTTAATCTTTGACATTTTAAGCAAAATCGTTAGGGTCATTTATAAGAAAATCAAAAATATCGAAAAAGTCCCATGTAAAGGGTAGTTGGGGGAGGGGCGATTTTCTTGAAAATCTTCGTGTCGCATACTTGGAACACAAAAAACTTAAATACCAAGATTGGTATTTAACGGTCTTTCCGTTTTTGGGCTATGCTGTCCACAGAAACACAGACACACACACAGACACACACGCACACCCACACGGACGTTTTTGTAAAAATGCTTTTTTTGGATTCAGGGGGACCCAAAACATATATTTCCAGTGAAATCTCGGTATCGAATTTTTGGGTGCATTACAATACCTTCTCTATACACTATGTACATAGAACGTGTAGAGAAAGTAAAAATCTGTGTTACACTCACATGACTTTCTCTAGTTACACTAAAAGCAAACTTCTTACAAAAGATTATTCTTCTTTATACACAATGCTAATCAAGATAAACATTAGCAGAATGTTCTTATTACATAGTTCCTTATAAGGCTAAAGTGATAGTCAAATGTTTTAAAAGCTATCGTTATGCAATTGTCATTGTAAATCGCTTGCTTGTTTGGCCAGGAGTAGAACAAAATAAAAACGGACACTTCCTGCCTGAGAAAAGTGTAAATATATCATAACTGGAACCAATAACAAGGAATATCTCGGAAATGGTTACCTCCATAACAAATGCAGGAGGACATAAATTGTGTGTTTTGACGAGAGCTGCATTTCTGTGTGGTATGTTTTTGTCCATCTCTTACGGTTTACGAGCAAAGCAAAATTCAGCAAAATTTATTCAAGATATACCTTTTTGTTTGCAATATGATCTTTAAAAGGTGGTATTTTAATCAAAATCGTTAGAGCCATTTTTTAGAAAATCAAATTTTTCTAAAATTTGTCCATGTAAAGGATAGTTGGGGGTAGGAGAATTTTCTTGAAAATCTTCCTGTCGCATCCTTGTAAGATACTGAACTTAAATACTAAGTTTGGTATTTAATGGACTTTTCGTTTTTGTTATGTTTTGAGTTATGTTATCCACAGACAGACACATACAGACCTTTTTCTAAAAATGCTTGTTTTGGACTCAGTGGACCATAAAAGATACATTCCCGGTGAAATCACAACATAGCATTTATGGGTGAATATAATACTTCTCTATCCCTATTTACTTTATACATACGGGGCTAGAGAAAGTAAAAAAAAAAAATATACATACATTTACTGACTTCAAAATATTAAGGTTAAAAGCTTTCGGTATCAGTGCCAGAAGCAGATCCGTATTCTACGCGACTCACAGCATTGGAAATTATTGGTAGCAAAAAGGCAATTTCACGTTACGAGAACATATTGTCATATGCAAGTACGAATCTATTGCAATATATGATGCTCATTAAATGCGACCTGCAACAGTGAAGCATACACTTGAAAATGCCATTAAATGACAAACGTCTGCCCTCGATATTGGAATAAAACGCTGATCATTCCCTTAATTCAGTCAGGGCTATTAAACTGAACTTTTTGCAATATTCTGACGTGCGGTTTCATCCAGTTAATATGCCGAGAGATTGGGACAGCAAATTTACATTTTAGTAGTACATAAATGTGCCTTCTAGAACATCTTTGATAGCAAATGATATAATCCATCTATTGTGTTGGAAGGAACATACCATTTTTACTTTCTCTATACGCACGGAAATATATGCTTTAGGGTCCCCAATATCCAAAAAAAAATCATTTTCATAAAAAGGTCCGTTTGTGTGTGTGTGTGTGTGTGTGTGTGTGTGTGTGTATGTGAGTCCGTGCGTCCGTGTGTCCGTGTGTCTGTGAACACGATAACTCAAAAACGAAAAGTCGGTAAAATACCAAACTTAGTATTTAAGTTTAGTATCTTCCAGAGATGCGACACACAGATTTTGAGAAAAATCCCCCCACCCCCAACTACCCTTTACATGGAACCTTTTTCGAAAATTTTGATTTTCTCAAAAATGGCTCCAACGATTTTGATTAAAATTTCGGATATTAAACACATTTACCTGACAAGTAAAATGTATATCTTGAAATTTCTGGGAATAGCTTCTGAAGAGTAGTTTATTCTGGATGAATTTTACTAAATTTTGAATGCCTGCTAAACCGTAAGAGATGGACAAAATTTTACTGCACAAAAAATGTAGAGCACTTTAAAACACACAATTTATGTTATATACATTTTTTTCGTGGAGTTCGTCGTTTTTGTGACATTCCTTATTTTTGGTTTCTGCTATGAAAAATGCATACTTTTCTCATACAGGAACTTGTCAACTCCTATCCATATAAACAAAGGAACTTCATTGACATAGCAACCAGCTTTTGGCTATCACTTTAAACTACGGTTGTCCCTTATTTCGCTTCTACTTATAAGGCAGCAAGTAATAAGACTATTTCTGCTAATTTTTTCTGATTAGCATAAAGTAAATAGAAGTATAAGCTTTTTAAGAATAATTTGTTGCAGGGATATAGAGAAAGTCATTTGAATGGTACACATCAGATTTTTTTTATTTCTCTAGCACGTGTGTATAAGGTACAAAGTCAATAGAGAAGATACTGTATTTTATCCAAAAAATTTAAGACAGAGTTTTACCGGAAATAAATTTTAAGGCCCCCTCCGCAAAATATGTGTTCGATTCGCATAATTTTCTCAACATCTCTGCAAATAATTATTGTTAAAAAGCTTATGCTTCTTTTTACTTCATGATAATCGAGAAAAAATTAGCAGAAATAGTCTTATTACTTGCTTCCTTGTAAGTAGAAGGGAAATAAGGGAGTACCATATGCTAAAGTGATAGTCTAAAGCTGGTTGCTTTGTGACAGAAGTTCCTTTGTTTGTATTGACAGGAGTTCACAAATTCCCGTATGAGAAAGTACTAAGTTTTTAAAGCTGAAACCAACAACAAGGAATATCTCAAAAACGGTTAACTCTACGAAAAAACGTGTATAACATAAATTGTGTGTTTTAACGTGATCTAAAATTTTTGTTACGTACGTTTTTGTCTATCTCTTACGGTTTTCCAGTTATGCAAAATTCCAAAAAAGTCATCCTGAATAAAGTAGTCTTCAGAGGCTATTCCTAGAAAATGCAAATTATACATGTTATTTTTCAGGTAAATATATTTAATGTACGGTTGTACATCGTTAGATTGTAAAGGGTAGTTAAAGGTACGGAGATTTTCTTAAACTTCTTCGTGTGACCTCCTTGTAAGATACACAACTTAAATACCAAGTTTGGTATTTAACGCGCTTTTTGCTTTTGAGCTATGCTGTCCACAGACACTTACACACACACGGACCTTTCCCAAAATTGTTGTTTTTTTTTGGATTCAAGGAGACCCCAAAAAGTTATTTCCAGTGAAATATCGTTGTCAAATTTTTGGGTGCATTACAATACCTTCTTATAAACTATATACATAGTACGTGTAAAGAAAGTTATATATATATATATATATATATATATATATATATATATATTTAGGAAAACGGGTGGATAGCATAACTCAAAAACGAAACGTCAGTTCAGTACCATTTTCGGAAATGTTGATTTACTAAAAAATTGCTGTATATTCTGGAAACTTTTGTATTAATGGTAAGCCATTACTACACAAAAAGTATAGATCTAATTAAAAAACAAAGTTCGTCATATGCATTTTTTAGAGTAACCGTTTCTGAGATATTCCTTATTATTGGTTTCAATTAGAAACTACTTAAACGGTTCTGAAGCGCAAAGTTAACTTTTATTTCATACCTCTGTTATTTTAATCTTCGGCATGCAAAGAGAAGTGAATTTACATTTTTCAAACAGCAACTAGCTGTTAAAAGATTTCACTAATGACATAGCATACCCCTTATTTCCCTCCTACTTATAAGGAACTAAATAATATGACAATTTCTGCTAATATTTATTTTCATAAGCATGATGTGGATAAATGAATAATGTTTTGCAACGTTAGTTTGGAGAAAGTCATCATGATACTACACGTAAAGATATCTCGTATAGTTTTCGCTTTATCCGTAAATACTGAAAGCATTTCGTTATATTCAAAGTCTTGCTATATGGGCAGTTATGACAGTGAGGAAGAAATTCAGAGTTTGATGCTCTGACTGGTTTTGGTCCTACCCGGGTGGGTGTGTTTACAGTTAAAAGGTACATAAAATAGGAAAAATAAAATATGTGTTCAACTCACATGATTTTTTCTAACCGTTCTACATAAAGATTATCCTTAGATAATATTTGTCCCGATTAGCATGGTATAGATAAAAGAATTAACAGAATTGGTCTTATTACTAGCTTTTGTAAGTAGAAGGGAAATATGGGACTACTTAGGCTAAAGCAATAGTCAAATGTTTTAATATTTGGTTGTTATGTGAAACAATATGGCCAGGAGTAAAACAAGACTGAGAAGCAAAAGGTTTGAGAAGAGTTAGCAAAATTTAAAACTGAAACAAATAACAAGGAATATCTCGAAAAAACAAGAAAACCGTGTATGTATATAAAAATTGTGTGTTTTACTAGTATTTGCGTATTAAGTTTTTGTCTATCTCTTACAGATTATCACTTATGAAAAATTTAGAAAATTAAACCAGTGTAAAAAGGTGTTCATGGGTATTCCAAGAATTATTTTTATTTGACATGTAAATATCTTTAAAATACGACATTTTAATCAAAATATTTGAAGCCATTTTTGAAAAATAAAACCTTGCGCAAATGTTTCACGAAAATCTTATTAAAAACCATAACTTATGTAATATAAATCTGGTTTGTTTTTCATTATTTATTGTAGAGCTGACAGTTCTGAGATATTCCTTGTTATTGGTTTCATCTTTGAAACATTTGAACGTTTCTCATATGAGAATTTGTCAACTCCTGGTCATACAAAGAAACTAATTTTTGATCACAAAGAAACCAGATTTCAACCGATTGGCTATCGATTTAGTCTAGTGCATTCCCATATTTCCCTTCTACTTACAAGGAAGCAACCTGTAAGATAATTTCTGCTAATATTTTGTCTCAACTAACAGATACTAGATAGAAGATTAATATCTTTACTTTCTCTATACGTACTATGTACATAGTGCATAGAGAAGGTATTGCACTCCACCCAAAAATTCGATATCGAGATTTCTTCGGAAATATATGTTTTGAGACCCCCTGAATAAAAAAAAAGCATTTATAGAAACATGTTCATGTGAGTGTCTGTCTGTGTGTATGTCTGTGTGTCTGTGTGTCTGTGGGCAGCATAGCTCAAAAACGAAAAGACCGTTAAAGTCCAAACTTGGTGTTTAAGTTTAGTATCTTCTAAGGATGCGACACAAAGATTTTCAAGAAAATACCCCCACACCAAACTATCCTTTATATGGAACTTTTTTCGAAAATGTTGATTTTCTAAAAACTGGCTCTAACGATTTTGATTAAAATCCCGTATATTACTGACATTTACATACCAAATAAAATTTATATCTTGAATTTTCTGGGAATAGCCTCTGAAGACCTCTATATTCTCGATGAATTGTACCGAATGTTGCATAGCTGCTTAACCGTAAGAGATGGACGAAAACTTAAAACACATAACCTGTAGAGCACGTTAAAATGCACAATTTATGTTATATAATTTTTTTTCTTCAAGTTGATCGTTTTGGAGATATTCATTGTTTTTAGTTTCAGCTTTGAAAAACACTGTTTTCTCATACAGGAATTTGTCAACTCCTGTCCATACAAACAAAAGAACTTCAATTCACATAGCAACCAGCTTTTAACTATCACTTTAACCTACGGTACTCCCTTATTTTGGTTCTATTTACAATTAACCAAGTAATAAAACTATTTCTGTTTTTTTTTCTCGATTATTTACATGAAGTAAATAGAATAATTTGTTGCAGAGATGCAGAAAAAGTCATGTGAATGGAACACGTCAGATTTTTTAGAATAATTTGTTACAGATATGTAGAGAAAGTCAAGTGAAAAGAACTCATAATTTTATTCATTTCTTTTTGCAAAATAACATAATTCTAACTCGGCGGATAGCGAGCACTTCTTAAATATGTGACTATCGCTTTAACCTTGAGTGTTATTTGCGTTTTATCCATAACCTAATAAGTAACTTATTCCTTTCCGCTAATGTTTATCTTGATTAGAATAAATTAGATGGAATAAAAGTTTTTGAAGTAGTGGTTTGTTGCAGAATAGGTAGAAAACGTCATGCGAATGGAACATCCAAATTTTACTTTTACTATTTTAAGGGGAGTGAGTATAATAAAATTCCACTCTTTTGTGTGGATTTTCTGAAATCTTTAAAGTTATTGCATTAGATTAATATGTATTCAAATTGGATAAGTACTTTGAGAACAATAAACATTATTTTCATAAATTCTATGAGTGGACAAAATTGAAAGCAATTTTTGCAACTAGAGCTTTGAGCCGCGTACAAAATTTCTAAGACGGTATTTTATAAAATACAATAACCGCATTGTGAATTTTTATGAAATGCGAGACACGTACTATGTACTAACTGTATAGAGAATGCATTGAATTGCATCCAAAAATTAGGTACCGAGATTTCACCGGAAGTATATGTTTTGAGGCCCCATGAATCCAAAAATGTTTTTTTGGAAAAATGTCCATTATGTATATGTCTGTGGACAGCATAGCTCAAAAACTAAAAGACGGGTAAACACCAAACTTGGTATTTAAGTTTATTATCTTCCAAAAATGCGACAAGAAAATTTTAACCCCTAACTACACTTTACAGGGTAAAAAAATTAGAAAAAGTTGATCTTCTCACAAATGGTGCTTACATTTTTGATTAAAACTGACCTATAAAATGTATATCTTGAGTTGTTTTGAATATCGTCTAAAGACCTCTTTATTCTGGATGGTTTATTTTATTTTGCAAAACCAGTAAACTGTAAGAAATATAAAAAAAAAAACTTGCTACACAGAATTTATATCATATACATTTTTCTCCCAGACGTTGACCATTTTCGGAATATTCCTTATATTTGGTTTCAGTTTCAAAACACTTACTTTTTTGATACAGCAACTTGTCAACTCCTGGCCACGGACATTAATCCCATAGCAACTACATTTTAAAACATGTGACTGTCGGTTTTGCCTAGTGTATTCCCGTATATCTATTCTATTTATAAGGAGCTAAGCAATAATACCGTTTCTGCCAGTGTTTCTCTCGATTAGCATGAAGTAGATACAACAATAATCTTATTAACAATAAATTTTACACAGATGTAAAGAAAGTTATGTAACATCAGATTCTTCAAAATATTAGACGCATTTGTTCTATATAATGTTACAATGGTTACTTATCAAATTCTAGAAAATTTAAAACAAAAAATCTGAAGACTTCCATTCACATGGCTTTTTCTACATCTCTGCAAAGAATTATTCTTAAAAAGCCTAAGCTTCTATTTACTTCATGCTTATTGAGAAAACATTAGCAGAAATACTCTTATTACTTGCCTCCTTGTAAGTAGAAGCGAAATAAGGGAGTACCATAGGTTAAAGTGAAAGCCAAAAGCTGGTTGCTATGTGAGTGAAGTTCCTTTGTTGTATGGACAGGAGTTGACAAATCCCTGTAAGAGAAAAGTATGTTTTTCAAAGCCGAAACTAAAAACAAGGAGTATCTTAAAACCGATCGACTCCATCGGTTTTGTCTATTTCTTATGGTTTAGCAGTTATGGAAAATTCTGTAAAATTCATCCAGAATAAAGTAGTCTTCAGAGGGTATTTCCAGAAATTTCAAGATATACATTTTGTTTGGCAAGTAAATATCTTAAATATACGAGATTTTAATCAAAATCGTTAGAGCAATTTTTAAGTAAATCAAAATATTCGAAATGTTTTCCATGTAAAGGGTAGTTTGGGGTGGAGGGATTTTCTTGAAAATCTTCATAACGCATCCTTGGAAAATTCCAAACTTAAATACCAAGTTAGGTTTTTAACGGTCCTTTCATTGTTGAGTTATGCTGCTCACTGACACACACAAACACAGGGACAGACACACATGGACACGGTCTTAAGAAATAAATATTTCCGGTGAAATCTTAGTATAGAATTTTTGTGTGAATACAATACTTTTCTATATACTATGTTCACAGTACGTATAGAGAAAGTAAAATACAGAAACCTATGGAACGTTTTGACATTGAAGATATGTAGTTTTGAGAAAAATATTTTTTTACAAAAAAGGTTGCAAGGAAACGAGTGTATTCTAAGAAGCTTTAAATGACAGTAGAGTCAAAGGCAAGGGGCGAACAATTTACACTTTCAATATTTATGGATATCACAAGTTTCCGGCAAACAATCATTTACTACAAACAAATTTTGTGTTCCATTCCCTCGACATTCTTTATCTGCTCTAAGAACAAATTCCTTAAAAAATATTATTATTCTTTCCATTCCATGCTAATCGAGGTAAGCATTAATAGAATCGTCTTATTTCTTAGTTCCTAATAAGTAGAAACTACACAATGATAAAGCCAATGGTTTTAAAAGCTGTCGCTATGAATGCTTGTTTGCATGGCCAAGGAGTACAACAAAAGAACACGGACCACTTGCTGTTTGACGAAAACACATATACTTCAAAACGGAAACCAATTACACGATTTAACTCGGAAACAGTTCTACAACAAATATGTAAACAACATATTTTGTGTGTTTCGACGATATTTTTACTTTCTCTATACGTGCTATGTACATAGTGTATAGAGAAGGTATTGCACTCCATCCAAAAATTGGATACCGAGATTTCACCGGAAATATATGTTGTAGGGTACCCAGTATCCAAAAAAAGCATTTTCACAAAAAGGTCCGTGTGTGTGTCTCCGTGTGTTCGTGTGTCCGTGAACACGATAACTCAAAAACGAATAGTCGGTAAAATACCAAACTTGGTATTTAAGTTTAGTATCTTCCAGGGATGCGACACGAAGATTTTGAGAAAAATCCCCCACCCCCAACTACCCTTTACATGGAACTTTTTTCGAAATTTTTGATTTTCTAAAAAATGGCTCTAATGATTTTGATTAAAATATCGTATATTAAATATATTTACCTGACAAATATAATGTATATCTTAAATTTTCTGGGAATAGCCTCTGAAAACCTCTTTATTCTGGGTCAGTTTTACAGAATTTTGCATAATTGCTAAACTGTAAGCGATGGACAAAAGCTTACCACACAACAAATGTACAGCACCTTAAAACACACAATTTATGTTATATACATTTTTTTCTTGGAGTTGGTTGTTTTTGAGATATTCCTTGTTTTTGGTTTCAGCTATAAATCTTATACTTTTCTCATACAGGACTTTGTAAACTCGTGTGAATACAAACAAAGGAACTTCAGTCGCAGAGCGACCAGCTTATAACTATCACTTTAACCTATGGTACCCCCTTATTTCACTTCTAACAAGGAAGCAAGTAATAAGACTATTTCTGCTAATTTTTGCTCCATTAGATGAAGTAAATAGAACAATTTGTTACAGTGATATAGAGAAAATCATATGAATGAAACACGTCAGATTTTTTGGTGTAGTATTCTCAGAGATTCAAGATAGGTATGCATTTTATTTGTCATGTAAGTATCTTTAACATGGCTTTTAAATCAAAATCGTTAGACCTTTTGAAATTTTTGCATGTAAAGGATAGTTTGCGGTGGGGGATTTTGTTGAAAGTCTACGTGTCGCATCCTAGGAAGATACTAAACTTAAATACCAAATTTGGCATTAAACGGTCTTTTCGTTTTTGGGCTATGTTTTAAAAGATTTTTACTTTCTCTATACGCACTATGTACATAGCGTATACAGAAGATATTGCACTCCACCAAAAAAGTCGATACCAAGATTTCACCGGAAATATATGTTTTAGGGTCCCCTTTATCTAAAAAATGCATTTTCACTAAAAGGTCCGTGTGTGTGTGTGTGTGTGTGTGTGTCCGTGTGTCCGTGCGTCCGTGTGTCTGTGAACACGATAACTCAAAAATGAAAAGTCGGTAAAATACCAAACCTGGTGTTTAAGTTTAGTATCTTCCAGGGATGCCGACAGGAACATTTTGAGAAAAATCCCCCCACCCCAAAATACCCTTTACATGGAACTTTTTTCGAACATTTTGAATTTCTCAAAAATGGCTCTAACGATTTTGATTAAAATATCATATACTAAAGACATTTACCTGACAAATAAAATGTATATCTTGAATTTTATGGGAATGCCCTCTGAAGACTACTTTATCTGGATAAATTTTACGAGCTTTTAAATAACTGCTAAACCGTAAGAGATGAATAAAGACTTACTACACAAAAAATGTATAGCACGTTAAAACACATAATTTATGTTATATTACATTTTTTTCCTGGAGTTCATCGTTTTTGAGACATTCCTTGTTTTTGGTTTCTGCTATGAAAAACATAACTTTTCTCATACAGGAATTTGCCAACTGCTGTCCATACAAACAAAGGAACTTCAGTGACATAGCAACCAGCGTTTGACTATCACTGCAACCTATGGTACTCTCTTATTTCGCTACAACTTACAAGGGAGCAAGTAATAAGAATATTTATTTTAATTTTTTCTGGTTAGCATGAAGTAAATAGAAGTATAAGCTTTTTAAGAATAAATTGTTGCAGGGATGTAGAGAAAGTCATGTGAATGGTACACATCAGGTTTTTTGTTTGTTTCAGGGAACATTAAAACTTATGTTATAAGTATAACAAATATTCATATATTTCTGGTGAACTGTTGACATTCTAGACGGCCTGGGCTCGATCCCAAGTGACCACAAGTGAGATTTGTGGTGGACAAAGCGGCGCTGGGACGGGTTCTCCGGTTTTCCCCGCCATCGCATTCCACCGATACTCCATCTTCATTCATGTTTCAACTTTGTCACCGCCTGCGGTGCCATAAGTAGTTAAAGCGGGCGTTAAACACTATTTAAAAAAAACCTCTCGAAATGGACAGTACAATACCTTCTCTAGCTATATTCCAGTTTTTGACCGATTGTGGTAAATAATTCACTTACGGTTATTACGGATGTATGGGACCAGACTCCACCGGGAGTGAGGGATGAGATGAAAGGATACACCGGGCGGCCGGAACCAGGAGCGATGTTTGCAGATCGAAGCATCCCGACAGACGGACAGACACACCGGGAACTTTATCCTAACTTTGCACCAGCCGAAGTCGGGGGAAGAAGATATTCAATGTGAATACCCTTAATGCTATGTAGCGTACAGAGATTTCACCGGAAATACATATTTTGGGTCCCCCTGAATCCAAATAAAGCATTTCTGGAAAAATGTCCGTGTGTGTGTGTGTGTGTGTGTGTGTGTACAGCATTGCTCAAAAAGAAAAGTCCGTTAAATATCAAACTTGGTATTTAAGTTCGGTATCTTTCAAAGATGCAACACGAAGATTTTCAAAATAATCCCTCCCCACACCCAACTATCTTTTACAAGGAACTTTTTTCGAAAATTTAGAATTTGTTTCAAAAATGGCTCTAATGATTTTGATTAAACCACATATTAAAGATATTTACCTGATAAATAAAATGTATATCTTGAATTTTTTGTCAATAGCCTCTGGAGACATCTTTATTCTGAATGAATTTTGCAACTGGCAAACCATAAGAGATAGAAAAAAACTTACTACTAGTTAAGACACAAATTTTGTTATATGCATTTTTTCCTCTGGAGTTGACCGTTTTTAAGATACTCCTTGTTTTTTATTTCAGTTTTATAATACTTAATAATTTTCTTATACGGTAACTGTCAACACTTAACCACGCAAAGAAAGGGATTTCAATAACATAGCAAACTATATTTTAAAACATTTGACTGTCGGTTTAACCCAGTGGATTCCCTTATTTCCTTTCTGCTTATAAGGAGCTAAGTAATAAAAGCGTTTCTGCTAATGTTTATCTCGATTAACATGAAGTAGATGGAGGAATAAGCTTATTAATAATAATTTTTTGCAGAGAGGTAGAGAAAGTCATGTGAATGGAGCACATCGGATTTTTCCCCTGTCACGTCTTCCCGAGCCTAATCGGCGACACTTTTAGACTTGAAAGAAACCAACGGGACAAAGGATGAATGACGTAAAAATGAAAACGACATGGAAGCACAGAAAATTTGCGGGATGAAATAAATCTGAAATGAGATAAAATTAAATAAAATAGAGTTATATGTATGGAACGCTCTTTTAAATTTGACCAAAAAGTGCAAGAAATGAAAAAAATGTTTTTTTGCCTAATTAATGTAATGCTTGTATTCAATTTGCTGTTGTTTTTACTACCATGTGACGCTTTAAACGGTATCACGTGACGATTTTGTAATCAGTCCATGAGAGTTGACCGATATTCTTGGTTTAAAAATGTCTGCAAGAGATTATGAGATTCTAACACTTACAAACGTTTTCAAAACTTTAAATTGTTCCACACGATGCAGTTTTCGAAACAGAAGCTTGAAACTTTTTATGCTTGATTAAAAATAGTACAAAATAAAATTGATGAGATGTTTTTTTTACTTTCTCTACACGTTCTATGTACATAGTGTATAGAGAAGGTATTGCACTCCACCAAAATATTCGATACCGAAATTTCACCGGAAATATATGTTTTAGGTTACCCTGTATCCAAGAAAAGTATTTTCGGAAAAAGGTCCATGTGTCTGTGAACACGATAACTCAAAAAAGAAAAGTCGGTAAAATACCAAACTTGGTACTTAAGCTTACTATCTTCCAGGGATGCGACACAAAGATTTTGAGAACAATCCCCCCATCCAAAACTACTCTTTACATGGAACTTTTCTCGAACATTTTGATTTTCTAAAAATGGCTTTAACGATTTTGATTAAAATATCGTATATTAAAGATATTTACCGCACAAACAAAATGTATATTTTGAATTTTCTGGTAATAGCCTCTGAAGACTACTTTATTCTGAGTGAATATTACGGAATTTTGCATAACTGCTAAACCGTAAGAGATAGACAAAAACTTAGCACACAAAACATGTAGAGCACGTTAAAACTCACAATTTAGGTTGTATACATTTCTTTCGTGTAGTTGATTTTGAGATATTCCTTGTTTTTGTTTTCAGGTTCGAAAAACTGAACTTTTCTCATACAGAAATTTGTGAACTCCTGTCCATAGAAACGAAGGAACTTCTGTCACATAGCAACCAGCTTTTGCCTATCGCTTTAACCTATACTACTCCCTTATTTCCCTTCTACTAACAAGGAAACAAGTAATAAGCTTATTTCTGCTAAGATTTTGTCGATTAGCATGAGCTTTTTAAAACTAATTTGTTCAGAGATGAAGAGGAAGTCATGTGAATGGAAAACATCACATTCTTTCTAATATCACTAGTGCTTGTGTAATTAAATAACAAACTTTATATTTCTGTAGAAAAAACAAAAAATTAATAAAATTACAGTTTAATAATTTGTATCTCCTAAACCAAAACTGAAGAAAACTGCTGCAGAGGAGAGAGGGAAGAGGAAGGAGAGACCAATTTATGTGTCTGAAGGATTTTAGACTGTTTGAAGGTATGCAACTTACAGGGAAAATGTTTTCAACTTTAAACCTTGATTTACTCTTTACAGTTTTTTCAATATTTTTTCCCATTCAAAATGTTCCACACAATGCAGGTTTTATTCAAGCTCACTTAAATTTTAGGACAGGTTCTTAACAAGCAAAAAAGTGTTCTATCATATGATTTTTTAATATTCCTAATATTGTTGTAGATATTGATTTTTAAATTCAATTGTATTATAAAATTTCTTAAATTTTTGTCAGCTTCTTGATTTAATATTTTTACCTGTTGAACTAATTGTAGTACAATAAATTCATATGACAGTTCTGTTCCTGAAACTTAAATTCATATTTTGAAAAATAAAAAATATACATTTTTCAACATTTTCATCATGTGGAGTGATTTGAATTTGGCGCCAGATTTTTAATTTAAAAAGTAATAACTCAAAAACTACTAATGATAAATAAACCAAATTTTAAAGCATGTAAATGCTGTACAACACATATGCATGTTCAAAATTTCAGGTTGATTAGTTGAAAACTGTTGGGTTTAGGAATTTTACAGTTGCGTTACCTTAACTGCTGAGATACTTAGTCTCCGTTTTATTCTACGAGAGCCACCCAGAAAGTAGCGAACGATTTGGCCAAACTAAATAATAACAAAAGTTAGAAGTACTAAAATTTATTTACAAAGTTACAGCACCTTACTCTATTTCTATCAAGGTGTTTATTGTCACGTGGTACCGGTTTTTCAATGACGATGTTGTACGCTTCCACCACTAAGGATCTTATCCGTTTTTTTTTGAATTCACAAAATGTTCGGCAAATCGAATTTAGTAACACAAGTACATGGTGATAATGGAATAAACGAGCTTCAGTGAAGAAATGGCGCATCATTTACGAGTAATCAAGAAAGAACCAGTGTACCCGACAAACACCGGTTCATCAACCTTTATGGAGAATTGAAAGCAACTGTTGACAAAAGAATTTTTAAAAAATCTGATGTGTTCAAATCACATTGCTTTCTCTAAATCTTTGTAACAAATATTTGTTAATAAACTTATTATGCTATCTAATTAATGCTACTCGAACTCAATATTAGCAGAAATGGCATTATTACTTAGTTTCCTATAAGTAGAAATAAAATAAGGGAATACACTAGACAAAAGCGAGAGTCAAATGTTTTAAAATGTGGTGGCTATGGGATTGAAATCTGTTTCTTTGTGTTGGCAGGAGTTGAGAGGTTCCTGTATGAGAAAAGTATAAGTATTTTAAAGCTGAAATATCTCAAAAACGATCAACTTTACGAAAGAAATGTATATGACATAAATTGTGGGTTTTAACAAAATCTACATTTTCTGTTAAGCTAGCTTTTGTCTGTCTCTTATGACTTAGCAGTTAATGCAAAATTCATCCAGATTAAGGTAGTCTTCAGAGGCTATTCCCAGAAAATTAAAAATATACACTTGATTTGCCAGGTTAATATCTTTAATATACGATATTTTAATCAAAATCGTTAGAGCCATTTTTGAGAAAATCAAAATTGTCGAAAAAGGTTGCATGTAAAGGGTAGTTGGAGTGGGGAATTATTTTGAAAATCTTCGTATTGCATCCTTGGAAGATAACAAATTAAATACAACAACAAAAATAAATAAAAAAAATGAAATGTCATTTATAGACGCTCTTTAACTTCTGTGATTCTCAGCGTCCCATTCTAAATTGGGCATAAAAGACCGCTTAATTTTGCTCCAAAGGCCTCTATATCAGGATTGAGGTTCTTTTACGTAATATAAACCTACGACAGGGGATCCACGGCTTTACTTCCCTTCCAAAGGAAGCCATGCTAAGGATTTTTACACCCGACAATTTTGATATACAGGGTTATTCAAAAAGAAAGAACACATTTCAAACTTTTATTGCTTCCAAACTGCAAAAGGTTTCTAAGCATGAATCCAACGTTCATGGAGAGAGAAAAGTTTACAATTGAAAAAAGTGCGGGGGGGGTAGAAGTTCCAAACAGGGCCGTATTGGCGCTGTTGTTTGTTGTTTTATGTCTGTAGTGAAATGGCGGCGACACCACAAGAGAAATCATTTTTTGTGCTGCTATTAGCAAAGCTAGAGTTCATTGTTGCAGTTCAACGAGCATTTCGCCGTCAATTTAATAGACAATTGCCGCGTCACAAGCAAATTTACGAGTGGCATCGAAAATTCGTAAAAGATGATTGCATGTGCAAAAGGAAAAGCACGGGACGTCCTCGCACATCGGACGCGAATGTCGAGCACATTCGTACACTATACGAGAGGATCCCAAAGAAATCCACATCACGAGCAAGCAACCAACGGTGTGACGAGTTCTAACACATCGTCTGCACCTGAAGCCATACAAACTGCAGTTATTGCAAGCATTGAATCCTGACGACCACAACAAAAGGTACGAATTGTACATTGGCATGTCAGAAGATGTGGAAGAAGACAATTTTACTCGACGACTAATGTCTTCCAATGAAACAGTTTCATGCAAGATGGTGCCTCGCCTCATTTCTCTTACCACGTCCGACGTTACTTGAATAACACGTTTGCAGGACGTTGGATTGCGAGAGGAGGAGCATATCAACTTTAGCGCCGGTGGCCTCCCAGGTCTCCAGATCTCACTCCGTGTGATTTTTATATATAGGGTTATGTAAAAGACCGTGTTTTTATCCCTCCTATACCTGGCACTCTTGAAGATCTACGACATCGAATTGTTGAAGCTGTAAATTCGATAACTGGAGACCAGCTGATTCGTGTGTGTCAAGAAATGTGCCACCGTTTTGACGCATGTCGTGTAACACACGGTGGTCATATTGAATGCATATTATAAACATGTACACTTTTATATCTCCATGAACGTTCGAATCATGTTTCTATCTTTTGTAGTTTCGAAGCAATAAATGTTTGAAATCTGTTCTTTCTTTTTGAATAACCCTGTATAATGATCTGTTCGTTTTTGAGCTATGGTGTCCAAAGACACACACAAACAAATTAACCTTTTTTTTCCAAAACATGTATTTCCGGTGAAACCTCGGTATCCAATTTTTTGGTCTTCTCTATACACTATACACGTAGTACGTGTAGAGAAAGTAAAATCCAGTGTTACACTTTGGACACTGTACATAACTTATTGGATGGACTTATTCCCAGCCATGAAGACCTCAAAGTGGCAGTGCCATCTTGGCTCAGATCTTCAGCGGTAAAACATCTGAGTTGAAACACCGGTACCACGTGACAATAAATACCTTGATAGCAATGACGATTACGTTGAGAAATAGAGTAAGGTACTGTAACTTTTAAATAAAGTTTTGTGTTGATATTTTTTGTTATTGTTTGGTTATGCCAAATCGTTCAATGCTTTCTGTATGACCCCTCTATATTTAGCGTGAAAGAGCGCTTAACGTTGCTGAGAGGCTTCTTTATCAGACTTGAGGTACTTTAATGTGCTGTAAATCTAAGTCACGGGACCAACCCAAAGAAATCCATCTGAGGAAACCCCTCCAAAAACCCCTGGGTCAGGTAGACCGCTCGCAACCGCTCCGTGGTGTAATGGTTACCATGCTAACTTCATATAACCAAGGTCGCGGGTTCAAACCTGGCGGAGGTCGATGGATTTTTTTCGGGTGTAAAAATCCTTAGCGTGGGAAGGGAAGTAAAGCCGTTGATCCCGTGTCGTATATTTACGGCACATAAAATAACCTCAAGACTGGTAGAGAGGCCTTGAGCAAAATTAAGCAGTCTTTCACACCCAATATAGAATGGAACGCTGAGAACCACAGCAGTTAAAGAGCGTCCATAAACAAAACGCCATTTTTACTTTCTCTAGCCCCGTATTACAACGTACATAGACATAGACATAGGACAGAGAAGTATTGTATTCCGCCCAAAAATTCGATACCAAGATTTCACCGGAAATATATGTTTTAGGGTCCTCTGTATCCAAAAAAAGCATTTTCACAAAAAGGTCCGCGCGTGTGTGTGTGTGTGTGTGTGTGTGACTGTGTGTCTGTGAACGCAATACTCAAAAACGAAAAGTCGGTAAAGCACCAAACTTGGTATTTAAGTTTAGTACCTTCCAAGGATGCGAAACGAAGATTTTGAGAAAAATCCCCCCACCCTAAACTACCCTTTACATGGATCTTCGAAAATTTTGATTTTCTTAAAAATGGCTCGAACGATTTTGATTAAAATATCGTACATTAAAGATATTTAGCTGACAAATGATATATATATCTTGAATTTTCTGGGAATAGCTTCTAAAGACCTGTTTATTCTGGGTGAATTTTGCTTAATTTGGCATAACTACTAAAGCGTAAGAAATAGAGAAAAACTTAGTGTACAAAAAATGTAGGTCTTGTTAAAATACACAAGTTATATATATTTTTCTCGTGGAGCTTACAGTTTTCGAGGTATTCATTGTTATTAGTTTCAGTTGTGAAGTACTTATACTTTTCTCGGATGGGAGTGTGCAGTTTTCTTTTGTTCTACTCCTGGCCAAGAAAGAAGCGATTTGTAATGACAATCGCATAACGACAGGTTTTAAAACATTTGACTATGACTTTAGCCTAGTGTATTCCCTTAGTTATAAGTAACTAAGTAATAAGAACATTGTGCTAATGATTATCTCGATTAGCAAGGTGCAGAAAGAAGAATAATCTTATGTAAGAAGTTTGTAGAACAGCTAGAGAAAGTCATGTGAGTGTAACATGAGGAATCGAGGTGCGACCTACTGAATGAGGGTCATCGAAGAAACCAAAAGTGTCATCCTGCTCGGTCTCGGTTTCCCTTAATCGCGTTTGAGTGTCGATAACCATCGACTCTTTTACTAAACCACGGTATTAACGGCTTTTACCCGACGTAAACAACATTACCACCGTTGATGAAACCGGAATTTAGAGCACCATATATCTCTCAAATATCTAATTAATTGTCTGACAGAGCAACACTGGATATCGATCACGCTACTTAGCAAAAGCGTGGGCTAAAGCACGACTCAGATAATGATGTTTCGAAGGGCATAGCTTCCTTTTACTTTCTCTACACGTACTATGTGTACATAGTATATAGAAAAGGTATTGTATTGCATCCAAAATTTTGATATTGAGACCTGGTATCTTCCAGGGATGCGATAGGAAAATTTTCAAGAAAATCCCTCCACCTCAAACTACCCTTTACATGGAACAAATTTCGAAAACTCTGATTTTCTCAAAAATGGCTGTAACGATTTTGATTAAAATAGCTGATATTTAAGATATTTACATGCTAATTAAAATGCATATCTTGAATTTTTTGGGAATAGCCTCTTTATTCTGGATAATTTTTATTGAATTTTGCATAACTGGTAAACCGTAAGAAATAGGCAGAAACTTACTACACAAAAAATATAGATCACGTTTTTTTTTTTTTTTGTTTTTTTTTTGTTTTTTTTTTTTGTGAAATTCACCATTTGTGAGATGTGCCCTGTTATTTGTTTCAGGTTCAAAATACTTAAACTTTTTTTTTTCCACAGGAAAGTTGTAAACACCTGGCCCTGCATGCAAACGGCAACCACATGGCAACCAACTTTTAAAATATTTGACTCTCGTTTTAGCCTAGAGTATTCCTTTTACTTACAAGCAAGCAAATAATTAAGACAATTTCTGAAAATTTAAGAAAATGCTTTACAATAATTTGTTACAGTGATGTGGAGAAAGTCAAGTCAATGGAATACCTCAGGTTTTTTTTAGAAAAATGTCCGTGTGCGTGTTTGTGTGTAAGAGAGAGGGAGAGAGAGACTTTGGGCAGTATAGCTCAAAAACGAAAAGTCCGTTAAATACCAAACTTGGTATTGAAATTCAGGGTCTTCCAACGACGCGACACGAAGACTTTTAAGAATATTCCCCCACCACGGCTACTCCTTATATGGAACATTTTTCGATTTTTTTTTGTGTGTCAAAAATGACTAGCGATTTTGATTTAACTGTCGGATATTAAAGATATCTACAGACAAATAAAATGAATATCTTGAATTTTCTGGGAATGGTCTATGAAGAAGACCTCTTTATTCTGGTGAATTTTGCCGAATTTGTCTTAACTGCTAAACCGTAAGAGATAAACAAAATTTTACTGCACAAAAAATGTAGATCTCGTCAAAACACACAATTTATGTCCGTTATGTTTTTGTCGTGGAGATCAACCGTTTCCGAGATATTCCTTGTTATAGTTTTCAATTGTAAAGTACTTATACTTTTCTCAGACAGGAAGTGTCTGTTTTTCTTTTGTTCTACTCCTGGCCAAAGCAAAGAAGCTATTTTCAATGCCAATCGTATAACGATAGCTTTTAAAACATTTAGCATAGCTTATTGCTTTAGTTCGCTTCTACTTATAAGAAACTAAGGAATAAAAACATTCTGCTACTGTTTATCTCGATTAGTATGGTATAGAAAGAAGAATAATCTCTTGTAAGAAGTTTGTTTATAGAGCAGCTAGAGAAAGTCATGTGAATGTAACACATAAGATTTTCTCTAAGATATTCCTTGTCATTGTTTTCAACTTTAAAATATGCATACTTTTCTCAAAGAGGAATTCGTGTTTCGTTTTGTTTTTCTTCTGGCCATGAAAAAAAAAAAAAAAAAATAATAATAATAATAATAATAATAATAATAATAATAGCATAGTGACCATATATCACTTTAGAATTGTTTATCACCTAAGTTTGTAGAACAGGTATGCAAAGTCATGTAAATGGCACACATAAGGCTTTGAAGCCATGGCTAGTTCTTCGCTCGCTTCTAATGTTGCACCAAGTAACCCTATACAAAAGCAGTTATTATTTGAAATATTCAGGGTTTTTCTTCAGTGGTATAAAAGCTATGCCACAAATCTTTTCTCTACTACTCGTGCTCGTGTAAAAGTTGTCTGAGAAGACAGGAAATTGTTGGGGTTGGATGAGATATGCTGCGATGTAGTGGAAGGGGATGGAGAATCCTGAAGAGCTGGACGTCACGATGTACTTTATGGTTCCTTGCCCCGCACAAACATTTCCTCCCTCTACCCGACTTCAGTTCTGGCGGCTGGCATCTGCCTCTATTTTTCTTTCTCTTCGAATATATCATTTGAAATCGACGTAAACTTTTCTTCTTCCTAAGCAGAAAATCAATCCATGGGCTTAAGTTGCGACCTGTTTTATCAAAGCAATACAGCAACACAAGTCATTATTGAATGTGGACTTTGAAGGTAAGAGCTGAAAACATACGAGGGCCGCTTTTTTCAACCTCCGATAGGCTATAAATAACAGACAAGTTCATACTTGGTTACTTTTCAGCATAATCACCGAAAAGATTGAAACATTTATCATACTGTGCACAAGCTTTGCAATACTCGCTTCAAAAAATGTTGCCGCCAAAGATTTCAAATGAGCTTTGACGTTGTTTTGAAGATCTTCGTATTTTACGACGTTTGCGGAGAGCCATTCAAAACAAACGAAGAGGAATGCCGACTTCAGGAATTGTGTTGATCCATGACAACGCTCGTCCACACACTGCTGGCACAACCCATCGGCTCCTTGAACAATTTCAATGGGATATTTTCGATCATCCATCGTACTGTCCTAACCTGGCCCTGAACTGAAGATGTGGCTAGGAGGGCAGCAGCACTTTCAAACCAACGAAGATCTTCAAAACAACGTCAATGCTCACATGAAATCATTGGTGGCAACATTTTTTGAAGCGGGTATTGCAAAGCTTGTGCACAGGTACGATAAATGTTTCAATATTTTCGGTGATTATGTTGGAAAGTAACCATGAATGTTCAAAACTTTTATTAATAAAATAATTGTTTTCTATAAACTTGTCTTTTATTTATGGCCTATCAGAGGTTGAAAAAAAAACGGCCCTCATATGTTGACTTATGTAGCGATCTCTTTTATCATGAGTAATACCATGAATGTTTTCATCTTGCCTAAAAAATAAAAACACGAGTTGTATTTGAAAAAATCTGATGTGTACCATTCACATGACTTTCTGCATATCCCTCCAACAAATAATTCTTAAAAAGCTTATACTTCTATTTACTTTATGCTAATCAGAAAAAATTAGCAGAAATAGTCTTATTAGTCGCATCCTTGTAAGTAGAAGCGAAATAAGGGACAACCGTAGGTTAAAGTGATAGTCAAAAGCTGGTTGCCATGTCAATGAAGTTCCTTTGTTTATATGGATAGGAGTTGACAAGTTCCTGTATGAGAAAAGTATACGTTTTTCATAGCAGAAACCAAAAATAAGGAATGTCACAAAAACGACAAACTCCACGAAAAAAATGTACATAACATAAATTGTGTGTTTTACAGTGCTCTACATTTTTTGTGTAGTAAGTTTTTGTCCATGCTTACGGTTTAGCAGTCATTCAAAATTTAGTAAAATTCATCCAGAATAAACTACTCTTCAGAGGCTATTCCCAGAAAATTTAAGATATACATTTCATTTGTCAGGTAAATATGTTTAATATCTGAAATTTTGATCAAAATCGTTGGAGCCATTTTTGAGAAAATCAAAATTTTCGAAAAAGGTTCCATGTAAAGGGTAGTTGGGGGTGGGGGATTTTTCTCAAAATCTTCGTGTCGCAACTCTGGAAGATACTAAACTTAAATACCAAGTTTGGTATTTTACCAACTTTTCGTTTTTGAGTTATCGTGTTCACAGACACACGGACACACATACACACACACACACACACGGACCTTTTTGTGAAAATGCTTTTTTTGGATATTGGGGACCCTAAAACATATATTTCCGGTGAAATCTCGGTATCGAATTTTTGGTGGAGTGCAATACTTTCTCTATACACTATGTACATAGTGCGTATGGAGAAAGTAAAAACAATTCGCTATTAATAATTTATAATAATAGGAAGAGAAATTTCATCAGGTTATGATTGTAATATTTTCATTGGTTCTCAAATAGTAGATGATGCATTTGACCAAGTTTATTTACCAAAACAAAGTTTTTCTGTCTTCACTGCCTCTTGGATTATGATATGGTCGACCGTGTCTACATTCAATGTACGAATATCGATAGTAACAATAGAAATAAGAACAACTATTTACTTTCAGCTTTTAATAACTAATACATGAAAAGAAAACAAACCTTATTTTACTTCAAAATCTTCTCGGGCTTCTAGCCAGGTAAAAACTTGGCTTGACACCAACGTTTCGAAGAAGTGCATCTTCCTCGTCTTCAGGGTGAACATCAGTTTTTACCTGGCTAGAAGCCCGAGAAGATTTTGAAGTAACACGTCGCCAGGAAAGCTTCAGTTCTTATTTTAAACCTTATTTTATTTGAGGTTATCGCACTCATCGTACAGAAGAAATACAAATAATGGTTATTTTCATTTCTTTTTACTTTCTCTAGTCCCGTATGCACATAATGGATAGAGAAGGTATTGTATTGTACCCAAAAATTCGATACCGAGATTTCACCGAAAATACATGTATTAGGACCTCCTGAATCAAAAAAAAAAAAAAAAAGCATTATCAGGAAAAGGCCCGTGTGTATGTGTGTCAGTCTGTTTGTGTGTCTGTGGACAGCATAGCTCCAAAACGAAAAGACAGTTAAATACGGGTCCACTCGCATAAGTGTAACAATATAGCTGCGATATCAAAATAACTTGCCGCGGCACAGGTGTTCAATAACGCGGTGTAACAACGGATGTTAAAAGTCAGCAATGAATTGCGAACCACACACTTTCGGCAATTATGACCGCAGGATGTATTCCGAATATAATAAAGCAGCAAGCCCCTTAGCTTGGTTAATACTATTATAATCACAAAATATCGACAACACTATGAGAATTAATTCTTTAAACAAAAACTTTCCTTTATAGCACTGAGTGTGAACTGCTATACTGTATTTATTAGTCGAACAACATTTAAAGAAACCTTCTTCTTTGTATACCGTCATACTCAGCTGGATGGGTTGCGTGTTGACCCTGCCAACAGTTTTCTTCTAGTGCAGAACTTTGCCGTAAACTGACCGCCTATTCCGCCACTTTCTATAAAAATGAAATATTCTTCTTAGGCAGGCATAAACATAGGACTGCTGTTGCAGTCTAAGTTGCTTTATTATTACTATTATTATTATTATTATTGGATAGGTAGAATCAGACTGCAAAATTCAATGCTATAGCCTGGGTTTGAACCACAGATCTCCCGATCTCTAGCCGGTTGCTCTGCCACTGAGCTACCATGGCAACATGCCGGCATAGCATTGTATTTCTCAACTGACTCGCATGTTTCCCGGTAAACCACAAGATAATTTCATTTACAGCATTGTAAATACTTTAGACCCAGGATTCATAGTATGGCCATCTATTGTGGTCAATTTGTATGGAATTGCCATGGTAGCTCAGTGGCTGAGCAACCGGCTACAGATCGGGAGATCCGTGGTTCAAATCCCGGTCATGGCATTGATTTTTTTCAGTTTGTCTCTACCTATCCAACTCCTGTCCTACACACGGTTTGGGTGAAAAAACAATTATTTCATTATTATTATTATTATTATTATTATTATTATTATTACACCCAAAAATTCCATACCGGATTTCAACGGAAACACATGTTTTGGGACCCCCTGAGTCCAAAAAAAGCATTTCTAGAAAAAGGTCCGTGTGTGTTTGTGGACAGCATAGCTCAAAACCGAAAAGTCCGTCAAATACCAAACTTGATATTTAAGTTCAGTATCTTTCAACAATGTGACACGAACATTTTCAAGAAAATCCATCGACCCACAACTACCCTTTGCATGGATAAAAATACGAACATTTTAATTTTCTAAAAAATGGCTCTAACGCTTTTGATTAAAATACCGTATATAAAAGATATTTACATCACAAATAAAATACATATTTTGAATTTTCTGGGAATAGCCTCTGAAGATCTCTTTATTCTGGATGAGTTTTGCAAAATTTTGCTTAGTGGTTAAACTGTAAGAAATTTACAAAGGCTACTGCTCAGAAATGTAGAGCTCGTTAAAACACACAACTTATGTATTTATGTATTCAGCTTTAAAATGTTTATACTTTCTTATACAGGAATTTGTCAACTCCTGTCCATACAAACAGAGGAACTTCAGTCACATAGCAACCAGCTTTTGGCTTTCACTTTAACCTATGGTACTCCCTTATTTCACTTCTACTTACAAGGAAGCATGTATTAAGACGCTTTTTGCCAATTTTTTTTCTTGATTAGCATTAAGTAAATAGAAGAATACATTTTTATCAATAATTTGTTTTACAGATGTAGAGAAAGTCATGTGAATGACTTTATACTCTAGATCCTTGTTTAAAGATTTTAATTTGAAATTTAAGTTTTTAGATAAGTTAATAATCTGAAAAAATCTATTGTGTTACACTCACATGACTTTCGCTAGATGTTCTACAAAATTTTGACGTACGATTTCTACACCATGAAAATCGAGATAACCATTAGCACAGTATTTTTACGTAGGAGGGAACTAAGGGAATACACTAGGCTAAACCGATAGTCAAATTTTTAAGAGCTGACATTTGATTGTCATCGCTGTTAATGTTTCTTTGCTTGGCCAGGAGTAGAACAAAAGAAAAACGAACACATCCTATTAGAGAAACTTAACAACTGAAACTAATAACAAAGAATATCTCTGAAACGGTTACCTCTATAACAAAAACGCAAGGACTTAAATTGTGTGTTTTGACGAGATCTACATTTTCTGTGCAGTATACAGTTGAGTAGTTAAGAAAAATTCGGCAAAATTCATCCAGAAGAGGCCTTCAGAATTTATTCCCAGAAAATTCAAGATATACATTTTATTTGGGATGTAAATATCTTTAGCCAAAATCGTTACAGCCATTTTTGAGAAACTCAAAATATTGAAAAAATTTTCTCGGTAAAGCGTAGTTTTTGGTGGGGGATTTTGCTGAAAATTTCTTGTGCATCCTCGGAAGATATTAAACCTAAATACCAGGTTTGGTATTTAAAGGTCTTTTAGTTTTTGAGCTATGTTGTCCACAGGCACACACTCACACGTGTGCACGCACCTTTGTCTAAAAATGCTTCTTTCGGACCCAGGGGACACCAAAACATATTTTTCCGGTGAAATCTCGATATCGAATTTTTGGGTGGAATATAATACCTGCTCTTTCCACTTTTATACGGGACTAGAGAAAGTAGAAAAATCGAATGTGCTACACTCACATGATTTTCTCTAGCTACTCTACAAACTTCTTACAAAGATAATTCTTTCTACACAATGCTAATCGAGATAAACATTAGCAGAATGTTATTGTTACTTAGTTCCTTATAAGTAGATGGGAACTAAAGCAATGAGCTATGCTAAAGTGATAGTCAAATGTTTTAGAAGCTGTCATTATGCGATTTTCATTTCAATCACTTCTTTGAGACATAAACTGAGTATTTGAACGAGATCTACATTTTTTGTGCAGTAAGTTTTTGTCTTATCTCTTACGGTTTACCATTTATGCAAAATTCGGCAAAGTTCGTCCAGAATTAACGGGTCTTCAGAGGCTATTCTCATAAAATTGCAGATATAAATATTATTTGGGATGGAAATGGGTTTAAAAAGTGGTATTTTAATCAAAATCGATATAGTCATATATAAGAAAAACAAAATGATCAAAAATGTTTCTCTATAAAGAGTAATTAGGGGTGGGGGATTTTCTTGAAAACATTTTTGTCGCATCCTTCAGAGATACCAAACGTAACTATCAAGTTTGGTATTTAACAACATTTTCGTTTTGAGCAATGATGCCCACAGACAGACACATACTCGGACATTTTTATAAAAATTATATTTTTAGGGTTCAGGGGGTCTCACATATATTTTCGATGAAATCTCGGTACCGAATGTTTGCAATAGCTTCTCTATACACTAGTATATAGTACGTGTAGAGAAAGTAAAAGGAATCAGGATTTTTCCTTCCGCAGTCACCGTTTTTGGTCTTGCACTGGAAACCTAATACGTTTCCAATCCAGTAAGTTAGCAGTTTGATGTCAGTTTGACACCTGTTATATTTCTTCATCCTTCAGAGTCTTCACGTAAACGAAATTACAAGCGCAAAAGAAAGTTTTTCACGGTTCCTGTAGATTCCCAAGGGAACATTTCATTGCAACTGATTTTAGATCACTATCTAGCCCTTTCCATCCCTTTAGGACACCTGTATTTGGCGCTGCGGACCAGAGTTGTTTTTTTTTTTACTTTCTCTAGCTCCGATTGTACAACCTTGGTATTTATGCTTGTTATCTTCCAAGGATGCGACACCAAGATTTTCAAGAAAATCCTCACTCCCCTAACTACCCTTTACATGGAAAAATGTTCGAAATTTTTTTTTTTTTTGCTTAAAAATGGCTCTAACGATTTTGATTAAAATATCACACATGAAAGCCATTCCTATCACAAGTAAAATATATATCTTGAACTTTCTGGGAATAGCTTCTTAAGACCTGTATATTCTGGATGAGTTTTGCTTAATATAGAATAACTAGTAAACCGTAAGAGATGGAAAAAACTTACTATACAAAAAATGTGGATCTCGTTAAAATACACAAGTTATGTCATATACATTATTTTCGTGGAACTTACTGTTTTATAGGTATTCCATGTTATTAGTTTCAGTTGTGAACTACTTATACTTTTCACAGACGGGAGAGTTCGTTTTTCTTTTGTTCTACTCCTGACCAAGCAAAGAGGCGATTTGCAATGACAATTGCATAACGACAGCTTTTAAAACATTTGACTATCGCTTTAGCCTAGTGCATTCCCTTAGTTCCAGTCTACTTATAAGGAACTAAATAACAAAATTCTGCTAATGTTTATTTCAATTAGCATGGTGTTGAAAGAATAATTATCTTTTTAAGACGTTTGTTTGTAGAGTAGCTAGAGAAAGTCATGTAAGTGTGCACATCAGATTTTTTTTTTTTCCAGTTTCCTACAGTTCCTTATTTGACCTATTAATGTTTAACGTTTTCCTTTTACACATACATACCAGGACATGTACACATTTGCAAACACAGAAACACCCATGTCCAAGGCGGGACTCGAACCCAAGATCCCCTGCGCCATGAAGCACCAAAGCGAGGCACTTTAGCGAACGCGGCAACGGTACCAGCATGGGGATTGTCTGCCCCGCTAGGAGGACTGGGTGTGTGTTGTTTCATCACCACCTGCCCCAGAAAGGAAATAGCAACATCACCGCGGTATCATTCTTGCCGAATTTCAAGGTAATGTGCCACTGACCGACCTTCAGGTTAAGTATTATGAGCGCACCTTTTTTGGGGCGCTAGTTTTACGAAGAAGCGAGGGAAGCGATGTTACGAAGTATTTATTGTTTGCGGGGTATTTTTACTTTTTCTATACATACTATGTACATAGTGTAAAGAGGAGGTATTTTATTCCACCTGAGACAAAACATTACCGTATATATTAAAGAATGTTAGTTGATGAAGTATTAATAGAATTATCTGTTAAGGGTATATAAATAAGTTGTGAAGATTTTGTGTTAGGTTGCAGGTTATTAAGTTGAAGTTAAGAATTGGCTGGAATGAATGTGTACAAGTAGCAAGAACAGTCAGAATGGTGCCTGTTGTCGGCGCACGGTCTTTTGTATTTCAGTAAGCGAAAAAACGAAAACATCTTTGTTTAAATTAAGTCCCGTTACTGCAGGGTGAACTAAAGTCACGCAGGCCGATGAACTTGTACAAAGTAACGGAAAATGGTCACGTGAGACACTAAACGGACGAATCGTGTGATGGGAATAAGGTGACGCAAAAAATAGCGCGAAATATCCACCAATCCCGCAAAAGAAATGTGTGGACGTCACAAATCTCAGATTTATATAAAAAGGAGGAAGAATCAGGGTAGAAGGCAGTTTTTTTACTTTCTCTATACGTACTATGTACATAGTGAACAGAGAAGGTATGGCACTCCACCCAAAAATTCGATTACGAGATTTCACCGGAAATATAAGTTTTAGAGTTCCCTTTTTCTAAAAAAAAAAAAAAAGCATTTTCGGAAATTGGTCCGTGAGTGTGTGTGTGTGTGTGTGTGTGTCCGTGTGTCTGTGAACGCGATAATTCAAAAACGAAAAGTCGGTAACATACCAAACTTGGTATTTAAGTTTAGTATCTTCCAGGGATGCGACGCGAAGATTTTGAGCAAAATCCCCCACCCCCCACTACCCTTTACATGGAACTTTTGATTTTCTCAAAAATGGCTCTAACGATTTTGATTAAAATTTCGTATATTAAAGATATTTACCTGACGAATAAAATATGTACCTTAAATTTTCTGGGAATAGCTTCTAAAGAGTAGTTTATTTTTGATTAATTTTACTGAATTGTAAATAACTGCTAAACCGTAAGAGATGGACAAAAACTTGCTGAAGGAAAAACGTAGAACACGTTAAAACACACAATTTATGTTATATACATTTTTTTCGTGGATATCATCGTTTTTTAGACATTCCTTCTTTTCGGTTTTTGCTTTGAAAAACTTATACTTTTCTCATACAGAAATTTGTCAGCTGCTATTCATACAAACAAAGGAACATCAGCGACATAGCAACCAGCTTTTGACTATTACTTTAACCTATGGTACTCTCTTATTTCGCTTCTACTTACAAGGAAGCAAGTAATAAGACTATTTCTGCTAATTTTTTTTTTTTTTTTTTTTTTCTGATTAGCATGAAGTAAATAGAAGTATAAGCTTTTTAAGAATAAATTGTTGCAGACATATAGAGAAAGTCATGTGAATGGTACACATCAGATTTTTCTGGAAGACATCGGCGGCGAAGCAATGTTCAGATGTAACAGGATCGTTTAAATTCTTTTAAGTACCGAAATCATTAAGTGCGGTGGACAGGTAATTAGCGAACAGCGCGCGATTCTATATTGGTCTTGATAATCCCAAAATTACCACCGGAACTTAGGCAAAATTACAAAAGTGGCGCAAACCGCGGGGCATTTTGAGACCCCGAAGTAACAAAGAGCACCCGTTAGAAAAATCAAACCAGCCAGTTCGTAGCCTTAAACAGGGCTTATGAGAAACTTTGTGATATGAATTGTAATTTATAATTTATTGCTTCGCTGATAAAGCAAATAGAGAAGACTAAGTCTTGCTTCTCATTCCACCTCTGAGATCTCCACTAACATCCTTACCGGGATACGAGCTCATGCTCTATTAATCCCGCATTCCCAGAAACTACTCTAGCCTTCTGCAGGAAGCGGGATTCGAACCTGAGACCAACCAAGGACGAGGGAAAGCAACGCCGCATACCGGGAACCGGTCACAAATCTGTGAGCATTGCGGGAAGAGCTCCACAGCCAAAAATTCGATACCGAGATTTCACCGTAATTATATGTTTTAAGGCCCCTGAATCCAAAAAAAGCATTTTCAGAAAAGCGTGTCTGTGGACAGCATAGCTTAAGAAAGAAAAGTCCGTTAAATAGTAAACTTGGTACTTAAGTTCTGTATCTTCCAAAGAAGATTGAAAAGTTTTATTTTCTCAAAAATGGCTTTAACAATTTTGAGTAAAATATCGTATATTCAGATATTTGCCTGAGAAATAACATGTATATCTTGAATTTTCTGGCAATAGACCCTGAAGACTACTTTATTCTGAATGAATTTTGCGGAATTTTGCGTAACTGATAAACCGTAATAGATGGACAAAACTTACTACACAAAGAATGTAGAGGTCGTTAAAATACACAGTTTATGTTACATACACTTTTTCCTGGAGTTGACCGTTTTTAAGATATTCCTTGTTATTGCTTTCAGTTTTAAAATGCTTTCTGCTAATGTTTGTTCGATTAGCAAGACAGAAGAATAAGCTAATAAACAGTAATTTGTTACAGAGTTGTAGAGAAAATCATGAATGGAACGTATCTTATTGTTTTGTTTTTTGTAGCTTAACCTGCTTGGTCATATCGGACGATGAATGAAATTGTTGAAATGATGGTAAAAAAAAAAACATATCATTAGGGACACCCACTCTAAACGAGATTCGAACTCGCGACCTGTTGGTTGTGAGATAGACACGTTCACAACACATTACGCATGCGGGCCTCCGCAGTATTAACAATCAAAGCAGATTTCTTTGAGGTTCTTAGCAGGTAATCTACAAGGGCCGTTTTTTTTTCAACCTCCGATAGGCTATAAATAAAGGACAAGTTCATAGAAAACAATTAATTTATTACTAAAAGGTTTGTACACTTATGGTTACTTTTGAACATAATCACTGAAAAGATTGAGACATTTATCGTACCTGTGCACAAGCTTTGCAATACCCGTTTCAAAAACTGTTGCTGCCAATGATTTCAAATGAGCATTGACGTTGTTTTGAAGTTGGTTTGATAGTGCTGCCCTCCTAGCCAAGACTTCAGTTCACGGAAAAGTTGAAAATCGCTGGGTGTCAGGTCAGAACTGTACGGTCGATGATCAAAAATGTCCCATTGAAATTGTTCAAGGAGCCGATGGTTGTCCCAGCAGTGTGTGGACGAGCGTTGTCATGGATCAACACAATTCCTGAAGTCAGCATTCCTCTTCGTTTGTTTTGAATGGCTCTCCGCAAACGTCGTAAAGTACAAAGATCTTCAAAACAACGTCAAAGCTCATTTGAAATCATTGCGGCAATATTTTTTGAAGCGGGTATTGCAAAGCTTGTGCACAGGTACGATACATGTGTCAATCTTTTCAGTGATTATGTTGAAAAGTAACCATAAGTGCACAAAACATTTAGTAATAAAATAACTGTTTTCTATAAACTTGTCTGTTATTTATAGCCTATAGGAGGTTGAAAGAAAAGGCCCTCGTAATTTACCGCAAAATAATTGAATTATTAAATAAAACACAGCGCACGTGCATGCAAGTAGAAATAATAATTATGGAATTAATGGTTGTCAAGGATACTTCAGATGAGTATTACAGTTTAAAGAATTCTAAGAAATTGCCTGTATCCAGATAAATTGAAAACAACATTTGCACTCAAAGAAAGTGACAAGGCGATAGATCCGATGTTGCTTTATTTGTACTGGCAGAGATTCAAATCAATAATGATTATTTACTTGGGTAACATTTCTTGGACTGACGAGGCACACTTCTCTCTTATTGGTGGAGTTAACACACATACTTGTAGAATTTGTCAGAATATGACCCTCAAGTTATAATTCAAGAAGGTCTTCATGAGTTAAAAGTTCTGCTGTGTTTTCAATTCAAATTCTTCATTAGTTCTTATTTCTTCGTAGAAGACAACAATGGAGTAAGCTGTAAATTGTAACTGCTACCATGGCATGCAACAAAACTTCCTCATTGTTGACTGAGGAAGCACGATATGTAAAACTTTATCTTCATGCAAGATGTCGTTCCTTCTCATTCTACACCTGAAAAACAATTAATTACCTATATGGGTGGGTACCGACTGCGCACGAAATGCTAAGTTTTCACCAACTGCGCGCGAGGTACTGCGCGCAAATTTCTCAAGGTTAAACAGACCAACAGCGCGCGAGCAGGTATACGACAAATGCTTGCGAGTATTTCTCATGCAAGTAACAGAAGTGTGGCATCACTAGTAAATAATGGTAGTCAGTTATTTCGAGAATAGCTGTGGCTATAGGTTTCAACACCTCGCGCGCAGTTGGGGAAATTTAGCCTTTCGCGCGGAGTCGGTACCCACCCGGATGAAATTTCACAGTGGTGTAAGATATCTTTTTGAAATTTATTCTAATTATTTTCCACAATAATAGTGATATTTTTGCCGGGATCAAAATTCTAGGCTGTATGATTAAACATTATTTTCTAAAGTCCTTGTTCTAATAAAAATGAACTACGTAAAGCATTTTAAAAAAATCTGATATGCTCCATTTACATGACCTTCTCTACATCTCTGCGATAAATTATTGTTAAAAAGTTTATGCTTCTATTTACTTCATGCTAATTGAGAAAAAATTAGCAGAAATAGTCTTATTACTTGCTTCCTTGTAAGTAGAAACGAAATAAGGTTAAAGTGATAGTCAAAAGCTGGTTGCTATGTGACTGTGTATGGACAGTAGTTGACAAATTCTTGTATTGAGAAAAGTGTAGGTGTTTTAAAGCTGAAACTAACAACAAAGAATATCTCGAAAACGGCAAACTCCACTAACAAAAGATATCCGCGACCTAGTGTATATGAAGTTAGCATGGAGAGTGATAGATTCAGAGAAAGCCATGTGAATGGAGCACTTCAGATTATTTTCACTACAAAATTAGCAGCTCAATATGACAGTGTTACCCAGTAAGAATGCTCGTTTCTCTGTACTGTAATGTACTGAAAAGAAAATGCACATTTATTCCAGAGAACGTGGTTTTCACCAAGAATACAGTGGTTTCTGCTAATCCCAGGATTATAGACCTTACATTGCTTTAAGCTACTTGCGCCCCTCTCTAGAAAACAGAGGGGGAAAACAATAATAATGCGCGCATTAAGGCTTTTAAAAGCTTCCAGTTTAAAACAGGGCTCAATTAGTGCATTTAGATATAATGGCCTCTCCTGGGGAGACTCTCCCTACCCACAATGCATCAGGCGTTCGATACGTTTTACCGTATTCACTGAATTAATCCGTCGAATCTATCATAAGTAGATTTGGAAACATTTATCAATGTCGGCAGTAGGAATTAGCGATGCAAGCCCCTCCCTCGGGGGGGGGGGTTGTCCCTAATATGTAAATAAGCGGTGTAGCGTAGTGACATGGTACCATCATCCTTTTGACGTGACGTCAGCAGGTCTTAGTTTCGATTTTCCAGCTGAAGATAAACGAAGAAAATGCATTAATCACCGATACTCCCTGCTTAGGATAGAAGTTTGTCATGCATTTTGAATTACTTCCTGGGGAATTTGTTACCGCGTTATTAAGTAAATTGATGGCTTAATCACAACGATGTTATATATACCGACCAGGGAAGGTTACAAATATACAATTATTGATTTTCTAAACTTTCAGGAGGGTAATTGAAGTAAAAAAAAATCTGATGTGTTCAATTCCCATTCTTTACATCTCTGCACCAAATTGTTAAAACTCTGATTATTCTATTAACTTCAAGCTAAAATATAGCAGAAATAAGGGAGTACCATAGGTTAAAGTGAAAGCCAAAAGCTGGTTGCTAAGTGACTGATGTTCCTTTGTTTGTATGGACAAGAGTTGAGAAATTCCTGTATGAGAAAAGCTGAATCCAAAAACAAGGAAAATCTTAAAAACGATCAACTCCACGAAAAAATGTATATGACATAAATTGTGTGTTTTAACAAGCTCTTTTTTTTGTGTATGTAATGTTTTGTCTTTCTCTTACGGTTTATGAAAAATTCCGCTCATTCAGAATAAGGATGTCTTCAGAAGCTATTCCGAGAAAATTGTAGATGTACATTGTATTTGTCCTGTAAATGTCTTAAATATAAGAGCCATTTTTCAAAAGATTTAAATTTTCGAAATGTTTTCCATCTAAATGTTGAAAATCTTCGTGTCGCATCCTTAGAAGATACTGAACTTGATATTTAAGTTTGGTGTTTAACATACTTTTCATTTTTGAGCTATACTGTCCACAGACACACACGGATCTTTTTCTAGAAATTCTTCTTTTTGCATTCAGGATGTCCCAAAACATGTATTTCCGGTGAAATCTCGGTATCGAATTTTTGGGTGCAAGACAATGCCTTCCCCATACACCATGTACATAGTACGTATAGAGAAAGTAAAAAGTCGTATGTGTTCTATTCGCATTACTTCCTCTGGCTGTTATGTATACGAGTTTTGCTTACAAATATTATTATTTTATCTACTTCATGCTAATCGAGATAAACATTAGCAGACGTTGTATTATTACTTGCTTCCTTGTAAGCAGGAGAGTACTATAGTCAAAATGTTGTTGCCATTTTTAAGAAAATAAACATTTTCGAATGTCAATGCTTTTTTGATAATACGTACATAGTGTACAGAGAAGATACTATATTGCACCCAAAAATTCGATACCGAGATTTCACCGGAAATACATGTTTTGAGACCCTCTGAATAAAAAAAACAGTTTTAGAAAAATGTCCGTTTATGTGTGTGTATGTGTGGACAGTATGCCTCAAAAACAAAAACACCGTTAAATACCAAACTTGGTATTTAAGTTTGATATCTTCCAAGGATGGGACACGAACTTTTTACGATGATTTTTTATTCTATCAAAAATGTTTCTAACGATTTTGTTTAAAATACCTTATGGTAATGATATTTACTTGACAACTAAAATGTATATCTTAAATTTTATGGAATACTCTCTGAAGACTATTTTGGATGAATTTTAAGGAATTTAGCATTACTGGTAAACCGTAAGAGGTCGGCAAAGGCTAACTTAATAGAAAATGCAGAGCACGTTAAAACACACAATTTATGTTATATACATTTTTTTCGTGGAGTTGATCGTTTTTAATATATTCCTGGCTATTTGTTTCAGCTTTGAAAAACTTATACTTTTCTCATACGGGAATTTGTCAACTCCTGTCCACACAAACAAAGGAACTTAATTCACATAGCAACCAGTTTTTTGACTATCACTTTAACCTAGTACTCCCTTATTTCCCTTCTACTTACAAAGAAGCAAATAATAAGATTATTTATCCTAATTTTTTCTCGATTAGCATGAAGTAAATAGAAGCATAAGTTTATTAACATAATTTGTGTGCAGAGATGTAGAGAAAGTCATATGAATGAAACTCGTCAGATTTTTTAGTTATGCTGTCACCGTGAAATCTCAGTACTAGTGTTTGAGTAAAATACAACACCTTTCTATCTATTAAGTACATTGTACATACATGCTAGAGAAAGTAAAATGTATTTAGGAAGAAAATAATAAGTTCATATGGGAACAAGTTATTAATAGTTTAAAATGAGAGAAGAAATTTATACCCAATACATTAACATTTAATATTACATTTTAAAATTCGCTTGTATTTGGGGTATAAACAAAATTCTGCAGAAATAATTAAAGCTAAACGGCTGATACTTTGTATTTTTTCTTTCTCTACACGTACCATGCTCAGTCTATAGAGAAGATATTGCATTTCACCCAAAAATTCTATTTGAGACCCCCAGAATAAAAAAATCAGAAAAAGGTCCGTGTGTGTGTGGACAGCATAGCTCAAAAAGCATAACACCGTTAAATACCAAACTTGATATTAAAGTTTGATATCTTCCAAGGATGGGGCACGAAGGTTTTCAAGAAAATCCTCCCAGCCCCAACTTCCCTTTACATGGAACTTTTTTGATAACTTTTTATTTTTTCAAAAATGGCAGTAACGATTTTCGTTAAAATATCGTATATTAAATATATTTATTTGACAAATAAAACGTATATCTTGAATTTTATGGAATACCCTCTGATGACTACTTTATTTTGGATGACTTTTACGGAATTTAGCATAAATGGTAAACTGTAAGAGGTCGGCAATAGCTAACTTAATAGAAAATGTAGAGCACGTTAAAACACAGAATTTATGTGAGAAGCATTTTTTTCGTGGAGTTGATGTTGCTTTCAGTTTAAAAAGAAAACATACTTTTCTGAACTTAACTTTTAAAATTACAATGAGACATTTTAAAATTCGCTTGTAATGGGGTATAAACAAAATTATTAAAGTTAACTGCTGATACTTTGTTTTTCCATTCTTGATAATGACAAGTAAACGGATACATTTGAAACAAATTCGACAAGAACTTTAGATGCTTCAATTTTCAAAGAGGTGTCCTCTAAAAAGGACCAGAAAATAAACGATATTATTGCATACATTTAAGTAAATGTCAGCAATTGAAGAAGGCAGTGCATATACGACGTCATTCCATCTGAATGAAAGATATCGAATAACAAATGAACACACACGTTCTTATTTACATGGCATCGTTATTTTGTTGAGCGCAATTGGGAGAAAATAAAAGTGAACGCAGAAAGACATCCGAGTATTTTTACCCCCGTGTATTCGACGAAGCAAACTAACTTATACCAAATAATGATGCCCTCTGGTAGGGTATTTTCTTTCTCTGTTCTATTCTCTCCCGACCGTCATTTCACAAGAAGAGAAAACTTCCGTTCCATCAGAAGAAAATACTTTCCTATCAGATTCTCTTTCCATTTTTCTCTCAAGCTCGCTTTTTACATTCGTATGAAACCTAAACTTAATTTAAAAAGAGGGTTTGGGGAAAGAGACAAAATGTACATATATTCGAGAACTTTTCTAATATTGTTTCATGGATTGATTGCTTGGTTTCTAAGGCTCGACAACAGTTGGATTGGAAGACCTACATAGACATGCTCTTCTTTTGTTACAAATGGAATGAGAGAGAGTTTGTTTTTATGTTCTCTGCTGTTACTAAGTTAAAAAAATGAAATTCTGGATCAAATAACTCTGATATGTTCCATTCACATTACCTTCTTTATCTATTCTTCAAACAAACTTCTTACAAAACGTAATTCTTTTTTCTACACAATGCTAATCGAGATAAACATTAACAGAATGTTCTTATTACTTAGTTCCTTATAAGTAGAAGAGAACTAAAGTAATGCACTATGCTAAATGATAGTCAAATGTTTTAAAAGCTGTCGTTATGCGATTGTCAATGCAAATCGCTTCTTTGTTTGGCCAGGAGTAGAACAAAAGAAAAACGGACACTTCCTGTCTGAAATGGAATTTTATTTATGGCCACTCTTTAACTGCTGTGACTTTCAGCGTGCCATTCTATAATGTGCGCGAAATACAGTTTAATTTTGCACATAGGCCTCTTTTTCAGGCTTGACGATCTTTTAAGTGCCAATAAATCTTCAACACGGGACCAACGGCTTTGCTTTACTTCCCTCCCGAAGTCATGTTAAGAATTTTTACGCCCGAAAAAAAAAAAAAAAAAAAAAGACAAACTGTGTGTTTCAACAATATCTATATTGTTAGTGCAGTAATGTTTTGTTTATGTATTGTGGTTTATCAGTTATGCAAACTTAACCAGAATAAGGATGTCTTCAAAAGCTGTTCTCCCAAAAATTCAAGATAGTCATGTAAATATCTTTAATATACGGTATTTTAAGGCAAAAATGTTACAGCCAGTTTTTTATAAATCAAGATTTGTGAAAAAATGTTCCACATGAAGTGTAGTTTGCGGTGGGGAGATTTTTCTCAAATTCTTCGGATCGCATCCATGGAATATATAAACTAAACTTAAATACCTAGTTAGATATTTTACAGGTTTTTCATTTTAGTCATCATACTTACGAACACACACACACACACACACACACACACACACTTGGACCTTTTTCTATTTTTTTTTCTTTTTTGGAGTACAGGGGGACACTAAACGTGTATTTCCGATGAAATCTCGATTTGGAACTTTTGGGTGGAATGCAATGTACTATGAAGAGAAAGTATAATATATTCTGATAACTTTAATTGTTTTCTCACAGAAAGCGTGTGGAAAACAGGAGTGGGATAAGTAGAGTCAAACTGAAAACTTGAATGCCATAGCCTGGATTTGAACCAAAAATCTCCCGGTCTCTAGCCGGTTGCTGTACCATTGAGCTACCATGACAATATGCCGGCATAGCATTGAATTTCTCAACCAACTTGCATGTTTCCCGGTAAACCACAAAGTGATCTCAAATTATTTTGAGATGACAACCCCAATGGCGACTTACAATGTTGTAAGTACTTTAAGTCCCAGAATTCATAGAATAGCCAACTACGAGGGCCGTCTTATTTTTCAACCTCCGATAGGCTATAAATAAAAGACAAGTTCATGGAAAACAATTAAAGTTTTGTACACTTATGGCTACTTTTCAACATGATCACCGAAAAGATTGAAGCATTTATCGTACCTGTGCACAAGCTTTGCAATACCAGCTTCAAAAAATGTTGCCACCAATGATTTCAAATGAGCATTGATGTTGTTTTGAAGATCTTCGTTGGTCTTAAAGTGCTGCCCTCCTAGGCACATCTTCAGTTCAGGGAAAAAGGTGAAAGTCGCTGGCTGCCAGGTCAGGACTGTTCGGCGGATGATCGAAAATGTCGTATTGAAATTGTTCAAGGAGCCGATGGGTTGTGGTCGAGCGTTGTCATGGATTAACACAATTCCTGAAGTCAGCATTCCTCTTCTTTTGTTTTGAATGGCTCTCCGCAAACGTCGTAGAGTACGAAGATCTTCAAAACAACTTCAATGCTCATTTGTAAATCATTGGCGGCAACATATTTTTGAAGCGGGTATTGCAAAGCTTGTGCACAGGTACGATAAATGTCTCAATCTTTTCGATGATTATGTTGAAAAGTAACCATAAGTGTACAAAACTTTTAGTAATACAATAATTGTTTTGTCACAGAATGTATTCTTTTTCTATATTTCTATTTTGGAACAGTGCTGCTAATAATTGCAACACAAAGTCAGCAGAAAAGTCCATGCTCATAAACAAAGATTCTGAAGACACATAGGAGTTGCTTAAACTGGGACAAATTAATTCGCTTGAAACCTTATCTTTGTGCTCCGTACCTCTTAAGAAGCTTTCTTTCATAAATATGACTATGACGCGTTGTATTTGCATTGCAAAAGTCTTTCTGTGTCGCTGGCGTTCGAAAGAATTAAAAACAGCAGCGTCTGGCGCGAGAAGAAACCTCGCCACCCCATTGCAGGGTAATTAGGTCTCAATGAACGCTTAAAGGGAAATCTGCCTTAGGTTTTTAGCTTTCCTTCTTTTAATTTTAATTGTTTTCACTTTTGGCTCTGCACCTGCGGGCTTCTTTTGCATCTTCGCGTATATTTCTTTGTGCTGTTTAATTTACTTTGAGATGTCTATTTAGCTCTGTCCGGGACATTATGTAATTCGTTTTAAAATTATAATACCGTGAGGCACAAAAGTCCCTATCTATATTGAAGTATACACACTTTTGTGAACTGAATAAAAATTCTCCAACCCTAACATTCACGTGTTTCTAAATTAGTTTCTGTGGATTAAAAGGATTAGAAGTTAGGGTAGACCATAGTAAACAACAATAGACACTAATTATTTTGGTGTTTTGTTTACCGCATTTGATCGGAGGATCAAATGGCCCTAGTACTCTAAAAGTTATAGGAATAACTTTTGGTGGGGCAGGGTGTAAAGTTTAATGCCCCCTTTTACTCCTTATGGTACCGCAGGCGATGGCACTAGTGATACTTGGATTGAAGATGGCGGGGGAAACCGGAGAACCCGGAGAAAAACCCGCCTCTGCGCCACTTTGTCCACCCAAAGCTCACATGAGACCGCTTGGGATCGAACCTGGATCGTCTAGGTGAGAGACGACTAGAATAACCACTCGGACATGGTGCGGCCGGAATAATTGGTGATATGGTTGTTAAACCACATTTCTGTGAAGGAAGTGTAAACCAGTATACACATGAGGAATTACTGGAAACAACTCCACGAGTTTCTGAATGGCATGCTACTGAATAAACTGTTAAGAATATGGCTTCAACAAGATTGGACCAAAGCACAGGTCTGATTGTTCGCCAGAAAGTAAATGAGATGTTCGGTATGCACTGGATTGGACGAGGGGGGTCTCAGGCGTGGCCTTTACGGTCACCAGACTTAACACCCCTTGCTTTTTTTTTTTTTTTTCTATAGCCGTGTAAAGCAGAAGGCTTTTCAGATAAATCTCACAGCTTTAGTTGAGTTAAAACAAAGCATTAACAGAATTTGTCTTATTATTTGCTTTCTTGTAAGTCGAGGAGAAAACATAAGACTCAAACGAGTGTTAAATCTTTTTTAAAAGCTGGTCACTATGTGAAACAGTTGAAATTTGGTGCGCTTTGCACGCTCCTGTTTCAGAAAGGTTAATTAGTTGAAAATTGAAACAAATAACAAGCAATATCAAGAAAACAGTCACCCCTACAAGAAACACGTGTACGACATAATTTATGTGTTGTAACGAGAATTACTTTATTTGTGTAGTAAGCTTTTGTGCATCCCATACTGTTTAACCGTTATGAAAAAATTCTTCGAAACTCTACCAGAATAATAAGCTCTTCAGAGGCTGTTCCCAGAAAATTCAGAATATACATTCTATTTGGAATGTGAAAATCTTTAATACACGGTATTTTAATAAAAATCGTTAGAGCCATTTCTGAACAAATGAAAATTTTCGACAAATGTTCCATGTCAAGGGTAGTTGGGGGACTTTCATGAAACTTCTCGTGCTGCATCCTTGGAAGATACTCAACTTAAATACCAGTTTGATATTTAACCGACGTTTCCTTTTTGAGCTATGTTGTCCTCAGATATGTGCTATTTCTAAGAATCTGATGTGTTCCATTCACATGACTTTCTCTACATCTCTGCAATAAATTATTGTTAAAAAGCTTATGTCTCTACTTACTATATGCTAAGCGAGAGAAAAATTAGCAGAAATAGTCATATTAATTGCTTCCTTGTAAGCAGAAGCGAAAAAAGGGAGTACCATAGGTTAAAGTGATAGTCAAAAGCTGGTTGCTATGCGACTGAAGTTCGTTTGTTTGTATGGAGATGAGTTGACAAATTCCTCAATGAGAAAATTATAAGTTTTTAAAGCTGAAACCAATAACAAGTAACATCTGAAAAACTATCATCTCCACGAAACAAATGTATATAACAAATTATGTGTTTTAACGTGTTCTACGTTTTTTGTGTGGTAAGCTTTTGTCCAACTATTACTGTTTAGCAGTTATGCAAAATTCCGTAAAATTGATCCAGAATAAAGTAGTTTTCAGAGGCTATTCCCAGAAAATTCAGGATATACAGTTTATTTGACAGGTAAAGTATCTTTAATATACGATATTTTATTCAAAATCATTACAGCCATTTTTGAGAAAATTAAAATTATCGAAAAAAGTTTCATGTAAAGGGTAGTTTGGAGTGGGGAATTTTCTTGAAAATCTTCGTGTCACATCCTTAGAAGATGCCAAACTTAAATACCAAGTTTGGTATTTAACAGGCTTTTCGTTTTTGGGCTATGGTGCCCAACGACAGACAGACACGTACACAGGACATTTTTCTAAAAATGTTTTTTCTTTGGGGATTCAGGGGGAGCCAAAACATGTACTTACCGTGAAATCTCGGTATCGAATTTTTGGGTGCATACAATACCTTCTCTATACACTATGTACATAGTACGTATAGAGAAAGTAAAAAGGCATTTTTAGAAAAATGTGTGTGTGTGTGTCTATGGGCTGCATAGCTCAAAAACGAAAAGTCCGTGTAATACCGTGTATATTTTGAATTTTCTGGGAATAGTCTCTGAAAATATGTTTACTCTGGATGAATGTTGCGGAATTTTACATAACTGGTAAACCGTAAGAGATAGACAAAACCTTACCTAAAAATATGTAGCTCATTAAAACACTCAATTTATGTGATTTAGTTTTTTTTTTTTTTCGTGGAGTTGGCTGTTTTTTGAGATAAACCTTTTAATTGCTTTAATTTTAAAATACTTATACTTTTCTCATAGGTAATTTGTCTGCTTCTCGCCTCACAAACAAGAGGACTTCAGTCACATAGCAACCAGCTTTTAAAAGATTGGACTATCGCTTTAGCCTAGTACTCCCATATTTCCCTTTTACTTACAAGGAAGCAAGTAATAAGACAATTTTTGCTAATTTTTTCTCGATTAGAATGAAGCAAATATAGGAATAAGGTTTTTAACAATAATTTGTCGCAGAGATGTAGAGAAAGTCATGTGAATGGAACACATCAGATTTTTGTACTTCCAACATAAGATGTCATAGTAACAGACAGTAAGTGAAATGAAATGACTGAGAAAATAAGCTGGAATGCATACGTCACCAATGCTATTTTTTATGCTAATAAACTTAAGGATGGGGCCAAGAACTGATGAAGACGAAAATGACACGAACAGTTCAGAATATTACCAAAGGACTGTAAATAAAGTTTAACAAAATTAAAGTAATTTTGCATGAAAAAATTACTTCACTTTACTGACTTGAGCTAGTAATAATAAATGAAATAATTGTATATTTAATAGGGAGTCTTTGTTGATATTTACAGTAAGCTGTTGAGAGTTTATTTTTAGTGTAACATAATAAATACCAGATACTCGTGGTCAGCCAAAATTGTACGCATGTTTCTTATTTTAGAGTAACCTCGAAACTGTCCAAGTCATAAATGCCCTGTGCCTTAAGGTTTATTGATAGCAAGAAGAAACCAGTTTGTTTTCATGACACGTGCTTGCCAAGAACATCCTCTGCAGTGTATGTGGGCATCACACACTAGTGCTCCTTGCACTGCCTAGTCTCAAAATGATGTAATTTTCAATGCTATATAAAAACATGCCTAAACGAGTTTTGAAGACGTGATATCAAAATTTGGTCTAGTTCAAATGCAAGCTACTAGACCGTTATATTCGTTTTGTATCGTTTGGAACAGCCTTTGGAGCTTCCAATGTATATTTACTTCCCCTACACGTACTGTACATAATAGAGTAGTATTGTATTCCACCCAAAATTCAATGTCAAAATTTCATAAGAACCACATGTTTTGAGGATCGCTGAATCCAAAGGAAAATCTGATGTGTTACACTCACATGGCTTTCTCTAGCTGCTCTACAAACTTCTTACATAAGGTTATTCTTATCTCTACACCATACTAATCGAGATAAACATTAGCGGAATGTTCTTATTATTTAGTTCCTTTTAAGTAGAAGAGAACTAAGGGGATCAGTGGCCTAAAGTGATAGTCAAATGTTTTAAAAGCTGTCATTATGCGATTGTCATCACAAATCACCTCTAGTCTGAGAAAAGTATGAAGCCAATAACAAGGAATATCTCAGAAACGGTTACCTCCACACCAAAAACGCAAAGGACATAAATTGTGTGTTTTGATGAGATCTACATTTTTTGCAGTACACTTTTGTCTATCTCTTACACTTTAGCAGTTAAGCAAAATCCTGTAAAATTCATCCAGAATAAAGAGATCTTCAGAGGCTATTCCCAAAGAATTCAAGGTATACATTATATTTGGGATGTAAATATCGTTAATATACAGTATTTTAATCAAAATCCTTAGAGCCATTTTTGAGAAATTAAAATTTTTTTAATCTTTTTCCATGTAAAGAGTAGTTTGTGATGGGAAAGTTTTCTTGAAAATCTTCGTGTGGCATCCTTGGAACTTACTAAACCTAAATACCAAGTTTGATATTTAACAGTCTTTTTGTTTTTGAACTAAATTGTCCATACCACAAACAAGGACTTTTTTTTTTTTAGAAACGCTTTTTAGATTCAGAGGAGCCCAAAGCGTATATTCCCTGTGATATCTGAAATTGAATTTTCGGGTGGCATACTATACCTTCTCTAACCACTATGTACATTGTACACGCGGGCTAGAGAAAGTAAAAATGATTTTAAAAAAAGGTCCGTGTGTACCTGTGAACACCATAATTGAAAAATCATCTTCCAAGAATGCAACACGAAAATTTTAAAGAACATTTTGCTACCCTAAACTATCCTTCACATGAAAACTATTTCGAAAACGTTGATGTTCTCCTAAATGCTTCTAGCGACTTTTATATAAGATTATATACATAACAAATAAAAAATATAAATTCCGTTAAATACCAAACTTCCAACGATGCGACACGAACATTTAAAAAGAAATCCCCTCATCCCCAACTATGCTTTACGTGGAAAACATTTCGAAAATTTTTATTTTCTCAAAAATGGCTCTAGCAACTTTGATTAAAATTTCTTATGCTTAATATATTTACATGACAAATAAAATGCATATCTTCAATTTTCGGAAATAACCTCCTAAGACATGTTTATACTGGATGAATTTTGCGGAATTTTGCATAGCTGGTAAACCGTAAGACATACACTAAAACTTAGTACAAGAATGTAGATCACGACAAAACACACAATTTGTGTCCTATACATTTTTTTCATGGAGTTGACCGTTTTCGAAATATTGCCTGTTATCGATTTAAGTTTTAAAACAGTTAAACTTTTCTCATAGGGAAGTTGTTAACTGCTGACCACGCAAACAAACGGATTTCAATCCCATAGCAACCCCATTTTAAAACATTTGACTGTCGGTTTAACCTAGTGAATTTCCTTATCTCCCTTCTACTAATAAAGAACTAAGTAATAAGATCGTTTCTTCTATGATTTAGCTTTAAAAAGATTGAAGAAGAAGCTTACTAAAAGTATTTGTAATGCAGATGTAGAGAAAATCGTGTGAATAGAGCACAGCAGAACTCTTCTGCTGCGCGGCAAGTGAGCATCTCACACTGGTTCTTCGTAAGCTGCCTAATCTCAAAATGATGTAATTTATATGTTATCTAAATATAACAAAGAGTTTAGAAGTTGTTGTTTTTACACATATTGGCCATATTGACTGTCAGGGAAGAGGCGGGACTCGAACCCCCGCCCCACGAAGCACTTAGGGAGCATGGGCAAGGGAACCGCTATAAGGCTGTTATTTCTGTTTCTATACTTTTGAAACGGCCTGTATTATCTCTTATACTGATCAATAGTGGCTAAACCACTTGGAACTTTCCATCTATTTACTTCCAATCAATTCGTTTCATTTCCAAGCATTTCTTTTTGAACATCTACAGATGTAAAGAAAAACACTTGACAGGAAAGAACGAAAGAAAAATGTAGGTAATCTTCCGCTACCATTGTGTGTGTGCGTGTATATGTTTTAGGGTCCCCTGTAAAAAAAAAAAAAAAAAAGTATTTTCAGTAAAAGGTCCGTCTGTCCGTGTGTCTTTGAACACGATAACTCAAAAACGAAAAGTCGGTAAAGTACCAAACTTGGTATTTAAGTTCAGTATCTTCCAGGGTTGCGACACGAAGCTTTTGAGAAAAATTCACCAACTCCAAACTACCGTTTACATGGAACTTTTTCGAAAATTTTGATTTTCTAAAAAATTGCTCTAACGATTTTGATTAAAATATAGTATATTAAAGATATTTACTTAATAAATAAAATGTATATCTTGCATTTTATGGGAATAGCTTCTGAAGGCTACTTTATTCCGGATGAATTTCACAAAAATTTGCATAACTGATGAACTGTAAAAGATGGCCAAAACTTAACAGACAAAACATGTAAAGCGCATTAAAATACACAATTTATGTTGTATACATTTTTTCGTGGAGTTGATCGTTTTTGACATATTCCTTGTTTTTGGTTTCAGCTATGAAAAACAAACTTTTTCTCATACAGGAATTTGTCAACTCCTGTCCATACAAAGGAACATCAGTCACATAGGAACCAGCTTTTGATTATTAGTTTAGCCTACGGCACTACCTTATTTCCCTTCTGCTTACAAGGAAGCAAGTAATAAGACTGTTTGTGCTAATTTTTTCTCGATTAGCATGAACTAAATAGAAGCATAAGCTTTTTAAGAATCATTTGTTCCAAAGATATAGAGAAAGTCATGTGAATGGTACACATCAGATTTTTTAAGAATAGTTTGTTACAGGATAGGTAGTCTGATGGTTAAAAAGCATAAGATTTTTTTTTATAACACGTGGTTATCAATCATTCTCTGTTGCGGGGTATATGGGTATCACACACTGGTGCTTCTTATGCTGCCTAATCTCAAAATGATGTAATTTATATGTTATATAAAATATATCTAAGAGTTTAAATGCTATAATTTTCACACATATTGGCCTGCAGACGTTACTAATTGGCTATCAGGGGAGAGGCGGTGTTCGAACCCGCGCCATGGGCAGGGGAGCCGGCTATAGGACTGCTATGTTTGTTTCAGTTATTTTGAAACAGCCTGTATTATCTCTCATACTGATCAATAGTGGCTAAAGCACTTGGAGAGTTAAATCTATTTTCTTTAAATCAATTCGTTTTATTTCCAAGCATCTCTTTTTGAACATCTACAGATGTAAAGAATGAGACTTAACAGGAAATAGCGAAAGAAAAATGTTGGGTAATCTTCCGCTACCATTGTGTGTGTGTGCGCGCGTAAGCTGTTTCTAGGCCCTGCCTGCCTGCTTTCCTTTTCATTTTGCCTTGTCTTAAACCCTTCCTCGCTGCATTACTGTATCCGAAAATTGAATGGCATTATTTTCCCTTGACTATGGATTCTATGCAGACTTTTTAAATATTAATTTAAAGTTCTCTTAAACGTAGCAGTCTTGTATCTCAAGTTGGGTCTTTGTCTGGATTTTACTATGGGATGCTTTATACGGGAATAAAGGGACGATGGACCTGCTCCTTATTCTTTAAAATGCCGTGCTTTAGAGATTTATGGATGAATATTCACGAGATGAGGAGAGGGCTCTGAACAAATGACTACAGGAGCTAAGTGAAATTCTTTAGTCATAAACATAACCTACAGAGGCTGTCCAAAGTTTAAGGACACCCTTAAGTATCAGACATTTCATTCCTCTCCTTCGATAAATGGATCAAATTCATATCAAAAATCTGATGTGTTCCATTCATATGACTTTCTCTACATCTCTGCAACAAATTATCTCATTTACTTCATGCTAATCGAGAAAAAATTATCAGAAATAGTCTTATTACTTGCTTCCTTGTAAGTAGAAACGAAATAAGGGAGTACCATAGGTTTAAAGTGATGGTCAAAAGCCTTTGCTATGTGACTGAAGTTCCTTTGTTTGTATAGACACGGGTTCACAAAGTTCTGTATGAGAAAAATATGTTTTTTATGTCTGAAACTAAATACAGGAAATATCTCAAAAACAATCAACTCCACAACAAATATGTAGAAAACATAAATTGTGAGTTTTAAGGTGCTCTACATTTGTTGTGTGGTAAGTTTTTGTCCATCTCTTACGGTTTAGCAGTTACGCAAAATTCCGTAAAATTGACCAACAATAAAGTAGTCTTCAGAGGCTATTCCCAGAAAATTGAAAATATACATTTTATTTTTCAGGTAAATATCTTTAATGTACGATGTTTTAATCAAAATCGTTCTAGCCATTTATTAGAAAATCAAAATTTTCGAAAAATTTCCATGTAAAGGGAAGTTTGGGTTGGGGGGATTTTTCTCAAAATCTTCGTGTCGCATCCCTGGAAGATACTAAACTTAAATACCAAGTTTGGTATTTTACCGACTTTTCGTTTTTGAGTTATCGTGGTCACAGACACACGGACCTTTTTGTGGAAATGCTTCTTTTGGATATTGGGGACCCTAAAACATACATTTCCGATGAAATCTCGGTATCGAATTTTTGGGTGAAGTGCAAAACCTTCTCTATACACTATGTACATAGTACGTGTAGAGAAATCAAAAATGAAGTTTTCTGCTGCAAACGAGAACTCGCCATCTTTAAAACTGTGGATAATATGTTTAGTTCTCAATCAAGAAAACTGGTTAAAATCATGCAGTTTTTTTTTATGGAAAAAAAATAATTTTCTGTTTAATGATTGCACCTGTCAAAACGAATTTTGTTATGGAGGGAGATTTACTTAAAATAGTTCTTGATCTGCTATCACTTTTTAATTTAAAAATGTATAAAGCCTTTTTATTCACATTTAATGCCAGATTTTTTCCCCCAATTTTCTAAACTTGAGAAAATCTTTTTTTTTTTTTTTTTGCATTTGAAGTTTGCGGAAAATGGATGCTTTGCTGTTACGGCCCCATAGATCATGATCCCGGAGGTTGGTATCACTGATGAAACAACAGATTCTCTGTTTTTAGAGTCAGTTGTGGATTTTAGTTTAACCTTAGAAAATCGAGGGGGGGGGGAGATTTGGCATTAAATGTGAATAAAAAGGCTTCATAAATTTTTAAATTAAAAATGATAGCAGACCAAGAACCGCCTTATATAAATCTCCCTTCATGAGAAAATTCGTATTACCAACTGCAACTATTCAAGGACAAATTAATTTTATCCATAAAACACAAAATCATTTTAACCAGTTTTCTTGATTGAGAAATTTTCATATCATCCACAGTTTTAAAGATAGCGATTTCTGATTTGCAGCAGAAAACTTCAATTTTGAGATGCACTTGATCCATGTATAAACATCTTGAGATTTCATAAAAGTCTAAGGACAGGAATGAAAAGTCATGGGTGTCCTTAAACTTTTGATAGACACTGTAGTTCATGTCTCTTAGAGAGTAAATAATCTTTATTTATGATACAGTATTTAAAATATGATTTATTGCATTAACATGATATTGCTACACAATATTATACTTTTAAATGACACCGGCTTTCACGGCCGGCGTTCATAATTTTAAAATTTAAAATTTCCGGGTTGTTTTGCCGTGGTCCGTAGATTAAACCATCCTAACGTTTCGTCCCTGTCTGTGAGGGACATCTTCAGAGGCACTGTGCTAACGTAGTTAACTGTTTTCGGGAAAAACAACCTGGAAATTTTAAAACTATTATTCTTTTATCGATCTTGCTAATGGAGATTAGCAGAAATTGTACTACTTGCTTCCTTGTAAGTAGAAGGGAAATAAGAGAATACACTAGGCTAAAACATAGTCAAATATTTAAAAAAAAATCTGATGTGTTCCATTCACATCACTTTCTCTACAACTATGCAATAAATTATTGTTAAAAAGCTTATGCTTCTATTTACTTCCTGATAATCGAGAAAAAATTAGCAGAAATAGTCTTATTACTTGCTTCCTTGTAAGTAGAAGCGAAATAAGGGAGTGTCATAGGTTAAAGTGATGGTCAAAAGCTGGTTGCTATGTGACTGAAGTTTCTTTGTTTGTATGGACACGAGTTCACAAATTCCTGTATGAGAAACATGTTTTTTATAGCTGAAACCAAAAACAATCAACTCCACAAAAAAAAGATATAACATAAATTGTTTGTTTTAAAGTGCTCTACATTTGTTGTGTGCTAAGTTTTTGTCCATCTCTTACGGTTTAACAGTTATGCAAAATTCCGTAAAATTGACCCAGAATAAAGTAGCCTTCAGAGGCTATTCCCAGAAAATTTAAGATATACATTTTATTTGTCAGGTAAATATCTTTAATATACGAAATTTTAATCAAAATCGTTAGAGCCATTTTTGAGAAAATCAATATTTTCGAAAAAAGTTCCATGTAAAGGGTAGTTGGGGGTAGGAGCATTTTTTGTAAAATTTTCGTGTCCCATCCCTAGAAGATACTAAACTTAAATACCAAGTTTGGTATTTTACCGACTTTTCGTTTTTGAGTTATCGTGTTCACAGACACACGGACACACTGACACACGGATACACACACGGACCTTTTTTTGAAAATACTATTTATTTTTGGATACAGGGGACCCTAAAACATATACTTCCGGTGAAATCTCGATATCGAATTTTTGGTGGAGTGCAATACCTTCTCTATACACTATGTACATATTGCGTATAGAGAAAGTAAAAATCTGATGCATTCCATTCAAATGACTTTCTCTACACATCTATAACAAATTATTGTTTATAAGCGTATTTGTCTATTTCATGCTAATTGAATAAACATTAACTGAAACCGTTTTACTGCCTTACTCCTTATAAATAGAAGGGAAATAAGGGGGAATACACTAGACTGAACCGACAGTCAAATGTTTTAAAATGCTGTTGCTATGGGATTGAAATCCGTTTCTTTGACTGGCCAGGAGTCCCGTGTGAGAAAAGTATAATTACTTTAAAAGTGAAAAAAATAATAAGCAATATCTCAAAAATGGTCAGCAAAAAAGTATATGACAAACTGTGTGTTTTAATGAGATATACATTTTTTGTATAGTAAGTTTTTATCTATTTCTTACGGGTTTTAGTTTTCAAAATCCAGAAATATTCACTCAGAATATAAAGGTCTTAATAGACTATTCACAGAAAATTCAAAACGCGTAAGTATCTATAATATACGGTATTTTCATCAAAATCGTTAGACCCATTTTTGAGAAAATAACATTTTTCGAAAATTTTTCTATTTAAAGGGTAGTTTAGGGTGCGGCGATTTTCCTCAAAATCTTTGTGTTGCATCCTTGGAAGATACTAAACTTATATACTAAGTTTGATAATTTACCGTCTTTTAGTTTTTGAGTTATCGTATTCACAGACATACGGTCATGCACACACAAACCTTTTTCTAAAAAATCTTTTTTTTATGCTGGGTACTCTAAAATATCGGTATAAAAGTTTTGGATGGAATGCAATACCTTCTCTATACAATATGTACATAGTATGTGTAGAGAAGGGAACTAGTGACTAAGCGAAACAATTGAAATTCGGTTCTCTTGCAATGGCCGTAGTAGAACAAAAGAGGTTTGAGACGAATGAGGATTTGTCGTTTGAAAATTATTTTAAATTTCACACCAATAACAACGAATATCTCAAAGATGGTTAATTCGATTAAAAACATTACATGACATAAATAGTGTGTGTGTTAACGAGATAAATTTCTTTTGTACCAAGTTTAAGTCTTCCTGTTACTGGTTACCAATTCTAAAAAGTCATCGAGAATATCATCCTTCATGGTGTAATGGTTACCATGCTAACTTCATATAAAGGTCCCGGGTTCAAACCCTGCGAAGAACGATGCCTTTTTTCGGGCGTAAAGATCATTAGCAAGGCTTCCTTCGGAAGGGAAGTAAAGCCGTTGGTCCCTTGTCGTAGATTTACGGTATGAAAAAGAACCTCAAGCTTAATGAAAGAGGCCTCTGAGCAAAATTTTGCGGGCTTTCATGCCCAACATAGAATGAGACGCTGAGAACCATAACAGTTAAAGATCGCCCATAAATAACGCTCCATTTCATTTCATTTCATTTCAACCAGAATGAAGAGCACTTCAGAGCCTTTTCCCAAGAACTTTAGGATAGGTAGGTATAGATTTTATTTGCTATGTAAATAACTTTAATATAGGGTATTTTAATTAAAACCTTTATCGCCAATTACAAGAAAATGGAGAACTTCAAATAATCTTCCATGTAAAGAATGGTCTGAGGGGGAATATTTTTCTGATAGTTTTTATGTCACATACTTGAAAAATACTAAACTTAAATGTCAAATGTTAATTTTAACGGACAGTTTTTTAATAGTTATGCTGCCCGTATACACTCACACAAATAAAGACACACAAGAACACATAAAATTGCTTTTTTACTTTCTCTACACGTACTATGTACTTAGTGTATAGAGAAGGTATGCTAATGCACTCAAAAATTCCATGCCGAGATTTCACCGGAAATACATGTTTTGGGTTCCTCTGAATCGAAACCAAACATTTTTGGAAAAAGATCTGTGTCTATAGCTCAAAAACGAAAAATCCGTTAAATACCAAAGCTGGCATTTAGTTCAGTATCTTCCAAGGATGCGACACAAAGAGGTTCAAGAAAATCCCTCCACAACAGGTATCCTTTCGAAAATATGATTTTCTTAAAAATGGCTCTAACGATTTTGACTAAAATATCGTACATTAAAGCTATTTACCTGACAAATAAAATGTATACCTTGAATTTAATGGGAATAGCCTCTGAAGATTACTTTATTCTGGATAAGTTTTTATGGAATTTTGAACTGACAAATCGTAAGAGATAGACAAAAAATTACTTAACAGAAAAGGTAGAGCTTGTTAAAACACACTGTCTATGCTGTATACATTTTTTTCATGCAGTGGATCATTTTTGAGATATTCCTTGTTATTGATTTCAGCTTTAAAAACATATTTTTCTCATACGGGAATCCGTCAAATCCCGTCCATAGAAACAAAGGAACTTAGTCACATAGCAACCAACTTTTGACTATCACTTTAACCTATGGTACTCCTTTATTTCGCTTCTACTTACAAGGAAGCAAATAATAAGACTATTTCTAATATTTTTTTCTCAATTAGCATGAAGTAAAAAGAAGCATAAACGGTTTACAATAATTTGTTGTGAAGATGTAAAGAAAGCCATGTGAATGGAACACATAAGATTGTTTTATGCATGGGTACTCTAAATGTGTATTTGCGGTGAAATATCAACATGTAATTTTTGGATGGAATACAACACCTTCTCTACCTCTAGTTAGTTAAGTCTTGTAGCTCCTAAGTGGAGCTTAGGGCTTCCTTACAATGTTTCCGTGATGGATTTCAATATCTATTTCGTGATTTCGCAGCTATGCGCTTTGGATGCCACTGTAGGAGGAAATCAGATCTTGCTTGGACGCGAAAAGGCAGAATTTTGACCAGGAACTTGTTTTCAAGATATGGGGTTCTATTTAGTGCAAATAAACATTACGCGGAACCACCGACTTCCCTTCCTTAGGAAGCCATGCTAAGGATTTTCGCTTCAGAAAAAATCCATCAGCCATATTTGAACCCGAATCTTGGTTATTAAAAGTAATCACTACACCACGGAGAGCGACAAAATCCTGTCCCATTTGCGAGGAGGAAGAGTCGTGGACTCACATCTTGGCAAGATGTAGGGGTACGGAGGAATGGCGGGAAAAATATTTGCCGCGATTTTTTACCACTGCGAAGGGTTAGAAGCATGCTTGACGCTACTGGCAGGCACGGAAAACATGGACGGGCTAGGTAAATTTATACTCTAGGCAAGACAGCTGAGATCTGTGGAGGCTGCCAATAGAGAAGGGGGGGGGATAAGATCAACTAAACAAAATTGACTACAATGTTCTACATACATATATATTATGTCATACTTAGGTCACTGTTGTGCTAGGGTTGTATATATTATGTGTATATATGTCTTTTAAGTGTAATTATCTATTATAAGAGGGTGCATTTATGAAGTTGTACTCTGTGCTGTAAATTTAAATTGCTATATTTGAATATCTTTGTATCTTTATTTTCGGATTCACTCTTAATTTTATTGTTGTTTAATATTGCTTTTGACTGTGTATTTCCTTTGTCTTTTTATTTTCGTGTTTACTCTTCTAATTCTTTTTTGTGGTTGTTGTTTTAATATTGCTTGTAATGTGTATTACAAAAGCATGTACGGTCTGTGGACCCGTGCGACTGTTGAAAGTCTATGTATGATATTGCTATGTTAATAAATACACTTATTCATTCATGTACGTATAAAGAAATAGAAAAAAAAGTCTGATGTGTTACACTCATATGACCTGAAAACTTATTACAAAAGATTATTCTTCTTTCTACACAATGCTGATCGAGCTAAACATTAGCAGAATGTTCTTGTTACTTACTTCCTTATAAGTAGCACGGAAATAAAGGAATGCACTATGCTAAAGTGAGAGTCAAATGTTTTAAGCTATCGTTATGCGATTGTCATTGCAAATCACTTCTTTGCTTGGCCAGGAGTACAACAAAAGAAAAACGGACACTTCCTGTCTGAGAAAAGTATAAGAGCTTCACAACTGAAACCAATAACTAGGAATATCTCGGAAACGGTTACCTCCACAACAAAAATATAAAAGACATACATTGAGTGCTTTGATGAGATCTACATTTTCTGTGTTGTAAGCATTTGGTTATCTCTTACGGTTTAGCAGTTAAGCAAAATTCGGCAAAATTAATTCAGAATAAAGAGGTCTTCAGAGGCTATTCCCAGAAAATTTAAGACATACATTTTATTTTGATGGAAATGACTTGAATACAAGGTATTTTAATCAAAATCGTTAAAGCCATGTTTGAAAAAATCAAACTTTTCGAAACTTTTTCATGTATAAGGTAGTTAGTAGTGGGGGATTTTTTTTTGTTGAAAATCTTCGTGTCGCATCCTTGGAAGATACCAAAATTAAATAACAAATTTGGTATTTAACGGTATTTTCGTTTTTGAGCTATGTTGTTTTCGGACTCGGGACCCTAAAATATATATTTGCGGTGAAGTCTCAACATCGAATTTTTGGGGGGAATACAATACCTTCTCTATAAACTATGTAATAATACATGTAGAGAAAATAAAAATGCTTTTTTCGGATTCAGGGGACCCAAAAAACGTATTTCCGGTGAAATCTTGACATCGAATTTTTGGATGGAATACAATACCTTTTCTGGCTCTTTGTACATTGTACATACGGGACTAGTGAAGTTAAAAGATTCAATTTTATTTGACGATTAAAATAGAATAGACTAAATTCGATGGAGTCATTTGCAAATCAAGCTCATTATACAGGAATTTATTTATTAGTATCCTGAAAGAAAAGAGAAAAACAGTTCAAGTAATGGAGTCTACAGACTTGATAATCTTGTAAGCATACTTTAGGAAGATTTTGTTTTGAGATATGTTTTATCTCAGTCAGAGAAAGTATTCTGTATATGAGAACAGAAACATTTCACTATCTCCTGTGGAACCACAAAACAGTTTTCTCTCTCTACCCTTCATATTTTTCCCTTCTCTAGTCCTGTATGTACAATTTACATAGTGTGTAGATGAGGTATTGTATTGCACCCAAAATTCCATAGATAGATTTCATCAGAAATGCATGTTTTAGGACCCCCTGAATCAAAAAAACATTTTCAGTAAAAGGTCTGTGTGTGTGGCTGTCTGTGTTGTGTGTCTGTGGACAGATAACTCAAAAACGGTTATATACCAAACTTGGTATTTAAGTTTTATACCTCCCAAGGATGCAACACCAAGATTTTCAAGAAAATCCCCCTACCCCTAACTACTCTTTACATGAAAAAAAGGTCCAAAAAGTGTTTTTTCTTAATAATGGCTCTATCGTTTTTGATTAAAATACCAAATATTAAAGGCAGTTCCATTGCAAATAGAATGTATATTTTGAAGTTTCTGGGAATAGTTTTGGAAGACATCTTTATTCTGGATGAATTTTGCCGAATTTTGCATAACTGGTAAACCGTAAGAGATAGACAAAAACTTACAACACAGAAAATGTAGATCTAGTCAAAACACACAATTTATATCCTTTACATTTTCGTTGTGGAGGTAACCGTTTCCGAGATATTCCTTGTTATTAGTTTCAACTATAAAGTACAGGGTTACTACAAAAGAAATAGGCAACTTCAACTGCCTGTAAAACAAAAACTATTAGAGATAGCAACCTAATTATTTTGGAGGTATGTTGAGAAACTCTCAAAGTTTCGTTTGTTACTATTGGTAACGCTGTAGTGTTTTGTTTGTTGTTGCAGAAGCTGAAATGGCGGAAAATCCTGTGGAAAAAACATATTGCCTATTGGAATTTGCTAGAACGCAATCAGCAACTGTTGTCCAACGACATTTTAGAACACGTTACCACAAAACGCCACCGACTAGAGTGAAGAAGAGAAGGTCATAGGCGTGACTTTTGCATCGACATGTTGCGACATGATGAAGACGATGCTGGTTTTTGTGAGCGCATCATTTCATTTTTGTGGTAACGTGTTCTAAAATGTCGTTGGACAACAGTTGCTGATTGCGTTCTAGCAAATTCCAACACGCAATATGCCTTTTCCACAGGATTTTCCGCCATTTCAGCTTCTGCAACAACAAACAAAACACTACAGCGTTACCAATAGTAACAAACGAAACTTTGAGAGCTTCTCAACATATCTCCAAAATAATTAGGTTGCTATCTCTAATAGTTTATGTTTACAGGCAGTTGAAGTTGTCTATTTCTTTTGTAGTAACCCTGTATTAATATTTTTTCTCAAACCGGAGGTGTATGTTTTTCTTTTGTTCTACTCCTGGCCAAGCAAAGAAGCGACACGCTATGACAATCGTATAACGACAGCTTTTAAAACATTTGACTATCGGTTTAGCCTAGTGCAGTCCCTTATTTTCTTCCTACTTATAAGGAACTAAGTAATAGTAACACTCCGCTAATGTTTATCTCGATTAGCATTGTGTAGAAAGAAGAATAATATTTTGTAAGAAGTTTGTTTGTAGAGCAGCTAGAGAAAGTCATGTGAGTGTAACACATCAGATGTAGGGAGACCCAAATCATATTTCCGGTGAAATCTCGACATCGAGTTTTGGGTGGAATACAATACCTTCTCTATCCACTATGTATATTGTATACATGCAGGCTAGATAAAGTAAAAAAAAAATATATATATATATTTGTCGTTAAAGATAAAATAAATTCGATGTAGTCCAATGAAAATCATGCTCCTTATGCAGGAGTTTATTATTTAAATTCTGGAAGAATGACAAAGAAAAGAGAAAACAGTTCAAGTAACAAAGTCTACAGACTTGATTATCTTGTAAGCATACTTTAGGAAGATTTTGTTTTGAGATATGTTTTATCTCAGTCAGAGAAAGTATTCTATATATGAGAACAGAAACATTTCACTATCTCCTGTGGAACCAAAAAACAGTTTTCTTCCTCTCCCCGTCATATTTTTCTTGCCATTTTCTCCGTTCCTTCTTTCACGCACAAACACAGACACACACACACACACCTTAACTCAGAAAATCCATTACAAGCTTCCGTCAGTACCTCTCTACTGAAGATATAATAACTCCATTCCCCCTGCCAAGATTTTTAATTGGTTTCATAATTGGTGTCTACAGACTTGTTTACGTGGGTATTTTTGTAAGCTCGTTCTACGATACAGAGAAAATTTGAAAAGAGTGAAACGGGACTTCTTAACGATTCTCTTACAATATATATTTTCAAAAGAAGTATGAGTTAACAACTTGCTGCTGGAAACAAAATAAAAATGTATACTAAAACACTAAGTAGATAGATTGGAGATCAAAGATTCTCAGATGAAATTAATTTTGAAATACTTATCATATTCACGAACCATATTAGCGAAAAAAAAATCGGATGTGTTCCATTCACATAGTTTTCTCCACATCTCTACAATAAACTATTGATAAAAATCTTATTCTTCTATTCTCTTAACTCACCTGCTGACGTGGTCAGCGCCTCGAGCCCCCCGGCTGGTTAATGCGGTCCTCATGACCTTGGAGCTGCTACTTCTCCATCAAGTAGCTCCTCAATTGGCCCCCCCCCAGGGACCTTACGAGGCCAAGTGCACCCCGGGCCAGGTCTCCCAGCGGGAGAAAAATCCCCATGCCGGTACTGGGGATCCAACCCAGGTCTCCCGCTTAAATAAGGGATTACCATAGGCAAAATCGATAGTCAAATATTTTAAGAACTGGTTGCTTTGTGATGGAAGTGTCTTTGTTTGTATGGACAGGAATTGATAAATTTTCGAATAAGAGCTGAAACCAATAACAAGGAATATCCCAAAAACGGTCAGGAAAACAATGTATATAACATAAACTGTGTCTTTTAATGAGCCCTACATTTTTTTATAAAGTAAGTTTTAGTGTGTATTTTACGGTTTACCAGTTATGCAAAATTCCGCAAAATTCATCCAGAATGAATATGAATCAGAGGCTATTCCCAAAAAATCTGATATGTTCCATTCATATGACTTACTCTACATCTACTCAATAAATTATTGTTAAAAGTTTATACTTCTATTTACTTCATGCTAATCGACAAAAAATTATCAGAAATAGTCTTATTACTTGCTTCCTTGTAAGCAGAAGAGAAATAAGGAACTAGCATAGGTTAAAGGGTTAGTCGAAAGCTGGTTGCTATGTGACTGAGGTTCGTTTGTTTCTAAGGACAGGAGTCGGCAAATTCCTGTATGAGAAAAGCTAAGTTTTTCGAACCTGAAAACCAAAGCAAGGAATATCTAAAAACAATGAACGCCACAAAAAACAACATAAATTGTGTGTTTTAATGTGCTCTATATTTTTGTGTGGTAAGTTTTTGTCTATCCCTTACGGTTTAGCAGTTATGAGAAATTCTGAAAAATTCACTCAGAATAAAGTAGTCTTCAGAAGCTATTCCCAGAAAATACAAAATATACATTTTGTTTGTCAGGTAAATATCTTTAACATACGATATTTTAAACAAAATCGTTAAAGCCATTTTATAGAAAATCTAAATTTTCGAAAAAAGTCCCATGTAAAGGTTAGTTTGGAATCAAGGGATTTTTCTCAAAATCTTCGTGTCGCATCCCTAGAATATACTAAACATAAATACCAAATTTGGTATTTTACCGACTTTTCGTTTTTGAGTTATCGTGTTCACAGACACGGACACACTGACACAGGGACTCATGGACACACACACACACACACACACACACACGCACACATGGACCTTTTTCTGAAAATACTTTTTTTGGATACAGGGGACCCTAAAACACATATTTCCGGTGAAATCTCGGTATCGAATCTTTGGGTGGAGTGCAATACTTCTCTATACACAATGCACATGCAATTTTTGAAATTGTTTCCTTGTTAAGGGTAGTTGGGGGTGGGGGGATATTCGTGTCGCATTCTTGGAAGTTACTGTGTGTGTGCATCTGTGAGCAGTATGACTCAAAAACGTTAAATACCAAACTTGGTATTTAAGTTTGGCATCTACCAGCGATGCAACACGAGATGCATTTTTTTACTTGGAAAAAATGTCGAAAATTTTGATTTTTTCAAAAATTGCTGTAACAATTTTGAGTAAAATTTCTTATACTTGAGATATTTATGTGACAAATAAAACGTATATCTTCAAGTGTCTGGGAATAGCCTCTGAAAACATGTTTACTTTGGATGAATTTTGGGGAATTTTGCATACTGGCAACCTGTAAGAGATAGACAAAAACTTACAAATATAAAAATGTAGAACTCGTCAAAACACACAATCTATGTTATATACATTCTTTTCGTGGAGTTGACCTTTTTTGAGATATTACTTTTTATTAATTTTTAATATATTTATACACTTCTCATACGGGAATTTGTCAACTCCTGTCCGTAGAAACAAAGGTACTTCAATCAGATAGCAGCCAGATTTTAAAGGAATTGACTATCGATTTATCCGATTGTATTCCCTTATTTTCCTCCTACTTACAAGGTAACAGGTAATAAGTCCCTTTCTGCTATTTTTACTTTCTCTACACGTACTATGTACAGTGTATAGAGAAGGTATTGTATTGCACTAAAAAATTCGATACCGAGATTTCACCGGAAATACATGTTTTGGGTCCCCCTGAATTCAAAAAAAGCATTCTTGGAAAAAGGTCTGTGTGCTTGTGTGTGTGTGTGTGTCCTTGGACAGCATAGCTCAAAAACGAAAAGACCGCTAAGTACCAAACTTGATATTGAAGTTTGGTATCTTCCAAGGATGCGGCACGTGGATTTTCAAGCAAATCCCCCCACACCCAACTACCCTTTACATGAAACTTTTTTCGAAAATTGTTATTTTCTCAAAAATGGCTCTAACGATTTTGATTAAAATATCGTGTATTAAAGATATGTACCTGACAAATAATATGTATATCTTGAATTTTCTGGGAATAGCCTCTGAAGACTACTTTATTCTGGATGAATTTTGCTGAATTTAGCATAACTGCTAAACCGTAACACATGGACAAAAACTTGTAGCGCACTTTAACTTATCAATCAAAAAATGTAGCGCACATTCAAACACATCATTTATGATACATGCATTTTTTTGCATGGAGTTGATCGTTTTTGAGATATTCCTTGTTTGTGGTTTCAGCTTTAAAAATTATACTTTCTTAAAGGGTAGTTGGGGTGGAAGGATTTTTTTAAAATCTTCTTATCGCATCCTAGGAAGACACTAAACCTAAATACCAAGTTTGTTATTTAACGAACTTTTGGTTTTGCTATGTTGCACACAGACACACAGAAAGATAGATAGACACACACGGCTATTTTTTCTAATAATTCTTTTTTTTGGATTCAGAGGGACCCAAAACATGTATTTCAGGTGAAATCTCGGTATTGAATTTTTGGGTGCAATACAATACCTTCTCTATACACTATGTACATAGCACGTGTAGAGAAAGTAAAAAAATATATATCTATATTCTGGAACTAACAGAATAAAGTAATATAACACACTAACGCATAAAAATCCCAAACCGCCAGAAGATAAATAAGAAATGCAATATCTGAGAAGCAAATAAATTGCTTGGAGTATTATATTCCTTCCTTAACTCTGAGGCTTGGGTAAATAAAATTTTCTTTTAAGGTTTGAGGCACAGTAGTGTTAGTTGGTTTGGAGTGCGTGCACAGGTTTGTTGAAGGGGCTCATTTCGCACAGAACGGGACTCGTGCAGTCCGAAGCGTTTATTACTTCATCTGTTTTTTCCACTTCTACGCCCTTCATTTTCTTCCTACATCGGGAACGTATATTTATTCTCACTCCGGAACAGATGCCTTTTCTTTTTTACGGTGAGAGCTGAAGGGCGAAACATGGTGCTTTATTAGCTCAGTTTTAAAATATGGCCATTTCAAATACTTTAATGTTGCTACAGGAGCTAATCCAAAGATTTAAAGTGCTGAAAAAATGTTAAAAGCCAAACAGTAATTCTATTTTTCTTTTCTGTACACGTACTATGTACATAGTGCATAGAGAAGATATTGCATTCCATCAAAAAATTTGATACCAAAGTTTCACCGGAAGTAAACATTTTAGCATCATCTGTATGAAACCAAAAAAGATTTTTAGAAAAATGTCCGTGTGTCTCTGAACACGATAACTCAAAATCGAAAAGTGGGCAAAATACCAAATTTAAGTTCAGTGTCTTCCAAGGATGCAATACGAAGATTTTGAGGCAAATCTCTCCCACCTAAAACAACCCTTTTATGAAAAATGTTCGAACTTTTTAACAATTTTGATTAAAATATAGTATATTAACTATCTTTACAGGACAAATAAAATGGATATCTTGAACGCTTAAGGACTCGCCTCTAAAGACCTCTACATTATGGTGAAATGTTGCTGACTTTGCGTAAATAGTAAACCGTAATTAATAGACAAAAACTTGCTACAGAAAAATTTAGATCACATTAAAACACACAATTTATGTCATATACGTTTTTTTTTTTTCGTGTAATTTACCATTTTTGAGATATTCCTTATTATTTGTTTCAGTTTTTAAAATATTTGACTATCGTTTTAACCTAGTGTGTTCCATTATTACTTTCTCTACACGTACTATCTACATAGTGTATAAAGAAAGTATTGCATTCCACCCAAAAATTCAATATCGAAATTTCACCGGAAATGGACATTTTAGGGCCCCCTGTATAAAAAATACAGTTTTAGAAAAAGATCTGAGTGTGTGCGTGTGCGTTTGTGTATGTGTGAATACCATAACTCAAAAACGAAAAGTTGGCAAAACATTAAATGTGGTATATAAGTTTATTATTTTCCAAGGATGCGACACGAAGATTTTGTGAAAAATCCCTCCACCCCAAACTACACTTTATATGGAAAAAGTGTCGAAACTTTCAAAATGAAATGAAATGGCATGTTATTTACGGACGCTCTTTATCTACTGTGGTTCTCAGCGTCCCATTCTAAATTGGGCGTGAAAGACCAATTAATTTTGCTCAGAGGCCTCTCTATCAGGCTTGAGGTTCTTTTACGTGCCGTAATACTACGACACGGGACCAACGGCTTTACTTCCCTTCCGAAGGAAGCCATGCTAAGGATTTTTACACCCGAAAAAATCCATCGTCCTCCGCCGGGTTTGAACCCGCGACCTGGTAACCATTGCACCACGGAGGGAGACTCGAAACTTTCGACTTTATCAAAAATGGCTCTAATGATTTTGATTAAAATATCGCACACCAAAGGTATATACACGAAAAATAAAATGTATATCTTGAATTTTCTGTGATTGGCCTCTGAAAACATTTATTCTGAACCAGCTTTGCTGGGTTTTGCATAAATAGTAAACCGTAAGAAATAGTCAAAATCTTACGTAACAAAAAATATAGATCTCGTTGAAGCACACAGTTTGTAACATACTTTTGTTTTAGGTTTAAACCATTTCAGAGATATTAAATTTTGATTTAAAACATTTCTGAAATGGGAATTTTATCTTTCGTGTAATCTCCTTTGCTTACTCCTGGCAAGCAAAGATAATCGAACTTCAATTGTGCGATCAGCTTTAAAGAAGATAGCTACTGCTTGACCCATTACTTTAGTTCTCTTTGAATTGCCAGGACTTAAACAAGACCATTAGGAATTTAAAACTTTTGTTACAGAAAATATGAAGTATGTTTTTTTAAAATTTAGGCCAATAACAAGGATTATCCTCGGAAATGGTTAACTCCACAAAAAAGTATAGGTGTACGACCTAAATGTTATTACTTTCTCTACACGCACTATCTGCATAGTGTATAGAGAAGGTATTGTATTACACCCAAAAATTCGATACCGAGATTTCACCGCAAATACATGTTTTGGGTCCCCCTGAACCCCAAAATTTTTTTTTTTGGAAATGTGTGTGCGTGTGTGTGTCTGTGACTGTGGACAGCATAGCTCAAAAACGAAAAGACCGTTAAATACCAAACTTGGTATTTAAGTTTGGTATCTTCCAAGGATGCGACACGAAGATTTTCAAGAAAATCCCCCCACAACTAACTACCCTTTACATGGAACTTTTTTCGAAAATTTTGATTTTCTCAAAAATGGCTCTAACGATTTTGATTAAAATATCGTATATTAAAGATATTTACCTGACAAATAATATGTATATCTTGAATTTTCGGGGAATAGCCTCTGAAGACTACTTTATTCTGGAGGAACTTTGCATAACTGCTAAACCTACCACACAAAAATGTAGATCACATTAAAACACACACTTATATTATATACATTTTTTTCGAGGAGTGGATCGTTTTTTAGATATTCCTTGTTTTTGGTTTCAGCTTTGAATACTTGTACTTTTCTCATGCAGGAAATTGTCAACTCGTGTCCATACAAACAAAGGAACTTCAGTAACTTAGTAACCAGCTTTTGACTTCTCTTTAACCTATGATACTCCCTTATTTCGCTTCTACTTACAAGGAAGGAGGTAATAAGACTATTTCTGCTAATTTTTCCTCGATTAGTATGAAATAAATATAAGAATAAGCTCACTAACAATAAATTGTTACACAGAGGTAAAGAAAGTCATGTGAGTGGAACACATCAGATTTTTTAACCATATCTGTGTTTTTGTATGACAATTTTCTCTCTACATTTTTGGGTTTAACAGTTATGCAACAGTCATCCGGGAATGGAAATGTCTTCAGTGACTATTTTTTAAAAATTCAAGATATATATTTTGTCATTTAAATAATTTTAATATAGTTATTTTAATCAAAATCTTTGGAACCATTTTTTTAAAAAATCTAATATTTCGAGAAATATTCCATGTAATGACATTTGTGATGGGCCGACACAAAGGTTTTCAAAAAAAATGCTCCCTACATGGAGTTTCTCTAAAATGGCTCCAACGACGTACGTAATATCAAAAAGTTTGCATAAAGAGGAAGTATTGTATTCCACCCAAAACTTCGATACCGAGATTTCACCGGAAATAGATGTTTTAGGACCCCATAAATCCAAAAAAGAGCATGTTCAGAAAAAGGTCCGTGTGTATATGTGTGTCTGTCTGTCTATCTGTGTGTGTGTCTTTGGACAGCTCAGCTCAAAAATGAAAAGACCGTTAAATACTAAACTTGGTATTTAGATTTGGTATCTTCCAAGGAAGAGACACGAACATTTTCAAGAAAATCCCCCCAACCCCAACTACCCTTTACATGGAAAAATTTTCGAAAATTTTGATTTTCTAAAAAATGTCCTTAGCGATTTTGATTAAAATCGCGTATATTAAAAATATTTACATACAAAATAAAATGTATATCATGAATTTTCTGGGAATATCCTCTGAAGAGCTCTTTATTCTAGATGAATTTTGTTAAATTTTGCTTAACTGCTAAACGGTAAGGGATAGACAAAAACTTACTACACAGAAAATGTTGATCTGATCAAAACATATAATTTATGTCCTTTACATTTTTGATGTGGTGGTAACCGTTTCCGAAATATTCCCTGTTTTTAGTTTCAGTTGTAAGTACTTAAACTTTTCTCAGACAGGAAGCGTCCGTCTTTCTTTTGTTCTACTCCTGGCCAAGCAAGGAAGAGATTTGCTATGACAATCGAATAACGACAATTTTTAAAACAATTAAATATCGGTTTAGCCTAGTGTATTCCTTTACTTTTTTTTTTTTTTTTTTTCCTACATGTTAGGAACTAAGTAGTAAGAACATTCTGCTAATGTTTATCTCGATTAGCAAGGTGTAGGAAGAAGAATAATCTTATGTAAGAAATTTGTAGAAGAGCTAGAGAAAGTCATGTGAGTGTAACATATCAGATGTTTACTTTTTATTGGTTTCAGTTTTAATCTGCATAAATTTCTCAATTTGGACAACACAAGGTGAACTGAACCTCAATTGTTCACATAGAGACCAGGTTTTAATGACTTGATTATTGCTTTAGCATAGTGTGTTCACACATTTCTTTTCTACATACAAGGAAGCAAGTAGAAAGACTCATTTTGCTAACGTTTAGCTGGAGTAGCATGATGCAGGTAAAAGAATTATTGTTTTTAAGAATAGAGTGTATATGGGACCGCTGGAAAACATTGTATGACTGGAACACAACAGTTTTTTTCTGTGTAATAATACAAAATTATATAAAACCAAGTGGAAAATTCCTGTATAAAGAATGGATATAGACTACAGCTCTTCTTTAGAAATTATAAACAGATAAGGAAGAGAAATATAACAATAACTAAAAACAAAAGCATGAACAAAATATGTAGATTGCAACACACAAAACTCTGATGTGTTCCATTCACATGACATCTCAACAAAAATTATTGTTAAAAAGCTTATACTCCTATTTACTTCATACTAATTGAGAAAAAATAGCAGAAAAAGACTTCTTAATTACTTCCTTGTAAGTTGAAGCGAAATAAGAGAGTATTATAGGTTAAAATGATAATCAAAACTGGTTGCTACGTGACTGAAGTTTCTTTGTTTGTATAGAAGTTTTTTAAAGCTGAAACCAATAACAAGGAAAATCTCAAAAACGATGAACGCCACGAAAAAATATACGAGGTACGTCCAGAAAGTAAGTTTCGTTTGGTAATAAACTTAAATTGTGTACAGATACAGAGTAATTATTTATTGCACAAAATTCTACAACTCTTAAACTACTTTTCTACATAACTGCCGAAATGTTGCAGGCATTTGTCATAGCGTGGCACAAGTTTTTGTATACCTTCTTCATAGAAGTTTGCCGCCTGTGTCTTCAAAAAGTTGGAAACATTTTCTTTCAGCTCTTCGTCATTGTTGAAGTGTTGACCACCAAGGAAAGACTTGAGATGTAAGAACAGATGAAAGTGCTAGGAGCGAGGTCAGGGCTGTACGGAGAATGGTCAAACACGTCCCAGCCAAATCCCTGTAAGAGGTTTTTCGTCACTTTGCAGTGTGTGGTCGTGAAGAAAAACAATACTTTTGACAGCAATCCTCGGCGCTTATTCTGTATTGCGCGGCGCAATTTCCTAAGTGTCTCGCAATTAACATCTGCGTTGATTGTTTGACCACGCGGTAAGAAAGCAATGAGTAAGATGCCTTTCCAGTCCCAGAACACTGTGCACATCATTTTTCGAGGTGTCAAGATTTGTTTCGGCTTAACCTTTGCTGGGGATGAAGTGTGCCTGCATTCCATTGATTGCCGCTTACTTTCAGGGGTGTCGTAAGAAACCCAAGTCTCATCTCCTGTGACTATCTGTGTCAGAAATTCTTCGCCATCTTCATCATAACGCGTTAAAAACTGAAGTGCACTACCCATTCGTTTTGTTTTGTGTTGCTCAGCAAGAATCTTTGGCACCCAACGTGAGCAAAGTTTACGAAATGTCAGTTTTTCGGTAACAATTTCATGAATTAGTGATCGTGAGCTTTGGGAAAATTCCATAGCGAGAGCACTAATTGTAAACTTGCTGTTTTCCTGGATCTTGTCATCAATCGCGAGAACCAGTTCTTCTGTAACCAAGGATGGACGCCCACTTCGTTCTTCATCGTGCACTTCACTACGTCCTTCATTGAACTGTCGGACTCAGCTTCTCACCATTGAATCACTCATCGCATTTTGTCCGTAAAGTTCGCAAATTTGCCGATAAATTTCAATTGGTTTTCACTTTCCTAGCATTCAGAAAACGAATCACAGATCTGATTTCACAAGCGGCGGGATTTTTAATCAACACTGACATTGTAAACAAGCACAACAAAACCTATGTGGCTGACAGCGATCTCAAAATGGTGCACGTTTCTTCTCCTTGATACAGAGCGTCTACCGCGCATGTGCGGAACTGCGATCTAAGCGCTGCAGCGGAGATAAATTGAAACGGAGCTTACTTTCTGGACTTACCTCGCATATGATATACATTGTGTGTTTCATCGTAATCTAAATTTTTTGTGTAGTAAGTTTTTGGCTTTGTCTTACGGTTTACCTATCATACAAAATTCAGTAAAAATCATCCAAAATAAAGAGGTCTTTAGAGGCTATTCCTGGAAAAATTAAGATATAAATTTTAATATCTTCAATATAAGAGAATTTTTGAGAAAATCAAAATTTTCGAAATATTTTCCACGTAAAGGGTAGTTTGGTGATGAAGGGACTTTTTTGAAAATCTTCGTGTTAAATTTACTGAATAATTATTAATACTTTAAACAGAATTAATTTAAATTTTCATATATGTTTTTCATTCTCATCTTTTGTATATTTATTAATTTATTTATGCGCATTATTACGAATATTTGGAGCCAGAATGTTTTAGTGTGGCGTTCCTTCAATGACTACGCGCACCTTTTCTCGTTTTCAGAAGGTACAAAATAACATCGAAATACATTAAATATTTTCTCTGGCGGTTGGCTTTTAATATTGACTCATAGCTATTAACTTAGTTTTATATTAGTAGCGATTTAAACTTTATCTATTTGTTTTAGATATTGCTGTATCTCGTATTACTTTCTCTATACGTTCTATGTACTAGTGTATAGAAAAGATTTTGTATTGCACCCAAAAATTCGATACCGAGATTTCACCGGAAATATATGTTTTGAGACTCCCTGAATCAACAAAAAGCAGTTTTAGAAAAATGTCCGTGTGTGTCTGTATGTCTGTCTGTCTTTCTGTCTGACTGTTTGTCTGTGTGTGTTTTTCTGTGGGCAGCATATCTCAAAAATGAAAAGTCCGTTAAATACCAAACTTGGTATTAATGTTTGGTATCTTCCAAGGATGTGACACGAAGATTTTCAAGAAAATCCCCCCACTCCCAACTACCCTTTACTTGGAAATTTTTTAGAAACATTTTGATTTTATAAAAAATGGCTCTAAAGATTTTGATTAAAATATCGAATATTTTCTAAGAATAGCGTCTGAAGACTACTTTATTCTGGATGAATTTTGCATAACTGATAAACCGTAAGATATAGACAAAAACTTACCACACAAAAAATGTAGAGCACGTTAAAACACACAATTTATGTTATATATATTTTTATCGTGGAGTTGTTCGTTTTTTAGATATTCCTTGTTTTTGGTTTCAGCTTTGAAAAACATACTTTTTTCATAAAAGAATTTGTCTATACAAACAAACGAACTTCAGCCACATAGCAACCAGCTTTTGGCTTTCACTTTAACCTATGGTACTCCCTTATTTCGCTTCTACTTACAATAAAGTAAGAAATAAGACTATTTCTGCTAATTTTTCTGGATTAGTAGGAAATAAATAAAAGAATAAGCTTATTAACAATAATTTGCTACAGAGATATAGAGAAAGTCATGTGAATGGAGCACATCAGATTTTTTTTAATGTTCTCTGCAACAAAAAAGTTTGACGTGTTTCACTTCACATGACTTTCTCTACCTATTCTGTAAGCACACTATATTTATAAAATATTATTTTATCTATATCATGATAAACAGCAGAAACGATACTATTATGTGCTTTCTTCAAAGCTGAACGGAAATTAGGGAATACACTAGACTAAAGCAATAGTCAAATCCTTTAAAAACTGATCGCTATGTGAACAATTCAAGTTCGGTTCTCTTTACACAGTCAGCAGTAAAACAAAAGAGATATGAAACGAAAGTGACTTTCCGTGTGAGAAACGCTAATGAGAAATATCTAGGAAAGGCCTAACTCTACAAAAAGGTGTATAGGACATCACTTGTGTGTTTGAATGGGATTTACATTTTTGTATACTAATATTTGGTCTATCTCTTGCAGTTTAACAACTATGCAAAATTCAACAAAATACATCCACAATAAAGAGATATTAAAACGCTATTGCTAGAAAATTTAAGTTATACATTTGACATGTGAACATTTAAATATATGGTATTTTAATCAAAATCGTAAGAGGCATTTTTAACAAAAATAAAATTATTAACATTTTTTCCCTGTAAAAACAAATTCTGTTGAGGGTATTTTGTTGAAAATCTTTGTGACGCAAGTTTGGAGCATGCTAAACGTAAATACAAGGTTAGTATTTACCACACGGATCTTTTTCTAAAAACGCTTTTTTGATCTCAGGTGATCTTAAGGCATATTTCCGTGAAATCTCGGGATATAATTTTTGGATGGAACACAATAAAAATCTCATGTTTTCCATTAACATGCATTTTTCTTCATAGGTGTACAAATTATTATTAAAAAGTAAACTATTCTCTGTACTTAATGATAATCGAGATAAACTTTAGCAAAAATTGTTTTAAGTACTTGCTTCCTTGTGAGTAGAAGGAAAATTAGGGAATACACTAAGCCAGAACAATAGTCAACTTTTTAAAAGCTGGTTGCCATGTGGCTGAAATCCATTTCTAAACATTTCCGTGTGAGAAAAGTTTAACATTGTATATATAAAATAAATAATAAGAAATGTCTCAGAAACGGTAAATTCCACGAAAAAGGTATATAACAGAAACTGTGCCTTTTAACGTGATCGATATTAGTAAGCTTCTAACAGTTTACCAGTTACGCAAAATTCATTCAGAATAAAGTAGTCTTCAGAGGCTATCCCCAGAAAATTCAAGATATACATTTTATTTGCCATGTGAATGTCTTTAATATACGGTATTTTAACTAAAATCGTTTGTCATTTTTGAAAAATTCAAAATTTTCTTAACTTTTTCGATGTAAAGGGTAGTTCAGAGTGGGTGGATTTTTCTCAAAATCTTCGGTCGCATCCCAAGAAGATAGTAAAGTTAAAGACCAAGTTTGGTATTTAACCGACTTTTCTTAATTGTGTTATATTGTTCACAGACACTGACAAGGGACATACACACACGGACCTTTTTCTGAAAGTGTTTTTTTTTTTTTTTGATACAGGGGACCGTAAAACGTATATTTCCGGTAAAATCTCGGTATTGAATTTTTGGTGGAGTACAATAGCTTCTCTATACACTATGCAGATAGTACGTGTAGAGAAAGTAAAAAGATGTTTCTGATTTTGGCTATATTATAGCCTGTAATAAGTATTTTTCGTCTTCACATAAGATTGTTTATGCCATATTATGTGACCTAACAGCTGTACCTCTGTTTATGCATGTAGGGCACGTCTGTTATTAATAATCATATCACAGTTGCATTGTTGCATAAATGTATTTCAAGGTATCTCTCATTACATTGTGATTGTCAGAAAAATAGTCGATCATGTAATGAATTTTTTCACCTGAAGGTTTTGAGATCAATCAGGGAGCGGCTGTTTTGTTTATTTAACGCCTTAATTGGCCAGAAAAAGTACCTATCAAATTTTCAAATATTGCTTTGATGTAGAAAATTATAGTATCAATTAATTTCTGTGAGAGCTACGCGTACATGTGTATGTGAGTATCTTTTTACTTTCTCTATACGTACTTTTAGAAAATGTTGATTTTCTTACAAATGCCTCTAACGATTTTGATTCAAGTCACTTATATTTAAGATATTCACTTGAAAAATAAAATGTATATCTTGAATTTTACGGAATTTTTTATATTTGCTAAGCTGGAGATGAACAAAAACTTAGCACATAAAAATGTTAGGCAAGTTAAAACACATAATTTATGTGATATACATTTTCGTGGAGTTGATCGTTTTTTAGATATTCCTTTTGGTTTTAGCTTTGAGGCATTCGAATCCTTTTTTTCGTTCGCAGTAAATTTGAAATAGAAATAAAACCGCGCTTATGCTTAGTTTGGAGTAGCAATCGACTCTTCTCAGGGCGTTTTAATGGGCTTGTTGGGCTTCACAGACCTAGACTACCTGGCGACTTCTTAAATAACAAATCTCTAGGATCTTCTCTGTAGAGTTGTAGTTTATTCACCATTATTTAGTACATTTCTTATATGAAACTGCAATCGCTCGATACACTTATGTGGTTTGTTGAGTGCTGTAAATGATTGTACACATATAATTCTACGCGAATACATTAATGTGCGTGTAATCTCCAAGTGGCCTTTTACATGCTGGTGCAAAAGCCTCTTTTTACTTTCTCTAGCCCCATATGTACAATGTATATAGGGATAGAGAAGTATTGTATTCCACCCAAAAATTCGATACCGAGATTTCACCGAAAATATATGTTTTAGGACCCCTGTATCCAAAATAAAGCACTTTCAGAAAAAGGTCCATGTGTGAATGTGTCCGTTTGTCCGTGTCCACGTGTCCATGTGTCTGTGAACACGATAACTCAAAAACGAAAAGTAGCCAAGATACCAAACTTGGTGTTTAGGTTTAGTATCTTCCAGAGATGCGACACGAAAATTTTGAGAAAAATCCCCCACCCCAAACTACCGTTTACATGTAACTTTTTTCGAAATTTTTGATTTTCTTAAAAATGGCTCTAAAGATTTTGATTAATATATCATATATTAAAGATACTTACCTAACAAATAAAATGTATATCTTGAATTTTCTGGGAATAGCTTGTGAAGACCTGTTTATTCTAGATTAATTTTGCTTAATTTGGCATAACTAGTAAACCGTAAGAGATAGACAAAAACTTACTATACAGAAAATGTAGGTCTTGTTAAAATACACAAGTTATGTCATATACATTTTTCTCGTGGAGCTTACTGTCTTCAAGGTATTCATTGTTATTATTTTCAGTTGTGAAGTACCAATACTTTTCTCAGACGGGAGTGTCCGTTTTTCTTTTGTTCTACTCCTGGCCAAGATAAGAAGGGATTTGGGATAACAATCGCATAACGACAGCTTTTAAAACATTTGACAATTGGTTTAGCCTAGTGTATTACCTTTTCTTCCTACTTATACGGAACTAAATAATAAGAACATTGTGCTAATGAGTACCACGATTAGCAAGGTGCAGAAAGAAGAAGAATCTTATGTATGAAGTTTGTAGAACAGCTTGAGAAAGTCATGCGAGTGCGAAACATCAGATTTTTATAATAACTGGCTTCACAAACAATAAAACCAACATAACTATGATACTAACTGTTGGAAAACAAAATCGCATAGAGAAAATCAAAACACTTACACGCGACGAAAGCACAAGGAATAATAAACTTTTGCACCCAGTGATTTCAACTTCGGAATGCAACAGAAGATATACATCTGAACATCATATATTACAAAATGACTTCAAATTCACAAAATGTCGGAAGATGTTGTGGTTAGGATATAAATATTGCCTCAGCTTTAAAAAGCTTATACTTTTCTCATACAGGAATTAATCAACTCGTGTCCATACAAACAAACAAAGGAACTTCAGTCACATACCAACCAGTTTTTGGCTATCACTTTAAACTATGTTACTCCCTTATTTCGCTTCTATTTACAAGTAATAAGACTATTTCTACTAATATTTTTCTCAGTTAGTATGAAGTAAATAGAACCATACGCTTTTTAACAACACTATGTTGCAGAAATGTAGAGAAAGTCCTGTGAATGGAACACATCAGATTTTTGGATTATTTTGTCTGTAGTATCATCGAGAACAAATTGTTAAGAAGCCAGTATTTTCGATTTATAGTCTTTCCTTTGGCAATTGTTTGCTGTCGAAAGCAAGGGCTAAAATGGTGGCAGGACATTTGTTTTTCTTTAAGAGGAGTTCGTACAGATTTGCGCCGTTGGTTATAATATAGAATATGGCTTTTCTGATATTCGTAAATTTCCCGTCTCTTTTCAAGAATTCTTTTTGTTGCTCGTACCGGATTACTACCATGAGAATAATTTTGCTGAATTTTCGCCAATTTCCGTTGTTTACAGGCTTCATAAATGTGAAATGCCGGATGTTTAGGTCTCAGGAATGTATGGTTTTATATAGAAAATGTGAAAACTGGTAAACTTTGGAGGAGCAATCAATATCTGTCTCAAAATTCTCAAATTCTGAGTTCCAACTGCCATTTTTTCTTTCTCTACACACACTATGACTTAGAGAAGTTATTGCACTCCACCCCAAAATTCGATACCGAAATTTCACCAGAAATACACTTTTTAGGGTCCCCAGTATGCAAATAAAATATTTTTAGAAACAATTCCCTGTGTGTACGTGTGTCTGTGAACACGAACACTCAAAAACGAAAAGCCGGTAAAATACCAAAGTTGATATTTAAGTTTAGTATCTTCTGGGGTTGCGACACGAAGACTTTGAGAATCCCCCTCCCCCACCCAAACTAGCCTTTACCCAATTTTAATTTTTAAATAATGACTGCGATTTTGATTGAAATTAATGAATGGACGGATGGATTTTTTAATAATGTTTCACGCCCGCTTTATCTACTTATGGCACCACAGGCGGTGACACTGGTGACATGAACCAGTGGAATGTGATGGCAGGGGAAACCGGAGAACCCGGAGAAAACCCGCCCCAGCGCCGCTTTGTGCCCCACAAATCTAACATACGGTCGCTTGGGATCGAGAGATGAAAGGCGAGTGAGCTAACCACTTGGCCACGCCGCGGCCATGATTCCTTTAGTTCCCTTCTGCTTATAAGAAGCTAATTAGTAATAACATTCTACTAATATTTATCTCGATTAGTATTGTGTACAGAGAAGAATAATCTTTTGTAAGAAGCTTGTAGAGCAGCTAGAGAAAGCCATGTGAGTGTAACACATATGTTTTTCCTCAAAAATGGCTCTAATTGCTTTAGATTAAAATATCGTATATTATATATATTTGCATCATAAATTAAATGTATATATTTAAATTTTTTCTGGCAATATCTTCTGAATACCTCTTTATTTTGGATGCATTTTGCTATATGTTGCTTGTTTAACCGTAAGTTTTTGCAGACAATGTACTTCTCGTTAAAATATACACTTTATAACATACAGTGGAGTTTACCTTTTGTGATAGTCCCTGTTATCTGTTTACACTTTAAACTACGTTAACTCTTCTCTAACAGGAAGTCTCCTTTCGTTTCGTCTCTAGTTTTACTGCTGGCCATGCAAAGCGAACTTCCATTTTTCTACATGCACTATGCACATAGTGTATAGAGAAGGTATTGCATTCTACCCAAAAATTCGATACCGAGATTTCACCTCAAATACATGATTTCCCTGAATCCAAAAAATATTTTTGGAAAAAGGTCGTATGTGCAAGTATGTGTCTGTGTGTCTTTGTACAGCATAGCTCAAAAACGAAAAGACCGTTAAATATCAAAGTTGCTCTTTAAGTTTGGTATCTTTCAAGGATGCGACACAAAGATTTTAAAAAAAAAATCCCCCATCCCCAAATATATTTTGATTTTCTCAAAAATGGCTCTAACAATTTTGATTAAAATGTCATACATTAAATATATTTATCTAACAAATAAAATTTATATCTTGAATTTTCGAGGGATAGCCTCTGAAGGCTAGTTAATGCTGGATGAATTTTACGGAATTTTACATAACTGCTAAACCGTAAGAGATGGACAAATACTTACTACACAAAAATGTGGAGTACGTTAAAATACACAATTTTTATTACGTACATTTTCTTCGTGGAATTGATCATTTTGATATATTCCTTCTTTTTAGTTTCAGATTTGAAAAACTTACTCCTACTTTTCTCATACAGGAATTTGTCAACTCGTGTCCATACCAACAAAGGAACTTCAGTCACATAGCAACCAGGTTTTGAGTATCACTTTAACCTATGCTACTCCCTTATTTCGCTTCTACTTACAAGGAAACGAGTAATAAGGCTATTAATGCCATTTTTTTTCTCGGTTAGAATGAACATAAGCTTTTTAACAATAATTTGTTGCAGACAGGTAGAGAAGTCATGTGAATGGATCACATCAGATTTTTTTCACATTGCGAGGGCTTTTAAAGCATTCGATTATCGCTTTAGATTAATATTTCCTAATTTCCCTTCTACTTACGAAAAATCACGTAAAAATAACAAACTGTGCTTATGTTTGCCTCGATTAGCATGATGTAGATAAAGGAATATTTTTTTTAAAAATAGTTTGTATGTAGAACAGCTATGAAAAGTTTTTCATTAGATCATCAGATTTTTATAAGTAGAATGGAAATAACGGAATACACCGGACCATACCGACAGTCAACTGTTTTAAAAAAGTTTGCTTTGTGACTAATATTTGGTTATTTTTCCATTGCCTGGAGCAAAAATCTTATGTGTTACACTCACATGACTTTCTGTAGCTGTTTTACAAACTTCTTACATAAAAGTATTCTTCTGTCTGCACCTTGCTAATTGAGATACACATTAGCAGAATTTTATTACTTAGTTCCTTATAAGTAGAAAGAAAATAAGGGAATACACTAGGCTAAACCCATAGTTAAATGTTTTAAAAGCTGTCGTCACTGTCACTGCAAATCGATTCTTTGCTTTGCCAGGGATAGAAACAAAGGAAAACGAGCACTTACTGTCTGAGAGAAATGTCTCACAACTGAAACCAAAAACAAGGAATATCTCGGAAACGGTTACCTCCACAACAAAAATGTAAAGGACATAAATTGTGTGTTTTGATCAGATGAACATTTTCTGTGCAGTAAGTCTTTGTCTATCTCTTACCGTTTAGCAGTTAAGCAAAATTTAACAAAATGCATCCAGAATGAAGAGGTCTTCAGAGGCAATTCACAAAAAATTCGAGATATATATTTTATTTCGGACATGAATAGGTTTAATATACGGAATTTTAATCAAAATCGTTACAGCTATTTTTAAGAAAATTAAAATTTTCGAAATCCATGTAAAGGGTAGTTTCTGTTGGGGGGGATTTTTTTTAAATCTTCGTGTCACATCCTTGGAAGATAGTAAACCTAAATACCAAGTTTGGTATTTAACGGTCTTTTTGTTTTGGAGCTATGCTGTCCAAAGGCACACACAGACAGACAGACACATACACACACCTTTTTTTAAAAATGCTTTTTTTCGGACTCAGGGGACCCCATAACGTATATTTCCGGTGAAATCTCGGTATCGAATTTTTGGGTGCAATACAATACCTTCTCTCTCCCTATGTACATTGTACATATGGGGCTAGAGAAAGTAAAAAATGAAAAAGTAATGTCAAGTTTCCGTTTGACAAAATTTAAGTATTTGAAAATTGAAACCATGTTACTTCTACAAATTTCAAAAACACAAAATACTTTTTTTATTCAGGGTTGACATTTTCCGCGATATTCCTAATTATTGTTTTTTTTTTAATTTTTTTGTCGGCAGTTCAGCATTTATGCTACATAGGCCATAGATAACAAAAAACAAAAATATTAAATACATTAACATTAACATTTGACCATGTTGGCTCCTCTAACATAAACTAAACTAGATTATTAGTTTAGAAATTATAATATAACTTTACAAATAAATGTTACAATTGAATGAAAGTAAAAGTAATAACAATAATAAATTTAAAAAAAAAATGAAACTACATGGTTATGAAATGTATCATTGGTTAATAAATGTTGTGGTAGTTTTCTTTGAGCCCTTTGTGTGGAGTTTTTATATTCAGGTTAAATGCTTGAGCACCAACGTTGCTTAACTTGTTGAAGAATGTCTTGGAGATGTGTTTCATATAGTGTTCTATTGAAAGGATATTAAGTTCGTGTTGAAGCTGCATATTTCTTACAAACCTGGTACATGTGTATTTTTGCGGAGAAACTTATTTTGTACAACTTGCAGTTAAGAATATTAGTTTTATTTGTTGTGGACCATATAGGAGCTGCACAAGTGAGAGAGGTCCAATTAAAGATTTGTAAAGAAGAATGGAGCAGTCCAGACCAATCTTGGAGCGTTTATTAATTAATGGATGAAGTTTGATGAGCCTTGAGTTAGCAAGTGTTGCAATGTGATCATTCCATGTAATTTTTGTGTCCAGTAGAACGCCAAGATATTTAACTGAGGTTTGAGATGCCAAAAAGATTATCTGTTTATTCTGTAAATGTAAATAATCAAGGCTTTGACAGGGTCTTAGAGAAAATATTTTTGCTTCTGTCTTGTTGATGTTAAGTGAAATGCGCCACAATGTAAGCCATTCAGGTAACAGTGAAGGTGATGCTTGCAGGCGTCTTGTTGCTGTATTTAGTTTGAAGTGTGAATAAAAGAGGACAGTGTCGTCTGTTACACGGCGATGGAAACTGGCCGTAAATTAGGTATATCGTGAGTGAAACAGTAGCGGCGCGAGAACTGATCCTTGTGGTACTCCTGCAGCGATTGTTCGTATAGTTGATTTGAAGGCATCTAAGCAGGCTAGAAATTGCCGTCCTGTTAAAGAGCACATTATTATCTGTATAAGATAATCTGGTATTCCTACTCTATATAATTTTACTAGTAGACCTTCGTGCCTTACTCTATCGAAGGCTTGAGCAACTTCAAGGAAGGTTGCAGAAGTAAACTGTTTCTTTTCAAATCCTGTTGCAATAGAATTTGTGACCCTTAATAACTGATATGTAGTGGAATGTTTAGGGTGAAAACCAAATTGGAAATCTGGAATTATGTGATTAGAGGTTAAAGAAGTTGAAAGATGTTTTTGAATTATGTTTTCAAACAGTTTAGACAGAGTAGGTAGCAGACTAATTGTTTGGTAGCCGGATGTTTGATGCTTCGGTTTATTAGTTTGTCAAAAACGATGATCTCTGCAAGTTTGTGGAAAACAACCAAGCCTCAATGATGCGTTGTATATGGTAACTAGATATGCTAATGCTTTATTAGTGAGCTTTTTTAGTACTATATTTGGTATTAAGTCATGTATAGGCAACTTTTTGAGTGGAAGTTGATGTATAAAGCGTTTCAATTCTTTTGTAGAGGCAGGACAATTCTGTCAGGTATCTTTGGCTTCTTTGAAGTTCATCTGTAATCTCCTTGGTAGTCGGTTCATTGTCGCTATTATTTGGCTTAAACATATTTTCATAAAACGAAGCTAGCAGGTTGCATTTTGATTGTGTGTCAATAACAATATGGTTATTTTCACGTAATGAAGGAATTAGATTTAACTGTCGAAGTATTCGTTTGGTCGCATAGAGTATTATGGCATTTGGAGAGAGATGATAAGTAAGTTTATTATGTTTGAAGAAATACATCTAATTCGAGTTTAACTATACGTATTAAATTATTCAGTCTCCTTTTCTGACAAGGTTACCGTTATTTTTGCCATCTTCGACGGATATGATGCTTTTCTTGAATTAATTGCAGAATATGAGATGGCAAGTAGAAAAATTGGTTTTCGTCTGTTAAAAGTTATCGTTGGTTCATTTAGAGATAGGCAGATTTTTTCAGTAAATGTCTAAACAGCACTATGAATATCGTTGACTGTTTCAGGATGAAAAGCAGATTGAAGTTTCAAATCCAGTGCTGCTTGAAATTTATTCCATTGCACATAACCATTAATAAGTCTGGGCGTGTGCACTGAAATGTTGGTTGTTAAATGAAAGGTAATTAGAACTGGGCAGTGATCGGAATCAAGTGCTGTTAAACGTGTGATGTAAGTAGCTAGTTGAATATTTTTATGAATTCCAATTTCAAGTATATCTGGAGGAATATTTGCATTATATGAGTAGAAGGTTGGTTCATCTGGAGCTAAAATATGTAGATTATTATTGCTGATGCACACGTAGAGGCGACGACCATTTGGGTTCGTGGTTCTGCAACCCCAAGAAACATGTTTGTAGTTTAAATCACCTAGAAGCAAAGTTGAAACAGTCACTGGAAACAGTAAGGAAAGGTAGGTTACATTGAGCAGATAAGATGGCGGTTTATAGGCGCAGTATAACACAAAATCATTTTCACGACTCTTTACTTGAACGCCAACAGTTTCTAGTTCCTTTAAAGTTGATACTAGTGCTGCATTGTGACTAATATTATTTTTTATAATTATAACTGCTCCTCCGTAGGCAGTTGAGGCACTTCTATCGTTCCTGTGGATTTTATATCCTGGTATTTTAAAATATTCGTATGGTAGAAAATGAGTTTCAGTGACACAAGCTATATCAATATTGTGAATTGTAAAGAAGGAAATAAATGATGCTCGTTTAGAGCGAAAACATTTGCATTATTAACTGCACTATTGTTAACTGATGAATAACTGTTGCCATTTTGAGAAGTAATAGAAGATAGACAAGATATTCTGAATTGTTGAACTGCTGGCAAGTGTTGTGTTACAAAGGAAGGAATATGTGGAATAGCATTAATTAGAGTGGTGAGAAAAGAAGAGAATGAGTTTGAGTCATCTGTTGTCGATTGTTGTGGTTTGTGAGTTTGGGTGTTTCGTACTGCATTTGCTTGAGAAGTCGAGGGTTTCTTGGGAGCAGTATTTGTGTGCTGTTGTGCTTGATTTGTTCTTGATTATTGAGATGGATGTTATTGTTTTCAGTTTTGAACTACGTAACTTTTCTCAAACCAGTAGTTTTATCTCTCTTTCTTTACTGCTGGCCAAGTAAAGCGAACCAAACTAAATTGTTCGCATAGCGACCAGCTTTTAAAAAGTTTGGCTATCGCTTTAGGATAATGCAATTCCTTATTTCTCTTCTGCTTAAATATAAGCAAGTAATAATACACTTCCGTTAATGTTTATCTCGATTAGCATGATAAGATAGAAATAAACCTTTTGTAAGAATAGTTTGTTTGCATTATAAGTGAGAAAGCCATGCGAATGGAACACATTGCAGATTTATTCAGGGATCCTCAAAACATGTACTTAAGGTAAAATCTCGACATAAATTTTGGGTGAAAAACAATACCTTCTCTACTTTGTACACAGAGAAAGTTACAAATGGAGAAAGTAGGAGAAAGTAAAAAGCTAAAAATTTCAGTCACTGAACACAATAAATTATAATAATTATTAACAATATAAATCCATTAAATGTATCTTCTTTTTTTTGGTAGTGCTTAACACCCACTTTAACTACTAATGGCACCGCAGGCGGTGACACTGATGATACGTGAATGATGGAGCACCGGTCGAATGTGATGGCGGGGGAAACGGCAGTACCCGGAGAAAACCCGCCCCAGAACCGTTTTGTCCACCACAAATCTCATATGCGGTCGCTTGGGATCGAACCCCGTCCGTGTAGGTGAGAGGCGAGTGGTCTAACCACTCGGCCAGGAGCGGCCCATTAAACGTGTCTCCTATTATATAATCTTCACTGGTCTGTTCGACCGTTAAGATTTTATATGAGCCGTGTTTATATCGGCGAGAATTAGGTTGGGTTCTAGTTTTCAGAAAGTTATATTCTAGAGTACTTAACTAATGATATTAACTAAAGTGCAGTTTTGGGTTCCAAATGACAGGCAAGACTGCGCCGTGACCGAGTGGTTGGACCACTCACCTCTCACCTAGACGGCCAGGGTTCGATCCCAAGTGACGGCATGTGAGATTAAAGGTGAACAAAGCGGCGCAGGGGCGAGTTTTCTCCGCGTTCTCCGGTTTCCCCCACCATCACATTCCACCGGTGCTCCATCTTCATTCCATGTATCACCAGTGTCATCGCCTGCGGTGCCACAAGTAGTAAAAAAGGGCGCTGAAACACTAACAAAAGAAAAAACAGTTGCGAACACACAGAGCAGTCAGTGGTGTAAAGTGAGGAGGGGTTTGTAGCATAAACATACTCACCTTGAGGTATAATCTGTTCCAAAAGTAGATCATTATATGTATTGACATTAGTGCAACCTTCTAATGTATAAAGCAACATAATACAACAATTATTGCATAGCATGGTTAGTAAATAAATTTTACCTTCACAAATAAAAGTATAAAATTTGATACAAAACATTCAGGATAATAAATATGCAGTTTTGAAAAGACAATGAACATAAATCAACCAAACTCACTCAGACTTCACTGCTCTCCTCCTGTCACTCAAAATATGTGAATCATTCACAAGTTTGGCTATCCTTTCGCATTTTCGACATTTTTCAATTGTTCACTGGTTTATGTATGTACTAGAAGAAACTGAATAAGGCCAGGCAGTGAGCAATGCTAGACAGTGCAACACGTTTCGAAATGGGCTTTAGAGACCACGCCTTCTCCAAGCCATAATTCAAACCCTCCAAGTCACCGTGGGCCCACCGTTCTCAAAATTAGTAAATTTTGTAGAAGAATGGGTAGAGAAAGACAAGTGAATGCAATCCATCAGACTCCTACCTTTGTAATAATATACAATTTCATTTCCTGTGAGTGAAATAATTGGGGCAACTTGACATACTAGTCGCAATATCAGCGCTACTTTTTAACTTCGTTATTTTTAGTAGCGGTGACGGGTTGCAGTAAAAAGGGAATTTTAAAGCCAAAGGCAGGCGCATCACTCACTCACTCATCCTAGGCTTAGCCGCCCGGGGCAAGCAATAAAAATTCCAATAAAATATGAACTAAAGAGAAAACTTTTCTGTGTAGTTGTCAGAGAGGGGAACACGGTAAAGTGAGCCTTTGAGGAAGATGAATGGCATCTGCCCCAATACACACAAGAAAATTACTGAACTTCATTGTCGTCACTACTTCTAACATTTTCTTCTGGTTCTTCCTCTCGTGGTCAGTAGAAATGTGAGCAACAGTGATTTTCGCATAGCAGTTATAACGGTCACGGTTACAGTGCGATAACGGCTATGTAACGGTTACCAGTAACGATTATGCTATTTTTACATTCTCTATACGTGCTATGTACATAGTGTATAGAGAAGATATTGCAGTCCACCAAAGAATTCGATACCGAGATTTCACCGGAAATATATGTTTTAGGGTCCCCTGTATCCAAAAAAAGTATTTTCAGAAAAAGGTCCGTGTGTGTGTGTCCGTGTGTCCAAGTGTCAGTGAACACGATAACTCAAAAACGAAAAGTCGGTAAAATACGAAACTTGGTATTTAAGTTTAGTATCTTCCAGGAATTCGACACGAACATTTTAAGAAAAATCCCTCCACCCCAAACTACCCTTTACATGGAACTTTTTTTTGAAAATTTTGATTTTCTAAAAAATGGCTCTAACGATTTTGATTAAAATATCGTATATTAGAGATATTTACATGACAAATAAAATGTATATTTTGAATTTTCTGGGAATAGCTTCTGAAGACTACTTTATTCGTGGTCAATTTTATGGAATTTTACATAACTGCTAAACCGTAAGAGATGAACAAAAACTTACCACACAACAAATGTAGAGCACCTTAAAACACACAATTTATTTCATATACATTTTTTTCGTGGAGTTGATTGTTTTTGAGATATTCCTTGTTTTTTGTTTTTTTCAGCTATAAACACATACAGGACTTTGTGAACTCGTGTCCATACAAACAAAGGAACTTCAGTCGCAGAGCAAGCATCTTTTGACTATCACTTTAACCTATGGTAGCCCATTAATAAGACTATTTCTGCTAATTGTTGCTCCATTAGATGAAGCGAATAGAATAATTTGATGCAGTGATATAGAGAATGGAACACATCAGATTTTTTCTAATGATTATCACTTTGGCAGTTACATTGTAATAATGGTCACAAATAACGAATAGCTGTAACTACATTTTTAGACAGTTGATGCTAAAAGTAGGTCTTTTACCAGATGGCAGTAGTAGTAGTAGTAGTATTTTATTATTAAGCTTACAATATCTACGTCACACAGTCACATGGGTCGGGTGACCGTATATGCTGTATAAAAATACTAGAATTTAAAATATACATCTATTTTATATATTTTCGCAGCATTCTAAATACACACAACTACACCCACGTATTCACACATATAGATTACTCAAATACCAAATAAATCTATACAATATTTACACAAATAGAAAATTCTGTCACTTAGTGTTATAAACTTATAACATTCCAATATAGCCAATTTTGGTTTATGCGTCCACGGCCTCATTCAAGTACGCCATGACTCTGAAAGCTCGTATCGAGCCATAAAATGGCGGATGATTTGAATGTTATGAACATGGAATCTTCTGAGCGAGACGAAATTATGCAAACAGCGGAGAGAAAAACTACAACTGCTACATTGCCTCCGTTGTGTGCAACGTTTTCGTTCTGTTCGAGTAAGTCATCATGTTGTCAGCACTGATGCTAAGCAAGGCAACAACTGAATATTGCTGACCGTTAAGCATGAACTCCATGAATTAGTTAGAATAATCTATTTATAATTACAATACGATGTCTAAAAATAGTCTGTGTAAAAAAATATTAAAGTTGTTTTATATTTTTCATTGGATTACGAAGTCCAACCTACGGCCACGTTTGCAAGCTTCATATTCACAATACAAAACACCAGATATATTACTTGTATCATATATAACAATTTATGGGAACGATATCTACACAGACCTGCTTTATTACTTTCACTTTAACATATGTACAATGTGCATAGTAGACACAGAAGGTATGGTATTCATCCACAAATTGGTTACCAAAAATCTTATGTGTTCCATCCACATGACTTTCTCTACATCTCTGCTACAAACTATTGTTAAAAAGGTTATGCTTACTTTTATTTCGTGCTAACCGAGAAGAAATTAGCAGAAATAGTCTTAGATATTACTTGCTTCCTTACAAGTAGAATGGAAATAAGGGAGTAGCATAGGCTAAAGTATTAGTCAAAAGCTGGCTGCAATGTGTCTGAAGTTTTTTGTTTGCATGGACAAATTCCCGTATGAGAAAAATATTTGAAAGTTGAAATCAATAACAAGAAATATCTCCAAAACTATTCTCTCCATAAAAAAAATGTATATAAAATATATTGTGTGCTTTAACGAGCTCAACATTTTATGTGGTAAGTTTTTGTCTATCTGTTACGGTTCAAATTCATCCAGAATAAAGTAGACTTTAGAGGGTCTTTCCAGAAAATTAAATATATACATGTTATTTGTCAGGTAAATATCTTTAATATACAATATTTTAATCAAAAATTTTAGAGCCATTTTTGAGAAAAAAAATCGAAAATTTTTCCATGTAAAGGGTAGTTGGGGTGAGGGAACTTTCTTGAAAATCTTCGTGTTGTATCCTTGGAAGACACTGAACTTAAATGCCAACTTTGGTATTTAACTGACTTTTCGTTTTTGAGCTATGCTGTCCAAAGGCACACACACTGTCTTAACATATTTTGTATATTATTGGACAAAGATTCCCTTGGCCTCAAGACTCCCGGGGTGTACCGCATCCCATGTGAATGCGACACAACCACCGAGTCCAAATCCTCAAGTTTTAGGGACCGCTCCAGCAAAGAAGCCATAGCTATTAAATACGAAGTAAATAATATAAACAGGGATAGCGGCTTGCAGGTGAATGTCATTTGGAGTTCGATGCTCAGCAAACACGCAGAAAGATGTGCGAAACTGCCAAAGGCTATCCCTAGTGTTGGTATAGGATCATATCTGGCAGCGGGCCAATCAGAGAGGCCCGCTTCTTAAACGGACACTATTGGTCCCCAGTTAACGCCTCCCATGCCGGACCCGAGCAAATCACAGAGCGATATCTGGCCGGTACCCCCACCGGACTGACTATAAATACAGGCGGACCAGGAGTCTCTACATCATTCCCTGAAGATGAGAGCGACGTTAGCTCTTGAAAGCTTGGAAATCATTCCAGAATTCATCTGGCTGATAGCCCGAGAAAAGTTATTTTCATATCGCCACCAGAAAAGTTTCAAGTCAAAATTGTTATCTTGTTCGAATTTACAAGGGTTGGATGAAAAGTAATGAGAACACTGCTGTAACGTGCACCCGGTGGGTCGACGAGCTGCCCTCTGTGTTGATCAATCGCAGGCCTATTAGACGAGTTTGTGTAGCGAACGGGGACAGTATGCTCTCACTCTACTGCGGTGTGCAGACCGTTGAACGTCATAGCACCAGTGCAACCACTCTAATATCATATTCACGAAGGTGAAACAACGTCCGTGGCCCAAAATAGAAGTGGCATGAGCTCGGAGTGCTCAAGAATGTTTTCAAGGACTGCGTGAAGCTTGCGGTGATGCAGCGCTGCATACAGCCCAGTCGCACGATGGGTTAAAGCGCTCACAGTAGGCAGAGAAGCTGTGAAGGATAACCCCATATAGGACGACCTAACGTGGAGAACAATACTCCATGCTGGATGTTGATGGGCGATGGACTGCTCGTGCAGAGGTTGGATTATGCCACAAAACTGTGCTCCACATTTTGTGTTAGGCATGTTGGATACTCCCATGAACTTTGCGAGGTACAACAACGGCACCGCTATGCAGTCGCACAGGATTTGTTGGGCCAGGTAACGACTTTCTGCGACGAATCATTGCTATGGACGAAACCTGGGTTCGCTCGTATGAACCAAGATTGAAATGCCAATCCAATGAATGAAGACATCCCGGTTCACAAAGAAAGTGCGCGCTACACAAAGTGTTGTGAAGGTGATGCCCATTGTGACGTATGACACTGATGGGATAATACTGAATCTTGCTGTACCACCAAGGGTACCATGCTGCCTACTTCTGCACGTTCCTGCAACACCACCTTCGTCCAGCGCTCAGGAGAAAGCGGCCACATTTCCTGGAACATCATCCCATCATTCTTCATGACGACGCAAGATGCCATACCGCTGCTGCTGTCCAGAACCTCTTGCGACCCTGGCCAAGAGATATTCTAGAACATTCACCGTATTCACCTGATACGAGTCACTGTATTATGATTTCTTTGCCAAAATGAAGGAACCACTGCGAAGGATCCGGTACAACACCCGAGGTAAAATTATCCAGGCAATATGGCGGTCACTGCGGGACATCAACAGAAATAGACGGGCAGATGGTATAGGACATCTTCTGAACATTTGGCAAAAGGCCATAAATAACTACCCCTGTCAGTAAAGGCATTTCGGAGTAAAAAATTAAAAAAAAACTGTCATTACTTTTCATCCAACCCTTGTATAATGTTTTCTCTCAACAACCGCCTTTCTCACACTGACCTGAAGAGTTTTTCCCCAGTACCGCGCCCATCTCATGCGTTTGCGCAACGCTAGAACAAACTAAACCAATAGGATAGGTGGAGTCAGACTGAAAAATTCAATGCCATAGCCGAGATTTGAACCACGGATGTCCCTATCTCTAGCCGGTTGCTCTGCCACTGAGCTACCCTGACAACATGCCGGCATAGCATTGAATTTCTTATCTGACACGCATGTTTCCCGGTAAACCACAATTACTTTGAGATGACAACCCCAATGGCGACTTACAATGTTGTAAGTACTTTAGACCCTGGATTCATGGTATAGCCAAAAATTATGGTCAATTGGTATTGGAATAATTGTTTTTTCACACAATCCGTGTGTAGGACAGGAGTTGGTAGTCAGTTGCGAGTGGCAGAGCAACCGGCTAGAGATCGGGAGATCCGTGGTTCAAATCCCGGCTATGATATTGAAATGTTCAGTCTGACTCTACCTATCCACACGGCTTGTGTGAAAAAACAATTATTCCAAAACTAGATCAAGCCCATGATTATACCCTTAATTTGATATTAATGTTTCAACCTAATCTAGTATATATCCACTACGATTAACGAACTGTTCAGTTAACCCTCTTAATAATGCTTACATTTACACCAACTTCCAAAAATGCTACAATATGAAGCGCAACTTTGGGAAACAGAATCCCAGCGCCCTCACCAATTGTATCAGCCAGGATCATATCAACAAGAGGATGATAAATAGGCGGAAGGTACGCTTTGTGCACCCTTTCTAAGAATGAGGTCGGAAAAATGGAAGAAAAGGTGAGTGAAGTGTGCTCTATAAGTAAAGAGAGAATAAGAGCAGAATTTAAAGCAAGCGTTGTAAACACGTCCATCTAGCGCTGGAACGGCTCCAGCAATCTGGATCAGAACCCATTCATCACTCCTCCTTCATTGTCTGCTCACAATGCTCCGTCGGACATCAGCGCTGCATGTAAATATATCAGGGTAGTATCCCTGGCTTGAGGTGCCAAACAAGGATAATCTTTCCTATTTCAGCGTCACGCAATATCGCAATACACGGCGTAAACCATAGGGACTGAAGGTTGATGATGAGGTTGTGATGGAAGTTAGCCAAGAAACACATCGTCCTTCAGGTACAAACTAGACGCACTATAATAAAATGAAGATATTTGCCTAAAAAGGGTTTAACTCTTCCAAAAAATATACATTATGATTCCCAATAATCTGATGTGTACCATTCACATGCCTTTCTCTATATCCCTGCAACAAATTAAAGCTTATACTTCTATTTACTTCATTCTAATCAGAAAAAATGAGCAGAAATAGTCTAATTACTTGCTTCCTTGTAAGTAGAAGCAAAATAAGGGACTACCATAGGTTAAAATGATAATCAAAAGCTGGTTGCTATATCGATGAAGTTCCTTTGTTTATGGGGATAGGAGTTGACAAGTTCCTGTACGAGAAAAGTATGTTTTTCATAGCAGAAACCAAAAATAAGGAATGTCTCAAAAACGACGAACTTACGAAAAAAATGTATATATCATAAATTGTGTGTTTTAACGTGCTCTACATTTTTTGTGCAATACGTTTTTGTCCATCTCTTACGGTTTAGCAGTTATTTAAAATTCAGTAAAATTCATCCAGAATAAACTACTCTTCAGAGGCTATTCCCAGAAAATTCAAGATATACATTTTATTTGTCAGGTAAATATCTTTGATATAGAAAATTTTAATCAAAATCGTTAGAATCATTTTTGAGAAAATCAAAATTTTCTAAAAAAGTTCCAATAAAGGGTAGTTGGGGTGGGGGGGATTTTTCTCAAAATCTTCGTGTCGCATCCCTGGAAGATACTAAACTTAAATACCAAGTTTGGTATTTTACCGACTTTTCGTTTTTGAGTTATCGTGTTCACAGACACACGGACACACTGACACACGGACACACAGACACACACACGGACCTTTTTGTGAAAATTCTTATTTTGTGTATTGGGGACCCTAAAACATACATTTCCGGTGAAATTTCGGTATCTAATTTTTGGGTGGAGTGCAATACCTCCTTTATACACTATGTACATAGTACGTGTAGAGAAAGTAAAAATCTTATGTGTACCATTTACATGACTTTCTCCATATCCCTGCAACAAATAATTCTTAAAAAGCTTATACTTCTATTTACTTTAAGCTAATCAGAAAAAAATAGTACAAATAGCCTAATTACTCGCTTCCTTGTAAATAGAAGCGAAATAAGAGACAACCGTAGGTTAAAGTGATAGTCAAAAGCTGGTTGCTATGTCAATGAATTCCTTTGTCTATATGCATAGGAGTTGACAAGTTCCTGTATGAGAAAAGTAAACGTTTTTCATAGCAGAAACCAAAAATAAGGAATGTCACAAAAACGACGAACTCCACGAAAAAATGTGTATAACAAAAATTGTGTGTTTTAATGTGCTCTACATTTCTTGTGTTGTAAATTTTTGTCCATCTCCTACAGTTTAGCAGTTATTCAAAATTTAGAAAAATTCATCCAGAATAAACTACTCTTCAGAGGCTATTCCCAGAAAATTCAAGATATACATTTTATTTGTCAGGTAAATATGTTTAATATACGAAATTTTAATCAAAATCGTTAGAGCCATTTTTGAGAAAATCAAAATTTTCGAAAAAAGTTCCATGTAAGGGGTAGTTGGGGGTGGGGGATTTTTTCAAAATCTTCGTTGGTATTTAAGATTAGTATCTTCCAGGGATGCGACACGAAGATTTTGAGAAAAATCCCCCCACCCCAACTACTCTTTACATGGAACTTTTTTCGAAAATTTTGATTTTCTCAAAAATGGCTCTAACGATTTTGATTAAAATTTCGGATATTAAACGTATTTACCTGACACATGAAATGTATATCTTGAATTTTCTGGTAATAGCCTCTGAAGAGTAGTTTATTCTGGATGAATTTTACTGAATTTTGAATAACTGCTAAACCGTAAGAACGTACTACACAAAACATGTAGAGCACATTAAAACACATAATTTATGTTATGTACATTTTTTCGTGGAGTTCGTCGTTTTTGTGACATTCCTTATTTTTGGTTTCTGCTATGAAAAACGTATACTTTTCACTTACTGGAACTTGTCAACTCCTATCCATATAAACAAAGGAACTTCATTGACATAGCAACCAGTTTTTGACTATCACTTTAACCTACGGTTGTCCCTTATTTCGCTCCTACTTACAAGGAGGCGAGTAATAAGACTATTTCTGCTATTTTTTTTCTGATTAGCATAAAGTAAATAGAAGTATAAGCTTTTTAAGAATTATTTGTTGCAGGGATATGGAGAAAGTCATGTGAATGGTACACATCAGATTTTTGAGTTTTGCTCCCCACCCACACACACACACACACATGCGCAGGCTTGTTACTAAATATGTTTTTTTGATTCAGGGGGTTTCAAAACATGTATTTCCGCTGAAATTTTGGTATCGAGTTTTTGGGTGTATTACAATACCTTCACTATACTTTATGTAGGTACATAGTAAGCGTAGAGAAAGTAAAATCTGATGTGTTTACCATCACATGACTTTCTCCAGCTGTTCTACATACTTCTTACATAAGATTATTCTTCTTTCTGCACCTTGTTAATCCAGATAATCATTAGCAGAATGTTCTTATTACTTAGCTCCTTATAAGAAGGAACAAAATAAAAGAATACACTAAACTAAGTCGATAGCAAGATGTTTTAAAAGCTGTCGTTTTGCGATTGTCTTTGAAAATCGCTTCTTTGCTTGGCCAGGAGTAGAACAAAATAAAAACGGACACTTACTGTCTGAGAAAAATATAAGTACTTCACAGCTAAAGCTACAAAGAAGGAATATCTCGGAAACGGTTACCTCCACAACAAAAATGTAAAGGATATAAATTGTGTGTTTTGTCGAGATCCACATTTTCTGTGTGGTAAGTTTTTGTCTATCTCTTACAGTTTAGTAGTTAATCAAAATTCGGCAAAATTTATTCAGAATAAAGAGGTCTTCAGAGGCTATTCCCAGAACATTCAAGATATACATTTTATTTGGTATGTAAATATTATTAATATACGGGATTTTAATCAAAATCGCTAGAGCAACCTTTTTTTAAAATCAAAATTTTCGAACATTTTTCCATGCAAAGGGTAGTTGTGGGTGAGAGAATTTTCTTGAAAATCTTCGTTTTGGATCCTTAGAAGATACCAAACTTAAATACCAAGTTTGCTATTTAACGCTCTCGTCGTTTTTGAGCTATGCTGTCCACAGACACACACATACATTTTTCTGAATTTTTTTTTATTCAGGTATCCTTAAACATGTGTTTTCGGTGAAATCACCGTATCGTATTTTTGGGTGGCATATAATACTTCCTCTAAACACATGTACATAGTTCGTGTAGAGAAAGTAAAATGCTTTTACAGAGTTTGGGAACAGGTTTCCTACATGAAAACGAAAAAAAAAAAAAAAAATTGATGTGTACCATTCACATGACTTTCTCTATATCGCTGTAATAAATTATTGTTAAAAAGCATATTTTTCAACCTACTTTATAAACATTAGCAGACATGTCTTAATTATGTATTTGCTGCCTTGTTAAGTTGAAGGAAAATAAGGGATATACTTGTCTAAAACAATAGTCAAATCTTTTAAAAGCTGGTTGTCGTGTGGATGAAATTCATTTCTACCCAGGGCCAGTAGTTTAAAACCTTCCTTGTGAGAAAAGTTTAAGTATTTTACATCTGAAACAAATAACAAGGAATATCTCAGAAATGGTTAATTCAACGAAAAAAATACAGTAAATGAAATAGGTTGTGTGTTTAAACGTGATCCATATTTTTGTGCAGTAAGCCTTGTCTATCTCTTACGGTTTACCAGTTACGCAAAATTCAGCAAAATTCATTAAAAATGAAGAGTTCCTTAGAGGCTATTCCCAGAAAGTTCAAGATATACATTTTATTTAGCATGTAAATATGTTTAATAAACGGTATTTTAATCAAAATTGTTAGAGCCATTTTTTAGAAAATAAACATTTTCGAAATTTTTTCCATGTAAAGGATATTTGAGGTTAGCGGAATTTTCTTGAAAATCTTCGTGTCGCATCCTTGAAAGATACCAATCCTAAATACCAAGTTTGGTATTTAATGGTCTCTTTTTTTTTTTAGTTATGTTGTCCTCCTTTTTCTAAACAGTTTTGGATTCAGGGGGTCCTAAAACACGTAGTTCCGGTGAAATCTCGGTATCGAATTTTTGGGTGGAATACAATACTTCATCTATACACTATGTACATAGTACGTGTACAAAAAGTAAAATTCTTTCACAAAGTTTGGGGATAGATTCCTTACATACAAACAGAAAAAAGGTCTATATAAACACATGTCCCAAAAACCATTCGTTCTCGATTTATTGAGGTTCAAAATGCTATTAGTTAAAATATTTTACAGTGAAGCATTATTCCATGCTGTACGTTGTCACCTAAGACAAATGAACCAAATATCGTATTCTTGCGTCTAGACAAGCACTCCTTGTCAGTGTCGTATGATTTCGTAGGCTTAGATGTCACGTAGATTAAGAGTTTCTCTATCTAGGGTGTCTGCTGCATAAACCAATGGTTTAAGGTACCCCAAAAGATTGAGGTTGGGGGAACGTGCAGGCCATGGAACTGGCCCTCTTCGCCCTATCCATTTGTCATGCTACATATCAGCCATTGCAATTTGAAGGAGGTGACTAAGCCACAGGTTTCTTCTTATTTGCAAAGGCACAATAAGTCTGGGAGAATGTTCTGAATGAAGGCTCTGTAGACAGCACTGTGGGAATGTATTACACATCTGATAAATGGCAAATATTAACATGGCAAGATAAAATTGGCAAATGCCTACAAATAAATGAAGTTATTAGGTTGGACCTTGAAAGCCGTTGAAGATGACTTTCATTAAAACGTTGATAACGGGAAAAGCAAGCGTTTTAGAGCTTTTGAGGCTATTAGTATCAAAAAGAGCAATCTCCACCGAACTAAATTTTTCAATAGAACCCAATTTGTGATAAAGATTTTTCTTCCAACTCGATCTGCTTTATTTTTGTTTTGCATATTCACGAAGTGATTTTAATGTAACTAGAGGAACTCAACTTTGGATTTACAGTTTATTATTACATATATTGGCCTAAATTTTGGAGATTGTCCAATTTGATTCTCACCTCAAGGTACTTGTGGAGTTTGCTCCATGCAAGGAGATTGATCTTTCTGTTAACGAAAGAAGGAATTGTTGTAACTGGGCATTTATTTTAGTAAAACTACAAAACTTTAATTATATTACTATTTTACACTGATATACATGGTCAATAAAGGTAATATAAGGTTGACTACTTAGTACTCTTAGAAAAGTGAAACAGATTATAATCTAAACTGCAAGGTGGAAGGTAAAACATCCATGAAACTGTACTACATTGACATTTAGGTCACTTGGAGTAACAAAAATATTTTACCCAATTGCAATTTGGTTATCTACCTTTAAAATGTTAGTTTTAGAGCTTAACTAGAACAATGAAATGTAGAAATTAAATTGCTTGGATCAATTGAGCTACTTAACACACAGTTCTTTTCATAAGAGACTTTATCATAAAAGTGTGAATAAACTTGTGTCCAAAAATTAATAAATAAACAACTAACTACATTAATAAAAAATCTGATGTGTTACATTCATATGACCTTCTCTATATCTCTACAAGAAATTATTGTTAAAATGCTTAGGCTTCTATTTACTTCACGCTAATCGAGAAAAAATTAGCAGAACTAGTCTTATTACTTGCTTCCTGTAAGTATAAGCGAAATAAGGGAGTACCATAGGCTAAAGTGATAGTTATAGCTGATTGCTATGTTACTGTAGTTCGTTTGTTTGTATGGACAGGAGTTCACAAATTCCTGTATGCGAAAAGTATGTTTCTTAAAGGTGAAGTCAAAAATAATGGAATAACTAAAAAACAATTAATTCCACGAAAAAATGTATGTAACATAAATTGTGTGTTTTAACGTGCTCTACATTTTATGTGTGACAAGTTTTTGTCCATTTCTTGCGGTTTAGCGGTTATGCAAAATTCCGTAAAATTGATCCAGTACGAAGTGGTCTTCAGAGGTTATTCCCAGAAAATTCAAAATATACATTTCGTTTGTCAGATAAATGTCTTTAATATACGATATTTTCATCAAAATCCTTAGAGCCATTTTTTAGAAAATCAAAATTTTCAAAAAAAGTTCTATGCAAAGGGTAGTTGGGGTGGGGGATTTTTCTAAAAATCTTCGGTTCGCATCCCTGTAAGATACTCTAAAACTTAAATACCAAGGTTTGTATTTTACTGACATTTCGTTTTTCAGACACACTGATATTCTTCTGAAAATGCTTTTTTTTTTTGATACAAGGGACCCTAAAACATATATTTCCGGTGAAATCTCGGTATCGAATTTTTTGGTGGAGTGCAATACCTTCTCTATACACTATGTATATAGTACGTATAGAGAAAGTATGAATGAATGAATAAGTGTATTTATTAACATAGCAATATCATACATATAGTTTCAACAGTCGCACGGGTCCACAGACCGTACGTGCTTTAGTAATACACATTACAAGCCATATTAAAACAACAACCACAACAAAGAATTAGAAGAGAAAACACGAAAATAAAAAGACAAAGGAAATACACGGCCAAAAGCAATATTAAACAACAATAAAAATTAAGAGTGAATCCGAAAATGAAGATACAAAGATATTCAAATATAGCAATTTAAATTTACAGCACAGAATACCCCTTCATAAATGCATCGTCTTATAATAGATAATTACACTTAAAAGACATATATACACATAATATATAAAACCATAGCACAACAGTGACCTAAGTATGACATAATATATATGTATGTAGAACATTGTAGTCAATTTTGTTTAGTTGATCTTATCCCCCCCCCCTTCTCCACAGATCTCAGCTGTCTTGCCTTAAGTATAAATTTACCTAGCCCGTCCATATTTTTCCGTGCCTGCCAGTAGCGTCCAACATGCTTCTATCCCTACATTCGTGGTAGTAAAAAATCGCGGCAAATATTTTTCCTGCCATTAAGCATTTCTGCTTAATATAACATTAATAACTGACAGAATACAACAATTATCTCTGCCTTTTAGCAAGAACTGATTTCCATTTCCTTCCCTTTTTGACCCATTTCCTAGCTTCTGTGGAAGTGACGGGTGTTGCATTTTGAGGTACCGTATCCATCACAGAGCACTTAGAAGAAACTAGCGCTTTATAACAAATGATAATACTTACACAGTTCAAAAACCTGAAAATATCTCTAATGTAATTCACAATTTTATAATATAGCGCACTTGAGCAGAACACACACTATTATTTCAGCACTGCAGCCATATTGCTGACAGTCATGTGACCAGAATGGAAACAGTCTACAGGGTGTTTCAAAACGACACCAAAGGAAGATGTGGACCTTGTTGGTCATACCGTACGTGATACGTGAATATAATTTTCAGCTCTAAATTCGGCACACACAAAAACTGTCATAAAATCACCATGGATTAAGCAGTCATACATAACCGAATGGCACGTGGCTGGCCCACTCCAAGAGAGATTCCGGTTGGTAGCGATGGTCCCAGTCGCGTGCTGAAGGCGTGGTTTGCTAGACACGCCGGCGCGGCATAGGTCACCTTAGAAATGGAAAAGAAAGCATGTGGATGTGTTGTCTGACAACCGTTGTTCCTTCGCTGCCTAATCCCAAATGTGTGCAATTTTTAAACACACATAAAACTTGAAATAGAAGAGTTTGAAAGTTGCGACATCAAGTTTAGGACAAGTCAAAGTGTAAGTTAATCGACTGCTATTTTCGTTTTGTGTCGTTTTGAAACATCCTATATAGGTAGTTGTGGAGATTGCCCATTTGAAATAAACATTTGATTTGAATGCACCGAAAAGATGTTTGTGCACTACACTTCAGGGTTATAGCACAATACAGTGGTGGAGATTGCTCTTGTTGATGCTAATAACCTCAATGTTTGTATGAACCTATTTTCATATTTTGAAGTCAGGAATCCATTCCCAAACGTTGTGAAAGAATTTTTAATCGTCCTGTTGTGTTACGCTCAATTATTTGTTTCTTCTATACCAAGCGTGTGTAGGACAGAAGCTGAAAAGTTCACTGCCATAGTCGGTATTTGAACCACAGAGCTACCATAGCAACATACCGGCGCGACATTAAATTCTCCGACGGACTCGTGTTTTTTCCGGTAAACCACAAGGAGACCTCAAATGTTCTTGAGAAGTCACACCTCAAACTCCTTAAGTACTTAAATCTCGGCACGTATACCTAACCAACCGTTAGGTCAAGTAATATAAAGTAATTATTTCTGTAGGATAGAACGAACGTTCAGTTCCATGTAAAGGGTTGTTTGGGGTGGGGGGATTTTTCTCAAAATCTTCGTGTCGCATCCCTGTAAGATACTAAACTAAAATACCAACCGACTTTTCGTTTTTGAGTTATCGTGTTCACGGACTGGCGGACATACACACACGGGCCTTTTTCCGAAAATGATTTTTTTAGATAAAGGGGACCCTAAAATATATTTCCGATGAAATGTGAGTACCGAAGTTTTGGGTGGAGTACAATACTTTCTCTATACACTATGTAAATAGTGCGCATAGACTCAAAATTTAAGTAATGACCCTCCTACATGTTGATTACCGAAGTAACAGGGCTATTTATAACAAAATCAGAAATAATAACTTTTACAGCCTTACCGTAATAAGTCACTCTGGGTATAAAATCAGTAAATGACTCCCTCACCTGCAAGAAAAAGAAACACGTATATTAATATATTTAACCAAATAGCACCACTGTGTATCCAAAGATGTTATAGCAATTATCTAACAGAATAGGTAGAAACATCATGTGAATGGAACTACGTGGTGTTTAGACGGCTTTGAAAGTTGCATAGCAAATAGTTCCGGATTTGCTCACACCTGCGCCAAAATAAAAAAATCTGGTGACTGTCACATGACTTTCTCTACATCGCTCTAACAAATTATTGTTAACAATTATATTCCTCTATCTACATTATGATAATAGAGATAAACGTTAGCAGAAAATGTCTTAATTACTTTCTTCTTTGTAAGTAGAATGAAAATAAAGCAATACACTAGGCTAAAGCGATAGTCAAATCTTTTAAAAGGAATACATCAGAAATGGTCAATTCTAGGAAAATTGTATAGTGTTTTAATGTGATACACATTTTCTGTGCAGTAAAATTTTGGCTAGCTCTTACGGTTTATCTGTTACGCAAAATTTGTGCCGAATAAAGAGGTCTTTAGACAATATAAGATGTATATTTTATTTGTCATAAATATTTTTAGTATACGGTATTTTAATCAAAATCGTTAGAGGCATTTTAGAGAAAATAAAAAAGTTCGAACTTTTTTCCCTTTAAAGGGTAGTTTGAGGAGGCGGGAATTTTCTCAAAATCTTTTTGTCGCATCCCTGGAGGATGCTAAACTTAAATACTAAGTTTGGTATTTTTGAGTTATATGTTCACAGACACACACACACATACACACGGCCATTTTTACTTTCTCTAGCCCCATATGTACAATGTACATAGGGATGGAGAAGTATTGTATTCCACCCAAAAATTCGATACCGAGATTTCACAGGAAATACATGTTTTAGGACCTCCTATATCCAAAAAAAAAATTCAGAAAAAGGTCCGTATGTGTGTGTGTGTGTGAACACGATAACTCAAAAATGAAAAATAGCTAAAATACCAAACTTGGTATTTAAGTTTAGTATTTTCTAGGGATGCGACACGAAGATTTTCAGAAAATCCCCCCACCCCAAACTACCCTTTACATGGAACTTTTTTCGAAAATTTTGATTAAAATATCTCTCTAACGATTTTGATTAAAATATCATGTATTAAAGATATTTACCTAACAAATAAAATGTATATCTTGAATTTTCTGGGAATATGTTCTGAAGACCTGGAGGAATTCTGGATGAATGTTGCTTAATTTGGCATAACTAGTAAACCGTACGAGATAGAAATGTAGGTATTGTTAAAATACACATATTATGTCATATACATTTTTCTCGTGGAGCTTATCGTTTTCGATTTATTCATTGTTATTAGTTTCAGTTATGAAGTACTTATACTTTTCTCAGACGGGAGTGTCCGTTTTTCTTTTGTTCTACTCCTGGCCAAGAAAGGAAGCGATTTGTGATGACAATCGCATAACGACAGCTTTTAAAACATTTCACTATCGATTTAGCCTAGTGTATTCCCTTATTTTCTTCCTACTTATACGGAACTAAATAATAAGAACATTGTGCTAATGAGTACTTCGATTAGCAAGGTGCAGAAAGAAGAAGAATATTATGTATGAAGTTTGTAGAACAGCTAGAGAAAGTCATGTGAGTGTAGCACATCAGATTTTTCTGAATGCTTTTCTCGGATTCCGTGGGTTCAAAAATTGTATTTCAGGTGAAAACTTGGTCTGGATGCTTTAGGTGGAATGCAGTTACTTCTCTATCTACTATGTACTTTATACACATGTGCCAGACAAAGTAAAAACAAGATCTGCAACGATTACATCTTTATATTTTAAAAATTACTTTCTCATCACGTACTGTGTGTTGTATAGGCAAGGTATTGTAATATACCCTGAATATATGTCTTAGGGCCCCCTGAATAAAAAAAAAAAAAAACCGTTTTAGAAAAATGTCTGTGTGTCATTGGGTGTGTGTGTGTGTGTGTGTGTGTGTGTGTGTGTGTGGGCAGCATTGCTCAAAAACGAAAAGTCCGTTAAATACCGAACTTAATGTTTAAGTTCATTTATCTTATAAGGATGCGAAACGAAGTTTTTCAAGAAAGTCCCCTCCACCCCAAGTACCCCTTACATGGAAACATTTTCTAAAATTTTTATATTCTCAAAAATGACTAACGATTTTGATTAAAATATCGTATATTGAAGATATACGATATTTATTGCATAACTGGTAAAGCGTAAGAGATAGACAAAAACTTACTACACAAAAAATGTACATCTCGTTAAAACACACGGTTTATGTAATTTACAGTTTTTCATGGAGTTAACCGTTTTTGAGATATTTCATGTTATTGGTTTGAGTGTAGAAATACTTATACCCTAATCAGACAGATACCTGTCAACTCCTGGCCACGTAAATATGCGAATTTCAATCCGAAATAAGAGTTGAAGCTTTCCTGGCGACGAATATGCTCTAGATGTTCTTGGGATTCAAGCCAAGTGAGGTTATGTGGAGACATCGACGTTTAGGGAGCGTACATCTCTCCCTTCTTCACCAATCATTCAGCATCCTGAAGAAGGGAGAGGTGTACGCTCCCTAAACGTCTACAGCGGATTTCAATCCCATAGCAACCACACTATAAACATTTTTGAATGTCCGTTTAAATTATTGTATTTGCTTATTTACCTTCTTCTTATAATGGAACATTCCATACTGAGTTTTCACTTGAAATGTTTTAGGACCCCCTGAACCTAAAAAAAAAGCACTTTTATAAAAATATCCATGTTTGGGTGTGTGTCTGCAGGCATACCAAACTTGGTATTTAAGTTTAGTATTTTCCAAGGATGCAACTGAAAATTTTCAAGATAGTCCCCAGACCTCTAACCAAACTTTACTTGGAAAACTTTTCGAAAATTTTGATTTTCTCAAAAATGGCTTTAACGATTTTGATTGAAGTTTAGTAAAATAAACATATGAAATGTATGTCTTGTATTTTCTGTGAATAAACTCTCAAGGCGTATTTATTCTAGATGAAGTTTACGTAACTGGTAAAGCGTAAGAGATAGACAAAAACTTGCCATTCAAAAAATTTAGATCTCGTTAAAACATACAATTTATGCTAGATATTTTTTTCGTGTTGTTAACCATTTTTTTAGATATTTATTGTTATTGCTTGAGTGCTAAAATATTTATACTATTCTCACACGACCACTTGTCAACTCCTGGCCACGCAAATGCTGGGATTTCATTTTAAAACATTTGATTGTTGGTTTAGCATAGTGTATTCCCTTATTTCCTTCTACTTATTAAGAAATAGTAACAAGACTATTTCTGCTAATTTTTATTTCGATTAGCATGGAATAGAAGAGTAAGCTTCTTAACAATAATTTGTTACAGAGATGTAGAGAAAGTTTCGTGAATGGAACACACTAGATTTTTACTTTCTTTACACGTACTATGTACATAGTGTATAGAAAAAGGTCCGTGTGTACGTGTGTGTGTGTGTGTGTGTGTCTGTGGACAGCATAGCCCAAAAACGAAAAGACCGTAAGACACGAAGATTTTCAGGAAAATCCCCCCATCCCCAACTACCCTTTACATGGAACTTTTTTCTATGATTTTCTCAAAAATGGCTCTAACGATTAAAATAATGTATACTAATGTATACTAAGGATATTTACCTGAAAAATAAAATGTATAGCTTGTATTTTCTGGGAATAGCCTCTGAAGACTACTTTATTCTGGATAAATTTTACGGAATTTTGCACAAGTGCTAAACCGTAAGAGATGGGCAAAAACTTGCGACACAAAAATGTAGAGCACGTTAAAACACACAATTTATGTAATATACATTTTTTTCGAGGAGTTGGTCGTTTTTTTTTTTTTTTTAGATATTCGTTGTTTTTGGTTTCAGCTTTGATAAAGTTATACCTTTCTCGTACAGGAATTTGTCAACTCCTGTCCATACAAACAAAGGAACTTCAGTCACATAGCTACCAGCTACTGTGGTACTCCCATTTTCGCTTCTACCTACAAGGAAGCAAGTAATAAGACCATTTCTGCTAATTTTTTCTCAACAGTTTGCTACATATTATCAAATTTACCAAACAACGTCCATGTCAAACTGTCGAGAGTCGAAAGTCTTTATAAGGCTAATTGTAGAAAGGAAAGGAGAAGAAAATAAAGTGGCAAGAGAAGGATCTCTCTGTTGCTCATGCTATCACATAAAGCAAGCGTCACGAACCGGATCTTACACGTCCTCTCTCCTTCCGTTTTCCGGCAGTCATGTCCGCAGTGGCACCAGAGACGAGCTTTGTCCATTAGCCTCACCTCTTTTGTCGATTTTTCGTAGCAGTGCCCTAATTTCAGACTAATTCCATCAGTCAGGATAAAACTACTCATAATCAAACTCCAGTCAAAGTCTAGTCTAGCCATTGTTGCCGCATCCCGAGATATTCATCAACAACGTAGTTTTAAAAAGAAAAATCTGACGTGTTACACTCACATGACTTTCTCTAGCTGCTCTACAAACAAACTTCTTATAAACGATTATTCCTCATTTTACACAATACTAATCGAGGTAAACATTAGCAGAATCTTCTAAATACCTCGTTCCATATAAGCAGAAAGGAACTAAATGAATGCGCTATGCTAAAATGATAGTCAAATGTTTTAAAAATGTCGCCATTGTAAATCACTTCTTTCCCTGGCCAGAAGTAGAACAAAAGAAAACGGGCACTTTCATCTACGAAAAGTATAAGTACTTGATAATTGAAACTAATAACAAGTAATACCTCGGAAACGGTAAACTCCACGCAAAATGTATATGACATAATTGTGTATTTTAACGAAATCTAAATTTTTTGCGTAGTGATTTTTGTCGATTTCTTACGGTTTACTAGTTATGCACAAATAAGCAGAATTCATCCAGAATAAACAGATCTTCAAAAGCTATTCCCAGAAAATTCAAGAAATACGTTTTACTTGCGATGGAAATAAATTTAGTATGTAGTATTTTAATCAAAATCGTTAGAGCCATTTTTAAGATAAACAAAATTTTCCGAACTTTTTCAATGTTTTTCTTGAAAACCTTCGTGTAGTACGTTTGTTAAATACCAAACTTAAATTCCAAGTTTGTTATTTAACCGTCGTTTCGTTTTTGAGCCATGCTGTCTATAGACATACACACAGACAGACAGACGCACACACATGGACCTTTTTCTAAAAATATTTTTCTGTATTCAGGGGATCCTAAAACACATATTTCCAGTAAAATATCGGTATAGAATTTTTGAGTGGAATACACTACTTTCTCTATCTACTATGTACATTGTACATATGTGACTAGAGAAAGTAAAATATCTGACACGATCCATTCACATGACTTTCTCTGCATCTCTGTAACAAATTAGTGTTAAAAAGCTTATTCTTCTTTTCTACTTCATGATAATTGAGATAAACATTAGCAAAAATTGTCATTACTTGTTCCTTGTAAGTAGAAAGAAAAAAATCTAATATGTTCCATTCACATGATTTCCTTCAGCTGTTCGGTAAACAAACTTTTTTATTTAAAACATTAACCTGTTATCTACACCATGATAAACATAAGCAGAATTAGCCTTATTACTAGCTTCTTAGTAAGTAAATAGGAAATAAGGGAATGCATAGGTTAAACCGATAGTCTAGTCCTTTAAAAGCCGGTCGCTATGTGAAACAATTGAAATTCCAATCTTATTGCTTGCCGGGAGATGTCGGCCCGTTTGAGAAAAGTTTAAGTGCCAGAAAATTGAAACCAATGATCCTGAATATCTCGAAAACGGTAACTCCACAAAAAGTTTATGACATAAATTGTGTTTTAATGAAATCTACATGTTTTGTGTATTAAGTTGTTGTCTATGTATGTCTGCAAGTTATACAAAAGTCATCCATAATGAAGATGTCTTCAGAGGCTATTCTCGGAAAATTCAAGACATTCGTTTCCTTTATCATAGAAATGTCTTAAACATAAAGCCATCTTTAAACCCATTTTTTGAGAAAATCAAAATTTTGGAAAAATTTTCAATGTAAAGTGTACTTTGAGGTGTGGGGATTTTATTGAAAATCTTCGTCTCCTATCCTTGGAAGATACGCAACTTAAATGACAAGTTTGGTATTAACGGTCTTTTCGTTTTGAGTTATGCTGTCCACGAACTTCTTTTTAAAAATGATTTCTTTTTTGGACTCAGAGGGACCCAAAACACGTATTTCCTGTGAAATTTCGATATCAAATTTCTGGGTACATTATAATACCTTATCTACATACCAAGTAAATAGTACATACGTTTATAGAAAGTAAAAATCTGAAGTGATCCATTCACATGACCTATAGCTGCTCTACAAAGAAACTTTCCTTACAAAACATAATTCTTTTATCTACATCATGATATACATTGTCTTGCCACTTTATGAGAAGAAGGAAATTAAAAGAATGCACACGCTAAAGTGATTGTCAAGTCGCCTAAATGGCTATTTGAAACAACTAAATTTTATTCTCTTTGACTGCTAAGAGTAAAATAGAGAGAGACGAAAAGAATAGCAGCTTCCTGTCACAGAAAAGTATAACAGCTTAAAACTGAAACCAATAGCTCGGAATATCCGAAAACGGTTAATCAGGACTAAATTTTGGGTGCTCTTTAGATTTACCAGCTATATAAAAATCTGATGCGTTCCATTCACATGACTTTCTCCACATTTCTGCAACAAATTGTAGTTAAAAAGCATTTGCTTCCATTTACTTCATGCTAATTAGCAGAAATAGTCTTATTACTTGCTTCCTTGTAAGTAGATACGAAAAAGTGATAGCCAAAAGCTGGTGCTATGTAACTGAAGTTCCTTTGTTTGTATGGACAGGAGTTTAGAAATTCCTGTATGAGAAAAGTATAAGTTTTTCAAAGCTAAAACTAAAAGCCAGAATATCTTACAAATGATAAACTCCACGAAAAAATGTATAGGATATAAATTGCGTATTTTTCGTGAGCTACATTTTCTGTACAGTAAATTTTACCCCATTTCTTACAGTTTAGCAGTTATGCATAAATTCATCCAGCATAAAGTAGTCTTCAGGGGGCTATTCACAGAAAATTCAAGATATACATTTTATTTGTCTGGTAAATATCTTTAATATACGATATTTTAATGAAAATCGTTAGAGCCATTTTTAAGAAAATCAAAATTTTCAAAATGTTTTCCATGTAAAGGGTAGTTTGGGGTGGGGGATTTTCTTGAAAATCCCAAGTTTGGGCTTTAACGGTCTTTTCGTTTTTGAGCTATGCTGCCCACAGACAGACACACAGGGAAATTTTTCTAAAAATGTTTTTTTTGGATTCAGGGAGTCTAAAAACAAGTATTTCCGGTGAAATCTCATTATGAATTTTTGGGTGGAGTGCAATACTTTCCTTTCTGGGAATAGCCTTTGAAGACTACTTAATTCGGGATCAATTTTACGGAATTTTGCTTAAGTGCTGAACCGTAAGAGATGGAAAAAAACTTACCGCACAAAAAAACGTAGAGTAACTTAAAACACACAATTAATGTTATATGTATTTTTTTCGTGGAGTCGATCGTGCTTTAAATATTCCTTGTTTTTTATTTCAGTTTTGAAAAACTTGTATTTTTCTCATACGGAATTTGTCAATTCCTGCCCATACAACAAACAAAGGAACTTCAGTCACATAGCAACCAGTTGGTTACTATATGACTGAAGTTCATTTGTTTCTATGGACAGTAGTTGACTAATTCCTGTATGAAAAAAAGTATGTTTTTCAAAGCTGAAACCATTAACAAGGAATATCTCTAAAACGGCAAACTCCAAGAAAAAAAGTACATAACATAAATTGTGTGTTTTAATGTGCTCTACATTTTTGTGTAATACGTTTTTGTCCATCTCTTACAGTTCAACACTTAAGCAAAATTCCGTAAAATTCATCCAGAATAAAGCAGTCCTCAGAGGTGATTCCCAGAAAATGCAAGATATGCATTTTATTTGTCAGGTAAATACCTTAAATATAACATATTTTAATCTAAATTGTTACAGGTTTTTTAAGAAAACCAAAATTTACGACAAAATTTCCATGTAAAGGGTGTTTGGGTGTGGGGGAATTTTCTTAAAAATCTTCGTTGCATCCTTGGAAGATACCAAAACTAAATACCAAGTTTAGTATTAAACGGTCTTTTCGTTTTTGAGTTGTGCTGTGCACAGACAAACACGCAGAGCTTTTTACTGAAAATGTTTTTTTTTTTTTTTATGCAGGGGACCCAAAACATGAAGGTATTTCCGGTGAAATCTCGGTATCGAATTTTTGGGTGCATTACACTAGCTTCTCTCTACACTATGTACTTAATACCTGCAAAGAAAGTAAATTGTTGTTACGGATTGGTTTCATATTCTTCATTTAAATGCTGCAGAAGGCTTTATTTCGTTGTAAAAGTCGAACAACATTACAAGACCCTTAATGAGACACGCGGTGTATTTGTTACACCGATAAGGACCAATTACTTACGTATTCACTAATTATATTTAAAATTTCGCTCGATGACAAAAGGCTTCCATATAACCTGCAAACTAATGCTAATTAAAGCAATATAAAATTGGTTAAAAGCAGCAATACCCACCAAGTTGCTTCTAAACAGCAGAATAATTTCACGGACCTGAGAGAAAATGAGCAAAGTGCGATTATAAACCTGATGTGTTCCATTCACATGACTTTCTCCACATCGCTGTAACAAATTATTGTTAATAAGTTTATTCTTCTATCAATTTAATGCTAAAACATAAGCAGAAACGACCTTGTTACTTAGTTCCTTATAAGTAGAAGCGAAATAAGCGAATACTCTAGGCTAAACCGAAAGATACTTCCTTTAAAATGTGGCTGGTATTGGAATAAAATTCGTTTCGTTGCGTGGCCTGGAGAATACAAGTTCCTGTATAGAAAAGCTCAAGTATTTTAAAACTGAAATTGGTAATATGGAATATCTTGAAAACGCCCAACTCCACAAAAAAATATAAATGATATAAACTGTTTTATCGTGATCTATATTTTTACTTTCTCTATACTCACTATGTACACAGTGTATAGAGAATGTATTGCACTCCACCAAAAAATTCAATACCGAGATTTCACCTGAAGTATATGTTTTAGGGTCCCCTGTATCAAAAAAAAAGTATTTTCAGAAAAAGGTCCGTGTGTGTATCCGTGTGTCCGTGTGTCTGTGAACACGATAAGTCAAAAACGACAGGTCGGTAAAATACCAAACTTGGTATTTAAGTTTAGTATCTTCCAGGGATACGACACGAAGAATTTGAGAAAAATCCCCCCACCCGAAACTACACTTTACATGGAACTTTTTTCGAAAATGTTGGTTTTCTAAAAAATGGCTCTAGCGATTTTGATTAAAATTTCGTATATTATAGTTATTTATTGACAAATAAAATGTATACTTTGAATTTTCTGGGAATAGTCTCTGAAGACTACTTTATTCTGGATGAATTTTTCATAGCCACTAAATCGTAAGAGATGGACAAAAACTTACTACACAAAAAATGTGGAGCACGTTAAAACACACACTTTATGTTATATACATTTTTTTCGTGGAGTTGATCGTTTTTGAGATATTCCTTTTTCTTGGTGTCGGCTTTGAAAAACTTATACTTTTCTCATACAGGAATTTGTCAACTCCTGTCCATACAAACAAAGGAACATCAGTCACATAGTAACCAGCTTTTGGCTTTCACTTTAACCTATGGTACTCCCTTATTTCGGTTCTACTTACAATAAAGCAAAGAATAAGACTATTTCTGCTAATTTTCCTCGAATAGCATGAAATAAATAAAACATAAGCTTATTAACAATAATAATTTACAGATATATAGAGAAAGTCATGTCAATGGAACACATCAGATTTTTTGTATAGTAAATTTTTGCCTATCTCTTAAGGTTTAGCAGTTATGCAAAATTCAATAAAAATAATTTAGAATAAAGAGGTCTTTAGAGGTTATTTCCAGAAAATTCAAGATATACATTTTATTTGGCATGTAAATATCTTAATATAAGAGATTTTAATCAAAATCGTTTGAGCCATTTTTGAGAAAATGAAAATTTTCGAAACTTTTTCAATGTAAAGGGTAGTTTGGGGTTGAGGAATTTTCCTTGAAAATCTTTGTATCGCATCCTTGGACGATACCAAAATTAAATACCAAGGTTGGAATTTAACGGCCTTTTGTTTTTGAGCTATGCTGTCCACAGACTCACACACATACACACGCGGACCTTTTTCCAAAAATTATTTTTTTTTGGATTCACGTTTCTGGGTCTCTGTATCCAAAAAGAATATTTTGGAAAAACATGCTGTGTTCGTGAACACAATAACGCGAAACGAATGGTCGGTAAAATACCAAGCTTGCTTTTAAGTTTGTATCTTCCAAGGATGAGATAAAAAGATTGAGGAAAAACTAATTTAGCCTTTACATGGAAAAATATTCGAAAACGTTTATTTTCTAAGCATTGACAAACGATTTTGATTAAAACTGCGTATAGTAAAAGTATTTACATATCAAATAAAATTCCTCTTCATTCTGGATGATACTTCTGCATAATTGGTTAATCCTAAGAGATAGACGATAACTTATTGCACCGAAAATGTTGATTTCTATAAACACATAATTTATGATATATATTTTTTTCGTGGAGTTGACCATTTCTGTTATTGTTTTCAGTTTTAAAATACCTAAGCTTGTCTCTTACGGGAATTTAACAACTGCTGGCCATGTAGTGAAATTAATTTCAATCACTTAGCAATATCTTTTAAAACATTTGACTGTCGCTTTAGCCAAGTGCATTCCCTTATTTCCATTCTGCTTACAAGGAAACAGTTAATACGATTGTTTCATCTATTTCCTGTTCATATTTATTAGCACAATATTAGCATTAGCTTTTTTTTAGGAATAATATATCGTAGAATCCTACTTCTTGCTAATCGGTATAAAATTAAACATTGTTTCATTATAAGTAGAAGGGAACTAAGGGAACACACTATGCTAAAGTGATAGTCAAATGTTTTAAAAGCTATCGCTATGCGATTGTCATTGCTTCTTTGCATGGCCAGGAGAAAACAAGAGACACACGTATTATTTCCTGTTTGAGAACACTTCAAGTACCCATTTTAAAATTGAAACCATTAACAGCGAATACCTTGGTAATTCTTAGCTCTACAAAAAATGTATAGGGCATAAATCCTGTGTTTTGACGAGATCTAAATTTCTTGCAGTGTAAGTTTTTTTTATTTATTATGGTTTACCAGTTATGCCAAAGTCATCCGAAATAAGCAAGGCTTCAGAAATTATTCCCAGAAAATTCAAGATTTACGTTTTATTTTCCGTATATATATCTTTAATATGTGTAGTTTGGTGTGAGTCTCTCTTCCTTGGACGACGTTAAGCATAAATGTCCAAGTTTGCTATTTAATCAACTTTTATTATTTTAGTTAAGATTCCCCCACACACGGCTTTTTCTACAAATCTTTTTGGCTTAGAGAACCTCAAAACGTATATTTCATGTGATATCTCGTGATAAAATTTTGAGTGTATACACTACCTTCTCTACCTATCATTTACTTAATTGTACGCATAGAGAAAGTAAAAATTAAAGTGCTCCAACACTTGATCATACATGAAATTACAATGTAACGAAAAGAAAACTGAAAAAAGTAATAATATTTCTTTGGTACCTGAATAAAAGGTGCCAATTGCGTATTGTGTTCTGCAAATTTTGAATTAACGATTTCTCTCCCCCATTTAAGGATACTGAACACAATTCCTATCTCTAATTATCTGTAATAAAATAACTTCATTTCATAGATATGTTTTTCATTATACAAAAACCTTATGTTCATATAACCTTTCTCTAAATGTTTCACAAACAAAGTTTTCTTATGCAAGATTATTCTTTTAGCTACATCAAACTTATCCAAATAAACATTAGCAAATTGGTCTTATTACTTGCTTCCTTATAAGTAGAATGGAACTAAGAGAATACATTATACTAAAGCGATAGTCATATGTTTCAAAAGCTGACCGGAGAGTGAAACAATTGAGGCTCCATTCGCTTCACATAGTTCTGTTTGAGAAAAGTTAATTAGTTTAAACGGAAACCAAAAATAACGAATATTTGAAAACTGTGCTTTAACGAGATCTACTTTTTTTTTTTTTTTTTTTTTTTTTTTTTTTTTTTTTTTTTTTTTTGGCAGTACGTTTTTCTCTATCTCTTCCGGTTTAACCGTTATGCATAATTCTGCAAAACTCAACCTGAATAAACAGCTCTTCAGAGCCTATGGATGTTTTTAATATATGGTATTTTAATCAAAGTTATTTGACCCATTTTGAGAAAATCAAAATTTTCGAAAAAAATTCCATGTAAAGAGTAGTTGGGGGTGGGGGGATTTTCTTGAAAATCTTCATATCGCATCCTTGCAAGATACCAAACTTAAATATCACGTTTGGTATTGCATGCTCTTTTTGTTTTTGAGCTATGCTGTCCACAGACACTCACACAAACACTCACACATGCGGACCTTTTACCAGAAATGCTTCTTTTTTTTTTGATTCAGGTGGATCCAAAACAAGTATTTCCGGTAAAATCTCGGTATCGAATTTCTTGGTGCATTAAAATACCTTCCCTATATACTGAATACATAGTACGTGTAGAGAAAGTAAAATTTGATTGTTCCATTCACATGTCTTTCTTTACATCTGTGTAACAAATTATTGCTAATAAGTAATTCTTCTATCTATTTAATGCTAAAACATAAGTATAAGCGAAAGAAGGAAATATACCAGGCTAAACCGACAGTCACATGTGTTAAAATATAATTGCTATTGCATTCAAATCCGTTTCTTTGGGTGGCTAGGAGATTACAAGCTTCTGAATTATAAAAGTTTAAGCATTTTAAAACTCAAACCACTAAAAAGGAATATTTCGATAACGGCCCAACTCCAAGAAAAAAAGGGACATGACACAAATGTTGTGTTTTAAGTAAAACTACATTTTTTGGTGGTAAGGTTTTGTCTATTTCTTACACAAAATTACGTAAAATTCATCTAGCATAAAGTAGACTTCAGAGGCTATTCCCAGAGAGTTCAAGATATACATTTTACTTGTCAGGTAAATATCTTTAATATACAATACTTTAATCAAAGTCAATTTAGAAAAAATCAACATTTTTGAAAAAAATTCCATGTAAATGGTAGTTGGGTGTGGGGGAATTTGCTTCAAAATCTACGTGTTGCATCCTTGCAAGATACCAAACTTGGTATTTAGTGGTATTTTAGTTTTGTAAGCTATACTGTCCACAAACACATACGCACACACGGACCATTTCCAGAACTTTTTTGGATTCAGGGGGACTTAAAACATGTATTTCCGGTGGAATCTCGGTGTTCAATTTTGGGTGCATTGCAATGCCACTATGTACATAGTACGTGTAGAGAGAGTAAAAATCTCATGACTAGCCGATTTTCAAACAAATGTCTTACTAAAGATTATCACCATTATCTCTCTACACGTACTACGTACATAGTATATGGAGAAGGTATTGTAATGCACCCAAAATTGGATACCGAGATTTCACCGCAAATATATGTTTTGGGTTCCCTGAATTCCAAAAAAGGATTTTTTGGAAAAAGGTCTGTGTGTGTGTTTGTGAACAGCATAGCTCAAAACGAAAAGACCGTTAAATACCAAACTTGGTATTTAAGTTTGGCATCTTCCAAGGATGCGACACGAAGATTTTCAAGAAAATACTCCACCCCTAACTAATCTTTATATAACACTGTTTTGGAAAATATTGATTTTCTCAAAAATTGCTCTAACGATTTTGATTAAAATAGCATATATTAAACATATTTACCTGACAAAATGTGTATCTTGAATTTTCTGGAAATAGCCTCTGAATACTACATTATTCTATATGAATTTTACGGAATGTAGTATATCTGCAAAACCGTATGAGATAGACAAACACCAGACACAAAATGCAGAGCACGTTAAAACGTACTCTTTATGCATAGAACTTTTATTCGTGGAGTTGATCGTTTTTGAGATACTCCTTGTTTTTGGTTTCAGCTTTGAAAATCTTATACTTTTCTCGTACAGGAACTTGTCAACTTCTGTCCAAAAAACAAAAGAACTTCAATCACATAGCAACCAGCTTTTGACTATCACTTTAACCTGTGCTACTCCCTAATTTCGCTTCTACTTACAAGGAAGCAAGTAATAAGACTATTTCTGGTATTTTTTCTCAATTAGCATGAAGTAAACAGAAGCTTAATCTTGCTAAGGATAACTTTTTGCAGAGATGTAGAGAAAGTCATGTGATGGAACACATATTTTTTTATGCTTTACTTTTATTTTGTGGAGATAATCAATTCTGAGATATTCCTTGTTACTGTGTTCATTTTCGAATACTTACAGTTTTATAAAATGAAAAACTTAAGTGTTTTCTTTTCCTTGTCTTGTAAAAGGAACGGATTTCTAAGGAATCACATAGCGGCAAACATTTAAAAGGCAGTGGATATGGTGATTTTCATAATTTTTTCCCATTTTCATGTTTTAATTGCTTGTGGAAATTTGGAATAATTTCATTTGTAAACAGTTTAAAAATATTGTTGAAAATAATCTTGCACAGGCGTTTTTTTTATAATATTTTAGTGCGCTCGGTAAAGCATCAATAACCTTGTAAATGTTAGTATTAGAAAAGAGATTTTTTATTCATTTTGATCGGAAAGTTTTACTCTGGCTATTGACAGTATTGAAATCTCAATCAAAATTCCTCCAGGTGAGAGTTACGAGCTCCTGCGTAATTGTGTTAAAATTTGGCAGCATTTTCTGAAGAAGTCAAATTTTCTATACAAATACCCCGTTATTTCAGAAACTAATTGGCACTAACGGCTGAAATTTTATCCACACGTTTGCACCTAAATAGGCTTTATTTTAATGAGAAGAATACTATTTCTTTCTAAATTTAAAAATCATAAATTTCAATAAAGTTTTAAGAGTTTTATTTAAATGTTCTGATGTATTCCATTCACATTACCTTCTCTACATCACTCGTTATTGTTAAAAAGTACATTCTAGATATACTATATGATAATAGATCTTAAGGTTAGCAGACACTGTTTTCATTACTTGCTTCCTTGTAAATAGAAGGAAAATAAAGGAATACACCAGACTAAAGCTGGTTGCCATGTGCTTGAATCCATATCTATGCATGGCCACGAGATAAGTTTAAGTATTTTAATTCTGAAACCAATAACTTAAAATATCTCAAAAATTGACAATTACAAAAAAAAATAAACGTTTATGACATACATTGTGTGTTTTAACGAAATATACATTATGTATAACGTTTTTGACTGTCTATTACGGTTCACCATTTATGCAAACTTCAGTAAAATTCATCCTGAATAAAGACGTCTTTAAATCTATTCCCAGAAAATTCTATAAATATGTTTTATTTGTAATGTAAATATCTTTAATATACGGTATTTTAATTAAGATAATAAAAATGTTTGAAATGTTTTTCATGTAATGAGTAGGTTGGGGTGGGGAGATTTGTTTCAAAAGCTTCACATCACATCCCTGTAAGATACGAAACTTAAATACCAAGTTTCGTATTTTTGGATACAGGGGACTACAAAACGTATATTTCCGGTGATATCTTGATATCGAATTTTTGTGTGGAATGCAATAGCTTCTCTATACATTATGTACATGGTACGTGTAGAGAAAGTAAAAATCCTACATTTCCTTCTTATGAACAGAGGTATAATATTTTTCGTCAATCAACAGTAAAGGTTTTGGTGAATATACCTTGAAAAATTTAGCTTATTATCTTAAATAGTTGCTGAGATAATGGGCCAAGCTTTAACTTTGGCAAGATAGGGCATTTCGACCCCCCTTAAAAGGTTTGACTATCGCTTTACCTTAATACATTTCCGTTTTTCCTTCACGGAAATATGCAAAATCTCGATTAGTAGATAGAACAATGTGTTTTTATGGAAGCAGCTTATTGCTGAATATGAACAGCTTGTGAATGGAACAGATTAGTTTTCATAGTAATGGTTTTTTAATACTTTTTAATCGTTATCAAAAGTATAACTTTTAGCTTTACAAAATTGAATGAAACACTCTGCTTTAATTAGCAATTGCATCTCTCTTATATTTTATCATACTATTTGCTGCTTGCTCGCCGCTGGCACGCGTTGCGTTTTAAACTCAAATTATTTAATTAAATATTTAATTAATTAATATACATTTAAATTATCCGTTGTGTATCAAATTTTCGTGATAATCTATAATATTTATATGATGAATCATCCCCTTTAAACCCTGAATTGTAATTTCATTCAGACCTGAGTTACTTTTTACTTTCTCTATACGTACTATGTACATAATGTATAGAGAAGGTACTGCATTGTACTAAAAAATTCGATACCGAGATTTCACCGGAAATGCATGTTTTGAGACCACCTGAAACCAAAAAAAGCATTTTTAGAAAAATGTCCTTGTGTGTGTCTGTGTTTGTGTGTGTGTGTGTGTGTGTGTGTCTGTGGGCAGCGTAGCTCAAAAACGAAAATACTGTTACATACCAAACTTGATATTTAATTTCAGCATCATCCAAGGATGCGACACAAATATTTTCAAGAAAATCCCCCCATCCCCAACTACTTTTCACATGGAAAAACTTTCGAAAATTTTTATTTTCTAAAAAATAGCTCTAATGATTTTGATTAACATATCACCTACTAAAGATATATATTTGACAAATAATATGTATATCTTGAATTTTCTGGGAATAACCTCTGCAGACTACTTTATTCTGGATAAATTTTATGGAATTTTGCATAACTGTTAAACCGTAAAGGATGGATAAAAACTTACAACACAAAAAATGTAGGGCACCTTAAAATATACAATTTATCTTATATACAGTTTTTTCGTGGAGTTGATCGCTTTTGAGATACTCCTTATTTTTTGTTTCAGCTTTAAAAAACATAATTTTCCCCACACAGGATTTTAACAATTCCTGTCCATACAAACAAAGGAGATTCAGTCACATAGCAACCAACTTTTGGCTATCACTTTAACCTATGATACTCCCTTATTTCGCTTCTACTTACAAGGAAGCAAGTAATAGAACTATGGCTGCTGATTTTTTCTCGATTAGTATCAAGTAAATAAAAGCATAAGCCTTTCAGCAATAATATTTTGCTGCACAGATATTGAGAAAGTCATGTGAATGGAACACATCAGATTTTTAATATAAGATAGTGTGAGTGGGGGATTTTCCTGAAAATCTTCGTGTCGCAGCCTTGGAAGATACTAAACTTAACTACTAAGTATACACACACAAACACACTTACCTTTTATATATATATATATATATATATATATATATATATAAATATATATATATATATAAAAGGTAAGTGGGTGGTATATATGGGTTCTCAAAATATTGTAACATATGTCTTTATTGGCTCAAAAATTGGTTACTAATATAGCGCTTAATTCACTGCTGTAAATAATCCATCTAACGCGTAGAGAGTTTACGGCTTGCACGCCACTGCTAGCTAACTCTGCAGTCGCTCATGACTCATTATAATTGACGACACAATTCATTGCACAGTGCTTGCAACTTTTCCTCCATTTATACTTATAAATTGACGTCACAGAACTTTCTGGAAGCTTTTGGAAGCCGAAGATTTGAGAAGAATCGAGACGTGTCGCGTTCTAAAGACTCTGGTTACTTTCCTATGTTATTACACATTCCAACGTCTCCAAATGCATCTACTCACATGACAAGGCGAATGTAAGAACAGCAGCAGACCGACAATTCGGGTAGAATACAAAACATTCCATGTGCTATGTACATTGTACATACATGCTGGGGAAAGTAATCATTTCCCTGCTCCATTTTGGTAGAGTTTTATGAACATTGCTGGCGTTTGAAAACTTTCACCATATGCTGTTTAGAGGGGAAACCGAATCAGGTGGCACAGACGTCTAGAACTGGAATTCGGGAGGTGTGGGATGGGTTTCCTCTCTGAACCATCGATTTTTTCGTTTTTTTCCGGGTCACTAGGTGAATACTGGGAAGAATTTTTCATTCTTCCGAATTTCCTGTCCCTTCATTCCATCCGTCTGGTCTTTCTTTCAGGGTTGTAAGTGTCGGAAAGGACTGCGGTGGTCAAGCCCTCTCTTGGAGGTGTTCCGCTTTGTAAACACAACTCTCGGCAGCAGGATGGCGCTGGGGGGTCGTCAGTATATTCAGAACGTTTATTCAGGACTAAGGCGCGAGCTCCTTCGAGATGAAGAACTGCTTGGGATCGCTTAGGGACTCCACGATGGCTCTCTACCGCAGTCTGGTTCCGGCTGCCCCCTGTAATTGCTCTCATCCTCTCCTCCCGGAGTCTGACGGCAGAAAACCTAATCACTGGCTAAGGTGCAGGTTCCTCTCCCCTACACTACTCCAGAGTCAGGTCACCAGAGATGCTGTACCGCACCACAAAGGTGTTGTAGGCAGTTGGCAGTAGAGGTCAGAGTTGAAGTGCTGCACTGTTGATACCTGCTACAGTGAAGAGAAAATTTGATAAAGGAATTACGGCACAAGAGTAGTCAAATCTACTTTACTATCACATGCGACTACTTTAAATGCGCATACACGTTTGTATTTGGTATCCGAGATATTTTTGGATAGTGTTTAACGCCCGCTTTTACTGACACAGGTGAAGATGGAGCAGCAGTGGAACGCAATGGTGGGGGAAACCGTAGAACCCTGAGAAAAACCGTCCCGCGTTGTCCACCACAAATCACATGCGGTCGTTTAGGATGGAACCCGGGTCATTTAGCTGAGAGGCGAATGGTCTATCCACTCGGCCACGGCGTGTGAATGCAATTTTACGTTTTCAATTTTGAAAAAGTCTTCAGTTCCTGGAGCTGTACTGCACATTCCATCCCTCTAGTACGATTATGAGTTGTAAAGTTTCATCCTTTATCACATTTCTTCATTCCTAAATAGGTATTAAACTGCCATTGTCAACACATAAAAGTATGCTTGAAACTCGATGAATTAATAAATAAATAAATAAATAAATAAGAAATAAATTATGCTCGTACAGAAGGCACAAAAAAAATCAGCAATGTCTTGTTCCATACACCGCATTTCTTACCGTTTGCAGGGTACTTTATTACGTCATGTTTTTATGTTACTGTCTGATACTGTCACCTTCAAGTGAGTGTTCTATATCGAACCAATAGAGCAAACCTATGCTGGGTTTGTCAACTCATTCGCTAATAGGTATAGCCACCTCCCTCAACTGGAAGTGAGATTAGATAACGCGTCTCCTTTTAAAATGGTGGAGACCGATTTTGGTCGATCTTTCGCTTGGGTAATTGGGACTACAGAGAAAATGCATTTTTTCCAAATTTACATGAATATAAGCAGGTTGTCGAGAGTTTGGACTTTGCTGAATTGTTTTATGTGCGCCTGGTAGAACATTTTCCTTTTGGTATAATGTCTAAAGTTACGGCGGGGATGGGGTTTGATCTGATGGAGAATAGAACTGTGAAGCAGGCAGTAATCAGTATTGTTCGTGAACCTCCAAACCCAAAATCCCACACTTATGCTGTCACTTCTTTTCTTGGCAACTACGTGTTCTGGAACATAGCGAGTATTGTCTGGTCGCCACAAATACATTCGCCCATCCTCATCAGAGCAAAAAACCTTTCATGTCACTAGCTGCCAAAATCTGTCTGGTTTGACCAAGACGTATTCAAGTGCAAACCCCATTCCACTATTGCAGTGCTGTTCAGCCAAGTTTATTTTCTTTGCTGCCTTTCGATGATGGATGCCAGCTTCGTGGAGGCGGCAAGGGAGCAAGGTAGCTTGAGATCGCGGCACAATCTTGTGGACGGTTTCAATTGTTCATCTCCGCTTGCATTTACAATCTTAGTATCGACTTCCGCCGTTGTTTTTCTTGGTTTTCCTGATTATAAACGCGTCTTTAATCCATCTTCATCGCGCTCCTGGAACCGTGTAATCCAATACAGCACAACAGATGTACTCATTTGCACGGCATTACCGTACGCCCTCAATACGACCGCGGGTCACCTCGCTTGTGTAAGGCATTGCTAACTGTCACCAAGCACAATAGAAAAAGTATGGAATTACAATTAACTACAACAGTAAGCTAGAACCACTCCTCCTTTCGCAATTAGCCTGAAGGAGGGGCCAGCGGATATCAGAAGACACGCCCTATAAATCCCCTACAGACAATCAGAAATTCGATGTCTATTACTGTTTGTGCTCTGTGTACATAGAATTCAATCTTCCACCACCACCACCACCACCAATAATAATAATAATAATAATAATAATAATAATAATAATAATATGTGATAATCAGTGTACTCACATCGATTAATTTTGTTAAAATTACTTGTCTATAACGTTTATGTGGTCTATGTGACACGAAATAAAATGAGGTCTTATATTAGCGTTATATATTCCCCGTAAACTCTTGGAATGAATAAGCCACCTTATATTTTCGTCAGAAGCAGTACTTCTATTACTTTCTCTACACGCACAAATGTACATAGTGTATAAAGAAAGTATTGCATTCCACCCAAAAATTCGATTCCGAGATTTCAACGGACATAGAAGTTTTAGGGTCCCCTGTATCCAAAAAAATGTATTTTCAGAAATACTGTTCTTGTGTTTGCGAACACGACAATTCAAAAACGAAAAGTTGGTAAAATACCAAACTTGGTATTAAAATTTAGCATCTTCCAGGGATGCGACACGAAGAGTTTGAAAATAAAATCCCCCAACTCCAAACTACCCTTTACATGAAAAAGTGTCAACAATTTTGATTTTCTCAAGAATGGCTAACGATTTTGATTAAAATACCGTATATTAAATATGTTTATATGGCAAATAAAATTAATATCTTGAATTTTCTGGAAACAGCCTCTAAATACCTGTTTATTCGAATGAATTTTGCTGAATTTTGCGTCACTGGTAAATGTAAGAAATAGACAAAAACTTAGTGCACGAAAAATGTAGATCACGTTAAAACACACAATTTATATCCTATAAGTTTTTTCGTTGAATTTGCCATTTCTGAGATATTCTTTGTTATTTGTTTCAGATTTAAAATACTTAAACGTTTTTCACACGAAAAGCTGTAAACTCCGGGCGCTGCTAACAACCGATTTCAATCACATGGCAACGGCTTTTAGAGGATTTGTTTATCGTTTTAGCCTAGTTACTTCCCGTATTTCCTTTCTACTTACAATACAGCAAGTAATTAAGACAATTTCTGCCAATGTTTATCACGACTATCATAAAGTAGATAGAAAAATATGCTTTTTAACAATAATTTGTTACAACGATGTAGAGAAAGTCATGTGAATGACACACATCAGATTTTTTTGCCTTAAATGTGCATGGACGTTTCCACGTCTCAAGGAAGGGGTGAATGGACTGTAACGTTATGTCATAGCCCAGACCATCCTTCCCTCATTCAGAGGCTGTTTTCACGAGTAGAGTTTTGGAGACTTCTGCCTTACACTACACTAAGAGAACTTGTATTGCCAGAGGCAGACGAAGCCTACCGGTAAAAGCTTTGAATGTTTAATGATGCATGTTACTTGTGCGAAATAATAATGCAGGAATACTATCATGCCAAATGCTAAGTCGTACTCCTTCTTCCACTTGGAAACTTCACAGAGTCAAACGTGATTGAGGAACCCTCTTTTGAATTTCACTTCCATTCAAGCAACATTTCTGTGATGAAGCAATCGATGGAGCAAAAGGGAAATGTGTGGCACGAGAACTGCATTTCCAGAGAAAATATACCTAAATACAAACTTCGCTTACTGTCACTGCTAATGGGCATATTAGTAACACAACAATAAACAAAATACAAACAATTAAAAACTGGGAAACGTCCAAATCAGACTTCTTCATTACTTTCTCTAGCATATAGATAAAGTGTATTTACCCAAATGTTTATAATGATATTTCACTGTACATAGTGTATAGAGAAGGTATTGCACTCCACCAAAAAATTCAATACCAAAATTTCACCGGAAATATATGTTTTAGGGTGCCCTGTATCCAAAAAAAGTATTTTCAGAAAAAGGTCCGTGTGTGTTGGTGTCCGTGTGTCCATGTGCCTGTGAACACGATAATTCAAAAACGAAAAGTCGATAAAATACCAAACTTGGTATTTAAGTTTAGTATCTTCCAGGGATGCGGCACGAAGATTTTGAGAAAAATCCTCCCACCCCAAACTACCCTTTACATGGAACTTTTTTCGAAAAATGGCTCTAACGATTTTGATTAAAATAACGTATATTAAAGATGTTTACATGACAAATAAAATTTATATTTTGAATTTTCTGGGAATAGCCCCTGAAGACTACTTTATTCTGGGTCTGAATTTTGCTTAACTGCTAAACCGTAGGAGATGAGCAAAAACTTACCAGACAACAAATGTAGAGCACCTTAAAATACACAATATATATTATATACATTTTTTTCGTAAAGTTGGTTGTTTTTGAGATATTCCTTGTTTTTGATTTCAGCTATAAAAAACTTATACTTTTCTCATACAGGGCTTTGTGAACTCGTATCCATACAAACAAAGGAACTCCAGTGACATAGCAACCAGTCTTTTACTATCACTTTAACCTATGCTACTCCCTTATTTCGCTTCTACTAACAAGGAAGCAAGTAATAAGACTATTTCTGCTAATTTTTTCTCAATTAGATGAAGTAAATAGAATAATTTGTTGCAGATATGTAGAGAAAGTCATGTGAATGGAACACATAAGATTTTTTCTTGTAGTGTTTAACGTCCGCTTTAACTACTTATGGCACCGCAGGCGGTGGCACTGATGATACATGAATGAAAATGGAGCACCGGTGGAATGTGATGGAATGGGAACCCGGAGAACCCGGAGAACCCTCGCCCTAACGCGGCTTTGTCCGCCACAAATCTCACATGTGAACTCGGGCCGTCTAGGTGAGAGGCGAATGGTCTAACCACTCGGCCACGGCGGGATTCTTATGTATTAAGCCTATATGACTTTCCCTAGCTGCTCTACACAATTCCAACAAAAGATTATTCTTTTTTCTACACAATGCTAATCGAAATAAACACAGCAGAATGTTCTTATTACTTAGTTCCCCATAAGCAAAAGGAAACTAAAGGAATGCGCTATGCTAAACTAATAGTCAAAGGTTTTAAAAGCCGTGTTATGCAATTGTCATTGCAAACCGTTTATTTGTTTGGCCAGCAGAAGAACAAAGGAAAAACGGACACTTCGTGCCTGAGAACATATAAGTACTTTACAACTGAAACTAATAACATGAAATATCTCGGAAACAGTTACCTCCACAACATAAATTGTGTTTTTCCACGAAATCTACATTTTTATGTAGTAAATTTTTGTCTATCTCTTACTGTTTAGCAGTTAAGCAAAATTCGGAGAATTCATCCAGAATAAAGGGGTCTTCTGAGGATATTTCCAGAAAATTCAAGATATAGATTTTATTTGGGATGCTAAAATCTTTAAAGCTTTTTAATCTTTTTAAAGCTGAAACCAATAGCAAGGAATATCTAAAAAACGATCAACTCCTCGAAATAAATGACTATGACATATTTTGTGTGTTTAATCCTGGTCTACATTTCTTGTGTAGTAAGTTTTTGTATATCTCTTGCGGTTTACCAGCTATGCACAGTTCAATAAAAATCATCCAAAAAAATAGTTTTTAAAGACTATTTCCAAAACAATTCAAGATATAAATTTTATTTATCATATAAATATCTTAAATGTAAGAGATTTTAATGAAAATCGTCAGAGTAATTTTTGAGAAAGTCAAAATTTTCTAATTTTTTTCTATGTAAAGTGTAGTTTTGGACTGGGGGATTTTCTTGAAAATCTTCGTTTCGCATCCTTGGAAGATATCAAACTTATATACCAAATTTGGTATTTAACGGTCTTTTCGTTTTTGAGCTATACTATTCACAGACACACCAACACACACACATGAATGTTTTTCCAAAAATGCTTCTTTGGATTCAGGGAGACCCAAAACATGTATTTCCGGTGAAATCTCGGTATCGAATTTTTGGGTGAAATAAAATACCTTCTCTATACACTATGTATATAGTACGTGTAGAGAAAGTAAAAAGTTTATTCTTCTGTCTTGGGCATGTGTAAATTGAAGCAGAAGTGGAAAAGGTGCAGTAACACATTCCATTCCGCCATTGGTGTGCGCCGGCATGTGGCGTAATGGAATGTTTAAACCACAAGGGCTTGTTCAGTTGCATTCCATTTTTTTGTGTGTGGGTTTTTTTTTTTTTTTTTTTTTTTTTTTGCGACTTTGGCGATATGTTTTACTTTGGACAAGTCCATCAATATCTGCTGCTAAGCATGATGTAAAGAGTCTTAATAGAAAAACGAAATCATTGTTGCATAGTCCTTACTTTCTCTACTATTAGATACCGGATTTCACCATAAATATCTTTTGTGACCCCAACAGCATTTTTAGAAAAACATCTGTGTGTATGTCTGGGTTTGTGGACAGCATAGCTCAAAAACGAAAAGTCCGTTAAATACTTGGTATTTAAGTACAGTATCTTACAAGGATGTAAGGCAAGAAGACTTTCAAGAAAATCCCCCCACCCCAAACTACCTTTACATAGAGACATCTTTGAGAAAATCAAAATTTTCGAAAAATTTTCCAACGATCTTGATTAAAATATCATACATTAAAGAAATTTAGATGACAAACTGTATATCTTTAAGTTTCTGGGATAGGCTCTGAAGATATCTTATTCTGGATGAATTTTGCATAAATGGTAAACTGTAAGAGATAGACAAAAATTTACTTAACCAAAAATGTAGAGCTATTTAAAATACACAGCTTGTGATCTATACATTTTTTCGTGAATTTGACGGTTTTTGAGATATTCCTTGTTATCTGTTTCAGTTTTAAAATACTTATACTTTTCTCACACGGGAATTTGTCAACTTCAGTCAATACAAACAAAGGAACTTCAATCACAGCAACTAGCTCTTAAAAGATTATTTCCATTCTACGAGGTACGTCCAGAAAGTAAGTTCCGTTTCAATTTATCTCCACTGCGGCGCCGCGATCGTAGTTCCGCACATGCGCGGTAAACGCTCTGTATCAAGGAGAGGAAACGTGCGCCATTTTGAGATCGCTGTCAGCCATATAGGCTTTGTTGTACTTGCTTACAATGTCGGTGTTGATTGAAAATCCCGCCGCTTGTGAAATTAGATCTGTGATTCGTTTTCTGAATGCTAGGAAAGTGAAACCAATTGAAATTTATCGGCAAATTTGCGAAGTTTAGGGACAAAATGCGATAAGTGATTCAATGGCGAGAAGATGGGTCCGACAGTTCAATGAAGAACGAAGTGGGCGTCCATCTTTGGTTACAGAAGAACTGGTTCACGCGATTGATGACAAGATCCAGGAAAACCGCAAGTTACAATTAGTGCTCTCGCTATGGAATTTCCCCAAAGCTCACGATAACTAATTCATGAAATTGTTACCGAAAAACTGAAATTTCGTAAACTTTGCTCACGTTGAGTACAGGCGGCAAACTTTTATGAAGAAGGTACACAAAAACTTGTGCCTCGCAAAATTTCGGCAGTTATGTGGTAAAGTAGTTTAAGAGTTGTAACATTTTGTGCAATAAATGCTTATTCTGTATCTGTACACAATTTAATTTTATTGCCAAACAGAACTTACTTTCTGGACGTACCTCGTATTTTCAAGGATATATTTTTTGCCGAATAAGCTTTTTAACAACAATTTGTTGCAGAGATGTAGAGAAAGCTATGTGAATGCTACACATCAGATTTATTCATTATAATTCGTTTAAGAGCAGTTTTGCTCGCCACTGTATGTTGCCACATTGCCAATAATGTGGTGCATGTTTTATTTAAATTTATGTAAAACTTGCTATTCTAATGTAATTTTAATTCCCAAACCTGTGTTTAATGTGTAAATAACTTATTGTAAAAACTTGCTTTTCTAATGTAATTTTAATTCACAGAACTGTGTTTAATGTGTAAATAACTTATTGTAAAAACTTACTTTTCTAATGTAATTTTAATTCACAGAACTGTGTTTAATGTGCAAATAACTTATTGTAAAAACTTGCTTTTGTAATGTAATTTTAATTTCCAGACCTGTGTTTAATGTATAAATAACTTATGGTAAAAACTTGCTTTTCTAATGTAATTTTAATTCACAGAACTGTGTTTAATGTGTAAATAACTTATTGTAAAAACTTGCTTTTCTAATGTAATTTTAATTCCCAGACCTGTGTTTAATGTGCAAATAATTTCATTGTAATAACTTGCTCTTCTAATGTAATATTAATTCACAGAACTGTGTTTAATGTGTAAATAAGTTCATTGTAATAACTTGCTTTTTTAATGTAATTCTAATCCACAGACCTGTGTTTAATATGTAAATAATTTCATTGTAATAACTTGCTTGTCTAATGTAATTCTAATCCACAGACCTGTGTTTAATATGTAAATAATTTCATTGTAATAACTTGTTTTTCTAATGTAATTTTAATTCACAGAACTGTGTTTAATGTGTAAATAAGTTCATTGTAATAACTTACTTTTCTAATGTAATTTTAATCCACAGACCTGTGTTTAATATGTAAATAATTTTATTGTATAAACTTGCATTTCTAATGTCTAATTTTAATTCACAGAACTGTGTTGAATGTGTAAATAATTTCATTGTAATATAATGAATTCAATTGCTATAGCTATTTTATGGTCGCGATATGACGTAGGAGTTAAAGCGACCTAAAATAAATAAATTACAAAACATGTGGTGCAAATAATCGTAATTTGAAAAATGAATCATTTGGCAATGATTTAAATAACTCCCAACCTGTATCATTGGAACATTTTCTGTTCACAAAGCTTTGTAGAGCAAGTAATTTCATTTGCCGTTTTTCTGGATAGCGTTTAACGCCCGCTTTTGCTACAGTGGCACCGCAGGCGATGGTACTGATGTCACACCGGTTGGGGCAGCGGTGGAACGGTGAAACCGGAGAACCCGGAGAAAACCCACCCCTGCACCACTTTTTCCACGCAAATCCCGAATGCGGTCGCCTAGGATCGCACCCTGTGTGTGTGTGTGTGTGTGCGCGCGCGCGTGTGTGTCCGTGAGCACGATAAATCAAAAAGAAAAATCTGATGTGTACCATTCACATGATTTTCTCCATGTCCCTGCAACAAATAATTCTTAAAAAGCTGATACTTCTATTTACTTTATGCTAATCAGAAAAAATTAGCAGAAATAGTCTTATTACTCGATTCCTTGTAAGTAGAAGCGAAATAAGGGACAACCGTAGGTTAAAGTGATAGTCAAAAGCTGGTTGCTATGTCAATGAAGTTCCTTTGTTTATATGGATAGGAGTTGACAAGTTCCTGCATGAGAAAGGTATACGTTTTTCATAGCGGAAACAAATAATAAGGAATGTCACAAAAACGACGAACTCCACGAAAAAAATTGTAAATCACATAAATTGTGTGTTTTAATGTGCTCTACATTTTTTGTGTAGTAAGTTTTTGTCCATCTCTTACGGTTTAGCAGTCATTCAAAATTTAGTAAAATTCATCCAGAAGAAGCTACTCTTCAGAGGCTATTCCCAGAAAATTAAAGATATACATTTTATTTGACAGGTAAATCTGTTTAATATCCGAAATTTTAATCAAAATCGTTACAGCCATTTTTGAGAAAATCAAAATTTTCGAAAAAGTTCCATGTAAAGGGTAATTGGGGGTGGGGGGATTTTTCTCAAAATCTGCGTGTCGCATCCCTGGAATATACTAAACTTAAATACTAAGTTAGGTATTTTACCTATGTTTCGTTTTTGAGCTATCGTGTTCACAGTCACACGGACACACGGACACACACACACACACGGACCTTTTTGTGAAAATGCTTTTTTTTTATATTGGGGACCCTAAAACATATATTTTCGATGAAATCTGGGTATCGAATTTTTGGTGGAGTGCAATACTTTCTCTATACACTATGTACATAGTGCGTATGGAGAAAGTAAAAAGTCGGAAAATACCGAACTTAGTATTTAAGTTTAGTATCTTCAAAGGATACGACACGAAGCTTTAGAGCAAAATTCCCCCACACCAAACTACCCTTTACGTAGAAAGGTTTGTTTTTCCCAAAAATGTCCCTAACGATTTTTATTAAAATACCGTATATTAAAGATGTTTACGTCACAAATAAAATTAGTTAAAGCAGGAGTTAAACACTAAAAAAAAAAAAATCTGATGTGTACCATTCACATGACTTTCTCTACATCCCTGCAACAAATTATTCTTAAAAAGCTTATACTTCTATTTACTTCATGCTAATCAGAAAAAAAAAAAACAGAAATGATCTTATTACTTGTTTCCTTGTAAGTAGAAGCGAAATAACGGACAACCGTAGGTTAAAGTGATAGTCAAAAGCTGGTTGCTATGTCAATGAAGTTCCTTTGTTTATATGGATAGAATTTTATAAGTTTCTGTATGAGAAAAGTATACGTTTTTCATAGCAGAAACCAAAAATAAGGAATGTCTCAAAAACGACAAACTCCATGAAAAAAAATTATATAACATAAATTGCGTGCTTTAATGTGCTCTACATTTTTTGTGTAGTAAGTTTTTGTCCATCTCTTACGGTTTAGCAGTTATTCAAAATTCAGTAAAATTCATCCAGAATAAACCACTCTTCAGAGGCTATTCCTAGAAAATTCAAGATATACATTTTATTTGTCACACAGATTTGTCAGTATCTTTATTATACAAAATGGTAATCAAAATCGTTAGAGCCATTTTTGAGAAAATCAAAATTTTCCAAAAAAGTTTCATGTAAAGGTAGTTGGGGGTGGGGCAATTTTCTCAAAATATTCGTGTCGCATCCCTGGAAGATAATAAACTTAAATACCAAGTTTGGTATTTTACCGAATTTTCGGTTTTAGTTATCGTGTTCACAGACACATGGACACACTAACACACGGACCTTTTTGTGAAAATGCTTTTTTTGGATATTGAGGACCCTTAAAACATATATTTCCAGTGAAATCTCGGTATCGAATTTTTGGGTGGAGTGCAATACCTTCTCTATACACTATGTACATAGTGCGTATACAGAAAGTAAAAAAAAAATGAAATGTATGTAATAAGTACTGAAGACAAGTCCATTCAGGATAAGTTTTGGTGAAATTTGGCAAACCGTAAGAATTAGAGAAAAAGTTACTGTTAATGGTTTCAGTTTTAAGCTACTTAAATATTCTCAAACGGAGGTCATCTCTCTTTCGTATATCATTTGTTTACTCCTGGCAAGCAAAATTAAGTTGTTTTACATAGCGACGGGCTTTTAAAGGAATTGACTATCTCTTTAGCGTAGCTTATTCCTTTATTTACCTGCTACTTACAAGGAAACAAGCAATAAGGCCATTTCTGCTAATTTTTATATCGATTTCCGTGATATAAACAAAGAAATTGAAAGGAAAATTTGTCTTGGAAGAACTACAGAAAGACATGTGATGAGAACACTTCAGATGTTTTATATTAGCTCTAATTAGCGTAGAAAAATTATTATGTTTCGTTTTCTCCAGATTTTTGAATTTTCTAAATTTAAAAATTCCATTTATTGAAATGGAGCATTATTTTAATAAAGTTATACGCCCATTTTCTTTAATGTACTTTAGACAGGAAATGTAACAATTTTGAAACAAACTAGTGAAAATGCCATCGAGTGAAATATTTTCAGTATGAAAATGTGTTGCAAATGTTTACGATTAATAAAGGTAGAAGTTGGGAGTGTCTTTTAATGAAAATGCTCCTACCCATCTACACCTTCAGTTGATTGGTAGTTAAAGTACGCCAAGTGACCTTAAAGTTGAGAAGTCAACCATTTTATTATGAAACAAAATAATTTGTACTTTCTCTACACGTACTATGTACATAGTGTAGAGAGAAGGTGTTGTGATACTTACAAAATTCGATACCGAGATTTCACCAGAAATACATGTTTTAGGACACCTAGAATCCAAAATAAGCATTTTTAGAAAGGTGTCCATGTGTGTGTGTACCATAGCTCAAAAACGAAAAGTCCGTTGAATACCAAACTTGGTATTTAAGTTAAGTATCTTCCAGGGATGCGACACGAAGATTTTGAGAAAATTCCCCCCACTTTCCCCTTAACATGGAGCTTTTTTGGCAAATTTTGATGCTCTAAAAATGGCTCTAACGATTTTGATTAAAGATATTAAAGATATTTAGCTGACAAATAAAATGCATACTTTGAATTTTCTGGGAATAGCCTCTGAAGACTACTTTATTCTGGATCAATTTTACGGAATTTTCCATAATTGCTAAACCGTAAGAGATGGACAAAAGCTTACCACGCAAAAAATGTAGAGCACTTTAAAAACACAATTTATTTTATATACATTTTTTTCGTGGAGTTGATTGTTTTTGAGATATTCCTTGAGTTTGGTATCAACTATATAAAACATATTTTTCTCATACAGGATTTTGTGAACTCGTGTCCATATAAACAAAGGAACTTCAGTCACATAGCAACCAGCTTTTGACTATAACTTTAACTTATGGTACTCCCTTATTTCGCTTCTACTTACAAGGAAGCAAGTAATAACACTATTTCTGCTAATTGTTTCTCGATTAGCATGAAATAAATAGAAGTATAAACTTTTTAAAAATAATTTCTTGCAGAGATGTAGAGAAAGCCATGTGAATGGAACACATCAGATTTTTAGAAAGATAACCGTGTGTGTGTGTGTGTGTGTGTGTGTGTGTATGCCTGTGGGTAGCATAGCTTAAAAACGAAAAGTCCGTTAAATACTAAACTTGGTATTTAAGTTCAGTATGTTCCAAGGATGCGACACGAAGATTTTCAAGAAAATACCCCCACCCTAAACTACCCTTTACATGGAAAGATTTGCGAAAATTTTGACTTTTTCAAAAACAGCTCTTACAATTTTGATTAAAATATTGTATATTAAAGATATTTACATGGCAAATAAAATGTACATCTTAAATTTTTTGAGAATAGTCTCTGAAGGCATGTTTATTCTGGATGAATTTTGCGAAATTTTGCATAAATAGTAAATCCTAAGAGATAAATAAAAACTTACAGCACATGTAGGGCGTTAAAACACATAATTTATGTAATATTCATATTTGTCGCGGAGTTGACCGTGTTTGGGATAATCCTTTTTATTGGTTTCAGTTTTAAACTACTTTTAATTTTCTCGTACCAGAATTTGTCAACTCTTGTGCATACAAACAAAGGAACTTCAATCACATAGCAACCAGATTTTTGAACTTATCGCTTTAGGCTATGGTACTCCCTTATTTCCCCGACTAAAGGCAAGTAATCAGACCTTTTCTGCTAATTATTTCTAGATTAGCATTAAATAAATAGAAGAATAAGCTTGTTAACAATAATATATTGCAGAGATGTAGAGAAAGTCATGTGAACAGAAGACATCGATTTTTTTATTTTAATTTTTCACCATTTTTGGTTAACTTTCACAAATGCTTCATTTTAAGTAGCACGAGCCATATATACAGGTAAAAAGGGGATAGAATCCAGGCTCGATAACTGTTCTCTGGATCTATAGCACTTCTCTAAACCTAATACGCGCGCTATGTGTATGTGTGTATGTATGTATGTATGTATGTATGTATGTATGTATGTATGTATGTATGTATGTATGTATGTGTGTATGTGTGTATGTGTGTATGTGTGTATGTGTGTATGTATGTATGTATGTATGTATGTATGTATGTATGTATGTATGTATGTATGTATGTATGTATGTATGTATGTATGTGTGTATGTGTGTATGTGTGTATGTGTGTATGTGTGTATGTATGTATGTATGTATGTATGTATGTATGTATGTATGTATGTATGTATGTATGTATGTATGTATGTATGTATGTATGTATGTATGTATGTATGTATGTATGTATGTGTGTATGTGTGTATGTGTGTATGTGTGTATGTATGTATGTATGTATGTATGTATGTATGTATGTGTGTATGTGTGTATATGTGTATGTATGTATGTATGTATGTATGTATGTATGTATGTATGTATGTATGTATGTGTGTATGTGTGTATGTGTGTATGTATGTATGTACGTATGCATGTGTATATGTATGTGTGATGTATGTACGTATGTATGTGTATATGTATGTGTGATGTATGTACGTATGTAAGTGTGCGTATTTATGTGTGATGTATGTGTGATGCATGAGTGATGCATGTACGTATGTATGTGTGTATGAATGTATGATATATGTGTGATGTATGTACGAGGTACTACGTCCAGAAAGTAAGTTCCGTTTCAATTTATCTCCGCTGCAGCGCAGCGATCGCAGTTCCGCACATGTGCGGTAGACGCTCTGTATCAAGGAGAAGAAACGTGCGCCATTTTGAGATCGCTGTCAGCCACATACGCTTTCTTGTGCTTGTTTACAATGTCGGTGTTGACTGAAAATCCCGCCGTTTGTGAAATCAGATCTATGATTCGTTTTCTGAATGCAAGGAAAGTGAAACCAACTGAAATTTATCGGCAAATATGCGAAGTTTACGGACAAAATGCAATGAGTGATTCAATGGTGAGAAGATGGGTCCGACAGTTCAATGAAGGACGTAGTGAAGTGCACGATGAAGAATGAAGTGGTTACAGAAGAACTGGTTCACGCGATTGATGACAAGATCCAGGAAAACCGCAAGTTTACAATTAGTGCTCTCGCTATGGAATTTCCCCAAAGCTCACGATCACTAATTCATGAAATTGTTACTGAAAAACTGAAATTTCGTAAATTTTGCTCACGTTGGGTACCAAAGATTCTTACTGAGCAACACAAAACAAAACGGATGGGTAGTCCACTTCAGTTTTTAACCCGATTTGATGAAGACGGCGAAGAATTTCTGACACAGATAGTCACAGGAGATGAGACATGGGTTTCTTACGACACCCCTGAAAGTAAGCGGCAATCAATGGAATGGAGGCACAGTTCATCCCCAGCAAAGGGTAAGCCGAAACAAATCTTGACACCTCGAGAAATGATGTGCACAGTGTTCTGGGATTGGAAAGGTATCTTACTCAGTAATTTCTTACCGCGTGGTCAAATAATCAAAGCAGATGTTTATTGCGAGACACTTAGGGAATTGCGCCGCGCAATACAGAATAAGCGCATAGGATTGCTGTCAAAAGGTGTTGTTTTTCTTCACGACAACGCACGACCACACTCTGCAAATGTGACGAAAAACCTCTTATAGGGATTTGCCTGGGACGTCTTTGACCATCCTCCGTACAGCCCTGACCTCGCTCCTAGCGACCCTCATCTGTTCTTACATCTCAAGTCTTTCCTTGGCGGTCAACACTTCAACAATGACGAAGAGCTGAAAGAAAATGTTTCCAACTTTTTGAAGACACAGGCGGCAAACTTCTATGAAGAAGGTATACAAAAACTTGTGCCACGCTATGACAAATGCCTGCAAAATTTCGGCAGTTATGTGGAAAAGTAGTTTAAGAGTTGTAGAATTTTGTGCAATAAATAATTATTCTGTATCTGTACACAATTTAATTTTATTACCAAACGGAACTTACTTTCTGGATGTACCTCGTGTTTATCAACATATGTATTCTCTGCAATGGGCTACTGCCGGTGGCAGAGCTAAATGTACAAAATTCGCTTTCAATAATAATATTAGCTAAATTATGAATAGTAATACAACTAACAAATTATATAATTTTTTTTTTTTAAATACTCAACTATTTATTACTCAGTAGAGCAATACTATGTCAGCTTTCAGCATGTTTATAAATACTATTATGAAGCTGCATCATTAATATTATAGAACAGTTTTTGAGATCCTTAATTACTTCACAATATTTTACTTTAACATTTATTCTCTTTAAATTGTCCCTAAACTTCCTTAAGGTCAGAGGGCAGCCCTGAAAGGCTGCTACAGGCAATTCATTCCATTCTTCGATAGTCCTATTAACAAAAGTAAATTTTCCTACGTCGGTTCTGTACCATCTACCCCTAATTTTATACAAATGATTGTTTCGTCCGTGGTATGTTGGGTTTTCTAACCTCTTTCTATCGTCCACCCATGCATTTAAACCAGTATAAGCTTCAAATAGTGCGACTAATCTATGCCTTTTACTCGCTCCCATTTATTCTCTTCGCCTGTCGTAAGCCCAAAATCTTTAACCCTCTCTATTTAACAGCCCGTCTCTGTATCTTTCCCACAAATCAGTTTAGCTCTGTATGGGTCCCAGCACGCCACTCCATACCGGTAACGGTAAACTAAAGCTATGTTTTTAAATTGATATGATTATCTTGTGATGTGTGTGGTACTAGCTGCTACATAGCGTGGCCGAATGGTTAGACCATTCACCTAGACGGCCTGGGTTTTGTGGTGGACAAAACGGCGCAGGGGCTGGTTTTCTCCGGGTTCCCCCGCCATCGCATTCCACCGACGCCACATAATCGTTCCATGTGTCACCAGTGGCTTCGCCTGCGGTGCTACAAGAGGTAAACACTATCAATAATATACTCAACTTCTCCGCTTAATGTGATTTGTAGCTACTTTAATTGCAAGTTCGGTACCCCTTGAGTAATCGAGTAGGTCACTCTCCAAATTGCGTTCCAAAGTACGAGAAAGAGATTTGGCGTAACTAAACATTAACGAAAATTATCAACACAAAACTTTATTTACAAAGTTGCAGTACCTTACTCTATTTGTCAACGTAATCCGCATTGCTATCAAGGTATTTATTGCCACGTGGTACCGGTTTTTCAACCCGGATGTACTTCTTCACCGCTGAAGACCTGAGCCAAGATGTCACTTTGAGATCTTCATGGCTGGAAAATCTTTTCCATCCAAAGTGTCCAAAGTGCTATACGTGGTATGTACATAGTTTATAGAGAAGGTGTTGTATTCCACTCAAAAATTCGATACCGAAATTTCACCGGAAAAAGTATTTTCAGAAACAAATCCCTGTGTGTGTCTGTGTGTGGACAGTATAGTTCAAAAACAAAACCTTTGAGTATCTCAAAAATGCCTCTAACGATTTTGAGTAAAATATCGTATATTAAGGATATTTACCTCACAAATAAAATGTACATCCTGAATTTTCTCGGAATAGCCTCTGAAGACTACTTTATTTTGAAAGAATCTTACGGAATTTTGCAAAACTGCTAAACCGTGAGAGATGGACAAAAACTTACCACACAAAAACTGTAGAGCACGTTAAGACACATACTTTATATTATATACATTTTCTTCGTGGAGTTGATCGTTCTGGAGATATTCCTTGTTTTTGATTTCAGCCTTAAAAAACTTAGTTTTCTCACACAGGAATTTGTCAACTCATGTCCATAAAAACAAAGGAACAGCTTTTGACTATCGCTTTAACCTATGGTACTCACTTATTTTATTTCTACTTACAAGGAAGCAACTAATAAGACTATTTCTGCTAATTTTTTCTCGATCAGTGTGAAGTAAACAGAAGCATTAGCTTTTTAACAATAAAGTGTTGCAAATATTTAGAGAAAGTCATGTGAATGGAACACATCAAATTTTTTATCAACATTTACCTTCAACTCCTTTATAACGATGGATAAACTTCCACTGCAGTCCTTTTTCGTACACACGGTTCATCCTTAATACTCGTAAATCATTAACCATTTCCTCAGTGAAGAGTCATTCACTGCATTATCACTATACACTTGTGTTATTTACCTATAACATTCGATTAGCCAAACATTGTGTGCATTCGAAAAAACTAATGTTCTAGAGAAGTATAACATCAGCATTGAAACCTCGCGACTCTAAATGCCTTCACAGAATGGAGATTACGTTGAGGAATAGAGTAAGGTACTGTAACTTTTTTTGTTGATCACTTTCATTAATGTTTAATTATACTAAATCGTCTGTCACTTTCTGGATGACCCTCGTATAAATGTCGTTTTCTTTGTAAATCCTTGGGTTGCAGCAATATTAATCGGATACCAAATTTTAGTAGAATGAGCAACATAAACGGACCACCAATGCGAGATGGTTCCGCGAACCACACGTTGCGCGCCTTTACATATACTAATATTAAACACTGACTGAAGGGTTCTGAAATACCGCCTCTGAACCGGAACCTGGAAATATGCCCTTGCCATAAATTCATCATCACTTGAACAATGCGCTGATAAGCACGACCGCGCGCAATTTTATGAAATATCCTTCGCTCTATACGTCTTTTTTGTTTACGATCTTCCCGCAAGGGACTCACTCTTTATCACCCGGATACAATGAAACCTATTACTAGCATATATCTAATAAGCATTGTGATATTGCTGACATTCCTCCACCCAGCTGGAATTTTGGGAAAATGTGCAATATGCAGCGTGGGGAATAGCCCAATGGAATAGTACAAAGGCAGTTATTTCTGTTAAACCAATAAACAGTGCTCAAAACAAAAAAGCACAATGATGGGCACGTTCACATGGCTTTCTCTACTTCTCTGCAACAAATTATTTTTAAAGAGCTTATGCTTCTATTCACTTCATGCTAATCGAGAAAAAAATAGCAGAAATAGTCTTATTACGTGCTTCCTTATAAGTAGGAGCGAAATAAGGGACTACCATAGGTTAAAGTGATAGTAAAAATATGGTTGTTATGTGACTGAAGTCCTTTACTAATAACAAGGAATAGCTCAGAAACGGCCAATCCACGAAAAAATATATATACTAATATAAATTGTGAGTTTAACGAGCTGATGTCCGTGTGTGTGTGTTTGTCTGTTTCTGATGTTGTTTTCTTTTTTAGGTAGTGCTTTTACTGCTCTGGCACCACAGGCGATGACATGATAGTACATAAAGATGGAGCTCCGGTGGAATGTAATGTAATGGCGGGGAAAACCGGAGAACCCGCCCCTGCGCCGCTTTGTCCACCACAAATCTCACATGAGGTCGCTTGGGATCGAACCCGGGCCGTCTAGGTGAGAGGCGATGGTCTGACCACTCGGCCACGGTGCGTGTGTGTCTGTGGGCAGCATAGCTCAAAAACGAAAAATTCGTTAAATACCAAACTTGGTATTTAAAGTTCGGTATCCTCCAAGGATACGACACGAAAATTTTCAAGAAAGTCTCGCCACCTCCAATTACCCTTTACATGGAAAAATGTTCGAAAATTTTGATTTTCTGAAAATTTGCTCTAACGATTTTGATTAAAATATCGTATATTAAAGACATTTACCTGAAAAATAAAATGTATATATTGAATTTTCTGGGAATAGCCTCTGAAGATTACTTTATTCTGAATGAATTTTACGAATTTTGCATAGCTGTTAAACCGTAAGACATGGACAGACACTTACCACACAAAATACCAACTTTTGTATTTAACGTGTTTTTGAGATATGCTGTTCACATACACACACGCGCGTACACGCTGATTCAAAGAGACCGAAAATATGTATACATCAAATTTTTGGGTGCATTACAATGCCTTCTCTATACACTATGTACGGAGTGATTCTCTCGCTAGAGGCCCCAAAATTGTGCCTATATTTTGGTCATTTATGTGATTTGTGTTATGAACTTTTGTGTACACATACCTTGATCTATGCACTGTCACATCTGTTGCTGAAAATGGTCCCCTACCACATACAGTTCTCACTAGAGACCTCAAACTTTTACCTATATTTTGGTCATTTATGTGAGTTTTGCGATGACCGTTTGTGTACACATACCTTGAACTATGCACTGTCACATCCGATGCTAAAAGTGGTCCATCCCACATACAAACATGTTTGAACACGTCGTTCCAAAGTCTGGAATACTTTTATTAACGTCTCCTCGGTAGTGACTTCAATCTCTTGACGTATAGAACATTTCAACTCTGCAATTGTACGTGGTCTGTTTCTGTATACCTTTCCCTACAGACATCCCCACAGAAAGAAGTCGGGTGGTGTTAAATCAGTAGATATTGGTGGCCAAAAATTTTTGAGATGATTCGATCTTTAAAAAGGATTTCGATTTCTCTCATGCTTGCACGTGACGTGTGACTTATTGCACCATTTTGTTAATTCATCATCTGTTAACTGATTGACAAACTCAGTGAATATTGTAATGTAATCCTCAGCGTTTGTCTTCATGAAAAATAGGATCTATAATACGCCGAGGAGACCCTGCGCACCACACTCCATGTGAACATGTAGAGGTTCTGCATTTAGTACATTAAGATTTGTTTGCGCCCAAACACGCGAGTTCTGAGAGTTTATGTAGCCACTCACGCTTCATCCGTGTACCAAATCAGTCCAAAATCACAGGATTCTGATTAATAAAGCCGATGTCCCACGGTCCAAAAATGTTTATACAACGTGAACCCTGTGTACAATTTCTCCGTACCATTCCCACGTGAGTGTGTGTTGGTCCAAATATTTCTCTCATGCAGCTAAACAGCTGATAGAAAATGGTGGAGGTTGCTGATCTACAATTATTTATGTTCGCAAGGTTAGTTGATGTATCCATTGCAAGAGCATATTATAATAGAAAGAAGAAGATCAATAAAGAGGCGTTGGTGGACTATACCATGGCTGTAACGTAGGAATGCAAGCCAAGGAAGAGGTTTACTACATATGCTGCAAAATGAACTCGTTTCTGACTCTGTAAATTATTTTAACTTCCTTAGAATGGACGAACATTTGTTAGGAAAGTTGCTGTCCATAGTTGAGGCAAAAATCACTCGCCAAGACACAAATATGAGGCAGTCCGTACCAGTAAATCAAAGGCAGCGTTTTTATATTTTGTTGAGAAAAGAAGGTTAGGTCCAAATGGAAACGATAAAATACATTTGCAGGGGTTATAAATACCCGAGTCATTATTTAATAAACCTCTGCCGCACAAAACATGTGTATTTAAGTTATAGCTCAACTTCTATAACCCTATTATTTAGGACAAACTCTACAAAATGCAGCCAAGTTTCACACAAACAATCACGTTGGCGGGAAGAAAGATCCAGCGCTAGCTGCCATCTTATTACGTCATTACCACCAGGTCGCTCATTGGTTGACTTCATCGTTTGGACCAAAAATTAGAAACCTCTGTATCCTGTTGTAGCAAATTGGAATTGGACCAAAAAATAGGACGGAAATTGTGTACAATGAAACTATCCGCTGTCCTACTTTGTAGTTTGAAGAGTATTGGACCAAAATATTTGACCGTGGGACATCGGTTTAAAAGTTTGAAACCATACACAGAACTGCACACGCCAGGGTCAGTAGAATAATCCAAGGGTTTTCATTACAAAAGTGAATGGTTGAAATATGGGCAGGAGTTCGGGGCCACTAGTGAGAGAACCACTCTGTACAGAGTAAGTGTAGAGAAAGTAATAAAGGTTTAGAACGGAAAGTAGAGCAATCAAAATTAAAACTACGACTGGTAGTTCCACATTTCAATCTGTTGTTACTACATTGCATTGCTAAACATGGCGAACGTTCAACATGTAATTTACGTAAACCGGTTCTATAGTGAGAATCTTTTAACGTGTAAGTTAATAAAATAGTATAGTATGTGTTAAGAGAATGGTGTCTTAAGATTTCCATTCTGAGTAAGTTTGCGGGGAAGGAAAATTAGGTTAAGCCTTTTTTATCGTGCGGAATAATGGGCAGTTATCTAAATGGCGGTTTCAACAGCGCTAAACATGCCGGGACCCAAATCCTGGAGGATTAGCTACACAGACCGGCAATTAGTTGTGAGCAGCTCCTGAGAATGCGCATTAGATAAATCTGCAAGGATTTCCTTAGCAACTGCACAAAGCAGAGAATAGATATTGTTCGTCCCTCATCCACGAAATAGAACCATCTTAAAAACGATGATGTCCTACATCCACCAGACATTTTCTAATCTATATTTTGTATTAGTGCTATGCAAGCTATTTTTAAAAAAATCTTGTGTGTTCCATTCATTTGATTTTCTTTACATCTCTGCCATAAATTATCAAAAAAAAGAATTCTTCCATTTAATTCATACTAATGGATAAAAAAATTAGCAAAACACCATAGGGTAGAGCGATAGTCAAATATTTTAAAAGCTTGTTGCTATGTGATTGAAGTTCTTTTGTTTGTATGGCCAGGAGTTGACAAATATTCGTATAAGATAGAGTATTTAAAACTGAAACCAATAAAAAGGAATATCTCAAAAACGGTCAACTGCTCGAAAAAAATGTTTACGACATAAATTGTTTGTTTTAATGAGCTCTACATTTTTATGCCGAAAGATTTTTGTCTATCTCTTATGGTTTACTAGTTATGCAAAATTCCGCAAAATTCGTTCAGAAAAAGAGGTCCTTAGAGGCTATTCCCAGAATATTCAAGATATACATTTTATTTGCCATATAAATATCTGGAATATACCGTATTGTAATCGAAATCTTTGGAACCATTTTTAGAAAATGCAAATTTCCGTAAATTTTCCCTTGTAAAGGGTAGTTGGGCTTGGGGGGGATTTTGTTAAAAATCGTCATTCGAGATATCTTTAACGAAATGGGTGTTGACAATGACATTGACAATAAATGGAAGTACGTTTCACCCTCAAGCACGTCAGCCTTAAAGACTTTTTGTGCACTTCCTGTTTCTGGTCTGTGGGTCAAGGACTGCTCTTTTGTAAGTTGTAGTATCTGCCTCAATAGATGAGGTCTTTCTCCTATTATCGGTGAGAAATTTCCTTGTGATTGATACTTGTGGGGTGTGTCGTCTGCTGGCAGGGGCTTGTCAGGTTGCTGACCAATCACAGTGTAAGAATACATGACCGCCAGAGACGTGACGTCATCGGCGTTGCAACACCTACGTGGTTCAGTGGAAATTTACGCGCGCGTTCTCATACATGACATCAATTGTTTGCAATCTGATTGTTTGATTTCATTCTGTGAAAAGTTCGGTTGTGTTACACATAGTGATTCCATAAGGATTTACATTTATAATCTTTACTACCTTTTATATATCACGGTCATTGCTCTTGTTTTCATCCTAGAAATATCACGAGTGATTTGAAAATGTCTTACATCCGTGACAAGAAAGTTGAAGCTACTTTAGCCGAAATAATAAAACCTTGTGGACAGGAATAGATGAGGTAACTAGTGAGAAACGGGGAAAAATAGCTCAACATACAGAAATATACATGGAGAGAAAGCATTTTAGAGAAAGATGTGGAACGTTTGTCGCTGCACACGGTCAGCGAGTAAATAGGGCAACAGCGTACCGAGGCGTCCACGTGTCAGCAGAATGTCAATCACAAGGTAATTTCTCACCGATAATAGGTGCGAGGCTGCACCAGAGATATGGTATCTTAGGCGTCCCAATGCCTCGCATTCTATCAGGATATGTTTTGCCGAGTTCTCTTTGACACAATCACATTGTATTCAGATGCTTCCCATGCCCAGTTATATAACTCTTCTTAGTGCAGGCTTATTAAGCCTGATGATTGAGTTACTGAACTTCTTTCAAGACTTTCCAATTAAATGTTTATAAACCTTGCTTGAGATGATGACTTCACCTCATTTGGATATCTTTTTGAATCCATTTTATCTTTCTTTATACGTACTATGTACATAGTGTATACAGAAGGTATTGCATTCCACGATACCGAGATTTCACCGGAAATATATGTTTTAGGCTCCCATGTATCAAAAAACAGCATTTTTAGAAAAATGTTTGTGTGTGTGTATCCGTGTGCCCGTGAACATGTTGACTAAAAACGAAAAGTCAGTAAAATACCAAACTTGGTATTTAAGTTTAGTACCTTCCAGCAGTGCGACATGAAGATTTCGAGAAAAATCCCCCATTCCAAACTATCCTTTACATGGAACATTTTTAAAAAATTTTGGTTTTTTTCAAAAATGGCTCTAACGATTTTTATTAAAGTCGTATGACAAATAAAATGTATATTTTGAATTTTCTGGGAATAGCCTCTGAAGACTACTTTATTCTGGATGCATTTTACGGAAATTTACATAATTGCTAAACCGTAAGTAATGGTCAAAAATTGCAATACAAAAAATATAGGGCACGTTAAATGACACAATTTATGTTGTATATCTTTTTTTTCGTCGAGTTGAACGTTTTTGAGTTTTTGCTTGTTTTTGATTTCACATTTAAAAAACACATACTTCTCTCATACAGGAATTTGTCAACTCCTGTCCATACAAACAAAGGAACTTCAGTCACAAAGCAACCAGCTTTTGACTATCACTTTAACCTAGGGTACTCCCTTATTTCGTTTCTTCTTACAAGGAAGCAAGTAATAAGACTATTTCTGTTAATTTGTATCGATTAGCATGAAGTAAATAGAAGCAAAAGCTTTTCAAGAATAATTTGTTGCAGAGATGTAGAGAAAGTCATGTGAATGGAACACATCAGATTTTTACAGCAGTTTCAGATGCGCTGATTCCACAGACAGGTTCAGGTCCTTTAAAGGGGAGAGATGCACCTGTTTTGCAAGGCTATCAGCTGCAATGCCTATTTGACCAGGCACCTACCACAGTTCTACTATGTTGTAGGAAGAGACATTAGACACATATTGATGTCACTCCCATACTAATTGAGAATTAAAGTAAACGAATGGTTAGTTGATTTGTTATTAGAGCAAATAAAGGAGGGGGTAGAATACACGACATAGTGATAGAAACCATCCTCGCACACCAGTCCAACAGTTGCTGTGACACTGTATTTTTACGCAAATGGAAGTTCTCAAATACTTATTAGTGACTTTATTAATTATGTTTCGAAGGTCGCAAACTTTGGGTATGTTCAAAAAGTTCAGTCATACGAGGGGCGTCCTTAAAGTTCCAAGAAATACACTCTGGCATCGAAAATGTTTGTAATGAGAAACCGTCGTCTTTTACTCGATGACAGTAAAAGCTTCAGCTTTACCCACCACGTGGTTTCGTTACCATAAACGATTGAATCAGCAATCTTGTGCTTGTTTAGAAATATGGATTAAACATTTATATTTAAAAAGATAAAATCTGAGTTAGATGAAGTTCTTGGCACATCTCTTTCTGCGTTTACAATAATTTACAATTGGATAAATGAATTTAAACGTGGCCGTACATCCACAAAATGATGAACATCGTTCCTAACGTCCAGTAAAACTGACTTCCTCCAAAATGATATACAAAACCCAGGATATGGTTTTGAGTGATCGACGAATCAAAGTTTGCGAAATTGTAGAGGCCACAAGCTTATCACAGGGTTTCTCAATTTTGCAGCAAAAATTATGTCTGCCAAATGTCTCGGCACGATTGGTGCCGCGTTTGCTCTCAATGTAGAATAAACGCAATCGTATGATCGATTCGGAAGCTGGTTTGGCACTTTTCCGTCGCGATCCAGATGAACTTCTGCGTCGATACATAACTTTGGATGACACTTGGATACACTACTTCACACCAAAGACAAAAATACAGATGAAGCGGTGGGTGTTTAAAGGCGAACCAGCTCCGAAGAAGAAGTGAAGTTTTCAGGTAAGCCAATAGCCTCGTCTTTTTTGGGATGCACGAGGAATCATCCACATTGACTAATTGCAGAAAGAAATAACGCTAAATGGAGAGTGTTATACATAGTTATTGAACTGGTTGAACGGAAAAATCAAGCAAAAACGCCCTCGTCTGCTAAAGAAATAAGATTCTCTTCCATCAGAACAATGCAAGAGTGCACACGTGCGCAGTTTTGATGGCAAACATTGTAGCATTAAGGGTCTAATTACAACAACATCCACCAGATTTGACCCCCCGTGGAAAATGACTCCCGAACAGATGCCTATTTTGAGGACCTACCGAAATCTTACTTTTTGGAAGGCTTGAAACAGTCGGAAAAACGCAGGGAGAAGTGTATCGAGCTAAAAGAAGAGTATATTGAAAAATAAAAATGAATCTACCAAAAATAATTTGTTTTTCTCTCTTTCTGAGAACTTACTAAACACCCCTCGTACTTGTAGGTATCTTTAAAAACACATGTGAAATTTCTGACTGACGATGATATTGAAAGTTTTCATAACATTTCACAATTCCCTGGAGTCATTGGAAAACAGTTCATAGATTGCACTCGTGTACAAATTATGTCCCCTGGTAGTGGTATTCCAGCCGGGACACAAATAATAGACAATCACAGTATATTTTTACTTTCTCTACACGTACTATGTACAAAGTACATAGAGAAGGTATTGCACTCCACTCAAAAATTCGATACCGTGATTTCACCGGAAATATATGTTTGAGGGTCCCCTTTATCAAAAAAAAAAAAAAAAAAAAAAAAAAGCATTTTCAGAAAAAGATTCGTGTGTGTGTATTCGTGTGTCCATGTGTGTGTGTGTTTATTTAATTTCGCTATACTGACAGGTGAATTTCCAGACTGCATCAAAATGAATATGATAGTACCAGTATTTAAAATTGGTGACCCATGTAATATAAGAAACTATAGACCTATATCATTGTTAAGTTCTTTTTCTAAAATATTTGAAAAGATATTGTAGAATAGACTCCTTAAGTTTTTAATAAGCTACAATGTGCTAACTGTAAATCAGCATGGTTTCATACATCAACTAGTACTGCCTGTGTTAAACTGATTGATTTTATGGATCGAAATATGCATGTAGTTGGTCTGTTCTTTGATCTGAGTAGTGCATTTGACTCGATAGATCATCTGTTTTTAAAAACCAAGCTTTATCATTTGGGTATAAGAGGCATGGTGAGTGAATTAATCGTGTCATACGTTAGATCTAGAGAATCTGTAGTTGAAGTGAAGAAGTATTATTCCAGGAAGTATTCCCCTAGTTATGGAGTACCACAGGGTTCGGTCTTGGGACCTTTGTTGTTTATTTTATATGTTATGATTTAGAACATGACAGTGATGTAGACTGTTTAACTATGTATGCAGACGATACTTCAGTTGCAGTATGTGCCAATAGCATCGATGAACTTAATTTGAAAGCTATAAATTCTGTGAATTCTTTTAAAAAATGCTGCAATGCAAATAATCTTATTTTAAAACTTGACAAAACTGCTTGCTTGTATTTTAGTAACAAAAAGCTTTTAATAAATATAAATGTTAATATGGGTGGTACTATTTTAAAGTGTCTTGACAAGGCGACATTTTTAGGCATTTTTTTAGATCATAACCTTACTTGGCATGAAAAGATTGATTTTATATCCACCAAATTAAATAAAGCATGGTTTGCTATTAGATGTCTGAAAATGTGTATGGATATTAACTGCTTGCTTTCTGTATATTATGCCACTGCACAATCAATATTAGCATACAATATTTTAATATGGGGATCTGCAACTGAAGTAAATAGGGTATTTTTAATTCAGAAGAGAGTGCTAAGAATAATTTTTAATATGAAGCCAAGAGATTCATTAAGACATATTTTTAAACAATTTTATATTTTTACTTTGATTTATTAATACATAATGCTGCACTATTTTATAAAAACCACTCATACTTCTTCACTCTCAGCTGTGACGTTCATAATCATTTTACTAGAAGTAAGAATGACATCCATATAGAAAAATATAAAACAACTAAATACTAAAAATCACCAAAGTACCTCATAAGTAAAATTGTCAATGCTCTCTCATATGAAATTATTAAAATTGATGATATGTGTAAATTTAAAAGATAACTGCGTTCATTTGTACAAGACAAAACATTTTATTGTTTAAGTGAATTGTTTAATTAATGTACATTTTATGACGAGTCTATCTGCATGGCAACAGACAATAAATCCATCCATCCGTCCGTCCATCCATCCACCCACCCATTCATCCATCCATCCTCCAGGGATGCGACAAGAAGATTTTGAGAAAAAGTCACCCACCAGAAAGTACCCTTTATATGGAACTTTTTCCGAAATGTTTGATTTTCTTAAAAATGGCTCCTACGATATTGATTCAAATGTCGTATATTAAAGATAATTACCTGACAAATAAAATGTATTCTTCAATTCTGTGAGAATAGTCTCTGAAAACTACTTTATTCTGGACGAATTTTACGAAATTTTACATAACTACTAAACCGGAAGAGGTGGACAAAAACTTACCACACAAAAAAATGTAGAGTAAGTTAAAGCACACAATTTACATTATATACATTATATTTCGTGGAGATGATCATATTTTAGATATTCATTATTTTTGGTTTCATCTTTAAAAGCTTAAAACTTTTCTCATACAGGAATTGGTCAACCCCTGTCCATACAAATAAGGAACTTCAGTCACATAGCAACCAGCTTTTGGCTATCACTTTAACTTATGGTACTCTTATTTTGCTTCTACTTGCAAGGAAGCAAGTAATATGATTATTTCTGTTAATCTTTTTCTCGATTAGCATGAAGTAAATAAAATTATAAACTTTTTAACAATAGTTTGTTGCGGAGATGTAGAGGAAGTCATGTGAATGGATCACAGTAAATTTTTGTTTATTCATCTTCTACCAAACTAATTACTTCCACCAGTTGGACATGAAACTACATGAGCTACTAAGTACCAAACTCATTAGATGTGTGTTCGCCTGGCTAAGATCAAGAGCATGGAGGATGATAAACTACAGATGGGAGTCGTATGAGAATCAGTCCCAATGGCGAGGAAGAAGAAAGGCGGGTGCCTCTCATGGCATGTGCAAGACGGAGGAATGGAGGGATAAGTATTTACCGCGACCCTTTACCATATCGAATGAAGAAATAGGGTATGTTGGACGCTACTGATAAGCATGCAAGACGCGCGGTCTGCTTAAGGTTGGTCGAAATGCCCAATCTTGCCAATGTTAGAGTTTCACGGATTATCTCAGCAATTATTTAACATAATGAGCTAAAATTTTCAAGGTATATTCTGGAATATTTTACTGTTGATAGGTATATAATAGAATGCTTCTGTTGATTAGAAGGAAAGCTATGATATTTTTAATAAGTCTCAACGTTTCATTGAAAAATTTTGATTTTTACATTTAAAAAACACTAATCCATATACGTAAAAACTTTTCCGTTAAAATAAACCTGTTTATATGCAAACGTGAGGTAAAATTTTCAACCGTTAGTGTGAAATAGTTTCTAGGATGATTGTGTATTTGAAAGCAATTTCTGAAGAAGTAAGATTGTCTACACCAATAACCTTTTAAAAGAAAATGTAAACTAACTTTCCAAAAACAGCTTCACAGTACTTCGAATCTTTCATACGAAAGAAAAATGAGCAGGGTGTCAATAATGTGAATAGCTAAAGTAAAACTTTCCGATCAAAATTAAAAAATCCGATGCGTTCCATTCACATGACTTTCTATGCTTCTATTTACTTCATGCTAATCGAGAAAATTACCAGAAATAGTCTTGTTACTTGTTTCCTTGTAAGTAGAAGCGAAATAAGGGAGTACCATAGGTTAAAGTGATAGTCAAAAGCTGGTTGCTATGTAACTGAAGTTTCTTTGTTTATATGGATAGGAGTTGACAAATTCCTGTATGAGAAAAGCATAAGTTTTTAAATGTGAAATCCAAAACAATTAATAACTGAAAAACGGTCAACTCCACGAAAAAATGTATATAACAAATTGTGTGTCTTAAAGTGCTCTCTACATGTTTTCTGTGGTAAGTTTTTGTGCATCTCTAATGGTTTAACAGTTATATAAAATTCCGTAAAACTCATCCAGAATAAAGTAGTCTTGAGAGACTATTCCAAGATAATTCAAGATATACATTTTATTCGTGAAGTAATTATCTTTAATATACGAGATTTTAATCAAAATTGTCAGCCATTTTTTTTAAAAAACTCAAAATTATCGACAAATGTTCCATGTAAAGGGTAGTTTGGGGTGGAGCGATTTTTCTCAAAATCTTCGCGTCGCATCCCTGGAACATACCACACTTAATTACCAAGTTTGGTAATTTACCGACTTTTTGTTTTGGAGTTATCGTGTTCACAGCACACTGACACAGGGAAACACATGGACCTTTTTCTGAAAATGCTTTTTATGGATACAGGGAACATATATTTCCAGTGAAATCTCGGTATCAAATTTTTGGGTGGAGTGCAATATTTTCTCTTTACACTATGTACATAGTACGTGTAGAGAAAGTAAAAAAAAAAGAAAATATCTTCTCGAACAGTAAAATTTACAAACTTATTTATATTTTATTAAATACCCTTTAATTGGAAAAAATTTCGAAATTGTGATTACTCGAAAACGGCTCTAACGATTTTGATAAAAGTATTGTACATAAAAGATATTTACCCGACGAATAAAATGTATATCTTGAATTTTCTGGGAATAGCCTCTGAAGATTACTTTATTTTGGATGAATTTTGCTGAATTATGCCTAACTGTCAAACCGTAAGAGATGGACCAAATCTTACTGCACAAAAAATGTAGATCTCGTTGAAGCATATAATTTATATCCAACACATTTTTTTCGTGGAATTGAGCATTTCAAAGATATTTATTATTATTCGTTCACACTCCTGGTCTTGCAAAGAAACGGATTTAAACCACATGGCTACCAGCTTTTAAAAGATTTGAGTAATACTTTAGTCTAGCGTATTCCCTTGATGTCCTTCTTCTTACAAGGAAGCAAGAAATTAACACAATTTCTGTTAATGTTTACCTCGATTATCATAAAGTAGATAGAAGGACATGATATTTAACAATAATTTTCGACAGTGAAGTAGAGAAAGTCATGTGAATGCAATACATCAGATATTATTTTAACTTACAATCAATATTTTACAGTAGTGGCATTCATTATGGGCACTTTATTTATTTACTTTTGTTAAATTAACTTTCAAATTTGAATAATGCATTCAATTTTTATTTCTGATTATACTCGCCTGATAAATTATAGCCAGAAGGTGCTGTTACTATAAAATATTGAACTAGTAAAGCGTAGGAAATAGGGAAAAACATTTAATTAACAATAACTGTAAGTGTCATTAAGATAATTTGTATTATATACACCTTTTATGAATTTGACATTTTTTACTTTTTCTATACGCACTATGTACATAGTGTATAGAGAACGTATTGCACTCCACCAAAAATTAGATACCAAAATTTCACCGGAAATATATGTTTTAGGGTCCTCTTTATCTAAAAAAAACACATTTTCGGAAAAAGGTTTGTGTGTCCGTGTGCCTGTGAACACGATAACTCAAAAACGAAAAGTCCGTAAAATACCAAACTTAGTATTTAAGTTTAGTATCTTCCAGGGATGCGACACGAAGATTTTGAGAAAAATTCCGCCACTCCAAACTTCCCTTTACATGGAACTGTTTTCGAAAATTTTGATATTCTCAAAAATGGCTCAAACGATTTTTATTAAAATGTCGTATATTAAAGAAATTTACCTGACAAATAAAACGAATATCTTGAATTTTCTGGGAATAGCCTCTGAAGAAAACTTTATTCTGGATGAATTTTACGGAATTTTGAATAACTGCTAAACCGTAAGAGATGGACAAAAACTTACTACACGAAAAATGTAGAGCACTTTAAAACACACAATTTATGTTATATACATTTTGTCGTGGAGTTGCTCGTTTATGAGACATTCCTTGTTTTTGGTTTCTGCTTTGAAAAACTTATAATTTTCTCATACAGGAATTTGTCAACTGCTGTCCATACAAATAAAGGAACCTCAGTGACATAGCAACCATCATTTGACTATCACTTTAAGCTATGCTGCTCTCTTATTTCGCTTCTACTTACAAGGAAGCAAGTAATAAGACTATGTCTGCTAATTTTTTCTGATTAGCATGAAGTAAATAGAAGTATATCCTTTTTAAGAATAATTTGTTGCAGAAATGTAGAGAAAGACATGTGAATGGTACACATCAGACTTTTTAGACATTCCTTGTTATTTCTTTCAGTTTTAAGGTACATAAAACTTTTCACATACGGGAATTTGTCAACTCCTGACGATGTATTGAAACGGATGTCAACCTAGTTTTAGCCTAGTAGACTCCCTTATTTCCCTTCTACTTACAAGAAAGCAAGCACTTAACACAAAATCTGCTAATGTGTATCCCGATTATCATAAAGTATAGAAAAATATATTTTTAACAATAGTTTGCTAGAGTGATGTAGAGAAAGCCATGGGAATGTCATCAGATCTTTCTTATAGCTTAACATCCACATAATTTTACATATATTATACATTTTTTTACTTTCTCCACATGTACTAAAATAAAAATAAAATAAGATAAAATCTGTAATACAACATCCTGGCATCTTGTTCCCTATACCAGGACGTATATTGCAAACTTTATAATTTATTTCCCACTTTTAAATTATTGTTATACATCATTATTTTACAGATAATATTTATATACTAATAACTCAAAATTTAATTTAAAACAAAAACAAATTAATATAAACTGAAATAAAATAAATTCCGACCATAAAACAACTTTCACTAACACCAAATCATCTATTATTAATTACTGGAATCCAGTAACACAAATAACTGGTAACCAGCTATTTACCCATAAAACTATGCTCTAGATTATTAAGATAAATGAAAAACTAATCCTATACTACTGGTATCCAGCAGAATATGCACTGGTAACCAGCGCAACTAAATAATTATATTATACAATAATTTCTTTACATTGTAGTAAACTATAGTAAATTGTCTTTTACTTCCTTTGGCTAATATCTGTTACTAATTATACCTAATCTTTTACATCATCATTACACTAAACTCACTGTATTTAACTTTGTAACACTATTTAGCACTTCACTAACACTTCCAACTCAACGTCATCTCCCCTTGCCTCGTACTGTCCACCGCCAGAAGCCCATAATCCACCATTCCTGCTCTCACACGCCCTCTGCATCCCTCTTATCACTCTGGTCTACACCGGCTCCTTCTTCTTCTTCGCCTCCTTCTACTATGCTCGGCTCTCCTTTATCTTCCATTAGTCTCCAGTCTCCATTTAGAATTAGTTTGCATTATTTATTCTTCCTCTTCTTCTTGTGAACTTTCTCCCTTGGGTTCATAGTTATTTAAGTTGCAATAGTATTTGCTTATATTTCTGTGTTTAAGTTTTTATCAGAGTGTCAGTTATAAGTTTAGGTTTACTGATTTCGAATTCTGTCGGATATTCTTAATTCGTCTCTGGCTAGTGCACGAGTTGGTTTTTCCACTTGTTCAATTCTCTCTTACCAGGAAATTTTACTAATTATATTCGCTAACTTCTCTAGGTGGATATACATAAGTCTTCATTTCTTAATATGTCCGCTATTTTGTGCCCAGTTAGTTCAGTTCGTAATTGAGTTATTTGTTCACCATATCGCGGACATTCAAACAGGACGTGTTCGGGTGTATCTTGTTTGTTACAAACAATGTACTATGCACATAGTGTATAGAGAAGGTATTGTAATGCACCCAAAAAGTCCATACCGAGATTTCACCGGAATCCCTCTGTATCCAAAAAAAACATAGCACGAAAATAAAAAGACCATTAAATTGAGACCGTTAATTAGCTTCCCTATAAAAATATTATTATTTATTAATTATTTGTCAATGTAAAGCTAAAAGAGTACAAACGTATATATTTAACAGAGTAAACTCAGCTTGGAACAGAAATAGAAAGCTAACGCCAAGAAAGTAGAAGAGGGTGAGAAGTGCTTTTGTTAGAAAGGTTTCTTTTGCCCAGTCACGTACAATCGAGTTACAACGGTGGTAAACTTTAAAATTCGGAAGACGGTAATTACTCATTGCACTAGACATGTCATTTAAGGCTTGCAGTGCACCCTGGGAAGAGAAAATTGACTTTTGGGTAATATTTACGTCAATCGCGCGGCCTTTCTGTCCAGTCAGAAAGAGACCGCAATGACGGTATTTTTTGTATATAAAGAGCCCAAGAATGCACATTGTGGTCTGTTTTACTCTCTGCGGCTGTCTGTTGCTGTCTGTGGATATCTGTCTGTCGCTGCCATGCTGTCGGTTGTCGGGCTGAACGTAACTTCTTCACACAAAGTTAAACACTGTAACGTGTAACGAAAGCTTAGTACTCTCCAGTGCTCCAAGTATCTTTAAAGTTAGTGACGTGTGTTTAAGTATATTGTATAACGCCGAATTAAGGAAGGAGAAGGAACTATAATTACGTGTGATCAGCAAGGTGTTAAAGTTCGTAACAAGTGTACAAGTTAGCATAATTGTAAATCAAAAATGCTTATCTCGTTTCTCCTAGTAAGAAATATATTCCAGGAAACTTACGAAAGTTTTAATTATTATAAGATCAGTCCCTGAACTACCCCCATTAGTTGCACCACCCCGAGAGAGTCAATTATCTTGCAGGCTGAGCAACACCGAGGCAAATTCAACGTTAGTAGATTCACCTTACCAGGTACGTTGGTCTACTCATAGGTAGTGGAGAGAGTCTTGCCAACGTCTTCAATCGGGCACCCACCGTCTGCACTCACCACATAAGGGGTCCTAGATGTGGTGCAAAAGATAACACCGCAAAATAGCAAACTTGGTATTTAGGTTTGGTATCTTACAAGGATGTGACACGAACATGAGAAAATCCCCCGAACAAACTACCCTTTACATGGAAACATTTTCGAAAAGTTTAATTTTCTTAAAATGGCTCTAACGATTTTAATTTAAATCCCGTATGTTAAAGTTATTTAGACCACAAATAGAATGTATATCTTGAATACTCTGGGAATAGCCTCTGAAGACCTCTTTATAATGGATGATTTTTTCCGATTTTTGTATAAGTACTAAACCGTAAATGTGTTACACAAAAAATGTAGATCTCGTCAAAACACACATTTTATGTCCTTTACGTTTTTGTTGTGGAGTTGCTCGTTTTTTTAGATATCCCTTATTTTAGTTTCAGCTTTGAAAAACATACTTTTCTCATACAGGAATTTGTCAACTCGTATCCATACAGACAAAGGAACTTCAGTCACATAGCAACCAGCTTTTGACTATCAATTTAACCTATGATACTCCCTTATTTCGCTTCTACTTACGAGGAAGCAAGTAATAAGACTATTTCTGCTTATTTTTCTCGATTAGCATGAAGCAAATAGAAGCATAAGCTTTTTAACAATGTTTTGTAGCAGATATGTAGAGAAAGTTATGTGAATGGAACACATCAGAATTTTTTTAAAATTGTTCACAAATTTTAGTCAAATTTTGTGGATGTATGACGTTAACGAATGAAAGAACTGCTCCATCTTTCAAAACAAAGAAAACGCGGTGTTTCAGAGCAAAGGCATGTGACTAGGATCGCATTAGAGGTTGCTGTTGGAAACTAGCTGGTAGTCATACCAATGAATCGCAATCCCTCCCTTCCCCTCAGGCCCCTCCCAGCTGTCTAAGTGCACAGCTCCTCCTACGTCAGTTGATGTACCTCAATTAAAGCGGATCTCTCCATTATACATGACCGACCAAGTTTGCAGATGCAGGCGGCCATTTACAACGCTCTCTGTTCTAATTAACTTAGCCCCAACTGAAATCGAACCCCATACGGACGTACATCAGCTCGTTTTGAATTAGCCAGGTATTTCAGTAACCTAGCAACGTGGGACATGCATGTGTTGGTAATCGGCGTCGTTAGTTATCCCGGATCAGCTATCCCTCACTTGTTTCGTTAATGCAAAAGCACCCCTCTAATCCCCCCCCCCCCCGCATTTTGACGCTTAAAACTATGTCGTTATTTCCTATGCATTCACAGCAACTCTCAAGAGTTCCGGTTTTGGGCTTTGACCGCCGCAAGCTATGGCTAATATTGTCCTTCGCAGTGGGGCAAAAACTCTTGGACGGTTTGCAGTTGCAGCGGTCGCGATTAACAATGTCAACGGCTCAACCTGAAGATGAGGAAAATTATTTATAATATGTATATTGTATTTCTAGGACTTACAAGCGGATGTCTAGAGGTCAGAAGCCTGTCGGGCAGCCTACGGCACGAAACCACAGAACGGAGGGATCATTTACGAGAGGTTGGCATAAACACGAGGAAGCGGATGGTATGAAATATAAGCGAAATTGATCATTGGAAAGATGATGGAGCAATTGGTGGAATGAGTGACTCCATGAAAAAAATGTATATGACATAGATTGCGTGTTTTAATGTAGGTACTCTACAGTTTTTTTTGTGGTAAGTTTTTGTGCACCTCTTACGGTTTATCAGTTATGCAAACTTCCGTAAAATTCATCCAGAATAAAGCAGTCTTCAAAGGATATTCCCAGAAAATTCAAGATATACATTTTATTTTAAGGTAAATATCTTTAAAATACGATAGAGCCATTTTTGAGAAAAAAAATTGGAAAAAAGTTCTACGTAAAGGCTAGAAGGGAGTGGGAGATTTTCTTGAAAATCGTCGTGTCGCATCCTTGGAAGATACCAAAGTTAAATACCGAGTTTGGTATTCAAAGGTCTTTTCGTTTTTGAGCTATGCTGTCCAAAGACACACAGACAGACACACATATACGCACGGGCCTTTTTCCCAAAATGCTTTTTTTGGATTAAGGGGACTCAAAACATATATTTCCTGTGAAATATCGGTATTGAATTTTTGGGTGCATTAAAATACCTTCTCTATACACTATGTACGTAGTACATACAGAGGAAGTATTAATCTGATGTGTTCCATTCGCACGACTTTCTCTAGCTATTCTTCTAACAAGCCTTTTATTCAAAATTTTAATCTTTTAGCTACTTCATGCTAAATAAGCAAAATTATTCATATTACTTGTCTCTCTGTAACTGGAAGGGAAATAAGGGAAGTCACAGGTTAGAAGCGACAATCATATCCCTTAAAACGTCGATCGTTATAATAAACAATTGGGAGTTCCATTCGTTTTTCTTGCCAGGAATAAACAAACGAGAAACGAGAAGAAATATGTCTTTCCCTTTCGAGAAAAGCCTAAGTGCCTAAAATTAATAGCAATAATCTGGAATATCTCAAAAACTGTTAACTCTACAAAAAGGTGTATACATTTAACTGTTTTTTAATGTCATCTAATTTTTTGTGTAGTAAATTTGTGTTTATCTGTTATGGTTTGCTAGTTATACAAAAGTCATCCAGAATGAAGAGCTATTTAGAGGAAACTTCCAGAAAATTCAAGAAATAAATTATATTTTTCATAAAAATGTTTTTAAGCTTAAAGTATTTTAATCAAAATTGTTAGACCCATTTTTGAAAAAATAAAAGTTTTCGAAAAATTGTCCCTCTAAACGTTAGTGAGTGTGGGGGGATTTGTTGAAAACCTTTGTGTTGCATCCTCGGAAGATATTCAACTGAAACACCAAGTTCGGTATTTAACCAACTTTTCATTTTTGAGCTACATTGCCCGCAGACACTCACAAACACAAGCACACACACGCGAGGGCATGTCTTAAATCTTTTTTCAGATTCCGCGGATCTCAAAACATATATTTCCAATGAAATCTCGGTAACGAATTTTTGGGTGCAATACACCTTCTTTGACTGCCTCCGTGGTCGAGTGGTCTCCGTACTGACTTCTCGCCCGGAGGTCCCGGGTTCGATTCCCGGCTGTGGAGAGGCATTTTTCTTTGGCCAGAATTATTCCCTATCCCCCACAGAAGTATGTTATGTGAGAGTGAATGTGTGTGTGTGTTGCAGGAAAATGAAATAATTTAATACAAATGTAAAGCACCTAGTTGTTTCAAGTATAAAGGCCCCAATATGACCTTAGATGTTAAAGGGGGCTATATAAATGAAACAAAAAAAAATCTGATGTGTTCCATTCACGTGAGTTTTTCTACATCGCTGCAACAAATTATTGTTAAAAAGTTTATTCTTCTATCTACTACATGCTAGTCGAGAAAAGAATTAGCAGAAATAGTCTTATTACTTGCTTCCTTGTAAGTAGAAGCAAAATATGGGAGTATCATAGGTTAAAGTGAAGTCAAAAGCTGGTTACTAGGTGACTGAAGTTCCTCTTTTGTATGGACATAAGTTGACAAATTCCTGTTTGAGAAAAGTACAAGTGTTTCAAAGCTGAAATCAAAAACAAGGAATATTTAAAAAACGATCAACTCCTCGAAAAAATGTATATAACATGAATTGTGTTTTAATGTACTCAACATTTTTTGTGTGGTAAGTTTTTGTTCATCTTTTACGGTTCAGCAGTTATGCAAAATTCCGTAAAATTGATCCAGAATAAAGTAGTCTTTAGAGCCTAAACCCAGAAAATTCAAGATATACATTTTATTTTTCAGGTAAATACCTTTAATACACGATATTTTAATCAAAATCGTTAGAGCCATTTTTGAGAAAATCAAAATTTTCGAAAAAAGTTCCATGTAAGGGGTAGTTGGGGATAAGGGGATTTTCTTGAAAATCTTCGTATAACACCCTTGAAAGATACCGAACCCAAATACCAAGTTTGGTATTTAACGGTCTTTTCGTTTTTGAGTTACATTACCACACACACGCGCGCGGACACCTTTTTTTAGATTCCGGGGGTATCAAAACATATATTTCCGATGAAATCTCGGTAACGAATTTTGGGTGCATTACAATACCTTTTCTATACACTTATGTACATAGGAAGTACATATAGAGAAAGTAAAAATGCGCTCGCAACATGTGATACGATATCTCAAACATAAATAAAGCCTCAGTTTGATTTCGGTGCGTCTTCCATAACAAGATCCGAGTATTCAATGTTGTTGTTTGCCTGAATGACCTATTTGGAATTGCAAGCAGACGGCACTTCGAAGTTTATCAGTACGAAATCATGAAATAAACACATGCAAGCAGCAAGCTCTAAATCAGCGAGCGTTCGCTTACTACCTGCTCTGCCCCTTGAAAAATCACTGACGCGGCAACTTGTTTAGCAGTTAAGTGTGCAGGAAACATATATTGAAAAGAACGCCTGGTATTCTCTCATGTACATAGTGTATAGATGAAGTATTGTATTCCACCCAAAAATTCGACACCAAGATATCACCGGAAATACATGTTTTAGGACCCACTGAGTCCAAAAAAAAGCAGTTTTACAAAAGGGTCCGTGTGTGTGTGTGTATCTGTCTGTCTGTGTGTGATTGTGGACAGCATAGCTCTAAAACGAGAAGACTGTTAAAGCCCAAACTGGTATTTAAGTTTGGTATCTTTCAAGGATGCAACACGAAGATTTTCAAGAAAATCCCCCCACACCCCAAACTACCCTTTACATGCAAAAAATTAGATTAAAATACCGTATATTAAAGATATTACCTGACAAATAAAATGTATACCTTGAATTTTCTGGGAATAACTTCTAAAAATCTGTTCATTCTAGATGAATTTTGCAAAATTTTGCATAACTAGTAAACCGTACTATACAAAATATGTACGTGTTGTTAAAATACACAAGTTATGTCATATACATTTTTGTCGTGGAGCTTACCATTTTCGTGGTATTCATTGTTACTAGTTTCAGTTGTGAAGTAATTATACTTTTCTCAGACGGGAGTGTCCGTTTTTCTTTTGTTCTACTTCTGGCAAAGAAAAGAAGCGATTTGTAATGAAAAACGAATAACGACAGCTTTTAAAATATTTGATTATCGGTTTAGCCTAGTGTTATCCCTTATTTTTTTCCTACTTATAAGGAACTAAATAATAAGAACATTGTGCTAATGAGTACCTCGATTAGGAAGGTGCAGAAAGAAGAATAATCTTATGTAATAAGTTTGTAGAACAGCTATAGAAAGTCATGTGAGTGTAACATATTAGATTTTTACTTTCTCTATACACACTATGTACATAGTGTATAGAGAAGGTATTGCACTCCACCCAAAAATTCGATGCCGAGATTTCAACGGAAATATATGTTTTACGGTCCCCTGTATCCAAAAAAAAAGCATTTTCACAAAAAGGTCCGTGTGTGTGTGTGTGTGTGTGTGTGTGTCCGTGTGTCAATGTGTCCGTGTGTCTGTGAACACGATAACTCAAAAACGAAAAGTCGGTAAAATACTAAACTTGGTATTTAAGTTTAGTATCTTCCAGGGATGCGACGCGAAGATTTTGAAAAAAAAAAATCCCCCCAACCCAAACTACCCTTTACATGGAACTTTTTTCGAAATTGTTGATTTTCTAAAAAATGGCTCTAACGATTTGGATTAAAATATCGTATATGAAAGACATTTTTCTGACAAATAAATTGTATATTTTCAATTTTCTGGGAATAGCCTCTGAAGACTACCTTATTATTGGTCAATTTTACGGAATTTTGCATAACTGCTAAACCGTAAGAGATGACAAAAACTTACCACACAACAAATGTAGAGCACTTTAAAACACACAATTTATGTTATAAAAATTTTTTCGTGGAGTTCATTGTTTTGGAGATATTCCTTGTTTTTATTTCAGCTATAAAACACATACCTTTCTCATACAGGATTTTGTGAACTCGTGTCCATACAAACAAAGGAACTTCAGTCACATAGCAACCAGCTTTTCACTATCACTTTAACCTATGCTACTCCCTTATTTCGTCTCTACTTAGAAGGAAGCAAGTAATAAGACTATTTCTGCTAATTTTTTTCTCGATTATCAGGAAGTAAATAGAAGCATAAGCTTTTTAACAATAATTTATTGTAGAATTGTAGAGAAAGTCATGTGAATGGAACACATCAGATTTTTTTTGGATACAGGGGACCCTAAAACATATATTTCTGGTGAAATCTCGGTATCGATTTTTTAGGTGGAGTGCGTACATAGTGCGTATAGAGAAAGTAAAAATAGTATCACATTGGTTTCCCCTCAATGAGAGCTCTCCATTAAAAACTCGCTGTTTAATTTACTGCCCACAACAGTCAATAAAAGCTCGCGTAGACCTGAGTCTCAGCAGAATTCCGATCGTGCCCTAGGGTTGTAGGAGAAATGCATCAGTAAAAATACCAATTCTTGTGATTGTAACTTCAGTCGTGGGCCGAAGAGATGTATGGATGGTTGCAATACTGGAGTTTTCTGGCCCCCATCCGCTCTCCAACGAGCCACGGTTCTGCAACAATGGCACCATTACATGCACCGCTGGAGCGTGGAAAATCCTGCTCTGCGCTCCACAAGCTGTATTTGGGCTGCCGGTTGCGTTATTGGTCCTTAAGAGGAGCAAACTGTAAATATTGCCGAAACTTCTTGAAATTACAGCTTTTGTAGAGTAGTATAAATTAATGTATTTAAGAGGAAAATGATTAATGATTCAGGCACTAAAATAAAAGAAATGCCAGCCTATAGATCTGGTTTTTTAAGCCTAAAATCACTTTTCTGGTGTTTTAAATTCTTTAATCATTAGATACATTGTTATTCTTATCCAAAGTAAATAAAGGAAGTAATGGGACCCCCAAAAAATCGATCGAAAATTAAACTGTAAATACACGTTTTGAAGACCCATGAATGAAAGAGATTTTTCTTCTATTTGCCACGTATTTGTAGTATTGTACTCCACCTAAGAATTTGATATCAAGATTTCACTGTAGACTTCTGAAGCAAGAAAAATCCTATCATACAACAACACTACTATAATTTGCTTCAAAACTGGTTACAAAATAACTGTCTCTGATTGACTGTTATGCATGAGGTTCTCAACGCGTAGAGAGTTCACTGCTTTCACGACACTGCACGCTAACACTCGAAGACCAACTCAAGCCTAACTATTTTCTATTCACTCTTAGGTTGATCCGCGTCAAAACGGAAGCACATGGAGAGTGCACCGCGGTACAACATAGTAGTAGTGCTTGCAAGAATGTAATTCCATGCTAACAATCTAAATTACACAATGAATTTATTCTATACAAATACCTAAGAGTTAAATTGACGCCAATTTGTGCCGTTGAACGGAGCTGTAAGTTCCAACATGCTATTCGTATGAATCACCTGATTTCTGCAATATTGTTTATATAGAAACGGTTGCTGGTTATTGCTGTTTAGAATCATGGAGGACGGTCGCCAAGAGTTTCCTCTCGTATCTTCGTCGAGTTACATAAGATCGGTAAACCATTGACCAGAGGTGAAAAAGCTATAATGTTGAATGTTTATTGTTAAGTTTTGTGAGAAATATCCAACACCTCCCATGAAAGCAACATCTGAGTTCAGTACAAATATAAATAGTGCTCATAAAGAAAACTCTTAAACGGTAAAAGTGGTTACACCCGGGGGAAAAAGAAAAATGCGGTGACTTTGTGAAAAATGCATTTTTGCGTAATAGTGCACAATTCCATTTTTTTTATTGTTAATGAGCTGCCAATAGTTAATAAAGTGCTACATGTAGCCTAATAAGTGCTGTTTATGGACAGTTTAAGTAACCCCGTTGTTGTTTTTTTTTTGGTAGTGTTTAACGCCCGCTTTAACTACTTATGGCACCGCAGGCGGTGACACTGGTGATATGAATGATGATGGAGCACCGGTGGAATGTGATGGCGGGAGTAACCGCAGTACCCGGAGAAAACCCACCCCAGCGCCGCTTTGTCCACCACAAATCTAGGTGAGAGGCGAGTGGTCTAACCACTCGGCCACGGAGCGGTCAACACCGTTGCTGCCAACCTGTTTATTAACCTTGGAGTGCTAAGCAGCAACTCGAACAGCTCAAACGACAATTCTGATCTAGAGGGAATAGAGCCGCTTCCAGAGAGCGAATAAAATGTAAGTTATCACATACATGTTATTTGTTTTTGTTACCAGTGCTTTTTGGAGTAAATTATTACATTTGTACTCATTTTTACTTTCTCTATACTTATATGTACGTAGTGTATAGAGAAAGTACTGCACTCCACCCAAAAATTCGATACCGAGATTTCACTGGAAATATATGTTTTAGGGTCCCCTGTATCCAAAAAAAGTATTTTCAGAAAAAGGTCCGTGTGTCCGTGTGTCTGTGAACACGATAACTCAAAAACGAAAAGTCGATAAAATACCAAACTTGGTATTTAAGTTTAGTATCTTCCAGGGATGAGACACGAAGATTTTGAGAAAAATCTCTCCGCCCCCAAACTACCCTTCATATGGACCTTTTTTCGAAAATTTTGATTTTATCGGAAATGGCTCTAACGATTTTGATTAAAATATCATATATTAAAGATATTTACCTGACAAATAATATATATATATATATATATATATATATATATATATCTTGAATTTTCCGGGAATAGCCTCTGAAGACTACTTTACAGAATTTTGTATAACTGATAAACCGTAATATTTTATATACATTTCTTTTCGTGGAGCTGATCGTTCTTGACATATTCCTTGTTTTTGGTTTCATCTTTGAAAAACTTATACTTTTCTCATAGCAATCAGCTTTTGACTATCACTTTACCCTATGGTACTCCCTAATTTCGTTTCTACTTACAAGGAAGCAAGTAATAAGACTATTTCTGGTAATTTTTTCTCGATTAGGATTAAGTAAATAGAAGCATAAGCTTTTTAACTATAATTTGTTGCAGAGATGTAGAGAAAGTCATGTGAATGGAACACATCAGTTTCTTTTTTTGTGGGTGAATATCAATATTATCTGCGTTGTACCTAATAGAATATTTTAGTTGCTGTTTAAGTTGTTTTAATAAGAGCTCTGTTCGCTTTACATTATAATATGCCGCGAGTACGCGAAGATATTATGGCATTTCGGGTGCGAATGGTCACCTGCCTTTTGTTTTGGTGGGAATTAACTTAAGGCTGAATAGGCTTTAACTTGGGTTGTAACTCTTGCTTGTGTAGTCATGAATGACGTCACGGAAGCGTGCCGGCTCCGACGACGTGTCGCATTACAAGACTTCCAGTAGCCGGCGTCGCTTTCATTGTGTTTATCGAATCCCAAGGTCTGCAGCTACTTCGCAAGCTTCTGCGAAAGTAAGAATGGCCGCACACGGTACTGTCACAGTACAATCATGTAATAGAAGAGCTAAACTGAAAAACCAAAGCATAGCCGGGATTTGAACCATGGATCTCCCGATTGCTGGAACCACTGAGCTACAAAGGAAGCTGCTATCATAAACTCAGAGGGTGCAGAATACAAACACAGAATTAACAAAAAGGTATGTCAAATATTCGGGGAAAATATTTCTTGCGGACGGAGGATGAACAAACGTTAATCAACACTGTAGGTCCAGAAATTGTTTATTACTTTCTCTACACGTACTATGTACATCGTGTGTAGAGAAGGTATTGCTTTGTACTGGAAATACATGTTTTGAAGCTCCCTGAATCCAAAAAAAAACAAACAAAAAGACCGTTAAAGACCAAACTTGATATTTAAGTCTGGCATCTTCCAAGGATGCGAATCAAAGATTTTCAAGAAAATCCCCCCACCCCAAAGTACACTTTACATGGAAAAAATTGTGAAAATTTTGATTTTCTTAAAAATGGCTCTAACGATTTAGATTTTATATTGTATATTAGAGATCTTAACCTGACAAATAAAATGTATATCTTGAATTTTGTGGGAACAGTCCCTGAAAACTACTTTATTCTGGATGAATTGTGCTTAATTGCGAAACCATAAAAGATGGGGGAAAATTTACTACTCAGAAATGTAGCTCACGATAAAATACGCAATTTATGTCATATACATTTTTTTCGTGGAGTTGATCATTTTAAAGACATTATACTTTTCTCATACAGGAATTTCTTAACTCCTGTCCATACAAACAAAAGAACTTCAGTTACATAGCAACCAGTTTTTGACTATCACTTTAATCTATGGAACTCCCTCATTTCGCTTCTACTTACAAGGAAGCAAGCAATAAGACTATTTCTGCCAATTAGCATGAAGTAAATAGAAGCATATGCTTTTTAACTACAATATGTTACAGCCCGCCTGAGTGTTGTGGTGGTAGCGTGTCTGCCTCACATTAAAAAGGTCGTGAGTTCGAATCTCGCTTAGGGCGAGTTACCCGGATAAGGTTTTTTTCGGGGTTTTCCCTTATCCTCAGAAGACGAATGTCAAGTAACTTTAAGCTCCATGGATCCTGAGATCATTTGAGCATCATATTATCAATTTCATTCATCGTCCGATAAGACCAAACCAGGTTAAAGGAGGTTATACTACCAAACATTTTTTTTTGTTACAGAGATGTAGAGAAAGTCATGTGAATGGAACACATCAGATTTTTTAGAAAATGGTTCCTGTCTGTGTCTGTGCACACTATGTCCCATTCTCAAGACTTTCTCTACAGCTCAAACGCATTATTTTTAATAAGCTTATTTGTCTATTAGTTCATGCTAATCGAGCGAGATAAACGTAGCAGAAACAAACTTTATACTTAGTTCCTTATAAGTAGAAGGGAAGTATGCGAATACACTATGTTAAACCGACAGTCAAATGCTTTAAAATGTGTTTGGTACAGGATTAAAGTACGTTACTTTGTGTGGTCAGCAGTTGACAAGCTTTCGAATGAGAAAAATTTTAAAAATATTCAAACTGAAACTAATAACAAGGAATACCTCGAAAACGTTCAACTCCACGAAAAAATGTATAGGACACAAATTGTGTATTTAAATGACATCTACGGTTTTTATGTATTAAGTTTTTGTCTATCTCTTACGGTACAAAATTTAGAAAAAGTCTTCAATGGCTATTCACAGAAAATTCAAGCAATACATTTTATTTGCCATGTAAATATTTTAAATTTAAGAGATTGTAACAAAAATGTTTAGTCATTTTTTATAAAATCAATTATTTTTAAGTTTTCTTCCATGTAAAGGGTAGTTAGGGTGGGGAAATTTTCTATAACAATTCAGAAATTTTAAAATATACATTTTGCTTGTGATGAAAATATATTAAATATACCTACGTTATTTTAATCAAAATCATTAAAGCGATTTCTGAGAAAAACACAATTTCCAATTATTTTTTTTTCCATCTAAAGGGAGTTTTTGGTGTGAGATTTTCTTCAAAATCTTCGTGTCGCATCCTTGGAAGATAGTAAATATAAATACAAATTTTGGTATTTAATGGGCTTTTCTTTTTCCCGTTATACTGTCGATGCACATACACAGACACACACGCGCGGGCTTTTTTTGTACTCAGGAGGACTCAAAACATATATTTCTGGTGTAATATTGACATCGAATTTTTGGGTGGAATACAATACCTTCTCTATCCACTCGGGCAGAAAGTAAAAATATACCTCATTAAAAAGTCACTCTGTACTGAACGCTATGTGTGAAACCAGTTTTTTATAATGTGTTCCTGGATAGCTTTGAATACCAATGTGTAATCGAGTACCATACATATCCGCTCTCATTTGTTCATTTGATGGATTTGATTGCCAATCAATATTGGTTTCCTCATCTGAGGGAGTTTACTTGAGTAATTTTGAATACATTTGTCATTCCAGAACCTTTTGTTCAGACTACTGGGGATCGTTTTACTTTCTCTACACATACTATATACATAGTGTATAGAGAAAGCATTGTATTGCACCCAAAAATTTAATACCGAAGTTTTACTGGAAATATATGTCTTGATTTCCCCTGAATCCCAAAAAATCTGATGTGTTCCATTCACATGACTTTCTCTACATCTCTGTAACTAATTATTCTTAAAAATCTTATGTTTTTATTTACTTCATGCTAATAAAGGAAAAATTAGCAGAAACTTGCTTTCTTGTAAGTAGAAGCGAAATAAGGGAGTACCATAGGTTAAAGTGAAGTCAAAAGCTGGTTGCTTTGTGACTGAAGTTCCTTTGTTTGTATGGACAGGAACTGACAAATTCCTGTATGAGAAAAGTATAAGTTTTTCAAAGCTGAAACCAAAAACAAGGAATATCTAAAAAACCATCAACTCCACGAAAAAATGTATATGACATAAATTGTGTGTTTTAAAGTGCTCTACATTTTTATATGGTAAGTTTTTGTACATCTCTTACAGTTTAGCAGTTATGAGAAATTTCGTAAATTTGATCTAGAATAAAGTAGTCTTCAGAGGTTATTCCCAGAAAAGTCAAGATATAAATATTGTTTACCAGGTAAATATCTTTAATAGACGATATTTTAATCAAAGTCGTAAGAGCCATTTTTAAGAAAATCAAAGTTTTCCAAAAAAGTTCCATGTAAATAAATACAAAGTTTGGTATTCAACGGTCTTTTCATTTTTGAGTTATGTTGTCCACAGGCACACAGACACACACACACACACACACACGCACAGGGATTCAGGGGAATTCAAAACATGTATTTCCGGTGAAATATTGGTATCGAATTTTGGGTTGGAATGCAATATTTTCTCTATACACTATGTACATAGTATTTGATGAGAAAGTAACAGTTTTAGAAAAATGTCCGTGTGTGTATGTCTGTGTCTGTGGTCAGTATAGTTCAAAAACGAAAAGTCCGTTAAATATCAAACTTGGTATTTAGGTTTAGTATCTTCCAAGGATGCGACACGAAGATTTTGAGGAAAATCACTCCACCTTAAACTACTCTTTACATGGACAAATTTTCGAAAATGTTTTTTTTTTTTTTCCCTTAAAAATGGCTCTAGCTATTTTGACTAAAATTCTTTATATTTAAGATATTTATATGACAAATAAAATGTATATCTAGAACTTTATGAGAATAACCTCTGAAGATATGATCATCCTGGTTTAATTTTTCTGAATGTTGTGTAACTGGTAAACCGTAAGGGATAGAAAAAAACTTACTGAATAGAAAATATAAATCTATTTAAAACACACAATTTATCTCATATGCATTTTTTTCGTGGAGTTTACCAGTTTTCAAGATATTCCTTCTCTATATGCTATATACATAGTATGTGTAGAGAAAGTAAAAATTGACTGTCGGTTTAGATTAGTGTATTCCTTTATTTCCCTTCTGTTTATAAGGAACTAACTAATAAGACCGTTTCTGCAAACGTTTATCTCAATTAGCATAAAGTAGTCGAAGGATAACCTAATTAACAATAATTTGTTACAGAGATGTGGATAAAGTCACGTGAATGGGGCACATCACGTTTTCTGCACCTGGTTATGCTAAGAGATCGGAATTTCATTGCCGTCATAAAGCTATCAGCTTTTAAAAGATCTTATTTTCGCTATAACCAAATGTATCACCTTAATTCCGTTGCACCACAAGAAAATACGTTATAGGACATTTCGGCTAGAATTTATCTAATTTAACATCAAGTAGACAGAAACATAAAAGTTCTGTAAGTTTATTTTGTTGCAAAACAGGTGAATTCAGGACTTAAATTTTCAATTCAGGGAATCTTAAACATTTTGTAATACATTACTGTGAATCTAAGTTTATATGTGTATTACTAGAGAAAGAAAAGATCACGTACAGACTTTTAGTTAAATATAACCACACTCATAGCTTATAATCTATTTTATTTTGTTTGCTTTAACTTCTTGGACATATCTGTTCCGCAAAATACCACGTTACGGTATGTGGTGAACAGTAGCCTTTCTGAGCTTATACGCTTCTGGTTTTAATGTGGAGTGCGCATGGATTCCTGGACACGTTGGCTTGCCAGGGAATGACACGGCGGACTTGGCAGCGAAATCGGCAGTCACAGCGCCCAGTGTTACGATTACCCATTCAACAGCAGAAGATTTTAGAGTGGCTGTACGGAGAGCCGTTTTTTCGACTTGGCATGCGGAGTGGTCGGCTCTCCGTGGTAATAAGCTGCGAGAGGTGAAGGACCTCCCTGTCAACTGGGTAACCTCCTCTCGTTTATTCCGCCGGGAGGAGGTAGTACTAGCTCGGCTAAGAATTGGCCACTGTATTTTTACTCACAGTTACCTTTTTAAACGTGAACCTGCTCCTGTCTGTGCGCTCTGTGGGGAGGCACAGAGTTCATGTGTTGCTGGAGTGTGGTCACCTGGCACACATTCGGTCATCTATGGGCGTGCCGGCCTCTCTTGCTGAGGTCCTGGCAGATGACCCAAGAGCAGTGGACAGGGTTTTTAAATTTTTAGCAAAACTTTCTTTTACCTTGACGTTTTAGTGTGATAGCGGTTTTTTAAACTCTTTTGGTTTTAATGTGTTGATATGGAGTTTTATATCCAGCTCTGGTTAGAGGGCTGGACCGTTCTGTTACCTCCGTTTCAACTGTGTTAGCTCTTTTACTTGTGTTTACTTTTTTTTTGCAATGGTATTTTCTTACTGCCTATTGCCAAGTTTTAATCATAAGGGCGCTTATGACCTCGGCAGTTGAGCGCCCTTAAACACCATTATCATCATCATCATCATCATCATCATCATCATCATCTGAGCTTATCCTCGTACCATACCACTATGTCCATCTGATGGCGGCAGATATCGAGACCTCTATCCGTAACCAAATGTCAAGAATTCAGCCAACCCTCAAGTCTATATCTCTAGATACCATACTATCTTGCTACGCGACAAGCACATGGTATTAGGGTACCATTCGGTCCAGCTGCTGTCGCCATCCGTAGTCTAAGGGTACCACGCTGGACTCCGGTTCCCAAGATCGCGGGTTCAAATCTGGAGGATAGCTATTTTAAAAATCCTTAGCATGATTTTTCTTCAGAAGCGAAACAAGATTTGCGTAGATTGTGTCGTAGATTTAGGGCCCGTAAGTAAAAGAACCTCAAGCATGATAAGCAGCCTCTGAGCAACTTTATGCTGAATTTTACGCATAATATACAGTGTCTTATTACTTTCTCTACACGTACTATGTACATAGTGTATAGAGAAGGCATTGCACTCAATTAAAAAAATCTGATGTGTTTCATTCACATGACTTTCTCTATATCCCTGCAACAAATAATTCCTAAAAAGCTTATACTTCGATTAACTTTATGCTCATCAGAAAAAAATTAGCAGAAATTAATCTTATTACTTGCTTCCTTGTAAGTAGAAGCGAAATAAGGGAGTATCACAGGTTAAAGTGAAAGCCAAAAGCTGGTTGCTGTGTCAGTGAAGTTCCTTTGTTTATATCGATACAAGTTGACAAGTTCCTGTATGAGAAAAGTATACGTTTTTCATAGCAGAAACCAAAATAAGGAATGTCTCAAAATCGACGAACTCCACGAAAAAATGTGTATAACATAAATTGTGTGTTTTAACGTGCTCTACATTTTTTGTATAGTAAGTTTTTGTCAATCTCTTACGGTTTACTAGTAATTCAAAATTCAGTAACATTCATCCGGATTAAACTCCTCTTCAGAGGCTATTTCCAGAAAATTCAAGTAGTACATTTTATTTGTCAGATAAATATCTTTAATATACGAAATTTTAATCAAAATCGTTAAGAGCCATTTTTTAAAAAATAAAAAATTTCGAAAAACGTTCCATGTAATGGGTAGTTGGGGGTGGGGGGATTTTTCTCAAAATCTTCGTGTCGCATCCCTGGAAGATACTAAACTTAATACCAAGTTTGGTATTTTACCGACTTTTCGTTTTTGAGTTATCGTGTTCACAGACACCCGGACACACACACACGGACCTTTTTGTGAAAATGCTTTTTTTGGATATTGGGGACCCTAAAACATATATTTTCGGTGAAATCTCGGTATCGAATTTTTGGGTGGAGTGCAATACTTTCTCTATACACTATGTACATAGTGCGTATAGAGAAAGTAAAAAAATTACACTTTTCTCATGTAGCAATTTGTCAACTCGTGTCAATATAAACAAAGGAACATCAGTCACATAGCAACCAGCTTTTGACTATCGCTTTAACTTATGGTACCCCCTTATTTCGCTTCTACTTACAAGGAAGCGGGTAATAAGACTATTTATGCTAACTTTTTCTCCATTATCATGAAGTAAATAGAAGCAAAAGCTTTTTTAACAATATATTGTTGCAGAGATGTAGAGAAAGTCATGTGAATGGAATACACAAGATTTTTTAACGTTCTCTATAAACTATGCAACAAAGTATTGATAAAAAGCTTATGCTTCTAATTACTGTGTGTGTGTGTGTGTGTGTGTGTGTGTGTGTGTGTGTATGTGTGTGTGTGTGCAGCATAGCTCAAAACTGAAAAGACCATTAAAAACCAAACTTAGTATTTAAGTTTGTATCTTCCAAGGAAGCGACACGAAGATTTTCAAGTAAATCCCCCCAGCCCCAACTACCCTTTACATGGAAAAAAATTTCGAAAATGTTGATTTTCTTTAAAATGGCTCTAACGATTTTGATTAGAATAGCCTCTGAAGACTATTCTGGATGAATTTTACGGATTTCTGCATAACTGCTAAACCGTAAGAGATGGACAAAAACTTACCACACAGAAAATGTAGAGCACATTAAAACACACATTTATGTTAAATACATTTTTTCGTGGAGTTAATAGTTTTTAAGATATTCCTTGTTTTTAGTTTCAACTTTAGAAAACTGATTTTTTCTCATATAGAAATTTGTCAACTCCTGGCCAAGTAATAAGACTATTTCTACTAATATTTTCTCTATTAGCGTGAAGTAAATAGCAGCATAAGCTTGTTAACAATAATTTATTTTACAGATGTAGATATAGAGAAAGTCATGTGAATGGAACACATCAGATTTCTTTTTACTTATGGCCAGTCCTAGTTCTATTTTCTCCGCATCAGTAAACTTAATCAATGAGACAGAACAAAAGCTAGAGCATAGCTCAAGAAAATCTCCTAGTAGGTTATCGCAGAAACCGCAGTTTCAGAATTTTCGGCCTAGAAATCCACTTAACTTTTGAAATTGAAACCTTATAGTGTAACCATAGTTCAGGAATTGCAACTATATGGTACTGTAAGAAGAGTAAATTTCTGGAATTGGTTGTCAGATAAAGTTAATGATGCATCTATGGACCCCAGGTTGTTTTATTTAAATGATCATGCATATACACAAAACAACAGATATTGCAAAACCAAAAAAAAAAAAAAAAAAAAAAATCGGTATTCTACACGAAATTCCATTGCATGACCAGAAACATCTGATGTGATCCATTCACATGTCTTTCTCTACATCTCTGTAATAAATGATTGTTAAAAAGCTTATCCTTGTTTTTACTTCATGCTAATCGAGATTCCTATATGAGAAAAGTATGTGACCTGTAAAGCTGAAACCAAAAACAAGGGATAAGATTAACCCAAGAAAAAAATGAATATGAACTAAATTGTCTTTTAACGTGCTCTAAATTTTTTGTGTGGTAAGTTTTTGTCCAGTTCTTACGGTTTACTATTTATGAAAAATTCCGTAAAATTCATCCAGACTAAACTAGTTTTCAGAGGCTATTCCCAGAAAATTCAAGGTATGTATTTTATTTGTCGGGTAAATATATTTAATATACGACAATTTAATCAAAATCGTTCGATCGATTTTTGAAAAAATAAAAAAAAATTGCAAAAAGTTCCATGTAAAGGGTAGTTTGTGCTGGGGGAATTTTTCTCAAAAGCTTCGTGTCGCATCCCTGGAAGATACTGAGCTTAAATATCAAGTTTGGTATTTTACCCACTTTTCGTTTTTGAGTTATTGTGTTCACAGACACACGGACACACACACGGACCTTTTTCTGAAAATGTTTTTTTTGGATACAGGGTGAAATCTTGGTATCGAATTTTTGGGTGGAGTGCAATACCTTCTCTATACACTATGTACATAGTACGTGTAGAGAAAGTAAAAATGGTGTTTGCTGTGCTGTGAATGCATACCGAACTTTAGGGTTTGTGTTCGTTTAGGATACAGTTAATAGAAGTTCTGGGATACAGTAATCAAATCATTCCTGGAATATTTGAGGACATTGAGTGCACAGAGGTATATTTTCAACAAGACTCTGCTGCAGTTCATAGAAGCTGATCTCTCGTTCATATTAATTGAACAAATGCTTACTTTTTCTACTCGTACTATGTACATAGTGTATAGAAAAGGTATTGTATTGCACACAAAAATTCGGTACTGAGATTTAACCGGAGAAACATGTTTTGGGTCCCCTTGAATACAAAAATAGCATATTTGGAAAAAGGTCCGTGTGTGCTTTTGTGGACAGCATAGCTCAAAGACGAAATAAGCATTAAATACAAAACTTGGTATTTAAGTTTGGTATCTTCCAAGGATGCGACACAAAGATTTTCAAGAAAATTCCCCCACACCAAACTAACATTTGCATGGAAAAAATGTCGATTTTTTTTATTTTCTCAAAAATGACTAACGATTTTGATTGATATATATTTAAGACCTTTTATGCCAAATATATGAATATCTTAAATTTTCTGGGAATAACCTCTAAAGACTCTTTATTCTAGATGACTTTTGTTGAATTTTGTACAACCGGTAAACCGTAAGAGGTAGACATAAACTTATTACTCAAAAAATGTAGTTCACGAAAAAACACACCATTTATGTTATATACAATTTTTTTCATGGAGTTGGTCGTCTTTGAGATATTCCTTGTAATTGATTTCAGTTTTTCAGTAACTTGTCAACGGAACGGATTTCAATCCCATAGTAACCAAATTTTAGATCATTTGACTGTCGGTTTATTCTAGTATATTCCCTTATTTCCCTTTTACTTGAAAAGGAACACAGTAATGCTAATGTTTTAGCTTTAAATAGAGAGAACAGTAAGCTTGTTAACAATAATTTGTTAGGGAGATTTAGAAAAAGTCATGTGAATAGACCATATCAGATTTTTGAAGATAGGGTCCTCTGTATTCAGATGGCACCATGATGGCTGTGCACAATCAGACATCGAGTCATCTAGTCTAGCTGCCTCTACCATCCGTAGTCAGACATCACAGTTCAGCAGCCCTCAAGGTCGGGGTACAACCAAACGGCGTTAGGGAGTCGTTCAGGCTCTCCGCTTTAACTATATATGGATAGATGGCAGCGCAATCGCTATTAACATTTATTTTGAAACGGGGTATTAAATGCTCAATCCGGTATTTACCTTGGTGGCTGAGGGAAATCACGAAAGAAAAAGAAATCTGAGGCACTCACATTACTTTCTACAGCTGTTCTACAAACAAACTGCTTAAAAAGGATTACTCTTCATTCTCCACCATGTCAATCGAGATAAAAATTAGCAGTGTACTGTTATGACTTGGTTCCTTTAAATAGAAGGAAACTAAAGGAATGAGGTATGCGATTTTGATAGAAAAATGTTTAAAAGCAGTCGCTATATGCTTGTCATTGAAAATCCCTTCTTTGTTTGGACAGAAGTAAAACAAAAGAAACACGGGTAATTTCTTGTCTGAGAAAAGTGCAAGTACTTTAAAAGTGAAATTAAGAACAAGGAATATCTCAAAAGCGGTTACCTCCACAAAAAAAATATAACAGACATAAATTGTGTGTTTTGATGAGGCAATTTGTGTAGTAAGTACTTGTCTATCTCTTACAGTTTACAAGGTATGCAAAATACATCCAGAATAGTGAGAACTTCAAGACACCATTCCCAGAAAATCAACGACGTGCACCTTATTTGGAATGTAAATATCTTTAATATACGATATGTTTTATAATCGTTTACTATTTTTGAGAAAATCTAAAATTTTGAAAATGTATTCATGTAAAGGATAATTGGGGGTGGAAAAAATGTTTCTGAAAATGTTCGTGTCTACACTTGGGAGATACTGAACTTGAATACCAAGTGTAGTATTTAAAGGAATTTCTTTTTTGAGTTATGCTGTCCATACATAAACTTCCGATAGTACCTATTTCTATAAATGTTTTTTTTTTTAACTCAGAAGACCCAAAAACATATATTACTAATGAAATCCCAGTATCCAATTTTTGGGTGGAATATAATACCTTCTCTGTCAAGTATATACGTGGTAGAAAAAGTAAAAAAAAAATTAATGGGTTACATTCACATGACTTTCTCAACATCTCTACAAGAAATTATTGTTAAAATTCAGCAAAATTTATCCAGAATAAATATGTCTTCTAAAGCTATACTCAGAGAATTAAGGATATGTAATTTGTTTGTGATGTAAATAACTTTAATATATTACATTTCAATCAAAACCGTTAAAACCATTTTTGAGAAAAACAAAATGTTCACAATTTTTTCCATGTTGTGGATTATTGAAAATGGTCGTGTCTCATCCCTGGAAAATACAAAATTTGCTATTTAACGATCTTTTAGTTTTGAATTATGCTGTCTACAAACCCACACACAAGGTATTTTACTAAAAATAAGATGTGTTACACACTCAAGATTTTCTCTAGCTGCTCTACAAACAAACTTCTTAAAAAAGATTATTCTTCTTTCTACACAATGCCACGGTCGTCTCCTTGGATCGGTGGTAGCGTTGCTGCTTTCCAGGCGGGAGACCTGGGTTCGATTCACCGTACCGGTGTGGCGATTTTTTCCCCACTGGGAGACCTGGACTGGGGTGCACTCAGCCTCGTGAGGTCCCTGGGGGGCCAATTGTGGAGCTACTTGATGGAGAAGTAGTGGCTCCAAATCGTGGAGACCACATCTCACTCCCTCCCCAATACTGCAGCCCATCCATGACGCAGCGGCCGCGCGGTAGGCCAAGGCTCTCAGTGAGCTGTGCCACGGAGTCACACAATGTTAATCGAGAATACTCTTATTACTTAGTTACTTGTAAGTAAAGTGAACTAAAGGAATGCACTAGGCTAAAGAAATAGTCAAATGTTTTAAAAGCTGTCGTTAATCGATTGTCATTGCAAATCGCTTCTTTGCTTGGCCAGGAGTAGAACAACAGAAAAACGGACACTTCTTGTCTGACAAAACAATAAGTACTTTTCAATTGAAACCAATAACAATGAATATCTTAGAAACGGTTACCTCCACAACAAAAACGTAAACTTTTTTGATGAGATCTACATTTTTTGTGTAGTAATGTTTTGTCTGTCCCTTAAAGTGTAGCAGATATACAAAATTCGGCAAAATTCATCCAGAATAAATAGGTCTTCAGAGACTATTCCCAGAAAATTCAAGATATACATTTTATTTGAAGTATACATATCTTTAATATACGGAATTTTAATCAAAAACTTAAGAGCCATTTTTTAAAAATTCAAAACGTTCAAAAATTCTTGCATTTAAGGGTATTTTGTGTGGGAAATTCTTGAAAATCTTTGTGTCGCATCCTTGGTAGATACCCAATTTGGTATTTAATGGTCTTTTTGTCTTTAGGTATGCTGTCCATAGAAACACACATCCAAGCGCAGACCATTTTCTAAGAAGCTGATGTGCTCCATTCACATTACTTTCTCTATATCTCTGTAACAAATTATTGTTAATAAGCTTATCTTTTATTTATTTCATGCTAATCGAGAAAAATTAGCAGAATTAGTCTTATTTCTTGCTTTCTTGTAAGTGTTAAAGTGAAAGCCAATGGCTGGTTGCTATGTGACTGATGTTCCTTTGTTTGTATGGACAGGAGTTGAAAAATTCCTGTATGAGAAAAGTATAAGTTTTTCAAAGCTGAAACCAAGAAAAAGGAATATCTCAATAACGATTAACTCCACGAAAAAAATGTATATCACCTAAATTGTGTGTTTTAACGTACTCAACATTTTTTGTGTGTTAAGTTTTGTCCATCTGTTACGGTTTAGTAGCTATGCCAAACTCATCCAGAATAAAGAAGTCTTCAGAGGCTATTACTAGAAAATTCAAAATACACATTTTATTTGTCAGGTAAATATCTTTAATATATGATATTTTAATAAAAATCGTTAGAGCCATTTTTTAGAAAATCAAAATTTTCGAAAAAAGTTCCATGTAAAGGGTGGTTTGGGGTGGGGAGATTTTTCTCAAAATCTTCGTATCGCATCCCTGGAAGATACTAAAACTTGAATACCAAGTTTGGTATTTTACCGACTTTTCGTTTTTGAGTTATCGTGTTCACAGACACACGGACTCTCGGTATGGAACTTTTGGAGAACTACCTGTCTATACACTATGTACATAGTAATTGTAGAGAAAATAAAAGCCTGGTGAAACTTGTCGGCCACGGATTTGAGCCCGGGAACTCCCGGATACAGACTGCATGCGCCATCTTTTTCCGTAACTCCTCATTGTTGACTTTGTTACGTGCACATCTAGCCATTTTCTTCTCTTGTACGAGGCGTATGTGTGTTTGAATTTGAGAGGAAAGTACGGTTGGTGACCGGATCAATAAATTTTGGTTATGAACTATTAATAAGCCATGGTAATTACATAAATCTTCGGTGCAATGGGGTTTTGATAATGAGAATTAATGTCTATATAAGGCCCGGGAACAGAAGCGCTAGAGCTATCCGCTAAATATACAGCTATTTTATGAGCGTCGCATTAACCAGAGCAAGCACTGCATGTTTAACACATGAGAGACGAGTTTTAATGAAGTAAAATCCCTTTCCCGCTTTTCTGTACCTATATTATGGGTTTATAACATTTAAGAAGAGGGTACACCTTTTCTATTCATTGTAAAGAAATACTTCAGGTAAGTGATTTAACTGTTTCTTGATCTATGCTCGACATTAACTCTTAATTGCATGATTTATTTTGCTACATATGCCCTTCTTCCTCTAATTCGCAAACCGGTATTTATATCCATTTCACCGGAACAACAAATGAAGTGACTTGAATAGCCGTGATCTTTATTGCGGTACGTCAAATATGCCTGTGGTATTAGACGGGGAGGGCCCAAGTAAAATAACCGGTCTGTGTTTTGGTGGGGTTACATTTGATTTTGCTCTTTTGTATTTAACAAATCTGATGTGTTCCATTTACATGACTTTCTCAACATCTCTGCAACAAATTATTCTATTTACTTCATCTAATCGAGAAAAAATTAGCAGAAATAGTCTTATTACTTGCTTCCTTGTTAGTAGAAGCAAAATAACGGAGTACCATAGGTTAAGATGATAGTCAAAAGTTGGTTGCTATGTGACTGAAGTTCCTTTGTTTGTACGGACAGGAGTTGACAGATTCCTGTATGAGAAAAGTGTATTTTTCAAAGCTGAAACAAAAAACAAGGAATATCTGAAAAACAATCAACTCCAAGAAAAAAAATTATATAACATAAATTGTGTGTTTTAACATGCTCTAATTTTTTGTGTTTTAAGTTTTCGTCCATCTCTTACTGTTCAGCAGTTATGCAGAATTCTGTAAAATTCATCCAGAATAAAGCAGTCTTCAGAGGCTATTTCTAGAAAATTCAATATATACATTTTGTTTGTCAGGTAAATACCTTTAATATACGACATTTTAATCAAAATCGTTCGAGCCATTTTTAAGAAAATCAAACATTTCGAAATTTTTTCCATCTAAAGGGTAGTTTGTGGTGAGGGGATTTCTTTTTAAATTTTCGTGTCACATCCTTGGACGATATCAAACTTAAATACCAAGTTTGGTATTTAACGGTGTTTTCATTTTTGAGCTATGCTGCCCACAGCTAAACACACAGACGCATTCACACACACATACACACAGACACATAGGAATATTTTCCAAAAATTATTTTTTTTGGATTCAGGGGGTCTCAGAACATATATTTCCGGTGAATTCTCGGTTTCGAATTTTTAGGTGCAATACAATACCTTCTCTATACAATATGTATATAGTACGTGTAGAGAAAGTAAAAATACTACAGTATAAAGCAGTTATTACTAGCTTAATTTTATTGCTGAAGGTGAGTTTGATACGAAATTATAAAAAGAAATCTACTACAAATACTAAAAGTTTTTATTAATCATCTATGTTGCATACGTGCTAGAGAAAAGAACGTTACTGCCTCCAGCGTCTCCTTTTTCCAAGTAAAATCCTCTTCCCGCTTTTCTGTAGCTGTATTATGGGTTTATAAAGCTTAAGACGCGTGTTCCTTGTTTCAATTTCATTGTAAAAAAAATGCATGCAAGTGATTTAGCTATATCTTGAGCTATGCTCGACATTAACCCTTAATTACATGATTCACTTTGCTACATATTCCGTTCTTCCTCTAATTTGCAAACCCGCTATTTATATCCCTTTCAACGGAACGACTACTGAAGCGACTTTTTTTTGTAGTGTTTAACGCCTACTTTTACTACTTGTGACACCGCAGGTGACGCCACTGGTGATACATGAAATGAAAATGGTGCATCAGTGGAATGCGATGGTGGGACCGCACCCCTGTGTCGCTTTGTCCACCACAAATCGAACCCTGGCCATCTAGGTGAGAGGCGAGCTGTCTTGGCTAGAAGCAACTTGAATAGCTGAGATCATTAGAGCGCTAAGTAACGGACTGATTTTTTTTTTTTTAATTCAGTTCCGCATTCTTGTCAGGATTGTTTTCCTTTTTTATCCACATTCTTTCAACATTTCCTTTCTTTCTTTGAGTTCGTTTTGTTTCCAAACACACACATTTACCAACACAGAAACATCCACGTCGAAGGCGGGACTCGAACCCACGATCCCCTGCGCCGCGAACCATCAAAGCGAGGTGCTTTAGCGAGCGCGGCTATGGGGATCGGCTTGGAGTCCCAGCAGCTGCAGACAAATGTTCTTGTGGTATAGGACGGGGAGGGCCCAAGTAAAATAACCGGTGTGATAGCACGCTTAGAAACTGACGCGGTTACATTTGATAGCAGTTGCATGGCTTTTACTCTTTTGTATTAAATAAAGCCACACCTTTATTGCAAGGACGGGGAGGGCCCAAGTAAAGTAACCGGTGTGATAGCACGCTTAGAAACCGACTCGGTTACATTTGATAGCAGTTGCATGGCTTTTACTCTTTTGTATTAAATAAAGCCACACTTTTATTGCAAAAATAGTAATAAATGTACAACATAAAACAGTTAGAGCTAACTAATTTGTTGCTGAAGATATGTGGAATACGAAATTAGAAAAAAGTCCACTAAACATACTAAAAGCTTGGAGAAATCATCTTTGTTGCATACGTACTAGAGAGAGTAAAAAACCAGGATTTGAACCCAAGATCTCTTGAATGCGGGTTGTAGACGTTGCTGTTTTCAAAGTAAATTCCTTTATGTTATGGATTTATACAACTTAAGGAGAGGCTACAAGGTTTCCAATCATTGTAAAAAAATCTGATGTGTTCCATTCACACGACTTTCTGTATATCTTTGCAACAAATTATTGTTAAAAAGCTTATGTTTTTATTTAATTCGTGCTAATCGAGAAAGCATTAGCAGAAATAGTCTTATTACTTGCTTCCTTGTAAGTAAAAGCGAAATAAGGGAGTAATAACATAGGTTAAAGTGGTAGGCAGAAGCTGGTTGCTATGCGACTGAAGTTCCTTTGTTCGTATGGACAAGTTGACAAATTCCTGTATGATTTTCGAAGCTGAAACTAAAAAAATAAAAAAAAAATTAAAAACGATCAACTCCACGAAAAAATGTATATAACACAAATTGTGTGTTTTAACGTGCTCTACATTTTTTGTATGACAAGTTTTTCTCCATCTCTTACGGTTTAGCAGTTATGCAAAATTCCGTAAAATTCATTCAGAATAAAGTAGTCCTCAGAGGCTATTCCCAGAAAATTCAAGACATACATTTTATTTGTCAGGTAAATATCTTTAATACACGAAATTTTAATCAAAATCGTTAGAGCCATTTTTAACGAAACCAAATTTTTCGAAAAAAGTTCCATGCAAAGTGTAGTTTGGTGTGGAGAGATTTTTCTGAAAATCTTCATGTCGCATCTCTGGAAGATACTAAACTAAACACCAAGTTTAGTATTTTACCGACTGTTCGTTTTTGAGTTATTGTGTTCATAGACACACGGACACACGGACCTTTTTTACGAAAATGCTTTTTTTAATTAAAGGGGGCCCTACAACATATATTTCCGGTGAAATCTCGGTATCGAATCTTCGGGGGGAGTGCAATACCTGCTCTATACACTATATACATAGTGCGTCTAGAGAAAGTAAAACTCTCATGTGTACCATTCACATGACTTTCTCCATATCCCTGCAACCAATAATTCTTAAAAAGCTTATACTTCTATTTACTTTATGCTATACAGAAAAAAATAATCTTATTACTCGCATCCTTGTAAGTAGGAGCGAAATAAGGGACAACCGTAGGTTAAAGTGATAGTCAAAAGCTGGTTGCTATGTCAATGAAGTTCCTTTGTTTATATGGATAGGAGTTGACAAGTTCCAGTATGAGAAAGGTATATGTTTTTCATAGCAGAAACCAAAAATAAGGAATGTCACAAAAACGACGAACTCCAAGAAAAAAATGTATATAACATAGATTGTGTGTTTTAATGTGCTCTACATTTTTTGTGAAGTAATTTTTGTCCATCTATTACGGTTTAGCAGTTATTCAAAATTTAGTAAAATTCATCCAGAATAAACTACTCTTCAGAGGCTATACCCAGAAAATTCAATATATACTTTTTATTCATCCGGTAAATGTCTTTAATATACGATATTTTAATCAAAATTTTTGAGAAAATCAAAATTTTCGAAAAAAGTTCCATGCAAAGGGTAGTTTGGTGTGGGGAGATTTTTCTGAAAATCTTCATGTCGCATCTCTGGAAGATACTAAACTTAAATACCAAGTTTAGTATTTTATCGACTGTTCGTTTTTGAGTTATCGTGTTCATAGACACACGGACCTTTTTTCCGAAAATGCTTTTTTTAGTTAAAGGGGCCCTACAACATATAGTTCCGGTGAAATTTCGGTATCGAATCTTTGTATGGAGTGCAATACCTTCTATATACACTATACACATAGTGCGTATAGAGAAAGTAAAAATAGTTCAGGAAAGTGATTCAACTGTTTCTCGATCTATGTTTGATATTAAAGCTTATGAATGCTAAGCTGAAATGAAGTGCCTTGGCTCCAGTGTTAAATTTACTAGCTCATGAACTCATTATTTCAGAAACTATCTTAATGGTATGATCCACTCTGTGTTTTCCTCATATTGGTTTCCGTACCTTTCTGTGAGTATATAGAGACAGTTTCCTTCGTTGAGGCTTGTAGTATGGTACTGCCAATTTTCTTAATTATATAGAAATCACAAAGTATTTTCTTTTTTTCTTGCATAAGGAAGGAAACACCGTAATTTGGGTTATTTTATTTTTACTTTCTCTACACATACTACATACCCGTGGACAAAAAATCTGATGTAACACATTCACATAACTTTCGCTATAACAAATTATTGTTAATAAGCTTGTTTTTCTATCTACTTCATACTAATTGAGATTGGTATTTAACGGACTTTTCGTTTTTACTTTCTCTATACGTGGTATGTACATAGTGTATAGAGAAGGTATTGCACTCCAACAAAAACTTCGATACCGAAATTTTACCGGAAATATATTTTTTAGGGTCCCCAGTATCCAAAAAAAGTATTTTCAGAAAAAGGTCCGTGTGTCCGTGAACACCATAACTCAAAAACGAAACATATGTAAAATACCAAACTTGGTACTTAAGTTTAGTATGCTCCAGGGATGCGACACGAAGATTTTGAAAAAAATCCCCCCACCCCAAACTACCCTTTAAATAGAACGTTTTTCGAAAATTTTGATTTTCTCAAAAATGGCTCTAAGGATTTTAATTAAAATTTCGTATATTAAAGATATTTACCTGAAAAATAAAATGTATATATTGAATTTTCTGGGAATAGCCTCTGAAGAGTAGTTTATTCTGGATGAATTTTACTGAATTTTGAGTAACTGCTAAACCGTAAGAGATGGGCAAAAAGTTACTTCACAAAAAATGTAGAGCATGTTAAAACACGCAATTTATATTACATATATTTTTTTGGTGATTCGTCGTTTTTGAGACATTCCTTATTTTTGGTTTCTGCTATTACCATTCTCATACAGGAACTTGTCAACTCCTATCCATATAAACAAAGGAACTTCATTGACATAGCAACCAGCTTTTGACTATCACTTTAACCTATGGTAGTCCCTTATTTCGCTTCTACTTACAAGGAAGCAAGTAATAAGACTATTTCTGCTCATTTTTTTCTGATTAGCATAAAGTAAATAGAAGTATAAGTTTTTTAAGAATAATTTGTTACAGGGATATAGAGAAAGCCATGTGAATGGTATACATCAGATTTTTTAGCTATGCACACACATAAGCGCGCGTGAACACACACTGACAGACAAGAACATATGGACATGTGTCTAAAAATGTGGGTTTTGGATTCAGGGGGACACAAAACATATATACATCCGGTAAAATCTCGGTATCCAAATTTTGGGTGCAATAGAATACTTCTCTATACACTATGTACACGAGGGCTGCTTTTTTTTCATCTTTCGAGGCTATAAATAAAAGACCAGTTCATAGAAAACAATTATTTTATTACTAAAAGTTTTGTACACTTATAGTTACTTTTCAACATAATCACCGAAAAGATTGAGAATTTATTGTACCTGTGCACAAGCTTTGCAATACCGGCTTCAAAACATGTAGCCAGCAATGATTTCAAATGAGCATTGACGTTGTTTTGAAGATCTTCGTACTTTACGACGTTTGCGGAGAGCCATTCAAAACAAACGAAGAGGAATGCTGACTTCAGGAATTGTGTTGATCCATGACAACGCTCGTCCACACACTGCTGGCACAACCCATCGGCTCCTTGAACAATTTCAATGGCACATTTTCGATCATCTGTCGTACAGTCCTGCCCTGGCACGCAGTGACTTCCAAATTTTTTACCTGAACTGAAAACGTGGTTAGGAGGGCAGCATTTTCAAACCAACGAAGATCTTCAGAACAACGTCAATACTCATTTGAAATCATTGGCAGCAACATTTTTTGAAGCGGGTCTTGCAAAGCTTGTGCACAGGTACGATAAATGTCTCAATCATTTCGGTGATTATGTTGAAAGTGACCATAAGTGTACAAAACTTTTAGTAATAAAATGATTGTTTTCTAAGAACTTGTCTTTTATTCATAGCCTATCCGGGATGGAAAAAAAAAAAAAGGCCCTCGATTAATAATTGCAGACAAATTAAAAATTATGTTTGTTTTTTGTTTCTTTTTATTTTCTCTACACTTACTATGTGCAAAGTGTATAGAGAAGGTATTGCACTCCACCCAAAAATTTGATACCGAGATTTCACCGGAAATATATGCATTTTCACAAGAAGGTCCCGTGTGTGTGGTGTGTGTGTGTGTGTGTGTGTGTGTGTGTGTGTGCCTGTGAATACGATAACTCAAAAACGAAAAGTCGGTAAAATACCAAACTTGGTATTTAAGTTAAGTAACTTCCAGGGATACGACACGAAGATTTTGAGAAAAATCCCCCCACCCTACACTACCCTTTATATGGAACTTTTTTCGAAAATTTCAATTTTCTCAAAAATGGCTGTAACGATTTTGATTAAAATATCATATATTAAAGACATTTATCTGACAAATAAAATGTATATCTTGAATTTTCTGGAAATAGCCTTTGAAGAGTAGTTTATTCTGGATGAATTTTTACGCGAATTTTGAATAACTGCTAAACCGTAAGAGATGGACAAGAACTTACTACACAAAAAATGTAGAGCACGTTAAAACACACAATTTAGGTTATATAGATTTTTTTCGTGCATTTCGCTTTTTAGGCATTCCTTGTTTTTCGTTTCTGCTATGAAACACATACTTTTCTCATACAGGAATTTGTCAACTGCTGTCCATACAAACAAAGGAACTTCAGTGACATAGCAATCAGTTTTTGAGTTCACTTTAACCTATGGTACTCTCTTATTTCGCTTCTACTTACAAAGAATCAAGTAATAAGGCTATTTGTGCTATTTTTTTCTCATAAACATGAAGTAAATATCATTTTTTTAAGAATAATTGAGATGTAGAGAAAGTCATGTGAATTGTACATACCAAATTTTTTACTCCGGAGACCTACAGCATTTTCTCGTGAAATCTCGACACCTAATTTTTGGGTGAAATATCATACAATACTTTCTTTACTTTAGTTAAATACATAAGAGAAAATGTATAAAGACAGAAAGAAATAAAATCAAAATAAAATAGTGAAAAAACGGCCAATCTCTTTCAGGAGATGAATTTGTAAGGCAGTTTAAATTCTAGTGTTGCGTCACGGTAAGGGAGAGAGCGTCGCCAGGAACAACAAAGGTGTTGAGTGGCTAATGTGTCAACAACCTGTCACTTTCGCTATACAATGGGACTTATATCTGCCCGTCAGACTTCCCTCGTTGTCAGCAGGCTTGCTTGAAATGAACAGTGAGCACATATCAAGAAGCTTTTCTTTAAGAAGTTCATCGTGCAAGTTATTGCCTTCTCTGTATGTCTCTCACATATGGTAAGAAGAGGGAATAAGTAAGTACGCGATATGCAGACCACTAGCAATATTGGTTAATAAAAATCTGATATGTTCCATTCACAAGCCTTTCTCTATATCTCTGCAACAAAATATTGTTAAAAAGCTTATGCTTCTATTTACTTCACTTTTACGGAGAAAAAATTAGCAGAAACAGTCTTATTACTTGCTTCCTTGTAAGTAGAAGGGAAATAGAGGAGCACCATAGGTTAAAGTGATATTCAAAAGCTGGTTGTATGTAACTAAAGTTCCTTTGCTTGTATGGACAGAAGTTGGCAAATTCCTGTATGAGAAATGTATAGTTTTTTTTAGGCTCAAACAAAAAACAAGGAATATCTAAAAAAAAAACGATCAATTGCACGAAAAAAATGTATATAACATAAATCTGTGTTTTAACGTGCTCTACATTTTTTGTGCAGTACGTTTTCATCTATCCCTTACGGTTTAGCAGTTATTTAAAATTCCGTAAAATTCATCTAGGATAAAGTGAGCTTCAGAGGCTACTCCCAGAAAATCCAAGATATACACTTCGTTGATAATAAAAATAGCTTATGCATACAGTATTTTAATCAAAACCGTTAGAGCCAATTTTGAGAAATTCAATTTTTTTAAAAAAAGTTCCATGTAAAGGGTAGGTGGGAGTGGGGGGATTTTCTTAAAAATCTTCGTGTCGCATCCTTGGAAGATACCAGACTTAAGTACCAAATTTGGTATTTAACGGACTTTTCGTTTTTGAACTATGCCGTCCAAACACACACACAGACACGCATACACACGCACACACATATGGACCTTTTTCCAAAAATGTTTTTTTTTTTATTCAGGGTGTCCCAAAACTTGTATTTTCGGTGAAATCTCGGTATCGATTTTTTGGGTGGAATAAAATACCTTCTCTATGCACTATGTACATAGTACGTGTAGAGAAAGCAAAAATCTGATGTGTTCCATCCACAAGACATATTCTGCGTCAATTATTGTTAATTAAGTTTATATTTCTATCTGCTTCATGCTAATCGAGACAAACATTAGCAGAAATTGTCTTATTACTTAAGTCCTTATAAGCAGAAGCGAAATAAGGGAATACACTAAGCAAAACCGACAGTCAAATGTTAAAAAATGTTGTTGCTAAGGAATTGAAATCCGTTTCTTTGCGTGGCCAGGAGTCGACAAATTCCATATGAGAAAATGACTATATTTTAAAACTCATCCAAATAACAAAGAATATCTCGAAAACTGTCAACTACACGAAAAAATGTATATTGCATAATTTGTGTTTTAACGAGATCTGCATTTTTTATGTAGTACTTTTTTGTCTATCTCCTACAATTCAGCAAAGTTCATTCAGAATGAATAGGTATTCAGAATATAAAAGTTGTACGTAATTGTCATTATAGCCTTTTTGAGAAAATTAAAATTAAAAAAAAAAGTCCCTGTAAAGGTTGGTTGGATTTGGGGGATTTTCTGGAATATCTTCTTGGTGCATCCTTGGTGACCACAGACACACACACACACACCCACTCACACACGGACAGACAAAAATGCATTTTTATAAAAATACATTTTTAGGGTACATGGGGTCTCAAAACATATTTTCGGTGGAATCTTAATATCGGTATTCATGATATACAATCTACTTCACGTGCAAACATTTGTAATATATATGTTAATATCGTTAGGGCAAATTTCAAAATTAAAAAACTTTGATATTCTTCCACGAAAGGTAGTTTGAAGTTTTCCTCAAAATCTTCCTGCCACATCCTTAGAAGAGGAATCTAAGTCATTTCCAAGTTGGAACCCACTTTCTACACCCAGAATCACCATAGATTTGATTGTTGAACTTGATTAGGAACCAGTTCCTACACCCAGAATCAATACAGATGTGATTGTTGAACTTGGTTAGGAACCAGTTCCTACACCCAGAATCACTAGAGATGTGATTGTTGAACTTGGTTAGGAACCAGTTCCTACACCCAGAATCAATACAGATGTGATTGTTGAACTTGGTTAGGAACCAGTTCCTACACCCAGAATCAATACAGATGTGATTGTTGAACTTGGTTAGGAACCAGTTCCTACATCCAGAATCAATACAGATGTGATTGTTGAACTTGGCTAGGAACCAGTTCCTACACTCAGAATCAATACAGATGTGATTGCTGAACTTGGTTAGGAACCAGTTCCTACATCCAGAATCAATACAGATGTGATTGTTGAACTTGGTTAGGAACCAGTTCCTACACCCAGAATCAATACAGATGTGATTGCTGAACTTGGATAGGAACCAGTTCCTACACCCAGAATCAATACAGAAGTGATTGCTGAACTTGGTTAGGAACCAGTTCCTACACCCAGAATCAATACAGAGGTGATTGCTGAACTTGGTAAGGAACCAGTTCCTATACCCAGAATCAATACAGAAGTGATTGCTGAACTTGGTTAGGAACCAGTTCCTACACGCAGAATCAATACAGATGTGATTGTTGAACTTGGATAGGAACCAGTTCCTACACGCAGAATCGCTACAGATGTGATTGCTGAACTTGGTTAGGAACCAGTTCCTACACTCAGAATCAATACAGATGTGATTGTTGAACTTGGTTAGGAACCAGTTCCTACACCCAGAATCACCACAGATGTGATTGCTGAACTTGGTTAGGAACCAGTTCCTACACCCAGAATCACCACAGATGTGATTGCTGAACTTGGTTAGGAACCAGTTCCTACACTCAGAATCAATACAGAGGTGATTGTTGAACTTGGTTAGGAACCAGTTCCTACACTCAGAATCAATACAGATGTGATTGTTGAACTTGGTTAGGAACCAGTTCCTACACTCAGAATCAATACAGATGTGATTGTTGAACTTGGTTAGGAACCAGTTCCTACACTCAGAATCAATACAGATGTGATTGTTGAACTTGGTTAGGAACCAGTTCCTACACCCAGAATCAATACAGATGTGATTGTTGAACTTGTTTAGGAACCAGTTCCTACACCCAGAATCAATACAGATGTGATTGTTGAACTTGTTTAGGAACCAGTTCCTACACGCAGAATCAATACAGATGTGATTGTTGAACTTGGTTAGGAACCAGTTCCTACACCCAGAATCATCACAGATGTGATTGTTGAACTTGGTTAGGAACCAGTTCCTACACTCAGAATCAATACAGATGTGATTGTTGAACTTGGTTAGGAACCAGTTCCTACACCCAGAATCATCACAGATGTGATTGCTGAACTTGGTTAGGAACCAGTTCCTACACCCAGAATCATCACAGATGTGATTGCTGAACTTGGTTAGGAACCAGTTCCTACACGCAGAATCAATACAGATGTGATTGCTGAACTTGGTTAGTAACCAGTTCCTACACCCAGAATCAATACAGATGTGATTGCTGAACTTGGTTAGGAACCAGTTCCTACACCCAGAATCAATACAGATGTGATTGCTGAACTTGGTTAGGAACCAGTTCCTACACACAGAATCAATACAGATGTGATTGCTGAACTTGGTTAGGAACCAGTTCCTACACCCAGAATCAATACAGATGTGATTGCTGAACTTGGTTAGGAACCAGTTCCTACACCCAGGATCAATACAGATGTGATTGCTGAACTTGGTTAGGAACCAGTTCCTACACGCAGAATCAATACAGATGTGACTGCTGAACTTGGTTAGGAACCAGTTCCTACACCCAGAATCAATACAGATGTGATTGCTGAACTTGGTTAGGAACCAGTTCCTACACCCAGAATCAATACAGATGCGATTGCTGAACTTGTTTAGGAACCAGTTCCTACACCCAGAATCAATACAGATGTGATTGTTGAACTTGTTTAGGAACCAGTTCCTACACCCAGAATCAATACAGATGTGATTGTTGAACTTGTTTAGGAACCTGTTCCTACACCCAGAATCAATACAGATGTGATTGTTGAACTTGGTTAGGAACCAGTTCCTACACTCAGAATCAATACAGATGTGATTGTTGAACTTGTTTAGGAACCTGTTCCTACACCCAGAATCAATACAGATGTGATTGTTGAACTTGTTTAGGAACCTGTTCCTACACCCAGAATCAATACAGATGTGATTGTTGAACTTGGTTAGGAACCAGTTCCTACACTCAGAATCAATACAGATGTGATTGTTGAACTTGGTTAGGAACCAGTTCCTACACCCAGAATCACCACAGATGTGATTGTTGAACTTGGTTAGGAACCAGTTCCTACACGCAGAATCAATACAGATGTGATTGCTGAACTTGGTTAGGAACCAGTTCCTACACCCAGAATCAATACAGATGTGATTGTTGAACTTGTTTAGGAACCAGTTCCTACACCCAGAATCAATACAGATGTGATTGTTGAACTTGTTTAGGAACCAGTTCCTACACCCAGAATCAATACAGATGTGAGAGTATGATATTGCAGTCTCCTGCAGTGATTCTCAATGCTATAGAGTTGTCCAAATTTCACTGAAGCATCACCCTAAGACAAAATATGAATGGATAAAACAATAGGCATTTTTACTTTCTTTACACGTAGGTACTATGAATACATAGTGTATAGAGAAAGCAGTGTATTTCACCCAAAAATTCGAAACTTGAAAATATACGGACGGCTTGGGTGCAAAAAACTGTTTTAGATAAAGGTATGTGTGTCTGTGGACAGCGTAGCTCAAAAACTAAAAGGCCGTTAAATACCAAACTTTCTATATAAGTTTGGTATTCTTCAAGGATGCGACAGGAAGATTTTCAATAAAATCCCCTCCACTATAAACTACCCTTTACAAGGAAACATTTTGATTAAAATACCATATATTAAAGCGATTTACACCAGAAATAAAATCTAGATCCTGATTTTCTGGGAATAGTTTCTGAGGACCTGTACATTCTAGATGACCTTTACTGAATTTTATATAACTGATAAACCGTAAGAAATACTTGAAAACTTGCCACAAAAATGTATCTACATTTCGTTAAAACATAATTTATGTCATATACTCCTTACTTTTTCTACACATATTATATACATAGTGTATAGAGAAGGTATTGCACTCCACCCGAAAATTCGATACAGAAATGTCATCGGAAATGCATGTTTTACGGTCCCCTGTATCCAAAAACCCATTTTCAGAAAAAGGTCCGCGCGCGCGCGTGAGTGTACACGAGTCCGTGTGTCTATGAACACGATAATTCAAAAACGAAAAGTTGGTAAAATACCAAACTTGGTATTTAAGTTTAGCATCTTCCCGGGATGCGACACAAAATTTTTGAGAAAAATCTCCCTACCCCAAACTACCTTTTACATGGAACTTTTTTCGAAAAGTTTGATTTTCTCAAAAATGGCTTTAACGATTTTGTTTAAAATATCATATACTACAGATATTTACCTGAAAAAAGAAAATGTTTATCTTCAATTTTCTGAAGATTTCTTTATTCTTGATGAATTTTTCGGAATTTTGCATAACTACTAAACCGTAAGAGATAGAGCAAAACTTGTAAGACAAAAAATGTAGAGTACTTAAAAACACATAATTTATGTCATGTACATTTTTTTTCGTGGAGTTGATCGTTTTTGAGATATTCCTTATTTTTCAGTTTTAAAAAACTTAAACTCTACTCAAAGTAATTTCAGTCACATAGCAACCAGCTTTTGATTGTCACTTTAACGTATAGTACTCCCTTATTTCGCTTCTACTTACAATAAAGCAAGAAATAAGACTATTTCTGATAATTTTTTTTTTTTTATTAGTATGAAGTAAAGAGAAGCATAAGCTTTTTAACAACAATTGTTGCAGAAATATAAAGAAAGTCATGTGAATGGATTATATCAGATTTTTTTTTTCTAGAAATGCAAAACGAACCGAACTATAATTGTTCACATAACGATCGGCTTTTAAAGGATTTGAGTGTCAGTTTTGTCTGGTATATTCCCTTATTTCCCTTCTAATTATAGGGGAATAAATAATAAGAACAATTTTGTTAATGCTTACCTGTTTTAGCATGATGTAGAAAGAAGAATAGTGTTTTGCAAGAACAGTGTGTTTGCAGATCAGGTAGAGAAAGTCATGTGAATACAACACATCGAATTTTTAATAACAGTTACTTAAGATAAGGATGGAGTAAGTCACTTCAGAGGAGATTGGCACACTGAAAATACCTTAAAGAAACAATGAATTTACCCTAAAAAGGGAGATCTGATTTTGGCATATAAAATTGATAAGAATAATAGAAAAAAATGGGAGTAACAGAAGGAAGGAAGGTAGGAGGGGGGGGGGAGTTCCATTTCGAAAGCAAGAGCCATGAAACTGTAATGACCTCCCTTTTCCCATTACATCTGGTAGCATTTCTGGATCCGCGCCAGCTTCCTGTTTAAAACGCTGCTAAAATGCAAGATTTTTTGTGGATATAGAGCATCGAAATCGAGTGCGGAAGGAAAGCAGTGGTGATGAGGATAAGAGTAACGAAAAGAAGTGCAACAAAATTGAAAAAAAACGTGGAAGGAAATGAATCAAGGCAAGCAGGGACCCCAACTTTCTCTTTACAGCTAAATAAATATATTCTTGCGTAATCCAACAACAGAATTCATTTGTTACAAAACCACAGTGTGCTTTTTGCTTTCTCTAGCACGCAAACGTACAGGAGCGGAAGTGGATACGTGGCGTCATCCCCGAAGGAAAAACTAACGATAACCTCTGTAGTGCCGACAGAGTACCAGAGGATATTGAGGTATCGACTGCTATGTCGAGTCCAACCCAAACCGTACAACTCCCTTACAGGAGGGGCTCGGATGTTCGGCCGCACTATCTCTTTTTTACTTTCTCTACACGTACTATGTACATAGTGTATAGAGAAGGTATTGTAATACACCCAAAAAATCGACACCCAGCTTTCACAGGAAATACATGTTTTGGTTTTCTATTTTGGAAAAAGGCCCGTGTGTGTATCTATTTGTGTGTCTGCGGACAGCATGCTCAAAATCACATTGGAATAAGTTTGGTATCTTCCAAGGATGTGATACGAAGATTTTCAAGAAAATCCCCCCCTCCAACTTCTCTTTACATGTAACTTTTCTTCGAAAATTTTGATTTTCTCAAAAATTTGCTTACGATTTTGATTAAAATACTATGTATTAAAGATATTTACACGACAAATAAAGTATATCTTGAATTTTCTGGGAATAGACTCTAAAGACTACTTTATTCTGGATGAATTTTACGGAATTTTGCATAACTCCTAAACCGTAAGAGATGGACAAAAACTTACCACACAAAAAATGTAGAGCACGCTAAAACACACAATTTATGTTATATACATTTTTTCGTGGAGTTGTCGTTTATTATATATTCTTTGTTTTCGATTTCAGCTTTGTAAAACTTGTACTTTTCTCATACAGGAACTTGTAAACTTCTGTCCATAAAAACAAACGAACTTCAGTCACATAGAAACCAGCTTTTGACTATCACTTTAGCCTATGCTACTCCCTTATTTCACTTCTACTTACAAGTAAGCAAGTACTAAGACTATTTCTGCTGATTTTTTCTCGATTAGCATGAAGTAAATAGAAGTATAAGCTTTTTAATAATAAGTTGTTGCAAAACTGTAGAGAAAGTCATGTGAATGGAACACATTAGTTTTATTGTTGGTAGATCAGCATTTATGCTATACAGACCATAGATAACAAAATATTAAATACATTTACAATTAAGGTTGACATGTTGGCTCCTTTAAGATAAGCAAAATAGTTATTAATACAGAGACGATAGTATAAATTTACAAATAAATGTTACAATTGAATGAATCTATAAAATAATAACAATTATAGATTTAAAATAATGAAAGTACATGATTGTGAAGTTTATGAATAATTACTAGTAGGAGTCCTGTGTGTCACTGGTTAGGAAATGTGGTAATTTTCTTTTCAGTCTTTTGTGTGGAGTTTTGATATGCAGGTTAAATGCTTGAGCACCAGTAACGTTGCTTAACTTGTTGAAGAATGTCTTGGAGAGGTGTTTCATACAGGTTCTATTGGAAGGTTGTTAAGTTCGTGTCGAAGCTGAGTATTTCTTATGAACCATGGTGCATTTGTAGCTCTGCGGAAAAACTTATTTTCCACAACTTGCAGTTTATGAATATTAGTTTTATAGGAGTTGCATAAGTTAGAAGAATGGAGCAGTCTATGCCTATCTTGGAGCGTTTATTAATTAGTGGATAAAGTTTGATTAGGTTTGAGTCAACAAGTGTTATGATGCGTGTAATATTGATTCCATGTCATTTTTGTGCCCAGTAGAACGCCAAGATATCTAACTGAGGATTGATATGGCATGTGAACTGTTTATCCTGAAAATGTAAACAATCAAGGTTTTGTAAAGGTCTTAGAGATAATATATTTGTTTGTGTCTTGTTGATGTTAATGAAAGCCATTCAGCAAACAGTGAAAGAGATTCCCGACTGTAGTTGTGTTCTGTGCTCGTGAGCCCTGCAGGATGATGAGGTGTGGGGAGAGGGGAAACCGATATCTAGTTACCCGGCGAGCTGTTATGCAGTAATCATTCCTGCAGATATGTGTATTAACCTAGCGTAGCCTACTTAGCATAATAAAGTGCAGAAGTAGTTCAATGTTATAAGATTTTATATTCATTTCACCATGTCTGAAGTTACGAAATGTTAGGTAATGCATTCACAAGGGCGTGAAGTTATAATTAACGTTATAGATAAATGTCCAGTGTCACAAGCTATACAACGGGCTGCATGTTATACTGGTGTTGCCGTGTCAACGATAAAGAGAATTGTGAGCAGAAATAGTGAATGATATAAAGGAGAAAATAGTGTATTGAGCATTTCTGGAAAAAAGAAAAACTAGAACTGAACATACTCTTGCTCAGATCAATTAATTTAATGCTAACGTTATACGAGAAATAATACGGATGACCCATTTTATATGTATTTATTTAAAAAAAGGTCTATGTCATAAAGTATCTCTTTTAATGTAATCTACATGTTTTTTGTACTGAGTTTCTGTCTTTCTCTTACAAAAGTCTCCAAAATAAAGAAGGCTTTAGAGGCTATTCCCAGAAAATTCAAGGTATACGTTACGTTTGCCAGAAAATATCTTAAACATATGGTATTTTAATAAAAATCGTTAAAGTTAATTTTGATAAATTCATTTTTTTTAAAAACTGTCACTTGCACAGGATAATGGGGGTGAAGGGGATTTTGTTGAAAATCTTTGTGGGGAATCCTAGAAAGATTTTGAACTTAAATAACACGTTTGGTATTTATCGAGCATTTCGTTTTTGTGCTGTGCCTCCTATAGACAGACACACAAAACTAATCTCATCTTCTTCTTAAGAAAATGAAACAGCGTCGTGTTCAGAATTGGACAGAGAATTGGGACGACCACTAATATATTATGATAGGCTGCATGTTATTCTTCAACAGCGTTTATGTCTGCGTGTGTCACCTTATCTGTACTTATGTGTGTGTTGTGTACGTATTCCTTTCAGGGTCCACGAGCTGGGAACAAAACTATTCTTCTGGTCACGGGGTCCGGGTCCGCAGCGCCCCCACCGGAGCAACTGAAGGGGCCAAACCTCCCCGCTACGGAGTAGCTAGAGAAGGTGCAAAAATTTTATATCGAAATTTCACCGGAAATACATGTTTTGGGACTCCGAGAATAAAAAAACAAAACAAAACAAAAAAACAACACATTTTTAGAGAAATGTCCGTGTGTCTGTGAGTGTATCTGTGGGAAGCATAGCTAAAAAATGAAAAGACCGATAAATAGCATTCTTGGTATTGATATTTAGCATCTTCTAATCACGAAGATTTTCAAAAAAAAAAAAAAAAAAATCCCTCTCCACAAATACGATTTACATGGATATTTTTTGATAATTTTGTTTTTCCCAAAAATGGCTGTAATGATTTTGACTAAAATACCTCATGCATAAGATGTATCTATGACAAATAAAGTGTATATCTTGAATTTTCTGGGAAGACCGCTTCATTCTGGATGGCTTTTATATGACTGGCAAACCGTAAGAAATACATAATACATAAACACTAACTACAAAAAGTGCTGATCACATTAAAACACACATTTTATGTCATATACATTTTTTGTAGAGTTAGCCGTTTTCGAGATATTCCAGAATTTTGGTTTTAACTTACACTTTTCTCAACAGGAAGATATTTTTTCTTGTTTTTCGTTTGTTTACTCCTGGCAAGCAAAGAGATTGGAATTTCAATTGTTTTACATAATGATCGGCTTGTTAACGGACGAGTCTATCACTTTAGCCTGAGCATTTTCTTACTTCCCTTCTACTTACAAGGAAGCTAGTGATAGGACTAATTCTGCTTATGTTTATCTTGATTAGCATGAAGCAGAGAAGAAGAGCAAGTTTTTAACAATAATTTGTTACAGAGATTTAGAGAAAATCACGTGAATGGAACATATCAACTTTATAGAAGAAGGTCCATGTGTGTGTTCGTGAATGGCATAGTTGTAAAATGCCACACTTAGTATTTATATTTAGTATCCTCCAAAGATGCGAAACGAAGATTTAAAAAAAATTCCCCCACCATAAAATACCCTTTATATGGATTTTTTTAAAAAAGATTTATTTATCCCAAAATGGCTAAAGATTTTGATTAAAATGCCATACATTAAAGGTATTTATATCACAAATCTATGTATATATATATATAAATGAATCGCTGAAATGTATGTACGTGTATCACTTCCGAACGACTGCATCAAATTAAACAATTCTTTTTTTGTTATGTTCCTTATTATCACGACAAGGTTTGTGGAAAAGAAAAGGTTTAAACATAATAGGGAAAGTATTTAAAATATCATAATTTGAATAAAAACCGTGCCAACGAACGCACTCCGGTTAATATACACCAGATGGCAATGGTAGCACGGTTATTGCTTGTTAAGTGGTCGAAGTAGTGCTACATTTTTCCCTCCCAATTCAATTGTAACGCACCAGCTTATCGACACAATGACGCAATGCAGCAGTGGAATTCAAATACGTACATTTTCATATATTAACTGTCCTTTCCTTATTCCCATTGTTTAAAATAAAGCAGAAAAGAAGCTTTCCTGGCGACTAACACATAGAATAAGTACTTATTTATTTGCCGCTAGATAGTCAAATTAGTATTTTTCCTCTCCATCCAATGTTAAGATAGTGCAACAGTTCATTGAGATGACACAATGCAGCAGTGAAATTAAATGCATTTTTATGTATTAACTGTCTTTTCCTTACTCCTATCGTTTAAAATAAAGAAGCTTTCCTGGCGACGAACACCTAAAATACGTACTTATTATTTGCCACCAGATGGCCATATTACCTCCTGCTCTATTTTTCTTCTTCAATGCTAAGGGAATGCACCCGGTTATGGAGACAATGACGCAAGATAACTAGTCGTCAATTATCTAACTAAATTCATTGGATTTGCCAGGATTCTCGCCACACAATTTACAGCTCAAGCTTGACTCAGTGATAATTATACTACGCAATATCAATCAGCCGAGATTATAAGGCGGAACAAAACTCAATGTTAAAAGAATATGAAAAGATTGATTTAAATTACTATAACATAGTAAAGTTCCAAGGCGAGGATATACTTATTCCAAGAATACCACTTTCATTTTGAATTTAAGCGCGGCAATGACAATAAATCCCAAAATCAATCCTTAGAAGAGTGTGAATATACCTTGAATTGTGTTTTTCGTATGTTGTACGTTGCATGCTCGAGAGTCGGCAAACTATTGGCGCTATTTTTTTCTCTCCGGAAGGAAAATTGTACCTTGTTGTCAAATTATTTAATTGTAATTTTATTTCGTTGCATAGTCGTACTGTAAACGAAAGATTTTGTAGGAGTTCCTTTCATTAGGTACACCACCCTTGCGAAGCCGGGGTGGGCAGCGGGTAAAACATATATTTTGAATTTTCTGGGAATAGCCTCCGAAGACCTCTCTTTATTCTGGACGAGTTTTGCAGAATTTTGCATAACGGTAAACCATAAGATATAGGCAAAAACTTCAAACACAAAAAAATGCAGATCTCTTTAAAAAATATAGTACACGTTTTTCTTGTACAACTGACCGTTTTTTTACTTTCTCTAGCCTAATATGTACAATGTACATAGGGATAGACAAGGTATTGTAAAGTATCCAAAAATTCGATACCGAGATTTCACCGGAAATATACGTTTTGGGGTCCCCTGAGTCCGAAAAAAACATTTTTAAAACCAGCTCCGTGTGTGTGTGTGTGTGTGTGTGTGTGTGTGTGTGTGTGTGTCTGTCTGTGCCTGTGTCTGTCTGTGTGTCTGTGAACAGCATAGCCCCAAAACGAAAAGACCGTTACATACCAAACTTGGTATTTAGGTTTAGTATCTTCCACGGATGCGACACGAAGATTTTCAAAAAATTCCCCGTACCACAAACTACCCTTTACGTGGAAAAAATTTCGAAAATGCTGATTTTCTTAAAATGGCCCTAAGATTTTGATTAAAATCCCGTATATTAAAACTATTTATTTGCGAAATAAAATGTATATCTCAAATTTTTGGGGAATAGCCTCTGAAGAGCTCTTTATTCCGGATGAATTTTGCTTAACTGCTAAACCGTAAGAGATAGAAAAAAACTCACTACACAAACAATGTACATCACGTCAAAACACACAATTTATGTCCTTTACGTTTTTGTTGTGGAGGTAACCGTTTCCGAGATATTCTTTGGTACTGGTTTCAGCTATTGACTATCACTTTAACTTATGGTATGCCCTTATTTCGCTTCTATTTACAAGGAATCAAGTAATAAAACTATTTCTGCTATTATTTTCTCGGTTGGATGAAGTAAATATTAGCGTAAGCTTTTTAGCAATAATTTGTTGCAGAGATGTAGAGAAAGTCATGTGAATGGAACACATCAGATTTTTTACTTTCTGTATATGCACTACGTACATAGTGTTTAGAGAAGGTATTGTAATGCACCCAAAAATTCGATACCGAGATTTCACCGGAAATACATGTTTTGAGACTTCCTGAATCCAAAAAAGCATTTTTAGAAAAATGTCCGTGTGTGAGTTTGCCTGTCTGTCCGTGTGTGTGTGTGTCTATGGGCAACATAGCTCAAAAACGAAAAGACCGTTAAATACCAAACTTGGTGATTAAGTTTAGTATTGTCCAAGGATGCGACACGACCACCCCAAACTACCCTTTACATGGAAAAAATTTCGAACATTTTGATTCTCTTAAAAATCGCTGTAACGATTTTGATTAAAATATCATATATTAAAGATATTTACCTGGCAAATAAAATGTATATCTTGAATTTTCTGGGAATAGCTTCTGAAGACCACTTTATTCTGGATGAATTTTACGGAATTTTGCATAACTGCTAAACCGTAAGACTTAGATAAAAACTTACTACATAAGAAATGTAGAGCACGTTAAAACTCACAATTTATGTTATACATATTTCTTTCGTGGAGTTGATCGTTTTTGAGACATTCATTGTTTTTAGTTTCAGATATGAACAGTTTTACTTTTCTCATATAGGAATTTGTCAACTCCTGTCCATATAAACAAGGGAACTTGTCACAGAGCAACCAGCTTTTGACTGTTACTTTAACCTATGATACTCCCCTATTTCACTTCTACTTACAAGGAAGCAAGTAATTAAGACAATTTCTGCTAATGTTTATCTAGATTATCATAAAGTAGATAGAAGAATATGCTTTTTAACAATAATTTGTTACAGCAATGTAGAGAAAGTCATGTGAATGGAACACGTCAGAGCTTTTCCATTCTACTTACAAGGAGCATTTCTGTCAATGTTGTTTTCTGGATTAGCATGACGTAGATGAAATAATGTTTTGTAAGGCACGTTTGCTTGTGTGAAGGTTAGAGAATGTAATGTGAATGTTTCTAGCAAACAGTTGATTAGCGAAAACTGTCACAGATGATTATTTGAGAGAGATTATGAATTCAAAGAGAATGTGAAATTATCAATCCGATAAACTGTTAGTAACTCTCTTTTGGATTGGGCGAGTAATTCGCGTTAATTAAAAAGTGGTACAGCATTATAAATGCAATGTTGTCGAATATTTAAATAACTTCTATAGTTCAAAAAATAAACATTTTGATGCATTTTGTGACATGTTTATGATTTATTATTCCTTTGCGAAAGTTACTTGTTTTATATCCCAATGCAGTTAAAATGTTTTGTTATTTTTTTTTTTTTAGTTTGACATTCTTTAACCATAACGGTTATAATAAATAGAGAATTGTATATAACGATATTTTTTTTATCTTTTGCAGTTTGTATGAAAATTTTCTCTACATTTCTGTAATAAATTATTGGTAAAAATCTTATTCTTCTATCTACTTTATGATAATCGAGATAAACATTAGCAGAAATTTTCGTAATTATTTACTTCCTTGTAAGTAGAAGGAAAATAAGTTAAAATGATAACCTGGTTGCCATGTGGTTGAAATCCGTTTCTATGCAGGGCCAAGAGTTTACAACTTTCCGTGTGAGAAAAGTTTTAAGTATTTTAAATATGAAACAAATAACAAGGAATATCTCAGACATGGCGAGTTCCACGAAAACAAATGTATATGACATAAAACGTGTGTTTTAACGAGGTCTACACTTTTTGTTTGGTAAGTTTTTATCCATCTCTGGCGGTTTACCAGTTACGCAAAATTCAGTCAAATTCATTCAGAATAAAGGTCTCTAGAGGCTATTCCCAGAATATTCAAGATATACATCTTATTTACTATATAAATATGTTTAATATATAGTATTTTAAGCAAAGTCGTTAGAGCCATTTTGAGAAAAACAAATTTTTCGATTTTTTTTTTCATGTAATGGGTAGTTTGGAGTGGGGGGATTTTCCTCAAAATCTTAACTTATATACCAAGTTTGGTATTATACCGCCTTTTCGTTTTTGAGTTATCGTGTTCACAGACCACGAACACATACACAGACCTTTTTCTCAAAATGCTTTTTTTTTTTTTTTTTTTTTTTTTTTTTTTTTGCATTCAGGGGGTCCAAAAACGTGGAGCAATACAACACCTTGATACTCTCTTCTCAGGATGAGGAAAATCTAGGGTAAAACATTGTCCAGGTAACAAACCCCAAAAATGATTTGAAATTGGGACCTCTTGATTGTGAAGTACATGCGCTACTCCCATACCACGGCGTAGGGATTTTTTTTTTGTAGTGTTTAACGCCCGCTTTTACTGCTCTGGCACAGCAGGCGATGACACTGATGATACATGACGATGGAGCCCCGGTGGAATGAGAGAGGAGGACCCGGAGAAAACGCACCCATGCGTCGCTTTGTCCACCACAAATCTCACATGCGGTCGCTTGGGATCTAACCTGGGAGTCGGGATTGAGAAGTCATATTGATCTGAAATCGTTATTGGAACTATGGTATTTCATTTTCTACTGATTGTATGAATTCTCTGCATAGAAATTTGTAATTTAAACATTCCAGATACTTGAAACAGTGGCAGACTTGTCATAATTGACAGGGAAATCTGATGATTACCTTAGACTCTCTCTCTCTCTCCCTCTCTCTCTTTGTTAATCAAAAGTCTTGGACAACCAGTGAAAGAATAGTTCTATAATTTTAACACTTGTTTTTCTCACATAAAATTTTTAGTTATATATTTATACATTGGGACAGATTTCGAAAGGAAGGATTGGTTGGATGGATGGTGGATGCTCCGGATGCTGTATAGGTTGTATGGGAAGTGGTTCTCAGGGTTGCTGCTTGCTGCGTTGAGGTATTTTAAACCTTTTTACGGGTTTGAATTTGCCGCTGTATAAGAAGTTGGTAACTCCTGCTGTTGGCGACACTGTAATTAGCTGGTTGCGCCAGACTTAATTGTTAAAGCAGTTTAGGTTACTGTCGGCAGTGAATTACTTATTGGGCACAGCAGACACGTTTTCTATGTATTCAGCTAGCTGCAGTCGGTGAGTACGAAAATCTTAACCTCCATGCTTGGACGGTAGGATGTGATAATAAATAAAATTAATTTAAAAGATTTCTTGATATATATGAACTTTTTATTGTTAACTTTTCGAACAATGTGATGCATTAAGGCACGCTATTAAAACAGAATTCTCATTTTACAAAACTGTGCCACATATATGCAATATAATGTGTACTTAGAATCAAGCTCTTCTTGATAAATAATACACTGCTAGGATTTACATAAGAGGTCTCGATTGGCGAGATTATCTCTTTACGTCCTTATCCCTGGCGTCTATCTCAATGACTGCGTCCCGGAAACTTATTAAAAGTTTCACCTATATACAATAGCTGAATATCAATGTTTTATATATTGTAATCTGTCCGTCTCCATGAGAACGGCAGATTTTCCATTCTACATTTCGTGAAATACAAATTTATAATACATTTTATACATTCCTATTAATTTAAAATCAATGCATTTGTGTAAATTACATTACAATACCCTTTAAAACAGTTAACATTTCTTAAATACATGTTTATTTAACCTTTGTTCCTAAGTTTTGTTGCCGGTATAAACAATTTAGAGCATCCGGTATCTCGTTAATTGTTGTGATTCTTCTTCTTCTCTCATATTACAGTTTCTAATTATGTTTTATAATAAATATGCTTTTCTAACTACCATTTCTTATCTATAAATTGTACAATACAATGTGTTGTATTTGTTTTATAGCTTTGGCTACGTTATTTTTGTACAAGCACGCCATTTAAGGCTATATTCGTGCGTATCGTGAGGCGATGACGTCACGCAGAAATTTGTATACATATTACTTTTGGCTTAAATTGCGAAACAACCATTCTTTTAGGACAGTATTGTCCCATTTTCTGTTGACTTGATTTACTTATCATTGAATCCTGCGTCAACATATACACACATACAGTGTGTTACCGAAATTGTTAGAAATAACGACCATAGACCTGGATGCACAACTCTGCGCGTCTCACCTCAAACTGATGAACTCTTTAAGAAGCATAATCCGGATGCTCCCTGATTTCCGCAACCGCTGCCAAATTTTTGCTACAAGCTCTGCTTTTGTTTTCACAGGAGTCTCTTACTGTCTCCAACAATTACTGAAGAATAACTTGTAATACCTTCCAATTTTCTTGAAATTCATTTAACATAAATAAACAACAATGTGTACCCAACAATTTGCCATGTTTTTACTTTGTAGTTCCATAACAATGTATTTCCGACCCAGGGGTTACTGTGTTAAAATACTTGTACGGATATTCTCTACCACCACAGGCATAATCTGTACTCATTTGGTAACATTTTGTGTGTGTGTGTGGGGGGGGGGGGGCAGCATAGCGCAAAAACGAAAGGATCGTTAAAGCCCAAACTTGGTATTTAAGTTTGGTATCTTCCAAGGATGCGACTGGAAGGTTTTCAAGAAAATCACCCCACCCCAAACTACCCTTCACATGGAAAAAATTTCTAAAATGTTGATTTTCTTAAAAATGGCTCTAAGGATTTTGAATAAAATGTCAAATCTTAAAGATATTTACCTGACAAATAAAATGTATATTTTGAATTTTCTGGGAATAACCTCTGAAGACTACTTTATTCTGGATGAATTTTACAGAATTGTGCATAACTGCTAAATCGTAAGAGATGGATAAAAACTTACCTCACAGAAAATGTAGCTCGCAATAAAACACACAATTTATGTCATACACATTTTTTCGTGGAGTTGATCATTTTTAAGATATTCTTGGTTTTTCGTTTCTGCTTTGAAAAACATAATTTTCTCATACAGGAATCTGTTAACTCCTGTCCATACAAATAAAGGAACTTGAGATCATTTTAACATTTCGCTTCTACTTAAATAATAAGACTATTTTTGCTAATGTTGCTCGATTATCATATTATTTATTAGCATATTTCACGACTGGAAATACGCTTTTGGTGGAGTATGGCTAGACTCCTCGGCGGTAAAGGGGTTGCGGTTCGCATCCCAGGTGCAGGTTTTAGCTATTAAGTAATGGTGTGGAGATGTGGGTGCCCTGTTAAGGATTTTATTGGCATGGAATCTTTCTCAGGCGTGCTTAGACACAAGTGATTTTCTTCGAGTTCCATATTATTACTGAACTCATTCATTTAGTTCGGCCTTTACTGCCATCGAACATACACGCATTCCTTCTAAATGTTCTACTCTTAAGTTACGCTTCACTGACCGCATCTATCATTCCTCATTACTTTTAACTGTCTTCTGGTGCTTCAAATAACATTTAGCACGTTCATTTCTACCGCGGACTCAGCTATCACGTCTTAGCTCCGCGAATGTTCCATGCCTAGTGCAGAATTGTTTCTGTTTTCTTTGTCAGTCCACCGTCGGACAGTGTAACCTCACCCCTTCAGTTCAATGTACCATCCTACATACATATTCCTTGTTTTTGGTTTCAGCTTTTAAAAACGTATACGTTTCCTCCTACGGAATTTGTCAACAAAGGAACTTCAGTCACATAGCAACCAGCTTTTGACTATCCCTTTAACCCATGTTACTCCCTTAATTCTCTTCTGCTTACAAGGAAGCAAGTTACAAGGTTATTTCTGCCAGCTACTTTCTCTATACGCACTATGTACATAGTGTATAGAGAACGTATTGCACTCCACCCAAAAATTCGATACCGAGATTTCAATGAAAATATAAGTTTTAGAGTCCCCTTTATCTAAAAAAAACTGATGTGTACCATTCACATGCTTTCTCTATATCCCTGCAACAAATTATTCTTAAAAAGCTTATACTTCTATTAACTTCATGCTAATCAGTAAAACATTAGCAGAAATAGCCATGTTACTTGCTTCCTTGTAAGTACAGGTGAAATAAGGGAGTACCATAGGTTAAAGTGATAATCAAAAGCTGGTTGCTATGTCACTGAAGTTCCTTTGTTTGTATGAACAGCAGTTGACAAATTCCTGTATGAGAAATGTACAAGTGTTTCATAGCAGAAACCAAAAATAAGGAATGTCACAAAAACGACGAACTCCACGAAAAAAATGTATATAGCATAAATTGTGTGTTTTAAAGTGCTATACATTTTTTGTGAAGTAACTTTTTGTCCATCTCTTACGGTTTAGCAGTCATTCAGAATTTAGTAAAATTGATCCAGAATAAACTACTCTTCAGAGGCTATTCCCAGAAAATTCAAGATATACATTTCATTTGTCAGGTAACTATGTTTAATATCCGAAATTTTAATCAAAATCGTTAGAGCCATTTTTGAGAAAATCAAAATTTTCGAAAAAAGTTCCATGTAAAGGATAGTTGGGGGTTGGGGGGATTTTTCTCAAAATCTTCGTGTCGCATCCCTGGAAGATACTAAACTTAAATACCAAGTTTGATATTTTACCGACTTTTCGTTTTTGAGTTATTTACCTGATAAATAAAATGTATATCTTGAATTTTCTGGGAATAGCCTCTGAAGAGTACTTTATTCTGGATGAATTTTACGGAATTTTGAATAAGTGCTAAACCGTAAGAGATAGACCATAACTTACTGCACGAAAAATGTAGAGCACGTTAAAACACACAATTTATGTTATATACATTTTTTTCGTGGAGTTCACGGTTTTTGAGACATTTCCTTGCTTTTGGTTTCTGCTTTGAAAAACTTTACTTTTCTTATACAGAAATTTGTCAACTGCTGTCCATACAGACAAAGGAACATCAGTGACATAGCAATCAGCTTTTGACTATAACTTTAACCTATGGTACTCTCTTATTTCGCTTATACTTACAAGGAAGCAAGTTGTAAGACTATTTCTGCTATTTTTTTCTGATTAGCTTGAAGTAAATAGAAGTATAAGTTTTTTTTTAAGAATGATTTGTTGCAGAGATGTAGAGAAAGTTGTGTGAATGGAGCACGTCAGATGTTTTACATACATTGTGATTTGCAATATGGTAAGCGGTGTAGAATTTAATGTCCTGGATGCAGTGGCATTTAACTTTTTGGAGGTTACGAATGAACAGGATACAATTTTATTGTCATTTGAGTATCTCACAGCTGTTTACATTTTATGGAGCTAGAGGTCGTGTGTGTCTTTATTAAGCGACCACTACATGGGGATGATATTGAAGCAACTGGCCACAAACACCTCATAGCCGGGGGGGGGGGTCATGTTTTAGGTGTTGGTGGTAAACGCTCCAGTTTTTAAAGCCAAAATTTAATTCAGTGGATAGGGGAACAAGTGGGGAATGGGGAAGTACAAAAGGGGTGAGGAAGGTCGTAGCCCATAACTCAGCCCGCGCCGACCACAATTAAGGGCCCAGCCGGGGCGTGATTTCCTTTGTTTACCACTCTGGCTTTTCATGTGGCTAGCTGCGTGATAACGGATGGGAAAGTAGGGTTCCTTGCACTGGTCTTGTTAGAGTGAGTAACACCAGCATTACTTGAGATGTATCTCACCTCACTCCTTTAAAACAAACATTGAATAATCGAGCAAGCGATGTTAGCTTAATGTGTTCACGTATCCCAATACAGGGTGATCCAAAAATACTTTTACAACATTTGGTAATTGATTCCTAAAGCAGCATGTAATACACATTACTTGAGATCTATCTCACCTCACTCTGCCCTCCTTTAAAACAAACATTGAATAATCGAGCAAGCGATGTTAGCTTAATGTGTTCACGTATCCCAATACAGGGTGATCCAAAAATACTTTTACAATATTTGGTAATTGATTCCTAAAGCAGCATGTAATACACATTACTTGAGCTCTATCTCACCTCACTCCTTTAAAACAAATATTGAATAATCGAGCAAGCGATGTTAGCTTAATGTGTTCACATATCCCAATTCAGAATGATCCAAAAATACTTTTACAACATTTGGAGATGCATTCCTAACATCGAAAAAACGAAATAGTTTCACATAAACATATGATAAAAAATCTGATGTACTCCATTCACGTGACTTTCTCTATGTCTCTGCAACCAATTAAAGTTAAAATACTTATTCTTCAATTTACTTAATACTAATTGAGAAAAAATTAGCAGAAATAGTCTTATTACTTGCTTCCTTGTGAGTAGAAGCGAAAAAAGGGAGTACCATAGGTTAAAGTGAAAGCCAAAAGCTGGTTGCTATGTGACTGAAGTTCCTTTGTTAGTAAGGACAGGAGTTGACAAATTCCTGTATGAGAGGGCTATTATCTTTAAAGTTGAAACAAAAAACAAGAAATATCTCAAAAACAATCAACTCAGAAAAAATGTACATAACATATATTGTGTGTTTTACATGTTCTACATTTTCTGTTAAGTAAGTTTTTGTCTGTCTTTTACGGTTTAGCAGTTATACAAAATTCCGTAAAATTCATCTAGAATAAAGTAGTCTTCAGAGGCTATTCCCAGAAAATTCAAAATATACATTTTAATTTTTAGATAAATATCTTTAAAGCCACTTTTAAGAAAATCAAAATGTTTGAAGAAAGTTCCATGTAAAGGGGAGTTGGGGGGGGGGGGATGTTCTTGAAACATTTTTGTGTCGCATCCTTGGAAGATACCAAGTGTGGTTTTTAACCGTATTTTTGTTTTTGAGCTATGTTGTTCACAGATACACACGCACACTTTTCTTTATTAAGGGGGTCTTAAAACATGTATTTCCGGTGAAATCTCGGTAATGAATTTGTGGGTGGAATACAATAGAGAAAGTAAAGGTAAAAGTACGTATGTATTCAATATTCTATCCTTTAAAACATATGAATGACTTTCTAGCGACTTCAATTAAGAACATATTAACGCTTGTGATGCCCCATTTTGAATATTGTGACTCTCTTTTACTAACCCAACAGAAAATTTAGTTCTAAGAGTTCAACGAGCTCAGAATGCGTGTGTACGCTTTGTGCGCAATCTCCGTCAATTTGATCATGTTACACCTGCACTCAAAACACTTAAATGGCTGCAGCTTAGGGATAGAAGAAAATTGCATTCTGTATCATTTCTCTATCAACTCCTTCGTTCTCGCATTCCAAACTATCTAAATGTCGCTTCAAATATCCTTCTGACTGTCGTAATGGAGAAACTCGCTCACGACACTCTTTCCTTCTTGCTATACCTGCTCATCATACAACCTTCTATTCATCATCATTTACAATAGATTTAGCTCGTCTTTGGAATTCCCTCCCTGAAGACGTAAGGGACTGCCGGAACGTTATACTGTTCAAGCAGAACATTAGGGCATACATTTGTAACCAAACCTAATCTACTGCTGTGTTAATATGATAAATACGTTACTACTTTCATTTATTGCTATTAATATCGTATGTGCTGACAATATGCATTTCAATTGTAAATATGACTAATATGTGTTTCAAACTTAATGAACATTCCACTTAAAATAATGTTGCTTATTTCAGTGCACTTGTGCCTTTTTATATTTGTTTTATTACGTTGTATAGAATGGTATTTTTGTTCTTTATTCATTGTATTATTGCTGTATTACATTTAGAGGGGGAGAGAAGGCCTTATGGTCTTGTCTTTTATCAGGATAAATAAATACATATTAAGGAGAGGTAGTAATGCATTCCACATAAAAAGTTCTATTAAATGATATAAAATTCCCATGAATTTAAAATTATTCTGCATGCAAACTGAAGCCATATATTCACTTATTTTGCACTATATATATATATATATATATATTTATTTATTTATATATATATTGTTATATTGTGTTGTATAATGGTTGTGATTCGTTAAATATTTACGTAAGCCTTATAGCCACCATAAGCAGACGTCTTCTTTTGATACTCTAATTTTTTTCTTTTGGCTAATACTCTATAATTTCTCCGGTTTTAAATCCCTTGGAAAAGTCTATATTTTTTTTTTCAAGGAGTAAACAATTTTTTTATGAAAACAGTTAAGGAAGTTAGAATATTTTCTTTGTATTTTAAGGAGTACAGGCTTCAAGAAGTTTTTGTAGCGAAGGGAGCTGCGCATTTTAAAAGAAATATACTTTTCTCAAACAGGAAACCTTCATTCGTTTTATCTCTCTTCTGTTTTAATCCTGGCCATAAAAAGAGAACCAATTTTGAATGACAGTACATAGCGATTGCTTTTAAACATCTGACTGTCGCTTTAGCCTAAGGTATCGTTTATGTTCCTTCTATTTATAAGGAACTAAATAATAAAACAATTTCTGGTATTTATCTTAATTAGCATCATGTAGATAAAAGAAATAGTTTGTTTGTAGAAAGGTAGAGAAAGTCATGTGAATGTAGCACATCGCACACTCACTCACACATACACACGGACCATTTATAAAAATGTGCGGTGTCTCTGCGGTAAAGTATGGCACTCACATTCGGGAGGTAGCAGGGTCGATTCCAAAAGGGATTTTTCCACCATTTTCCCTGGTTGGTAGGTGAATGGGGTTATTATATAACGCAAAAAAGTTCGTGCTCCCCTTTTCCTGACTTTTGATTATTTTACCTTTCTACTTTCTCTACATAGCACTTGATACATGGGATTACACTCTACCCCTTGTAACCAAACAACAATTATAGAAAAAGGCCCGTATGTGTTTGTATATGAACACGATAACTCAAAAATGAAAACTCAATAATATAACAAACTGGCTATTTAAGTTTAATGTCTTCCAAGGATGCGACCCGAAGATTATGAGGAAAATCCCCGCACCCCAAACAATACTTGACATGAAAAAAAAAAAAATTGTGCATGCGAATGGAACATATCAGACGTTTTGGATCTGGGTTCCCCAAAGCATGCATTTTCGGGTAAATCTCTGTATAGAATTTTTAGTGGAGCACAATAACTTCACGGAAACTATACTCACGTGTTAGAGAAAGTAATTGTATATAAAATAAAAGCCACGGAACGTAAGTTGTTGTGTATTTAATGGTTAGAAGCGGGTAAGTGGAGAGGAAGGAGGTATTTAAACTTTTGGTGAGGCTGTACCTGATGGTGAGAAGCAGGTAAGGGGAGAGGAGAGAGGTGTGTAAACTTTTGGTGAGGCTGTACCTGATAGTGAGAAGCAGGTAAAGGGAGAGGAGAGAGGTGTGTAAACTTTTGGTGAGGCTGTACCAGATAGTGGGAAGCAGGTAAGGGGAGAGGAGAGGGGTGTATAAAATTTTGGTGAGGCTGTACCAGATAGTGAGAAGCAGGTAAAGGGAGAGGAGAGAGGTGTGTAAACTTTTGGTGAGGCTGTACCAGATAGTGAGAAGCTGGTAAGTGGAGAGGAGAGGGGTGTGTAAACTTTTGGTGAGGCTGTACCAGATAGTGAGAAGCAGGTAAGGGGAGAGGAGAGGGGTGTATAAAATTTTGGTGAGGCTGTACCAGATAGTGAGAAGCAGGTAAGGGGAGAGGAGAGGGGTGTGTAAACTTTTGGCAAGGCTGTACCAGATAGTGAGAAGCAGGTAAGGGGAGAGGAGAGAGGTGTGTAAACTTTTGGTGAGGCTGTACCAGATAGTGAGAAGCAGGTAAGGGGAGAGGAGAGGGGTGTATAAAATTTTGGTGAGGCTGTACCAGATAGTGAGAAGCAGGTAAGGGGAGAGGAGAGAGGTGTGTAAACTTTTGGTGAGGCTGTACCAGATAGTGAGAAGCTGGTAAGTGGAGAGGAGAGGGGTGTGTAAACTTTTGGTGAGGCTGCACCAGATAGTGAGAAGCAGGTAAGGGGAGAGGAGAGGGGTGTATAAAATTTTGGTGAGGCTGTACCACATAGTGAGAAGCAGGTAAGGGGAGAGGAGAGGGGTGTATAAAATTTTGGTGAGGCTGTACCAGATAGTGAGAAGCAGGTAAGGGGAGAGGAGAGAGGTGTGTAAACTTTTGGTGAGGCTGTACCTAATGGTGAGAAGCAGGTAAGGGGAGAGGAGAGGGGTGTATAAAATTTTGGTGAGGCTGTACCAGAGAGTGAGAAGCAGGTAAGTGGAGAGGAGAGAGGTGTGTAAACTTTTGGTGAGGCTGTACCTAATGGTGAGAAGCAGGTAAGGGGAGAGGAGAGATGTGTGTAAACTTTTGGCAAGGCTGTACCAGATAGTGAGCAGCAGGTAAGGGGAGAGGAGAGAGGTGTGTAAACTTTTGGTGAGGCTGTACCTGATAGTGAGAAGCTGGTAAGGGGAGAGGAGAGAGGTGTGTAAACTTTTGGTGAGGCTTTACCAGATAGTGAGAAACAGGTAAGGGGAGAGGAGAGAGGTGTATAAACTTTTGGTGAGGCTGTACCAGATAGTGAGAAACAGGTAAGGGGAGAGGAGAGGAGAGAGGTATGTAAACTTTTGGTGAGGCTGTACCTGATGGTGAGAAACAGGTAAGGGGAGAGGAGAGGGGTGTGTAAACTTTTGGTGAGGCTGTACCTGATGGTGAGAAGCAGGTAAGGGGAGAGGAGAGGGGTGTATAAACTTTTGGTGAGGCTGTACGTGATGGCGAGAAGCAGGTAAGTGGAGAGGAGAGGGGTGTGTAAACTTTTGGTGAGGCTGTACCTGATAGTGAGAAGCTGGTAAGGGGAGAGGAGAGAGGTGTGTAAACTTTTGGTGAGGCTTTACCAGATAGTGAGAAACAGGTAAGGGGAGAGGAGAGAGGTGTATAAACTTTTGGTGAGGCTGTACCAGATAGTGAGAAACAGGTAAGGGGAGAGGAGAGGAGAGAGGTATGTAAACTTTTGGTGAGGCTGTACCTGATGGTGAGAAACAGGTAAGGGGAGAGGAGAGGGGTGTGTAAACTTTTGGTGAGGCTGTACCTGATGGTGAGAAGCAGGTAAGGGGAGAGGAGAGGGGTGTATAAACTTTTGGTGAGGCTGTACGTGATGGCGAGAAGCAGGTAAGTGGAGAGGAGAGGGGTGTGTAAACTTTTGGTGAGGCTGTACCTGATGGTGAGAAGCTGGTAAGGGGAGAGGAGAGGGGTGTGTAAACTTTTGGTGAGGCTGTACCTGATGGTGAGAAGCAGGTAAGGGGAGAGGAGAGAGGTGTGTAAACTTTTGGTGAGGCTTTACCTGATGGTGAGAAGCAGGTAAGGGGAGAGGAGAGGGGTGTGTAAACTTTTGGTGAGGCTGTACCTGATAGTGAGAAGCTCCTAAGGGGAGAGGGGAGGGGTGTGTAAACTTTTGGTGAGGCTGTACCTGATAGTGAGAAGCTGGTAAGTGGAGAGGAGAGAGGTGTGTAAACTTTTGGTGAGGCTGTACCTGATAGTGAGAAGCGGGTAAAGGGAGAGGAGAGGGGTGTGTAAACTTTTGGTGAGGCTGTACCTGATAGTGAGAAGCTGGTAAGTGGAGAGGAGAGAGGTGTGTAAACTTTTGGTGAGGCTGTACCTGATAGTGAGAAGCTAGTAAGTGGAGAGGAGAGGGGTGTGTAAACTTTTGGTGAGGCTGTACCAGATAGTGAGAAGCTGGTAAGGGGAGAGGAGAGGGGTGTATAAACTTTTGGTGAGGCTGTACCTGATAGTGAGAAGCTGCTAAGTGGAGAGGAGAGGGGTGTGTAAACTTTTGGCAAGGCTGTACCTGATGATGAGAAGCTGGTAAGGGGAGAGGAGAGGGGTGCATAAACTTTTGGTGAGGCTGTACCTGATAGTGAGAAGCTGGTAAGGGGAGAGGAGAGAGGTGTGTAAACTTTTGGTGAGGCTGTACCTGATAGTGAGAAGCAGGTAAGGGGAGAGGAGAGAGGTGTATAAACTTTTGGTGAGGCTGTACCTGATAGTGAGAAGCTGGTAAGGGGAGAGGAGAGGGGTGTATAAACTTTTGGTGAGGCTGTACCTGATAGTGAGAAGCTGGTAAGGGGAGAGGAGAGGGGTGTGTAAACTTTTGGTGAGGCTGTACTAGATAGTGAGAAGCTGGTAAGGGGAGAGGAGAGGGGTGTATAAACTTTTGGTACCTGATGGTGTGAAGCAGGTAAGTGGTGAGAGGTGGTAAACTTTTGGCAAGACTGTACCTGATGGCGAGAAGCTGGTAAGTGGTGAGAGGTGGTAAACTTTTGGTGAGGCTGTACCTGATGGTGAGAAGCGATAAAGGGGAAAGGAGAGGGGTGTATAAACTTTTGGTACCTGATGGTGTGAAGCAGGTAAGTGGTAGGAGGTGGTAAACTTTTGGCAAGACTGTACCTGATGGCGAGAAGCTGGTAAGGGGAGAGGAGAGCGGTGTATAAACTTTTGGTACCTGATGGTGTGAAGCAGGTAAGTGGTGAGAGGTGGTAAACTTTTGGCAAGACTGTACCTGATGGCGAGAAGCTGGTAAGTGGTGAGAGGTGGTAAACTTTTGGTGAGGCTGTACCTGATGGTGAGAAGCGATAAAGGGGAAAGGAGAGGGTGTATAAACTTTTGGTACCTGATGGTGTGAAGCAGGTAAGTGGTGAGAGGTGGTAAACTTTTGGCAAGACTGTACCTGATGGCGAGAAGCTGGTAAGGGGAGAGGAGAGGGGTGTATAAACTTTTGGTACCTGATGGTGTGAAGCAGGTAAGTGGTGAGAGGTGGTCAACTTTTGGCGCGGCTGTACCTGATAGTGAGAAGCTGGTAAGGGGAGAGGAGAGGGGTGTATAAACTTTTGGTACCTGATAGTGTGAAGCAGGTAAGTGGTGAGAGGTGGTCAACTTTTGGCGCGGCTGTACCTGATAGTGAGAAGCAGGTAAGGGGTGAGGAGAGGGGTGTATAAACTTTTGGTGAGGCTGTACCTGATAGTGAGAAGCAGGTAAGGGGTGAGGAGAGGGGTGTATAAACTTTTGGTACCTGATAGTGTGAAGCAGGTAAGTGGTGAGAGGTGGTCAACTTTTGGCGCGGCTGTACCCGGACTGCAGAAGCCCGTGTTTAATAGACACGCTGTCGTGTGTATAACAAACTCTGTATGCCCAGCGTGTGACGGTCGCCCTTTCTCCCGCTTTCACTTTATCAAACATATTTAAAACGCGAAACTCTTTGGGATGATGAATTTTTTATAACCGCGGCAGCTATGTATGGTTAAGCTCACATTTATATCAAATGTGTGATTTTCACATTTTATAAAAGAGGTTGAAATTCATATCAACCCCTCTTGCTTCGTTAAACGTCATATTTTGAATTATTATGCGTTTATTTTATTAATGTAAATATTCATCTTTTTTCTCTCTCTCATAGCATTTCGTATGCCCACCGAAATAGCCCCAAGGAAGAAACAAATGAACCTATTCTTGTGGAAAGCACGAATGACAATTTCGGAAATCTTATACTTTATGATCTTCAACCTATGGAAAACATTTCAGTAAAATCTGATGTGTTACACTCACATGACTTTCTGCAGCTGATTTAAAAGCAAGCTTCTTGCTTCTTCTTTTCAGAAAAATCTGATGTGTTCCATTCACATGACTTTTTCTACAATTCTGCAATAAATTATTGTTAAAAAGCATATGCTTCTATTTACTTCATGCTAATCGAGAAAAAAAATTAGCAGAAATTGTCTTATTACGTGCTTCCCTGTAAGTAGGAGCGAAATAAGGGAGTACCATAGGTTAAAGTGATGGTCAAAAGCTGGTTGCTATGTGACTGAAGTTCCTTTGTTTATATGGACACGAGTTCACAAAGTCCTGTATGAGAAAAGTAGGTTTTTTATAGCTGAAACCAAAAACAAGGAATTCCCAAAAACAACCAACTCCACGAAAAAAATGTATATAATATAAAGTGTGTGTTTTAAGGTGCTCTACATTTGTTGTGTGGTAAGTTTTTGTCCATCTCTTACGGTTTAACAGTTATGCAAAATTCCGTAAAATTGACCCAGAATAAAGTAGTCTTCAGAGGCTATTCCCAGAAAATTCAAAATAAACATCTTATTTGTCAGGTAAATATCTTTAATATACGACATTTTAATCAAAATCGTTAAGGTAATTTTGTAGAAAATCAAAATTTTCGAAAACAGTTCCATGCAAAGTGTAGTTTGGGGTGGGGGATTTTTCTCAAAATCTTCGTGTCGCATCCCTGGAAGATGTAAAACTTAAATACCAAGTTTGGTATTTTACCGACTTTTCGTTTTTGAGTTATGGTGTTCAGACACACGGACACACAAACACTGACCTTTTTCTGAAAATACTTTTTTTGAATACAGGGGACCCTAAAACATATATTTCCGGTGAAATCTCGGTATCGAATTTTTGGTGGAGTGCAATACCTTCTCTATACACTATGTACATAATGCGTATAGAGAAGGTAAAAATCTGATGTGTTCCATTCATATAACTTTCTCTAGCTGTTCCACAAACAAACATTTACTTACATAAGGTTATTCTTTTATCTACGTTATGCTAATCTAGATCAATACTAGCAGAATTGGTCTTATTACTTATTTATTTGTAAGTAGTAGGGAATTAAAGGAATATATTAGGTTAAAGCGATAGGCAAATCTTTTATAAGCTGGTCGCTATGTAAACCAATTGAGGCTCGGTTGGCTTTGCATGCTCCCATTTGAAAAAAGCTAATTAGTTTAAAACATAAAACAATAGCAATGAATATCTCGAAAACGGTTAACACTGCAAGAAAAACGTATATGACATAAAATATGCGTTTTAACAAGATTTACATTTTTTTACGGTTTAGCTGTAATGTGGGGCAGGATCGGGTGCGTATCCCGGGGGCGGGTTCTGCCAAGGCTCTGCCCCAAGTGCCTCACAATTAAATGGTAGCCTGTGCGGCTCCACCTGGGTCTCTAAAATCACATCTTAGTTGTGCGGGGGTTCCTCGTCAAGTGCCTTAGAATTAAAAGGTAGCCTTGTCGGCTCCACCTCGGATTCTTGGTTGTGCGTAGGTCCTTCACCAAGTGTCTTAAACAGTGTCGCCTTGACCAGCGGAGAGCATTGCTTGCTGTTCCATTAGTTCCCTCTGGTAGGGCATTCTCACCCCTTCACTCGGTTCAAAGCTCTGACGTAACGGTATCTTGTACCCCGACTTATACGTGTTAAAAGTCTTTCTACCTTCCCATTCTCACTGTACATTTATATTTTCTCTTCTGAATAATTATTTTCCCCGGAGTAAGACATGTACTGTCTCAAATGCAAAATTCAGTAAAAATGAAATAGTAGAGGCTATTTCCAGGAAATTCAAAATATACATTTTATTTCTGATGTGAATACCTGTAATATACAGTATATCAAAATAAAAATGTTCAAAACATTTCCACACAAGGAGTAATTAGGGTAGGGATTTTCTTGAAAATAATTGTGTCGTATCCTTGAAAAATACTGAACTTAAACACCAAGTTTGGTATTTAACCGATTTTTCATGTTTGAGCCATGCTGTCCACAAACACACATGGACCTTTTTCTAAAACTGCTCTTCTCGGACTCAGGGGACACCAAAACATATATTTCCGGTGAAATCTGGACATCGAATTTTTGGGTGGAATACAATACCCTCTCTGTCCAGTATGTATGCTGTACATACAGGCTATAGAAAGTAAAAATCTGATGTGTTGCATTCTAGGATTTTGACTACAAACTATTGTTGAAAAGATTATTCGTTTATCTACTTAGTGGTAATCCAGATAAGTAACTGTAAGAATAGTTGTATTAGTTCTTATAAAGCAGAAGTGAGAAAAGGTAGTACTCAAAAGCCATAGACAAATCCTTTAAAAATCTGATGTGTTCCATTCACATGACTTTCTCTACATCTCTGCAATAAATTATTTTTAAAAACCTTATATTTCTATTTACTTCATGCTATTCGAGAAAACATTAGCAGAAACATTATTATTACATGCTTCCTTGTAAATAGAAGCGAAATAAGAGAATACCATAGGTTATACAAATAGTCAAAAGCTGGTTCCTTTGTTTGTATGGACACGATTTCACAAAGTCCTATATGAAAAAAGTTTAAGTTTTTTATAGCTGATTCCAAAAACAAGGAATATCTCAAAAACAAACAACTCCACGGAAAAATGTTTAGAGCATAAGTTGTGTGTTTTAAAGTGCTCTACATTTGTTGTGTGATAAGTTTTTGTCCATCTCTTATGGTTTAGCAGTTATGGAAAATTCCGTAAAATTAACTCAGAATAAAGTAGCCTTCAGAGGCTATTCCCAGAAAATTCAAAATATACATTTTATTTATCAGCTAAATATCTTCAATATACGATATTTTAAACAAAATCGTTAGAGCCATTTTTTAAAAAATAAAAATGTTCGAAAAAATACCATGTAAAGTGTAGTTTGGGGTAGGGGGATTTTTCTCAAAATCTTCCTGTCGCATCCCAAGAAGATACTAAACTTAAATACCAAGTTTGGTATTTTACCGACTTTTCGTTTCTGAGTTATCGTGTTCACAGACACTCGGACACACAGACACACAGACACAGGGACACATGGACACACACATGAACCTTTTTCTGAAAATACTTTTTTTGGATACAGGAGATATCAAAACACATATTTGTGGTGAAATCTCGGTATCGAATTTTTTGGTGGAGTGCAATACCTTCTCTATACACTATGTACATAGCACGTATAGAGAAAGTAATAACATCTTAAATACCACATTTGGTATTTCGTGGTGTTTTTGTTTCTGAACTATGCTGTCCACAGTCAGACACGCAACCTCAAACACCGACCTTTTTTTCTAAAAATGCATTTTATGGTCTCAGGAGCTCTCAAAACACCTATTTTTGGTAAAATCTAGGTATTGAATTTTTGGGTGGAATACCATATCTTCTGTGTACACTACGTAATAATACATGTTAATTTATACAAAGGTAGAGAAGATGTTGTATTCCACTTAGAAAATTCACCGGTATTACACTTTAAGGTAACCTGTAAATAAAAAAAAAAACATCTTTTAGAAAAAGGTCCCTCTGTGTATGTGCATGTGACATAAACACGATAACTCGTAAAGCTGTCGCATGCCTAACTTGGTATTTAAATTTAGTATCTTCTAGGGATGCGGCACGAAGTTTTTGAGGAAAATCCTCCACCCCTTACTACACTTTACATAAAAAGGTTTCTAAAATTATAATTAAATTACGTATGTTAAATATATTTGCATCACAATTAAAATGTCAATCTTGAATTTTCTGGCAACAGTTTCTGAAGACCTCTTCATTCTGAATGACCGTCTCATACGGTTTACCAGTTATGCAAGACAAAAGCTTTTCTCGTTCAGCATGAAGTAAATAGAAGCATAAGCTTTTTAACAATACTTTGTGGCAGAGATGTAGAGAAAGTCATGTGAATGGAACACACCAGATTTTATTTTTACTTTCTCTAGCCCCATATGTACAATGTACATAGGGATAGAGAAGTATTGTATTCCACCCAAAAATTCGATACCGAGATTTCACCGGAAATACATGTTTTAGGGCCCCTTTTATCAAAAAAAAAAAAAAAAAAAAAAAAAAAGCATTTTCAGAAAAAGGTCCGTGTGTGTGTGTCCGTATGTCCGTGTGTCCGTGTGTCTGTGAACACGATAACTCAGAAACGAAAAGTAGCTAAAACACTACACTTGGCATTTAAGTTTAGTATCTTCCAGGGATGCGACACGAGATTTTGAGAAAAAACCCCCACCACAAAACTACCCTTTACATGGATTTTTTTTCGAAAATTTTGATTTTCAAACGATTTTGATTAAAATAGCATATATTAAAGATATTTACCTAACAAACAAAATGTGTACCTTGAATTTTCTGGGAATAGCTTCTGAAGACCTGTTTATTCTGGATGAATTTTGCTCAATTTGGCATAACTAGTAAACCGTAAGAGATAGACAAAAGCTTACTATACAAAAAATTTAGGTATTTTTAAAATACACAAGTTATGTCATATACATTCTTCTCGTGGAGTTTACCGTTTTTGAGGTATTCATTGTTATTAGTTTTAGTTGTGTCTGAAATATACAGGCTGTTTCAAAAATACGGGGCATAATTTCAGGTATGTATTTCCCACATGAAGACAATCAAAATAGTTCATTATAACATGTGTCCGGAAATGCTTCATTTCCGAGTTATGGCCTTTACAACATTGAAAGTCCCACCTGTAGACAATCAAAATATTCATGTCCGGAAATGCTTCATTTCCGAGTTATGGCCTTCACAACATTGGAATTCACTGAAACGTTTTTCCTTCCGCAGGTCTTTGCCGTCAAAGGAGACATTAGGAGGGCGCTCTGATAGTTCATTCTGAGGAAGGTTACATTCAGTGTTCTTTAGGCGTTAAGACTGTGCGACATGTATTCAAATCAGGAGCTGGCAGAGATACACTTCATGTACGGTAAGGCGGACGGCAATGCTGCGCTGGTTCGTCGTTTGTACCAGGAAAGGTACCCACAGCGGCAATGTCCAGATCGGAAGACATTTGTACGTCTCCATTCCCGTCTGTGCGAGTATGGAGCATTCACCTCTCCTGGTTTGGGAAGGGGACGACCAAGATCTACAACTCCAGAAGTGCAGCAGGAGGTTCTAGAGGCTGTGGACAGGACTCCTATCAGCACACGACGGTTAGCGTTGCAAGTCAATGTTCCTCATACGACTGTCTGGAGACTGTTGAACGAGTATCAATTGTATCCTTATCATTTGCAACGTGTACAGGCCCTGTCACCAGCAGATTACCCTGCACGAGTTAAGTTCTGTCAGTGGTTCTTGCAGCAGTGTGGTGTAAATCCAAACTTTTCTGCCGTCGTATTATTTACAGATGAAGCAGAGTTCACAAGAGATGGCATAACAAATTTCCACAATCAGCATGTATGGTCGCATGAAAACCCACGTGCAACTATCTCATCACCAGGTAAGGCTCTCCCTCAACATGTGGACCGATATCATTGGTGATCGATTAGTTGGACCCCATGTACTTGTAAACAGACTTACGGGGCAGGCGTACACTAACTTCCTGGAAAACACCATACCTGACGTTTTCGAAGACACTCCACTGATCAATCATCAACACATTCACTTCTTGCATGATGGCGCTCGTACACACTTCAGTCTTACGGCTCGCCGGTACTTGGATCGAAGGTTTCCTGATCGATGGATAGGTAGAGGTGGCCCAATTGCTTGGCCCCCACGCTCACCTGATCTGAACCCTCTCGATTTCTACTTGTGGGGCCATTTAAAATCATTGGTTTATTCGTCTCCGGTGCCGGATTTGGAATCCCTTCGGAATCGAATCGTGGCAAGTTGTGAGGACATACGCAATACTCCTGGAGTTTGGGATCGTGTTCGCAGGTCAATGAGACATCAATATGAGGTCTGTATTCAAGCAGGAGGTGCACATTTTGAACATCTTCTGTAATGACAACAACCTGCGGAAAGAAAAACGTTCCAGTGAATTTCAATGTTGTGAAGGCCATAACTCGGAAATGAAGCATTTCCGGACACATGTTATAATGAACTAATTTAATTGTCTACATGTGGGAAATACATACCTGAAATTATGCCCCGTATTTTTGAAACACCCTGTATACTTATACTTTTCTTAGACGGGAGTGTCCGTTTTTCTTTTGTTCTACTCCTGGCCAAGAAAAGAAGCGATTTGCAATGACAATTGCATAACGACAGTTTTTAAAACATTTGACTATTGGTTTAGCCTAGTGTATTCCCTTATTTTCTTCCTACTTACACGGAACTAAGTAATAAGAACATTGTGCTAATGAGTACCACGATTAGCAAGGTGCAGAGAAAAGAAGAATCTTATGAATTTTGTAGAACAGCTAGAGAAAGTCGTGTGATGTTTTTACTCTTGACCATGCAAAGACCCGAATTCCAATGACAATCGCGTATCAACAGATTTGATTGTGCTGCTTCAGCCTAATGTATTCCGATATTTCTCTTCTAATTATAAAGATGGAAGTAATGAATTCATTTCTACTAACGCTCAACTCGATTAGCCTTATATAGATAAAAGCATGATATTTTGTTAAGAGTATTTGTTTGCAGAACAGGCAAGAATTCATGTGAATGAAACACGTCGGATTTTTTTCTCAAAGCATTTCGCATGCCCCTTGAAAAAGCCTCCAGGAACAAAAGAATGAGTTTATTACCGTGGAAAAGATGAACCATACTGTCAGAAGCCTTTCCCTTTTCATCTTCAGCCCCTGGCAACCTTTTTGGATAAATATAGCTAGAAGAAAATGATGTTAAAACCGTATTTCATTAATGGTAATATCAAAGTTTAAATGCAATCCCTGAAAAGTTAAAATCAGTATTTAAGGCTATAAGTACTATATTTACACATTTTCATAATGCAACAAAAAGTTTTAAACCTCTTTTGGTGATGCATGTAAAATTTAACAAAGAAAAGGTATTTAAATAATAAAAAAAAATGTTTTTCATAATAATATGATGGGCGGTGCCGTGGCCCAGTGGTTAGACCGCTCGCCTCCCACCTAGGCGGCATAGGTCCGATCCATGCGGGATTTGTGGTGGACAAAACGGCGTCTGGGCGGTTTTCTCCGGGTCTTTCGGTTTTCCTCGCTTCTCATTCCACCCATTGGTCCACCAACGCCATTCCTAACTTGCATCCCGCTTGCACTTCAAATCCTCCACTTCCCCATGCCTGGCTACGGGACGACCAGGTTCTCCATACTGTGGTTAGGTGTCATTATTTCCTCAACAGGCTTATAGCCCCTAGAACCTGCATCTAAGTCCTAGGCGGACTTCACTTCCACATAAGGGGAGGAAAATAAATAAATGGTGTCTTATTTCTGGATGCGCTTTAAGCATTGTGGTTCTCAGCGCCCCATTCTAAATTGAGTGATAAAGACCGCTTAATTTTGCTCAGATGCCTTTCTATCAGGCTTGAGGTTCTTTTACGTACCGTAAATCAACGACACGGAACAAACGGTTTTACTTCCCTCCCGAAAGAAACCATGCTATGGATTTTTACGCCCGAAAAACTCCATTGTCCTCTGTCGGGTGTATGAAGGTAGCATGGTAACTAGGGCGATTTCACAAGGAGAGGCTAAATGACTATAAAAAAAAATCTGTCTTCCATTCACATGACTTTCTCTACATCTCTGTAACAAATTGTTAATTATTCTTCTATTTCATGATAATCATGAACATCAGAAACGGTCTCATCACTTAGTTACTTAAGTAAAAAGGAAATAAAGAAATAACTAGGCTAAACCGATGGTCAAATGTTATAAAATATGGTTTCTATGGGATTGAATTCCGATTCTCTACGTGGCCAGGAGCTGAAAAGTCACCGTATGTGAAAATTTTAGCCATTTTAAAACTGAAAACAATAACAAGAAATGGCTCAAAAGCGGTCAACTCCACAAAAAAAAAATGTATATAATATAAACTGTGTGTTTTTAACGAGATCTACAGCTAAGTTTAGTAGGTATTTATCTAGTTTTTCTTCTTTTTTTTTTTTGGTAGTGTTAAACGCGCGCTTTTACTGTTCTGGCACCGCAGGCGATGACACTGATGATACATGAAGATGGAGCCCCAGTGGAATGCGATGGCGGGGGAAACCGGAGAACCCGGAAAAAACCGCCCTGCGCCGCTTTGTCCACCGCAAATCTCACATGCGGTCGCTTGGGATCGAACCCGGGCCATCTAGGTGAGAGGCGAATGGTCTGACCACTCGGCCACGGTGCTGCAACGTTTTTGTATATCTCTTACGGTTTACCCGTTATACAAAATTCAGAAAACTTCATCCAGAACAAAGAGGTCTACAGAAGCTATTCCCAGAAAATTCAAGATATATCTTTTATTTGTCTTGTAAATATCCTATATATACGAGATTTTAATCAAAATTGTTAGGGTAATTTTTGAGAAACTCAACATTTTTTTCATGTAAAGGGTAATTGGGAGTGGAGGATTTCCTTAAAAATATTCATGTCGCATCCTTGGAAGATATTGTGTGTATGTGTGTGAGTGCGCGCGCGCGTGCCCCTATGGTCAGCTTAGCTAAAAACAAAAAGACTATTAAATACCAAATTTGGTACTGAAGTTTAGTATGTTCCAAGAATTCAACACGAAGATTTTCAAGAAAATCTCCCCAAACTAAACTACTCTTTATATGCAAAAACTTTCAAAAATTTTGGTTTTCTCAAAATAATACTTATATTTTAAATTTCTTGGGAATAGCCTATGAAGACCTCTTTATTCTAAATGAATTTTGCTGAATTTTACATTACTGACAAACCTTAAGAGATAGAGAGGAACTTATAACATAAAAATCTGATGTGTAACACTCACATGACTTTCTCTAGCTGTTCTACAAACTTCTAACATAAGAGTATTCTTCTTTCTGCACCTTGCTAATCTTTAGCACAATGTTCTTATTATTTAGTTCCTTATAAGTAGAAACAAAATAAGGGAATACACTAGGGAATACCGATAGTCAACTGTTTTAAAAGCTGTCGTTATGCGATTGTCATAACAAATCGCTTCTTCTCTTGGCCAGGAGTAGAACAAAAGAAAAACAGACTCTCCTGTCTGAGAAAAGTGTTAATACTTTACAACGGAAACTAATAACAAAGAATACCTGGAAAACGGCAAGCTCCACGAAAAAAATGTAATTGACATAACCTAAATGTTTGTATAGCAAGTTTTTGTCTATTTCTTACGGTTTACTGGTTATGCCAAATTAAGCAAAACTCATCGAGAATAAACAAGTCCTTAGAGGCTATTCCCAGAAAATTCAAGATATGAGTTTTATTTGTCAGGTAAATGTCTTTAATATACGATATTTTAATCAAAATCGTTAGAGGCATTTTTGAGAAAATAAACATTTTCCAAAAAAGTTCCATGTAAAGGTAGTTTGGGTTGGGGGGGATTTATCTCAAAATCTTCTTGTCGCATCCCTGGAAAATACTAAACTTAAATACCAAGTTTGGTACTTTAGATACTTTTCGTTTTTGAATTATCGTGTTCACAGACACACGGGCACATTGACACACGGACACACGGACCTTTTTCTGAAAATGCTTTTTTTGGATACAAGGGGTCCTAAAACATGTATTTCTGGTAAAATTTCGGTATCGAATTTTTTGGTGGAATACAATACTTCTCTATCCCTATGTACATTGTACATACGGGGCTAGAGAAAGTAAAAATGTATATCTCATTAAACCCATAATGTTTATGTCAAATGCGTTTTTCTTTCAGACTGAACCATTTTCAGGATATTCCTTTTTATTGGTTTCAATTTTAAACTAGATAACTTTTCACAAACGAGAAGACACCTTTCGTTTCGTCTCTTTTATTTTACTACAAAGCGAATCGAACTTCAATTGTTTCTTATGGCGACCAGCTTTTAAAATATTTGACCCTTATTTTAGCCTAGTATATTCCTTTTTACTTTTTCTGCATGTACTATGTACAGAGAGTATACAGAAGGTATTGTATTGCACCCAAAATTTGATACCGATATTTCACCGGAAATACATGTTTTGAGACCCCCCGAATACATTTTTTTTACAAAAATCTTTGTGTGTGTGTGTGTCTGTGGGAAGCATAGCTCAAAAGCGAAAAGACTGTTAAATACCAAACTCTGTTTCAAGTTCGGTATCTTCCCAGGATTCGATACGAAGATTTTCAAGGAAATCCCCCGACCCCTAACTACCCTTTACATGGAAAATTTTCGAAAATTTTGATTTTCTCTAAAATGTCTAATGATTTTGATATTAAGATATTAATTATATTTAAGATATTCACATGCCAAATAAAATGCATATCTGGAATTTTCTGGGAATATTCTCTGAGGACATCTTTATTCTGGATGATTTTTGCTGGATTTTGCATAGAGATAGACAAAAACTTGCTGCACAAAATATGTAGATCTCTTTGAAAAACACAATTCATGTTGTACACATTTTTACTTTCTCTATACGCACTATGTACATAGTGTATAGAGAAGGAATTGCACTCCACCCAAAAATTCGATACCGAGATTTCACCGGAAATACATGTTTTAGGGTCCCCTGTATCCATAAATTGCATTTTCAGAAAAAGGTCCGTGTCTGTGTCCGTGTGTCCGTGCGTCTGTGGACACGATAACTCAAAAACGAAAAGTCGGTAAAATACCAAACTTGGTATTTAAGCTTAGTATCTTCCAGGGATGCGACACGAAGATTTGAGAAAAATTCTCCCACCCCAAACTACCCTTTACATGGAACTTTTTTCGAAAATTTTGATTTTCTAAAAAATGGCTCTAACGATTTTGATTAAAATGTCGTATAATAAAGATATTTACATGACAAATAAAATTTTATTTTGAATTTTCTGGGAATAACCTCTGAAGACTACTGTATTCTTGGTCAATTTTACGGAATTTTGCAAAACTAGTAAACCGTAAGAGATGGACAAAAACTTACCACACAACAAATGTAGAGCACCTTAAAACACACAATTTATATTATATATAATTTTTTTTTCCTAGACTTGATTGTTTTTGAGATATTCCTTGTTTTTGGTTTCAGCTATAAAGACTTATACTTTTCTCATGCAGGACATTGTGAACTGGTGTCCATACAAAAAAAGGAACTTCAGTCGTAGAGCAACCAGCTTTTGACTATCACTTTAACCTATGGTACTCCCTTATTTTGCTTCTAATAACAAGGAAGCACATAATAAGACTGTTTCTAGTAATTTTTTCTCGATTAGATGAAGTAAATAGAGTAATTTGTTGTAGAGTTGTAGAGAAAGTTATGTGAATGGAACATATCAGATTTTTTTTATAGTTTCATATATGTAGACCCGTTTACAATCTAAACTGAGATCTGGGGCTCTGTATTAGAAGCCACTCGTTGTCTGTAGGTTTTCACGTTGGATTTAAATCACTTTAATTTTCCTCAAACACACACAATATACATACTTCCAGACTCTGTGGGGAATCGAACCCGGAACTACCGGGTGAGAAATCCGCTTGATGACCACTCGACCACGGAGGCAGTCAATAACCTTTTGTAAGACTAGTTTACATGTGGAACAGTTATGGAAAGTCATGTGAATGGAACACATCATGTTTTTTAAGCATTTCTTGTTGAAGAACGGGCCACTTAATGTAATACATCAGATTTTTAGTCGTGGGTTTTAGTGCTATTGTGGAGATTTCGTCTCTTATGGAAATACCTGGATTTCGGGATATGTGGGTACTTAGGGACTATAGTGCACTTTGATAGCAAGGTAAGCACCGTTGTGCGGCTCTTGAAAACGTTATGTTACATACACTCCAGCTGCTTGCCAAACCCCAAACTTTAACATGCGGTCATTCTAACAAGAGGCTGTAGAAGCAGCTCAGGTTAGCTTGCACTGCGACCATCCAACGCATAGCAGACATTGCATTTGTGTGCATGACGTTAAAATATGCTATTTAATTTCTAAAATAGGCATTAGACATGCACTTGTTCATTGGTAGTTACAATGCGGAGTCGAGAGCAAAAACGTGTCCATATATTGGGTTTCATTTCTCTTTATTTTATGTTGGCAGAATCACCTTCATCAGTTGTTATTCTAAAATGTTACTGGCTGGAACAAAGTGAGCGGAAAAATGGGTGGGAAACGAAAGTATTTTGCTTAAGCGGCTCGCAGACCGTTTCCTATTGGTTTGAGGTGAAAAGTCTGGCAATCAAACCTTAACCAATTATGAAAGTTTCATTTTCGGTTCAGGTCAAAGGACAGGGTGGGAAGATTCTAAGACAAACACTATGTGGAGAGGTTGGATGAAACTGCGTTGTTATCCGAGGGTGTCTCAGGAGTACCCGACCTAACAAACAAAGCACAACAAATTTTGGGGGGAAAACATCTTTATTTCTCTACAAAGACTCCTTTCAGCTGAAGACGCTTTTCTCAGCGAAGTTCCATAGCTTCGATACCCTCTTTATAGTGAGAACTCTCGAGATATTCAAAATAGCTATCAACTGCAGACCCCATCTCTTCGTTGTTGGCAAATTTTCTACCACCAAGCCATTTCTTCAAGTTTGGAAACAGAAAATAATCAAAGGGAGCCAAAAAGGTTGCATGAGGATGATATTCGAACTTTAACTCATTGATTTCGGCCCTGGCGATAATGGGTGTGAGAACTGAATCATTTTTTTTTTTTTTTTTAAGTTTGCATAACATTTCCTATTGATTATTTTCCTTTTCTGAGATAATCAGTGAAAATTATCCTGCGTATGTTGCAGAAAACTGACGCCATGACCTTGCCTTCAGATGAAACTGTGTTCGTCTTTTCTGGAGCTGATTCTCCCTTTCCAATCCACTGTTTTGATTGTTCACTTCAGATGTGAAGTAATGGACCCAGACTTTATTCATTGTTATGAATCGACGCAAACACTCAGCTTAATTGAAGCGAAACATTGTCAAATACTCGACAGAAACATGCTCAAGACGCTGTTCTTTTTTTTTTTCTATTGTGAGCAAACGCGGTACCCAACTTGCACACAACTTCTTCATATCCAAATTTTCAGTCAGTATGCGATGTACAGAGCTTTTTGAAATGCTGTAATGTCTGCTAGCTCACGCAGTTTCAGTCGACGGTCATCCAATATCATTTTGTGGATTTTCTTTACAATTTCTGGACTGGTAACCTCATTTGGTCAACCACTGCGATGTTCATCTTGGTGATTGTACGACGGAAACCGAATTGAAAGGGACGTAATACTGATACTTTGTTGAGACATTTTGTTAAACGCTTCAGTATAATGTTTTCATAGACTTTAGACCGAACGGGTAGTAGACTTTAGGGCGGTAATTGTTTGGCTCTGAGGGGATTTTTCCAGGCTTATGAATAACAATAAATATTGCGTGTGGCTAGAATAGCTAGTGCTTTGCGAGTCAGATGTTTTCATATAAAATTTGGATTCAAGTCATGACCAGGCGATTTCCTTGCTGGTAGTTGCTGGGTTATTAACAAGATTTCTTTTGGCGAGGTGAAGTCAATGGAGATTGGAACAGTGGTATAAGAATCAGGAAAACGTTCAATTTTGTTGAATTCTTCGTTAATCACAGGATTTGAGCTGAAGATTCTTTTTAGAGTATTTGCGAATAGTTCCGTCTTCTCAAAATCGGCTTTGTAGTGTTTTCCATCTTGTATTAAGGGTGGAATAAGAGTCGGTTCTTTTAATATTCTTTTGGTTTCCTTCCACAAGGATGAATCTTCTGGTGAAATGCTGGAGAGGTGCCGTTGATAAGAATACCGGTATTCATCCATTTGTTTTTTATTACTTTTCGTGCGAGTTGGTTCAAACGATGAAGTTGCCAGGTTTCTCTGTACTTCTGCCAAATCCGGCACATTTTGTGTTTTTCTTTCAAGAGACATCTGATGCTAGAGGGCAAAGTTTCAAGAAAGGGTTTTCTTTGTTGCTGATGTCTAGCTGAAGCAGTGGATTTGTCTGTGGCTGAAGTTATGGCCTTTGTGAAGATAAGAATTGCTGCTTCTTCATCACTGGGACTTTTCAGATTGCACGCAGGTTTTAGCTCGTTATCAATTACATGTTGGAAGGTTTCCCAGTGTATGAAACCTCTGCTGAGTCTCCTAGTGGATTGTGGACGTAAAATCAGATTTTCGTCAAAAGGCATCAGGACTGGGGAGTGGTCGGAGTCCAGTTCAGGTAGAACTGCCATTGTGGGATTGACTGATACATTTTTGTAAAATGCTATATCTAGTGTGTCAGGTGCTACATTTTGCGTAAAAAAGTAGCACCAGGTTGGGCTAGGATGTTGACTGCATTGCGCTCAGCTGCTGTTAATAAACGCCTTCCATTTGGAGTTGTCCCCATGTTTCGTGTTTACTATTTAGATCCCCCACGAGAAGGGTCGGCACTGTGTCAGAGAATAAGGTCATTAAGACAGAGTCCTGGTGGCTTGTATGCTGAGATCATTGTCGTTTTAGGGCAGTTTTGCATGGATATTTGAACTGTCAAGCTTCGAGGCTAGGTAGTTGGGGTAGTAGGACCGAGTGGTGGTGTACGTCCTTTCGAATGAAGATGGCCACTCCACCCGAGGCGACGAGAGCATTGCGATCGGACCTATACGCTGTGTGACCAGGTACTGAAAACTTTTCCTGTCGTGCTAGGTGAGTCTCAGTGATAAAAACTACTGCGACGTTGTGTCTTGAGATCGATTCCAGAAAGACTTCCCGCTTGGCTTTGGTTCCCTTAGCGTTCCAATTTAGTATAGTTGAGAGAATGTATAATCTTGATTTTAGTGGTCATTTGCAAGCAAACTTGTAAAAATCTGTAATAAAAAGGATTTGATGTTTAGTAGGTATGGTGCTAGAAAAATTAATAGCTAACTGAATAAGGTTTCCAGTGTCATCGAGGGAGGAACAAACAGAAGAAGAATTTTGTGTAAATGGTTGCCGAGTGGAATACTGGTAACTTTTATCTTCTGGAGGAGCAGAGCGTGGCCACTGAGGAGTTTTAGGAGCAGAAGTGTGGGAGCTTGGTATCAACTTCGGAAAATGTCCCAGGTGCAAGTGTTATGGGCTCTGGTACAATAGTATTGGGTTTATTTTTTAATTTCAAGTAAGAACAACAGCCTCTAAAATTTGCCGGATGAGCTTCTCCGCAGTTCTCGCAGGAGGTCTAAGTATCTTTATATTTTTGGCATTCAGAGAAATGATGGTCAGAGGGACACTTTACACATCGAGGTGTAAGTCGATAGAAGTGTTTAGTATGCCCGTAGCGCTGGTATCAAGTGCATTGAGGGATGTTTGTGGGTTTCTTGCGGTATTCCACTTTTATTAAAGCATGCTGAATGTGTTTGACTTCAAGGATCTTCTTTCCTTGTTCACTGTTTTGTAATTCAACAGCGCACAGGGGCAGGAGATGACGATCTTTGTAAAACACTCTTGTAACTGTTATCACTGGTAATTTCAGAGTCTTTTGGAATTTGGGTCACGGAAAGTGTGAAAACAGTTTTGTAAGGGCTCGGATGTCGTTAGTTGAAGTTGTATTTATCTTAAGGATTTTATTTTGTTGTGGTGAGTAGTCATCTTTTGCAATAGAACCTATGTCGCAGATAATCTTCTGGTAGTTGTTGACTTCATGGAGAAAAATCTGATGTGTTCCATTCACATGACTTTCTCTACACCTCTCCAACAAATTATTGTTAAAAATCTAATGCTTCAATTTACTTCATGCTAATCGAGAAAGAATTAACAGAAATAGTCTTGTTACTTGCTTTCTTGTAAGTAGAAGCGAAATAATGAATACTATAGGTTAAAGTGATAGTCAAAAGCTGGTTGCTATGTGAATGACGTTCCTTTATTTGTGTGCATGGAGTTGACAAATTCCTGTATGAGAAAAGTTAAGTTTTTCAAAGCTGAAACCAAAAACAAGGAATATCTCAAAAACGATTAGCTCCACGAAAAAAGTATACAACATAATATGTGTGTTATAATGTGCTCTACATTTTCTGTGTAGTGAGTTTAAATCCGTCTCTTACGGTTTAGCAGATATGCAAAATTCCGTAAAATTCATCCAGAATAAAGTAGTCTTTAGAGGCTATTCCCAGAAAATCAAGCTTTTATTTAGCATGTAAATAACTGTAATATACGATATTTTAATCAAAATCTTTAAAGCCATTTTTTAGAAAATCAAAACTTTCGAAAAAAGTTGCATGTAAAGGGTAGTTGGGGGTCGGGGGATGTTCTTGAAAATCTTCGTGTCGCATCCTTGGAAGATACCAAACCTAAATACAAAATTTGTTTTTTAACGGTCTTTTCGTTTTTGAGCTATGCTCTCCGTAGACACACAGACACACACGGATATTTTTGTAAAAATGCTTTTTTTGGATTCAGGGGGACCCAAAACATGTATTTCCGGTGAAATCTCGGTTACAAATTTTTGGGTGCAATACAATACCTTCTCTATACACTATGTAAATAGTTCGTATAGCGAAAGTATTCACGGGATTTAAAAGGTGGTATTCGCTGAAATGTCGGTATCGAAATTTTGGATGGAATTTAATGTTTCTTCTAGTTTTTGATGCTTTCTCTATCGCGTAAGAAACTGAAATATTGCATTAAAGTGAAGATTAATAATCCTAAACTTGTTTCTGTTGAGAATGTAACATACTCAAGAATTAATTACCAAATAGCTCTACCAACTGTGCAACTCCAAACTAAACTCACGACTCATCAAAGAAACAGCTTCTCGGGAAGGCGTGTTTGCTTTGAACTACTCGAGCTGCACACAGAATCAGCTATTGACACTGCACCTTGACGTGTTGTTTTGAAAGTAATTAAGGAGATAAGTCTTGTGAACCCCATCCACTTGTATTGAAAAACCCGAAGTCGAGCTTCGCTTTGTAACGCAGTTACGCTCTTCTCTTGTCGTCAGGCAAGGGCGCATACAATTAAGGAGCTTAATGTCAAATGTAATTCAACGTACAACTTTCCAGGGATATTACATTTCTAATTCTGTAACTTCATAATTCAACTGCATGAATTTAATTGGGAATATAGAGCAGGGCTCTATTACGGAATTTAAAGACAGTAGAAGTTAGATAGAGTTCACACGTTGCTTCTTACGGTAAAACAGGCTTTTAAAGGTTTAAGTATCACATAAAATGCCGCTCACATATTAAGAGTGATGCATTTATCGTATTAGCCGCAGCGTACTCATTTCTGAATAATTTTTACTTTCTCTATACGTACTATGAGATATCCCTTGATATTGCACTCAGTTTTAATATATTTATGCTTTTCCAAAATGGGAATTTTTCAAAGGAATTTCAACCACAGAGCAAAAATCTTTAAAAGATTTAACTGTCGCTTTAGCCTAGTGTATTCCCTTATTTCTACTTATAAGGAAGCAAGTAATAAGACTGTTTCTGCTAAAGTTTATCTCGATTAGCATGAAGTAGATATTTCTAACCATAATTTGTTACAGAGCTGTAGAGAAAGTCATGTGAATAGAAAATCAGATTTTTAGAAAAAAGTCTGACATGTAACTCTAAACCGAATGTCGGTTTAATGCCAGACTTGGTATTTTAAGTTTAGGAAGCGACAGGAAGATTTTCAAGAAAATGATTCCACTTCCAACTATACTTTACATGGAATATGTTTCAACATTTTTATTTCCTCAAGACTGGCTCTAACAATTTTGATTAAATTACTATGTGTTTAATATATTTTCATGACAAAAGAAATGTATATCTAGAAACCTTTTAGAGTCTATTCCCAGAAAATTGAATATATACATTTAATTTACTATATAAATATCTTTACTATACGGTGTTTTAATCAAAATCATTACAGCCATTTTTGAGAGAATCAAAACTTTCAACATTTTTTCCATGTAAAGGAAGTTTTGGGGTGGGCATATATTTCTCAAAATCTTCGTTTCGCATTCCTGGGAGACACTAAACAGAACTAAATACCAATCAGGGTATTTTATCGACCTTTCGTGCTCACGGACACAGGTCTTTTTTCTAAAAACTTCTTTTTTATATACAGGGGGCCCTAAAACTTGTATTTCCGGCGATATCTAGCGTACTGAATTTGTGGGTAGAATGCAATACCTTCTCTATACACTATGTACATAGTACGTGTACAGAAAGTAAAAATGCTCTTTCCTTGTACCAATAAATTTTGTTGTGAAAATAAAATATTTTATGCATATCTTTTTAAATCGGAAAATATTTCACAAACATGCCTCGTAAATTAGGGCTAAAGCTTTTGAAGAATAACTAAATTAATACAATTTGTAATTAAACTCTTGTATAGACAGTTGCGTTACGCATCCTACTGTTGCGAACTCTTCTGGTTCCTTGTCTATAAAGATATGCTACTACTATTGGAGAGTTCATAGTCAGTAGTTATAAACCATAGTACCAACACTCAATTTTAAACACCATACAAAAATTCCATTCACATGATTTTCTCTACATCTTTGTACCAAATTATTGTTAATAAGCTTATTCTTCTATCTACTTCATGCTAATCCAGATAAAATTAGCAGAATCTCTTTGTTCTGGATGAATTTTGCCGAACTTTTCTCAACTGCTAAACCGTAACAAATACCTACTATACAAAAAATACAAATCTCGTCAAAACACACAATTTATATCATTTACGGTTTTGTTGTTGAGGTAACCATTTACGAGATATTCTTTGTTATTGGTTTCAATTGTCAAGTACTTAAACTTTTGTCTGAGACGAAGTGTCCGTTTTTCTTTTGTTCTGCTCATGGCCAAGCAAAGAAGCGATTTACAATGACAATCGCATAACGATAGCTTTTAAAACATTTGACTATCACTTTAGCACAGCGCATTCCCTTATTCCCTTCTACTTATAAGCAACTAAGTAATAAGAACATTCTGCAAATGTTTATCTCGATTAGCATTGTATACAAGGAAGAATAATCACATGGAAGAAGTTCATAGAGTAGCTAGAGAAAGGCATGTGAGTGTAACACACCAGATTTTGTTATACAGAAGACTCTAACACTTGTATTTCTGGTGAAATGTCGGTACCAATTTTTGGGTGGAATGCAATACATTCTCTATACAATATGTGCATAGTACGCGCAGAGAAAGTAAATATGATCTTTAAATTTTGTTGTGAAAACGAATCTTTTATGCCTGTCTTTCCAAATAGGTAAATATTTCACAAACATGGCTTATAAATTAGGGCTAAAGCTTTTGGGGGATAGCTAAATTAATAAAATTTGTAATTTAACTTTTTTCATAGACAGTTGCGCTACGTATCCTATTGTTGCGTACCTTCTGGATCCTTGTCTATAAAGATATGGTACTGCTATTGGCAAGTCGTTATAAACTATAGTACCCACATTCAATTGTAAACACCATGAAAAAGAACACCCATGTCAACCTGGAGATATTTATTGCATTTCCCCGGGCAGAAATCACAGTTGGTGCACCTGGTGTTAGTGATAAATAAAACCCAATTACATGATCGCGACAAGCTTAGTGATGAAATGTTCCGAGATATAGCGCGGATTGATGGTCACGTGCAGGAGTGAGAACGTGATACTGCTGCGCATTTTACACAGAAACTTTGGTTACCTGAAAACTACAGCTGAACACAGAGTAAGTAATGTTTACTTTCTCTATACGTATCATGTACATAGTGTGTAGAGAAGATACTGTACTCCACACAAAAATTCCTGTATCCAAAGAAAGCATTTTCAGAAAAAGGTTCGTGTGTGTGTGTGTGTGTGTGTGTGTGGACGCATAACTCAAAAACGAAAATTGGTATTTAACATTAGTATCTTACAGGGAAGCGACATCTAAGATTTTGAGAAAAATCCCCCCCTTTACATGGAACTTTTATCGAACATTTTGATTTTCTCAAACATGGTTCCAACGATTTTGATCAAAATATCGTATATTCAAGAATTTACATGATAAATAAAATGTATATCTTGAATTTTCTGGGAAGAGCCTCTGAAGACTACTTTATTCTGGATGAATTTTACGGAATTTTGCATAACTACTAAACAGTAAGAGATGGACAAAAACTTACAACACAGTAAATTTAGAGCACACTAAAACACACAATTTATGTCATATACATTTTTTTCGTGGAGTTGATAATTTTTAAGATATTCCTTGTTTTTAGTTTCAGCTTTGAAAAGCTTATACTTTTCTCATACAGGAATTTGTCAACTCCTGTCCATACAAACAAAGGAACTTCAGTCACATAGCAACCAGCAAGCCATGGTACTCCCTTATTAGCATGAAGTAAACAGAAGCATAAGCTTTTTAACAATAATTTGTTGCAGATATGTAGAGAAAGTCATGTGAGTGGGACACATACGATTTTTTACTTTCTCTAGCACGTATGTATAATGTACATAGTATGCAGAGAAGATGTAGGTGTTCCACTAAAAAATTCGTACTCGAGATTTCACGGAAATATGTGCTTTGTCACACACTGAAGCCAAAAAAGTATGTGTTCCATTCACATTACTCTGTCTACATCTTCGTAACAAACTACTTCATGCTAATCGAGATAAGCATTAGTAGAGACGGTTTTATTATTAAGTTCCCTGCAAGTAGGAGGGAAACGTTTACTCTCTCTACACGTACTAGAATAAAAATAAAATAAAATCTGTAATACAACATCCTGGCATCTTGTTCCCTATACCAGGACGTATATTGCAAACTTTATAATTTATTTCCCACTTTTAAATTATTGATATACATCATTATTTTATAGATAATACTTATATACTAATAACACAAAATTTAATTTAAAATTAAAACAAATTAATATAAACTATAAAATAGATTCCAACCATAAAACAACTTTCACTAACACTAAATCATCTATTATTAATTACTGGAATCCAGTAACACAAATAACTGGTAACCAGCTATTTACCCATAAAACTATGCTCTAGATTATTAAGATAAATGAAAAACTAATCCTATACTACTGGTATCCAGCAGAATATGCACTGGTAACCAGCGCAACTAAATAATTATAGTATACAATAATTTCTTTACATTGTAGTAAACTATAGTAAATTGTCTTTTACTTCCTTTGGCTAATATCTGTTACTAATTATACCTAACCTTTTACATCATCATTACACTAAACTCACTGTATTTAACGTTTTAACACTATTTAGCACTTCACTAACACTTCCTCCTCAACGTCATCTCCCCTTGCCTCGTACTGTCCACCGCCAGAAGCCCATAATCCACCATTCCTGCTCTCACACGCCCTCTGCATCCCTCTTATCACTCTGGTCTACACCGGCTCCTTCTTCTTCGCCTCCTTCTACTATGTACATTGTGTATAGAGAAGGTATTGTATTGCACCCAAAAATTCGATACCGAGATTTCACTGAAAATACATGTTTTGGGTCCCCTTGAATCCAAAAAAAAAAAAACATTTTTGGGAAAAGGTCCGTCCGTCTGTCTGTGTGTGGACAGCATAGCTCCAAAACGAAAAGATGGTTGACTACCAAACTTGGTATTTAAGATTGGAATCTTCCAAGGATGCGACACGAAGATTTTCAAGAAAATCCCCTCATGCCCAATTTCCCTTTACATGATATTTTTTCGAAAATTTTCATTCTCTCAAAATTGACTCTAATGATTTGGTATAAATAATCGTATATAAAAGATATTTACCTCACAAATAAAATGTTTATCTTGAATTTCCTAGGAATAGCCTCTGAAGAACTTTGGCGTTTTTCTTGATTAGCATCAAGTAAATAGAGGCAAAAGTGGTTTAACAATAGTTTGTTGCAGAGATGTAGAGAAATTCATGGGAATGGAACACATCAGATTTTTGCTTTTTCTATCCCGCATGTGCAATGTAGAGAAGGTATTGTATTCCACCCAGAAATATATTGAGATTTCACCAGATATGCATGTTTTGAGGCCCCTGAGTCCAAAAAGATCAGTTTTAGAAAAAGGACTACGCGCGCGTGTGTATGTTGACCAAACTTGGTATTCAAGTTTGGTATCTTCCCAGGATGCGACACAAAGATTTTCAAGAAACTCCCCACCAGCTACCGTTTACATGGAATTTTTTTCGAAAACTTTGATTTTCTCAAATATGGCTCCAACGATTTTGATTAAAATATCGTATATTAAAGATATTTACCTGACAAATAAAATGTATATCTTGAATTTTCTGGGAATAGCCTCTGATGACTACTTTATTCTGGATCAATTTTACGGAATTTTGCACAAGTGCTAAACCGTATGAGATGAACAAAAATTTACCACACAAAAATGTGAGCACATTAAAACACAGAATTTATGTTATATACATTTTTTGGTTGGGATTGATCGTTTTCAGATATTCCTTGTTTTTTGTTTCAGCTTTGAACAACTTACTTTTCTCATACAGGAATTTGTCAATTCCGGTCCATACAGACAAAGCAACTTCAGTCACATAGCAACCAGACTATCATTTTAACAATAGTTTGTTGCAGAGAAACAGAGAAAGTCATGCGAATGGTACACATCAAATTTTCTTTTCTATCCCACATGTACAATGTAGAGCAGGTATTGAATTCCACCCAGAAATTCTATGCCGAAATTTCAATAGCTATATATGTTTTGAGGTCCCTGAGTCCTAAAGATTTTTTTTTAAAAATGCCCGCGTGCGTGCGTGCGTGCGTGTGTGTGGGTGTGTGCAAGTCTGTGGACAGCATAGCTCAAAAACAAAAACTCCGTTAAATACAAAACTTGGTATTTAAGTTTTGTATATTTCAATGACACTACACGAAGACTCGAGAAAATTCCACACCCCCACACTCAACTATCCTTAACATGGAAAGCTTTTCAAAATTGGCTCTCATTTAAATATCGTATATTAAAGGTATACAATATGCATGTCTTGAATTTTTTGGGAATTGCATCGGAAACCCTACTTATTCTGGATGAATTTTGCTGAATTTTGCTTAACTGGTAAACCGTAAGAGATAGATAAAACTTTACAATACAAAAAAAGTAGATCCTGTTTTTGTAAAGAAAATCGTTTTCAATCCAGGTCATTGGTTTCAATTTTAAACTACTTAATTATCAAGGGGGATATCATCTTTTGTTTCATCTCTCTGTTCTATTCTTAGCCACGCAGATCAATAATATCAATTGTTTCACTTAACGACCAGCTAGCTTAGTATATTCCCTTATGTTCCTTCTTCTTACAAGGAGAAAAGTAATAAAATAACTTCGCCTAATGTTTATGTCGATTTTTTTTTTTTTTTTTTTTTTTTTTTTACCCTGGAGGCTTGCCGGTTTCTACCTTTTCTTGGTTGATCTATTAATTTAATGTTTTATTTTTACTTACACAGACATACACACATTTTACAAACAAATAAACACCCATGCACAAGGCGGACTCGAACCCACGATCCCCTGCGCCACGAAGCACCAAAGCTAGACGACGTAGGGAGCGCGGCCATGAGGACGATTAGTAACATGTAGTAAAGCGAATAATTTTTTATGGAAATAGAAAAATCTGATGTGTCCCATTCACATGACTTTCTCTACATCTCTGCAACAAATTGTTGTTAAAAAGCTTATGTTTCTATTTACTTAATGCTAATCGAGAAAAAATTAGCAGAAATAGTCTTATTACTTGCTTCCTTGTAAGTAATAGGCAAATAATGGAGTAGAATAGATTAAAGTGAAAGCCAAAAGCTGGTTGCTATGTGACTGAAGTTCCTTTGCTTGTATGGACACTAGTAGACAAATTCCTGTATGAGAAAAGTATAAGTTTTCTCAAGCTGAAACCAAAAAAAGAAAAAGGAATATCTCAAGAAGGAATAACCCCTAGAAAAAATGTATGTAACATAAACCGTGTTTTAATGTGATCTATATTTTTGTGTGGTAAGTTTTTGTCCATCTCGCACGGTTTAGCAATTATGCAAAATCCGTAAAATTCATCCAGATTAAAGTAGTCTTAAGGGGTTATTCCCAAAAATTGGAGATGTTCATGTAAAGAGAGTTCCATGTAAAGGTTAGTTTGGGGTGGGGGATTTTTCTTAAAATCTTCGTGTCGTATCCCTGGAAGATACTAAACTTAAATACCAAGTTTAGTATTTTACCGACACGGACCTTTTTGTGAAAATACTTTCTTTGGATACAGCGTACCCTAAAACGTATATTTCCTGTGAAATATAGGTATCGAATTTTTGGGTGGAGTGCAATACCTGCTCTATACACTATGTACATAGTACGTGTAGAGAAAGTAAAACGTTATGTGGTTGGAAGTTCATCGTAGTCTTTAAAAATTATTTCATGAAACTCATTCCAATTTTGTAAAGTAATTTTAAGAATGCCTGTGTGATATATCCAGGAATAACAAAAAGTTATAGGTTATGCATTGGCTGTGGGAGTGTTTCCATCCTTATATTGTTTCTCAACCGCACAAAAAGTGATAAAAGCTGTCCTTTCATGAAGAATAATACTTGTATCTATTTGCTTTTTAAATTAAAAGCTGTATACTTTGTTTGTGTATTTCCCCATCACTTGTTTTAGAAAACGTTATCAAATGGAAGGAGCAAAGAACATAAAACAATATACGACTCTGCGAGAGTGAATATATATTTTTACCTTCTCTATACGTACTAAGTGGACAGTGTATAGAGAAGTTACTGTATTCCACTCAAAATATGGTGTCGAGATTTTACCGGAAATATGTTTTGAGCTCCCCTGTGTCCAAAAAAGCATAATTAATAAATTTTTCCTTTTTGTAAATGAAGTTTCTTTTTTCACCTCATCACTCAAACGTAGCAGTTTCTAGCGATGCTTTTACCCTTTTCCAAGTAATCAATAAAAATAATTCCCTCTGCATCCCTGAAAACATTCGCCATAGCTTTGTTAGCAGAAAAAATTTGACTTTGCCTTTTTACTTTCTCTACACGTACTGTGTACATTGTGTACAAAGAAGGTATTGCACTCCACCCAAAAATTCGATACCGAGATGTCATCGAAATATAGATTTTAGGGTCCCCTGTATCCAAAAAAAGCATTTTCAGAAAAAGGTCCGTGTATGTGTTAGTGTGTGTCTGTGAACACGATAAATCAAAAACGAAAAGTGATGCGAAACGAAGATTTTGAGAAAGATCCCCCACTCCAAACTACCCTTTACGTGGAACGTTATTCGAAAATTTTATTTTTTTAAAAAAATGGCTCTGACAATTTTGATTAATATATCGTATATTAAAGATATTTACATACAAAATCAAATGTATATCTTGAATTTTCTGGGAATAGTCTCTAAAGATTTCTTTATTCTGGATGATTTTTATTGAATTTTGCATAACTGGTTGGTAAATCGTAAGAGATAGACAAAAACTTGCTACACAAAAAATATACATCATGAAACACATCAGTTATGTCATATATATTCTTTTTCGTGGAGTTCATCGTTTTTTAGATATTCCTTGCTTTTGGTTTCAGCTTTACAAACTTATATTTTTCTCATACAGGAATTTGTCAACTACTGTTCAAACAAACAAACTAACTTTAGTCACATGGCAACCAACTTTAAACTATAGTACTCTCTTATTTCGCCTCTACTTACTAAGAAGCAAGTAATAAGTCTATTTCTGCCCATTTTTTCTCAATGAGCACGAATAAATAGACATAAGCTCGTTAACAATATTTTGTTGCAAAGATGTAGAGAAAGTCATGTGAATGGAGCACAACAGATTTTTATCGATTAACATGAAGTAAATAGAAGCATAAGCTTTAGTAGTAATTTGTTGCAGAGATGTAGAGGGCATTCCACGGTTTTGACTGATTTACTTTATGGAGAGTAGTGATGTATGCAAGTTTCATCCATGGTTATAAGCCGTCTCAAAAATTCACTGGGATTTTTACGGCAGAACACCACATTCTTAACAGAGTTTTTCTTTGCAACTTTTGATCAGGTATCAACAAACGCGGCACTCATCTGACACACACCCTACGAAAGCCTAAAAAAGTACTTAAAATATTACCTGCAAGTTCTGTTGTATGTTTACAGCCTCTGCTATCTCAATAACTTGAATCTGCGGTCTTCAAGTACTAAACAATGCATGTTTTCAATGATCTCTGGAGTTGTCACTTCTACAGGGCCTCCAGAGCGAGGCTCATCACTAGTGCTCGTACGTCCCATTTTAAACTGCAACCCACCCTTTAATCATTCAATATGAAGGGACAGAGTCTTTCAATTTACTGCCTATTTCCTCCTTGATTTCTTTAGGCGTTAATCCTTTCAAATGGAGGCATTTATTCACTACTGGTTTTTCCAAATCCTCCATTTTCATGAATACTCTAAAGTTGTCTTGTTTCAAATGCTATCATTCGAAAACTAAACAAGCTATTGACCTGTAACTATGGATACAAGCTAGTCTAGACTTAAATTCTACGATGCTACCGTCTAACTGACCTAGTGGCGCCATATCTGTGTGAGACCCGAGACTTTTCAGCCGACCTTAGTATGTTGTACACTGGCTGTATAGAGCATTCCATTTTACTTTCTCTATACGTAATATGTACATACATAGTGTATAGAGGAAGTATTGTATTCCACCCAAAAATTCCATACCAAGATTTCGCCGGAAATACATGTTTTAGGATCCCTGAAATCAAAAAGAAAAACATTTAAGGTCCGTGTGTGTCTGTCTGTCTGTGGACACCATAGCTCAAAAACGAAAAGACCGATAAGTACCAAATTTGGTATTTAGATATAATATCCTAAAGGGATTCGACACGAAGATTTTTAAGAAAATCCCCCCATTATAAACTACCCTTTAAATAGAAATTTTTTTCGAAAATTTGGATTTTCTTAAAAATAGCTCTAACGATATTGATTAAAATCACGTATATTAAAGCTATTTGCACCCCAAATAAAATGCATATACTGAATTTTCTGGGAATAGCCTCTGAAGACCTCTTTATTCTGGATGAATTTTGACATATTTTGCATAACCGTTAAACCGTAAGTGTTAGACAAAAACTTACCAAACAGAAAATGTAGAGCATATTAAAACTCACACTATAATTTATATACCTTCTTTTCGTGGAGTTGATCGTTTTTAAGATAGTCCTTGATATTAATTTCCGCTTTGCAATGCTTATACTTTTCTCATTCAGGAACTTGTCAACTCCTGTCCATACAATGAAACCTCAGTCACATAGCAACCAGCTTTTGACTATCACTTTAACCTATGGTACTCCCTTATTTCGCTCCTACTTACAAGGAAGCAAGTAATACGACTATATCTGGTAATTTTATCTCGATTTGCATGAATTATATAGAAGCATAAGCTTTTTAACAATCTTTTGTTGCAGAGATGTACAGAAAGTCATGTGAATGGAACTCATCAGATATTCAATTTTGTTTATCAACTGTACAAAAAGTGATTTAAAAGCTGTCGTTTCATGAAGAGTAAAACTTGTAGTTATTTGCTTTTTAAATTAAATACTGCATACTTTGTTTGTGTGTTTCCCCATCACTTGTTTTAGAAAACGTTATCAAATGGAAGGAGTAAAGAACATGAAACAATATACGACTCTGCAAGAGAGAATATATACTTTTACCTTTTCTATACGCATTAAGTACACAGTGTATAGAGAAATTATTGTATTCCATTCGAAAAAAGGTGTCGAGATTTTACCGGAAATATGTTTTCAGCTCCCCTGAGTCCAAAAAAGCATAATTAATAAAAGTTCAGTGTGTATTTTTTTTTGAAAAGGAAGTTTTTTTTTTCACCTCATCACTCAAACGTTGCAGTAAGCATGCGTATTAGTCACTAGTAATAGTTTCACCCTGTTCCAAGTAATGAATAAAAATAATTCCCTCTGCATCCCTGAAAACATTCACCATAACTTTGTTAGCTGAAAAATTGACTGTGTTTTTTTTTTCTCTGCACGTAGTATGTGTATTGTGTACAGAGAAGGTATTGCACTCCATCCAAAAATTCGATACTGAAATGTCATCGAAATATATATTTTAGGGTCCCCTGTATCCAAAAAAAGCATTTTCAGAAAAAAGGTTCATGTGTGTATGTGTGTTAGTTTGTGTCCGTTTGACTGAGAACACGATAACTCAAAAACGAAAGAGATGCGAATTGAAGATATTGAGAATAATCCCCCACCCAAAACTACCCTTCACATGGAACTTTTTTCGATTTTTTTTTTTAAATGGCTCTGACGATTTTGATTAAAATATCGTATATTAAAGATATTTACATACAAAATGAAATGCATATCTTGAATTTTCTGGGAATAGCCTCTAAAGATCTCTTTATTCTGGATGATATTTTATTAAATTTTGCATAACTCGTAAATCGTAAGAGATAGACAAAAACTTGCTGCACAAAAAATCTAGATCATGAAGTACATCATTTATGTCATATACATTTTTTTTCGTGGAGTTGATCGCTTTTTAGATATTCCTTGTTTTTGGTTTCAGCTTTAAAAAACTTATACTTTTCTCATACAGGAATTTGTCAACTACTGTCCATACTAACAAAATAACTTTAGTCACATGGCAACCAACTTTAACCTATGGTACTCTCTTATTTCGCCTCTACTTACTAAGAAGCAAGTAATAAGACTATTTCTGCCCATTTTTTCTCAATTAGCACGAATAAATAGAGAAATAACCTTGTTAACAATATTTTGTTGCAAAGATGTAGAGAAAGTCATGTGAATGGAGCACAACAGATTTCTATCGATTAACATGAAGTAAATAGAAGCATAAGCTTTAGTAGTAATTTGTTGCAGAGAAATTCATTTGAATGGAACACATCAGATTTTTTGGAGTTTTTTCACCAGGGCATTCCACGGTTTTGACTGATTTTGAGAAAAAGGACCGGATGTGTGTACATGTGCCTGTGAACACGATAACTCAAAAACGAAAAGTAGCTAAAATACCAAACTTGGTATTTAAGTATAGTATCCTCCAGGGATGCGACACGAATATTTTGAGAAAAATCCCCCCACCCCAAACTACCTTTTACATGGAACTTTTTTCGAAAAATTTGATTTTCTTAAAAATGGCTCTAACTATTTTGATTAAAATATCGTATACTAAAGATATTTACCTAACAAATAAAATGTTTATCTTGAATTTTCTGGGAATAGCTTCTGAAGACCTGTTTATTCTGGATGAAATTTGCTTAATTTAGTATAACTGGCTTACTATACAAAAAATTTAGGTCTTGCTAAAATACACAAGTTATGTTATACACATTTTTCTCGTGGAGCTTACCGTTTTCGAGGTATTCATTGTTATTAGTTTCAGTTGTGAAGGAAGTACTTATACTTTCCTCAGACGGGAGTGTCCGATTTTCTTTTGTTTTACTGCTGGCTATGAAAAGAAGCGATTTGTAATGACAATTGCATAACGACAGCTTTTAAAACATTTGACTATTGGTTTAGCCTAGTGTATTCCGATATTTTCTTCCTACTTATACGGAACTAAATAGTAAGAACATTGTGCTAATGAGTACCTCAATTAGCAAGGTGCAGAAAGAATAAGAATCTTTTGAATGAAGTTTGTAGAGTAGCTAGAGAAAGTCATGTGAGTGTAACACATCAGATTTTTACTTTCTCCATACGCACTATGTACATAGTGTATAGAGAAAGTATTGCACTCCACCAAAAAATCGATACCGCGATTTCACCGGAAATATATGTTTTAGGTTCCCCAATATCCAAAAAAAGCATTTTCACAAAAAGGTCTGTGTGTGTGTGTGTCCGTGTGTCTGTGAACACGATAACACAAAAACGAAAAGTCGGTAAAATACCAAATTTGGTATTTCTGTTTAGTATCTTCCAGGAATGCGACACGAAGATTTTGAGAAAAATTCCCCCATCCCCAACTACCCTTTACATGGAACTTTTTTCGAAAATTTTGATTTTCTCAAAAGTGGCTCTAACGATTTTAATTAAAATTTCGGATATTACCTGACAAATGAAATGTATATCTTGAATTTTCTGGGAATAGCCTCTGAAGAGTAGTTTATTCTGGATGAATTTTACTGAATAACTGCTAAACCGTAAGAGATGGACAAAACCTTACTAAACAAAAAATGTAGAGCACATTAAAACACACAATTTATGTTATATACATTTTTTTCGTGGAGTTCGTCGTTTTTGTGACAATTCTTATTTTTGGTTTCTGCTATGAAAAACGTATACTTTTCTCATACAGGAACTTGTCAACTCCGATCCATATAAACAAAGGAACTTTATTGACATAGCAACCAGCTTTTGACTATCACTTTAACCTACGGTTGTCCTTTATTTCGCTTCTACTTACATGGAAGCGAGTAATTAGACTGTTTCTGCTAATTTTTTCTGATTACCATAAGTTAAATAGAAGTATAAGCTTTGTAGGAATTATTTGATGCAGGGATATGGAGAAAGTCATGTGAATATTTTTAATATTGTTTTTCAACTGTACAAAAAGTGATTTAAAAGCTGTCGTATCATGAAGAGTAAAACTGGTAGTTATTTGCTTTTGAAATTAAATACTGCATACTTTGTTTGTGTATTTCCCCATCACTTGTTTTAGAAGAGCGTTATTGAAAGGGAGGAGTAAAAAATATAAAAGGATATACGACTCTGAATATATATTTGCAAAAACAACAACAGCTTACGAAGAGCCATAAGCTTTGCTGGGTCACCTTATTTTCTTTTCAATCTGAATCTATCGAACTGAGGCTAGGTTGCTACCTCCCTCCGAGTCATATAAATGTAATTTTGGAGCCGGCGGGCGTAGGACGAGATTGGAAAGTGACCATATAGCCAAGTAATATTCACGCTTCAGTAAGCATTCTGCCCCATCCATTTCCAAGCTCATGTTTAGGTCCCTCCTGCCTCCACTGCACAATCCTCCATATTTATTTTGGAGAGAGAGAAAACTTTAACTTTACAACTGCTCTTCTTGAGCAAATACTTCCCAAACCGGAGCAATCAGTTATGTAAACACGTCTAATGTAATTTACATTCTTTCAACGCGATTAAAGGAAAACTCTGCTGCTAGACACTTCAAAATATTGCCCATTCCTTTTTCTTCCTCACATTTTTCTTTTTATGTTTACTTACTCTACTCTATATAAGTATTTTTTTACTTTCTCTACACGTACTAGGTACGTAGAGAATAGAGAAGGTATAGAAATGCACCCAAAATTCGATACCGAGATTTCACCGGAAATACACATTTTGCGTTCCCCTGAATCCAAAAACAAAGCATTTCTGGACAAAGGTAGGTGTGTGTGCGTGGTATTTAAGTTCGGAATCTTGCAAAGATGGGATACAAAGATTTCCAAGAAAATCTCCCCACTCCAGCTACCCTTTACATGGAACTTTTTTCGAAAATTTTGATTTTCTCAGAAGTGGCTCTAACAATTTTGATTAAAATATTGTATATCAAAGATATTTACCTCACAAATCATACGCATATCTTGAATTTTCTGGGAACAGCCACTGAAGACTACTTTATTCTGGATTAAATACGGAATTTTGAATAACTGCTAAACCTTAAGACATAGTCAAAAACTTACCACACAAAATATGTAGAGCACATTAAAACACAATTTATGTTATATAATTGTTTCGTGGAGTTGATCGTTTTTTTTTTTTTAGATATTCCTTGTATTTGGTTTCATCTTTAGAAGATTTATACTTTTCTCATACAGGAATTTGTCAACTCCTGTCCATACAAACAAACGAACTTCAGTCACATAGCAACCAGCTTTTGACTATCACTTTAACCTATGGTACTCTCTTATTTCGCTTCTACTTACAAGGAAGCAAGTAATAAGACTATTTCTATTAATTTTTTCTAGATTAACAGTAAGTAAATAATAGCATTAACTTTTTACAATAATTTTTGCAGAGATGTAGCGAAAGTCGTGTGAATGGAACACATCAGATTTTTCAACAAAAATTCCAAGGTCGATATTTCACCGATATATCTTTGAAGACTCCCTGAATAAAAATGGCATGTCTACATTCTCTAGCACGTATGAAGAAAAATAAAATTAAGTAAAAATGTAACATGTTCCATTCACATGTCTACTTCATGCTTATCAAGATAAACATGAGCAGAAATGTTTTCTTGAAAGTAGAAAGAAGATAAGGAGCTACATTAGGCTAAAACGTTAGTCAAAGCTTTTAAAATCTGATTGCCATGTGGATGAAATCCGTTTCTTTGCAGAGTTTAATAGTATTTTAAGAATCAGTAATATCTAAAAAGGTTGTCTCCTTAGCGCGGTGGTAGCGTTGCTGCTTACCAAGCGTGAGACCTGGGTTCGATCCCCAGTACCGGCGTGGGGATTTTTCCCCGGGGTGCACTCAGCCTCGTAAGGTCCCTGGGGGGCCAATTGAGGAGCTACTTGATGGACTCATGAGGACCGCATTAACTGGCCGGACTCGAGGTGCTGACCACGTCTCACCCTCCAATACTGCACCCTGTCTGTAGTGGACCGAGATGGGGGACGCGGCGGCCGGGCGGTAGGCAAAGGTTCCCCGTGAACTCTCGTGCCATGGAATTAATATCTAAAAAATCTGATGAGCTCCATTCACATTATTTTCTCTACATCTCTGCAACAAATTATTCTTAAAAAGCTTATACTTCCATTTACTTCATGCTAATCAGAAAAAATGAGCAGAAACAGTCTTATTACTCCCTTCCTTGTAAGTAGAAGCGAAATGAGGGAGTATCATAGGTAAAATGATAGCCAAAAGCTGGTTGCTAGTAACTGAAGTTCGTTTGTTTGTATGGACAGGAGTTAACAAATTCCTGCATGAGAAAAGTATGTTTTTCAAAGCAGAGACGAAAAAACAAGAATATCTTAAAAATGATCAACTCCAAGAAAATAACGTATATAACATAAATTGTGTGTTTTATCGCGAGCTACATTTTCTGTAGAATATGTTTTTGTCCATCTCTTACGGTTTAGTAGATATGTACAGTTCCATAAAATTCATCCAGAATAAAGTAGTCTTCAGATGCTATTCCCAGAAAATTCAAGATATACATTTCATTTGTTAGGTAAATATCTTTAATATACGATATTTTAATCAAAATCGTTAGAGCCATTTTTAAGAAAATTAAAATTTTCGAAAAAAGTTCCATGTAAAGGGTAGTTTGGGGTGGGGGAATTTTACTCAAAATCTTCGTGTCTCGTCCCTGGAAGCTACTGAACTTAAATACCAAGTTTGGTATTTTAGCTACTTTTCGTTTTTGAGTTATCGTGTTCACAGACACACGGACACACATGGACCTTTTTCTGGAAATGCTTTTTTTGGATTCAGGGGGTCCTAAAACATGTATTTCCAGTGAAATCTCGGCATCGAATTTTTGGGTGGAATGCAATACTTCTCTATCCCTATATACATTGTACACCCTGGGCTAGAGAAAGTAAAAATCTGTTGTGTTCCATTTACATAACGTTCTCTACACCGCTGTAAGAAATTATTGTTAAAAAGTATCTTATTCTATCTCCTCTATGGAAACCAAGATAAACATTAGTTGAAATGGTCTTATTACTTCCTTCCTTGTAAGTAGAAGAAGATAAGAGGATACCCTAGGCTAAAGCGATTGTCAAATCTTTTATAAGCTGGTTGCCATGTGGTTGAAATCTGTTTCCATTCAGAGCCAGAAGTTTACAACTTTCCATGTGAGAAAACAAGTAATATCTCAATTCCACGAAAATAACATGCGACATAAATTGTGTTTTCTAACGTGATACACAGTTTTGCGCAGTAAGGTTTTGTCCATCTCTTACAGTGAACAAGTTACGCAAAATTCTTTCAGAATAAAGAGGTTTAGAGGATATTCCCAGAAAATTCAAGATATACATTTTATTTGGCATATAAATATTTTTAATATACGGTATTTTAATCAAAATTGTTACAGCCATTTTTGAGAAGATCAAAATTGTCAAATTTTTTCCAGGTAAAGAATAGTCTGGGGGGATTTTTCTGAAAATCATCGTGCCGCATCCCTGGAAGGCACTAAACTTGAATATTTTACCGATTTTTCCTTTTTGAGTTATCATATTCACAGACACATGGACCTTTTCCAAAAGTATTGTATTAACTATGTACATAGTATGCGTAGAGAAAGTAAAAAAGCTTATTCTTCTATCTACTTCATGATAATCGAAACAATCATTAACATGTAGGTTTTATTACTTAGTTCCATCTTAGTAGAAGGCAATTAAGGGAAGTCACTCGGCTAAATGATGGTTAAATGTTTTAGAAATTGGTCGCTAGGTAGCTCACATTGAAATGGTGTTCTCTTTGCAAGATCAGGATGAAAAAAGTGAGTAACGGCTTCTCATTCGAGAAGAGTTTTGGTATTGGAAATGTTAAAATAAATAAAAATGTAAGAAGTGCTTAACTCCATAAAAAATGTATATCACAAATTATTGTAACGGGATCTACGTTTTTTGATAGTAAGGTTTCTCTGTGTTATGGTTTACCAGATATACAAAAGTCAATTAGAAGAAACAGTACTTCAAAGGCTATTCCTAAATAATTCAAGATATAAATTCTATTTAGGTGATATAAAAGTATCTTAAACCTATGATATTTTAATCAATATCGTTAATATTTTCAGTAGAATCGAATATTTCCTCACATATTCCATTTAAAATACAGTTTGGGTTAGAGAATTGTCTTTATAATCTTGCGTCGCAGCGTTTGAGGTTGCGGAACTTATATATCAGTTCAGTATTTTATCTTTTTTTTTAGCTATGCTATTCACATACACTTCGTTTTATAAACGTGTTCTGTTTGTTTATTCGGGGGCGTCAAAATACGCATTTGCCATAAAATATCGCTATATCAGATCTGAGGGGAATACAATGCTTCTCTGCCTAGTGTGTACATTGCATATACATGACAGAGAAAGTAGAAGTGTAAAAGTATCAAACAAATATCGAAGTTTTATGAGGGAAGTGTTTGACATACTTGGATTACACCGAGCACACGGGTATCGTCCCATCTCTAATGATGATAATTATAATAATAAACATAATAATAAAAACATAATAACGTCTCTGGTGATAATCAACCATAATTATGTTATTATAACCAACCCTAAAGATGATAATGATGATAATAATACATCTTGTTGATAAATAATAATCAATCCTGATGATAAACCAAAATCAGTCCTGATGATAAATAATAATCAATTCTGATGATAAATTATAATCAATCCTGATGATAAACCATAGTCAGCCCTGATGATAAATTATAATCAACCCTGATGATAAACTATAATCAATCCTGATGATAAATTATAATCAACCCTGATGATAAATTATAATCAACCCTGATGATAAACGATAATCAATCCTGATGATAAATTATAATCAACCCTGATGATAAACGATAATCAATCCTGATGATAAATTATAATCAACCCTGATGATAAACTATAATCAATCCTGATGATAAATTATAATCAACCCTGATGATAAATTATAATCAACCCTGATGATAAACGATAATCAACCCTGATGATAAACGATAATAAATCCTGATGATAAACGATAATCAATCCTGATGATAAACGATAATCTATCCTGATGATAAACGATAATCAACCCTGATGATAAACGATAATCAATCCTGATGATAAACGATAATCAATCCCGATGATAAACGATAATCAATCCTGATGATAAACGATAATCAATTCTGATGATAAACGATAATCAACCCTGATGATAAACGATAGTCAATTCTGATGATAAACGATAATCAACCCTGATGATAAACGATAGTCAATCCTGATGATAAATGATAATCAATCCTGATGATAAACGATAATCAACCCTGATGATAAACGAAAATAATCAATCCTGATGATAAACGATAATCCACCCTGATGATAAACGATAATCAACCCTGATGATAAACGATAATCAACCCTGATGATAAACGATAATCAACCCTGATGATAAACGATAATCAATCCTGATGATAAACGATAATCAATCCTGATGATAAACGATAATCAATCCTGATGATAAATGATAATCAATCCTGATGATAAACGATAATCAATCCTGATGATAAACGATAATCAATCCTGATGATAAACGATAATCAACTCTGATGATAAACGATAATCAACTCTGATGATAAACGATAATCAACTCTGATGATAAACGATAATCAACTCTGATGATAAACGATAATCAACTCTGATGATAAATGATAATCAATCCTGATGATAAATGATAATCAATCCTGATGATAAATAATAATCAATCCTGATGATAAACGATAATCAACTCTGATGATAAACGATAATCAATCCTGATGATAAATGATAATCAATCCTGATGATAAACGATAATCAACTCTGATGATAAATGATAACCAACCCTGATGATAAATGATAATCAATCCTGATGATAAACGATAATCAACTCTGATGATAAATGATAACCAACCCTGATGATAAATGATAATCAACCCTGATGATAAATGATAACCAACCCCGATCCAGATAATGATAAAAGGCAATCCTGAGGACAATAATCAACCCCAACAATAATATCATCCAAATGTAATAACACGGCATTGCGTGTCTGTCTCCCTTAACATGTTCCAACTGATGAAAATGTTTAAAAGGAGGGAATGTGATCAATGCGGGACCCGAGCGTTTGCTTGACACTGACGAGCCCCTGTGACCCGCAGCTGTTTGTGCCGCCCCCAATCGGAGGCGGGTCAGGCTAGAGATTACACAGCGGAGCAGGGAAATGTGGGAAATGGATTCGGTTGGCAGTACTGATGTATCGATACCACTGACCTTTACCGGCCTTCTTGTTATAGCGCTTTAGAAATGCATGAAGTTGGGCATAAGTGCCCCTCTTTGTCTCTTAATCCAAAAATCTGATGTGTTCTATTCAAATGAGTTTCTCTACATCTCTGCTAAAATTATTGTTAAAGAGCTTATGTTTCTATTTACTTCACGCTAATTAAGAAAAAAATTATCATTAATAATCTTATTACTAGATTAGATTAGATTAGAAAGCATTCTTTAGGTTCGTTGAGGCCAGTAAGTCACAGGACATAGAACTTGTCAAGGTATATACATGTATACATATGTTTATATGCTACGAAAAAAAAGAACAATGTATAAAACTCTAGTGCTAAAAGCATGGGTTACAAAAACAACAGAATAGACATATAATCACATTATTTGCATTTGAGGCCTGTACGCCACCGCACTATACTTAATGTGCTCTATAAAAGGATATGTACCTTTTTTTTTTTTTTTTTTGCATGCATATAAGAGCATAAAGTATCAAAAATTAGTGTTAAAATGTATAAATAAATATAATTTCATTATATTTAATACTAATGTAAGATATTAATTTTCTAATTATCGACATAATATTTACTACTAGTAATTATATAAAACTAATAACTTGCTTCCTTGTAAGTAGAAGCAAAATAAGAGTACCATAGGTTAAAGAGATATTCCAAAGCTGGTTGCTATGTGACTGAAGTTCCTTTGTTTGAATGGACAGCAGTTGACAAATTCCTGTATGAGAAAAGTATAAGTTTTATAAAACTGAAACCAGAAGCAAGTAATATCTCAAAAAGTTCAACTCTACGCAAAAAATACATATAACATAAATCGTATGTTTTAACGTGCTCTACATTTTTTGTGCTGCAAGTTTTTGTCCAGCTCTTACGGTTTAGCAGTTATGCAAAATTCATTAATATTCATCCAAAATAGTCTTCAGCGGCTATTCCCAGAAAATTCAAGAAATACATTTTATTTGTCAGGCAAATATCTTTAATATACGATATGTTAATCAAAAGCGTTAGAGCTATTTTTGAGAAAATCAAAAGTTTCGAAAAAACTTCCATGTAAAGGGTAGTTGGGGTAGGTTTGGTATTTAACAGTATTTTCGTTTTTGAGCTATGCTGTCCACGGTCGCGCGCACACACACGGACCTTTGTCCAAAAGTTCTTTTTTATTCAGGGGGACCCAAAACATGTATTTCCGGTGAAATCTTGGTATCGAATTTTTGGGTACATTACAATACCTTCAGTATACATTATGTACATAGTACGTGTAGAGAAAGTAAAAGTGCATTTTAGAAGAACATAATTGTGTATGTTTGTGTTTGACAACCATAATTCATAAATGATTCTCGAATAAATACCAACCTACTAGTCGACCACAATATAAAATTTTTCTGAAGGTAAAGAAAACATTCGCAGATCTGCTGTTTCCAAGAACACTAATGTGAAGACAGCAGTAAGTTAGTACTGTGTTTATTGTGCCACTGTACTATACACAAAGCGGCCAGACGTATTGGAAAATATACGAAACAGCCACGATATTTACGTCATTCACACTTCATTATCTGTAGAATAGTTGTCCTTTCACATGATTTTCTCTGCCTGTTCTACAATAAAAATTTTTCCAAAAGAAGTTTCTTCTTTCAACTCCATGCTAACTGTATAAGCTTAGTAGAATGGTCTTATTACTATAAGTATAAGAGAACTAAGGGAATGCACTATGCTAAAGCGACAGTCAAATGTTTTAAAAGTTGTAGCTCTGCGATTGTCTTTGAAATGACGACATTCTTTGCATGGCCAGGAGTAAAACAAATGAAACACAGTCGGCTCCCTGTTGTAGAAAATTAAGTATTTTAAATTTGAAACCGATAAAAAGGAATATCTCGGAAAGAGCTAGTTCTAAAGCAAAAATATAAATGGCAGAAATTGTATTTTACGAGATTTATATTTTTTGTATGGTAAGTTTGTGTTTGTCTCTTACATAGGCAAAAGTCATTCAGAAGCTATTCCCAGAAAATTCAAGATATGCATTTCATTTGCCATGTAAATGTCCTTTATACACAGTGTTTTAATCAAAATCGTTAGAGCCATTCTTGAGAAAATAAAAATTTTCAATTTAAAGGATACTTGGACTGGGAGGATTTTCTTGGAAATGTTCGTGTCGCGTTTTTAGGAGATACCTAACTACAATAACAACTTTGGTGTTCAATGGATTTTTCGTTTTTGAGTTATGCTCCCCATAGACAGTTAAGACACGCGCGCGCCCACTGGCCTTTTTTCCTCAGATTGTCTCAAAACATATATTTCTGGTGAAATGTTTGGGTAGAATACGATACCTTCTCTGCCTACTACTATGTATGTTGAGCATAAGCGCTAGAGAGAGTAAAGGTATGGGTTACTAGAACTGGTATAAGAAATTAGGTTACAGAGCAGGCCTGGCGAACACTAATCCCAAAGCGGGAGCTCTTCTCCTACTTCCCCTCCCTTAGTGACCGCCAAAGCACAGCGACTGGTTGCCGTAGCACTTTGACTTAATATCAGGCCTGGCGAATATTACTCCCTAAGTGAGAAACCCTTCTTCTTCCCCACCAAAGCACAGAGACCGGTTTAGGCGTGGAGTTGCTGTAGCAGTTTGACTAAGTACCAGGCCTGGCGAATATTACTCCCGAAGCGTGATCCCTTCTCCTGCCTCCCCTCCCTTAGTGACGCCAAAGCCGTAGCAGCTTGATTAAATACCACGCCTGGCGAACATTACTCACAAAGTGTGAGGCATTTCTCCTACTTCCCCTCCCTTAGTGATGCCAAAGCACAGGCGTGGAGTTGCCGTAGCAGCTTGAGCAAATACCAGGCCTGGCGAACATTTCTTCCAAAGTGTGAGGCTTTTCTCCTATTTCCCCTCCTTTAGTGACCGCCAAAGCACAGGCGTGGAGTTGCAGTTGCAGCTTGATTAAATACCACGCCTGGCGAATATTACTCCCAAAGTGTGAGGCCTTTCTTCTACTTCCCTTCCCTTAGTGACCGCTAAAGCACAACAGAGCGTGGAGATGCCGCAGCAGCTTGAGCAAATATCAGGCCTGGCGAATATACTCCCAAAGTGTGTAACCCTTCCACTCCCCCTCCCCCCTTAGTGACCGCCAAAGCACAGCAACCGGTTTAGGCGTGGGGTTGCCGCAGCAGCTTAAATAAATACCAGGCCTGACAAATTTTACTCCCAAAGTGTGAAAACCTTCCGCTTCCCCCCCCCCTCCTTAATGACCGCCAAAGCACAGCAACCGGTTAAGGCGTGAGGTTGCCGTAGAAGCTTGACTAAATACCACACCTGGTGAATTTTACTCCTTAAGTGTGAGGGACTTCTTCTACTTCCCCTGCTGTAGTGACCGCCAAAGCATAGGCGTGGAATTGCCGTAGCAGCTTGAGCAAATACCAGGCCTGGCGAATATTACTCCCAAAGTGTGAGGGACTTCTTCTACTTCCCCTGCTGTAGTGACCGCCAAAGCATAGGCGTGGAGTTGCCGTTGCAGCTTGATTAAATACCGATCCGTCGCTGCTAGAGAAAACCGGTTCCAGCTGCCGAGTGTGTATATATATGTATAGAGGCAACTAGAGGAGGGCGAACTCTGTTCACACTTTGGAGTAGTGTTCGCCAAGCCTGTTGTACCGACTTTATTTAATTTTATTTCTTGTTTAGTGAACTGTACGATGTTGCCCCTATGGGGAAAGGAGAAAGTGAAGATGATCCCATCTGATTCCTAAAGGACCATTTAGCATTAAGGGCTCACAGTACCGGCAATCGAAATGTCCAATACACAAGGAGTGCCCCTCCGTCATCTAGCTTATGTCTACAGCATTATATTAGTATTTTCATACAACTGCAGCTACGGCACCACCTACCGGCGGATCTGGCAGCAGCGGCAGCAGCGGCAGGAGCCACGGCAGCATTCCCCCAGCGGCAACGCAGTGGGCATTCGTCCCTCTACTAGCTTGCAGCTCCGACGCCCGCGGGTGCTCGGCTTCTACACAGCGGCAACGCAGTGGGCTCTGACCCCCTATTAGCTTGCCGTTCCGCCGCCAGTGTGCGAGCGGCCCCACAGACAGCTTGCTGTCATTTTGTAAAGAGCAGGAACTCCCCTACTTTCTTACTCCTCTTCTACTGTCATCTTTCTTTTTATTGACCTGACTAGACCGACAGACAACGCAAACAGCGGGTCCGTAAGGCCAGAGCCAAGGGTGAAGGCCATTGGCCTGAAACCTCGAGCCGATATGGCTCGCACAGGCGCCTCCTCTAAGGAGGTCCGGTCCTCTGCGGACAGCCGTAGGGCAACCGCACCGACACTCACTAGTGATGACGGGCAACAGCCAACCACCAGCACAAGTCTACCTAATCCCTCATCAGAGACGGCCGAACCTTCGCGCAAGCGAAGCAGGACGTCCATTGGCGGCAGCAACAGGCGCAAGCCATCTTCGCCTCACCGCCTCGTAGCGGTTGAGAGTGTTCAAACCGGGCAGGACCCAACCAGTCCCTACACCATTCCCATGCCCGACTCTGACACCGACGTCGAACCTGACGGGCCGTGGATAACAGTCCACGCAGGGGGCCGCGGAAGCGGTCGTTCCTCCCCCAACCCAGCCGCACCACCACAGGGAAATAACCAACCCCCAACCCAAGGGGGGGCGAAAAATCCCGCCTATAGTTGCCGACACTTTCCGTAACCACGTTGTGGTAATGAGAAAGCTGGCAACGAAGCTTAGGGGCCCCTTCGAGGCCCGGCGGAAGCAAAGGAAAGTCCACCTCCATACCTCTTCGGAAAGGGATTTCGAGGCAGCGAAGGCAGTACTACGGGACGAACAAATCCCGTTCTACAGCTACTCGCTGCAGCGGCCCTACGTGGAGCGTAGGATAATTCGGGGCCTTGACTCCGACTGCACCCCTGAGGATGTCAAGGCGGCTCTTCAGGACGAGTACAACATCACCCCTACCTCCGTGGCACGTCTCAGTAAGACGGTGGCAACAGAAGACGGCACTCAGCGAGTGCCCATGCCCTTATTCCTGGTCGTGGTACCAAGGGAACGCGCCCAGGCAGTTGAGCCGATAGACGCCGTCCGTCGGCTTATCTTCACCGTCGTGCGTATCGAAAGATACCACGGCAAAGAGGGACCTGTGCAGTGCCATAGGTGCATGGGATTCAACCACTCTAGCAGTGTGTGCGAGCGCGAGCTCGCATGCCTGCGGTGCGGTGAAGCCCATCTACTGAGGGACTGCACAAAGCCCCATGAAGCTCGCCACTGTGTGAACTGTGGTGAGGCGCACGTGGGCTCATACAAAGGATGTAAGGTGCGGAAGCGCCTTGTTGAGAGCCGCCGTGGAGGCCCCCAGGAGCCAGCTAATGTGCGCCCTGGGGTGTCCTTCTCCTCGGCACTAAACCGCGCTGAGGGAACACTGCGCGCCGCTGAGGCAGCAGCAACTCCCAGCCCCGCAGTTACTGCAGAGACCGTGCCAGCTCCGTCCCTGACGGAGACCCCAACCCCCCAACCTGGTCCATCTACGTCAACGGAGGAAGCCGCCCCGACGCCCTCGACAGAGGGCCCACGCCGGACTTCTCCAAAAAAGAAGTCCAGGAGGAGAGGAAAGAAGAACCGTCGGGCGCCCGGCCAGTCGGGCGCCCGGCCAGTCGGGCCAATCAGAGGCTCCCACCTCTGTGAGACCCGAGGCCACGCCCCCAGCACTCCAGCAGGTACCAGTGGCGGAAGCTCCAGTAGCGGCCGCCACAGTGCCGACGCCAGTAGCGGAGGCTCCCGCTGCACCTACCACCACAGCGGCTTCCTCGGCCTTTACAGCGGCCATCCCACAGGCGGACCTGGATGAACTTCAGGACCTAGCCCTGTGGTTCGGTGACCTCCTAAGTAAGGTCCTACCTGTACTGCGAAACTTCAAGTTGCAGTACAGCAACCCCAGACTATCCCCCCTCCAGAAACACACCCTGTTCCTCCAAACCTTGGAGCAGTTGTACCCGGGTTCCACTAAGTAATGGCCTCTAGATTCGTTCGGAGACCATTGCGACTCGCGTACTGGAACGCGAACGGCATCCGGGGGCAACGCCCAGGCGTCATTGAGTTTGTACAATCGTACGGAATTGACATCCTGATGGTTTGCGAAACCCATCTGGATGCTGTTACTGACTTCTCGCTGCCTAGTTACGTCACCCATCGGTCCGATCGGGTCGGCCGACAGGGTGGCAGTACAGCTCTCTTCATTAAGAACCACATAACCCATACTCCTGTCCAACTCCCAGCACTACAGCACGTGGAGGCCTGTGCAATCCGGCTTGCCGTTGCCGGGCTAGACGCGCTGCTAATAGCTGCATATGACCCACCAAACCACCGCCTCCATGAAGCGGACTACACCACCCTACTCAACCTTCACCCAATGGTATGCATCGCAGGAGATCTCAACGCGAAACATGCCCTCTGGCACAGCCGCACCAACAACCCCCGAGGCCGCGGGCTCTACCGCCTCATCAGCGGCAACCCCGCCCTCGTCGCGCATGGACCGAGAGGACCTACGTGTCATCCGGCTCGCGGCAGACCGGATGTTCTTGACATCATAATCACCAAGAACACACCATTTCATCTAGACCTCTCGGCGGTCAACGAGTTGGACTCCGACCATGACCCTGTCGTGGTGGATACAACCGAGACCGTATCAGCTCTGGTAACACCAGACTGGATAAATGAGATCGACTGGGACGCAGCCGTCCTAGACCTAAACCAAACCGTGGACCCGCGACCGCGCATCGATTCCATCGAAGCGCTGGAAGCGGCAGCCACGGCCTTCTCCCGCCAACTCCTGAATGTGGTACGCGCGCATACCTACCTCATCCCATCTAACAAACCTAACCCGAGAACCATACCGAATGAACTCCGGCAGCTGCTAAAAGCCAAGGCAACCGTACGGAAGCTATGGCAGCGCTTCCGCCATCCCAGGATCCAAGCAGTGTACCAGCGGTTCAAATCCCCGGCAAGGCGCCTGTTTCGCGCGCACCGCAAAGCGGCCTGGGAACACACAATGGCACATATAAACCTGGAAGAGAAACAACCCTGGAGGATCATCCGATCCCTCAGGAAAGACAAAAGTCAGTTTCAGCATCCCATCCATGGCCCCCGTGGGAGACTCTCTTTTGAGCCCCAGGATAAAGCCACGGATTTCGCAGATTATCTGGAGTCCCAATTCGAACCCCGCGAAGACCCCCAGGATGAGGACTTTACTGAGCTCGTGGAAGCGACGGTAGACTACCTCTATGAGGAGCCCCCGCCGCCCCATGAGGAGATCCGCATTCCTTTAGTCACCCCGAAAGAGGTGGCTTCCCAACTCAACAACCTAAAGCCTAACAAAGCCACTGGACATGACGGCGTTACGGCGCCTATGCTCCAGCACCTACCCAGAAAGGCCGTAATCCACCTGACGCGGATTTACAATGCATGCCTGCACCTACGTCACTTTCCAACGTGTTGGAAGGAGGTGCGGGTGGTATGCATTTTGAAACCCGGCAAGGACCCGGTCTTCCCGTCAAGCTACAGATCTATTAGCTTACTTTCGATCGTCTCGAAAGTATTCGAGCGGTTACTCCTACCTCGCCTCACCCCTCTCTTCGAAGAGAGACTCCTACTCCCGGATCATCAGTTTGGTTTCCGTACTGGACATTCCACAACCCTGCAGTTGCTGCGACTGGCTGAGAAGGCTGCTCTGGGCTTCCAGGACAACTTCAAAACAGTCGCGGTGCTCTTGGACGTGGAAAAGGCCTTCGCCACCACGTGGCATAAGGGACTCTTGTACAAGCTCAAGAACGCAGAAATCCCTCCCCCCTACCTTCACCTGCTTAGTAGCTTCCTTCGGGACCGCACTTTCAGGGTGAGGGTGGAGGGGAGGCATTCCACAGTCAGACCCATAGCGGCGGGAGTGCCGGAAGGCAGCGTGCTGTCGCCGTTACTCTTTGCTGCCTACATGTCCGACTTCCCCACAGAACCCAGTACAGTTACGTGCCAGTATGCCGACGATGTCCTCATAATGGCGCGTAACAAGAACGACCGATATTGCTTCCCCCCGCTACAGAGACAGCTCCAGGCCATAGGCAGATGGAGTGAACAGTGGCGGATGGCTATCAGCCCGCAGAAGAGCTCAGCTCTACTGCTGGCTAAAGTCCGTGGCTGGCGACCGGAGAGGTCGCTGAGGTCGCGGCGGCGGCGGATCCCCTGGGTCCGCACCGCCAAATACCTTGGAGTCCTCCTCGACCGCGGCCTTACTTTCACTCCACATGTCAGGGAGAAGGTCGGTTTGGGACACGCTGCCCTGCGGCAGTTGTTTCCCATCTTCCGCTCCACCATGCCTACATACCTAAAACTACGGCTGTACCGCGCAGTCATCCCACCCCTGATGCTGTACGGCTGTGAGGTCTGGGGTTCGGTGGCTCGTTCCACCATCCGCAGGCTGCAGGCCGTGCAGAACAGGGCATTGAGGATGATATACGGCACAGACCGCAAATTCCCGTCCCACATTCTCCATTCCCACTCCGGAATCCCTTACATAGTGGACGTTGTGCGAGAAAGAGCTCGCACAATCTACACTAAACTTGCTCCCCACCCAAATCCCCAGGTGAACACTCTCGGTCTTTACGACCACACGCTGCCTAGGAGACGCGTAAGCTACCGCCTTCCCAAGGACGCCTTGGGATGGTAGTTTTTCGGCCGCCTCTCCCTTTATTGTTCTACCCGCCAAGTTAAGCAGCATCGGGCATGGTCACGACTCGGACTGGTGACCATCCAGTTGTACTCCGACCAGATCTGCAACACTGGCTTCCCCCACCCCGTACCTATATCCCTTCAGGTCTCCCCGCTAGCCGGCACTGCTTTCCTTGACAGCCCGCAAGCGGCTGGCCAAGGTAAGCAGCATCGGGCCTGGTCCCTCTCTGGGTGGGTGGCCACTCAGATAGGTAAGTCAGCCCGCGCCGGCTGCACAGAGGGAAACACCCTGCCCACATTACTTCGACACAGACATAAACGCTTGCACAAGACTACATCTTTTATATCACACGGGTAAATCCGCGAGAAAAGCGGATAGGTACCGTGGTGATTTGCCCCCGCCCGAGTACACTCGGGCGACTAGTTCCTGCTCCTGGCTCCTGGCTCGTCCAGGGCTCATACAGCACAGTACTGCACGTTGTACTGTGAATGTAAGGAGAGTGATTCCAAGCGCTGTTATGAACAGCATTTGTTAATGAAGTAATTGATAACTAATCTATTATTATTATTATTATTATTATTATTATTATTATTATTTGATAGTGTTTAACGCACGTTTTTATTGCATATTGCACTGGTTATATATGGAATGAAGATGGCGCACCACTTGAACGCGATGGTGGGGGAATCCAGAGAACCCGGAGAAAATCCACCCCTGCGCCGCTTTGTCCACTACAAATCCCACAAGCGGTCACCGGGATCCAACCTTCCCCATTTAGGTTAAAGGCAAGTGGTCTAAGGGAATATTTTAGACTGAAGTTATAGTTAAACGTTGTAAAAGCTTTTTTTTTTTTTTTTCTTTTTTTGGCTTAACGTCCTTTAACGTGGTTGGTCATATCGGACGATGAAATGAAGTTGGTGAAATGATGCTCAAATGTGTTTGGGGTCCATGGAGCTTAAATTTACTCGACATTCCTCTTCTCAGGATAAGAGTAAACCCCGAAAAACACTTATCCGGGTAACTCACCCTAAGCAAGATTCGAACTCGCGACCTGTTGAATAGAGGCTACTCGCTACAACCACACTACCCAGACGGGCTGAAATACTATTTGCATTATTACGAGTTGAAAGTTCCCCTATGAGAAAAATTTAAATATTTTAAAACAGAAGCCAATTACAAGGAAAGATGGCCTCCTTGGTCAAGCGGTCAGCAAGCTGGCTTCTCACCCGGCGGTCCCGGAGGTCCCGGGTTCGATTCCCGGCTGGAGCGGGGAAATTTTCTTTTACCAGAATTATTCCCTATCCCCCAAGGAGTCTGGAAGTAGATATGTGAGAGTGAATGTGTGTGTGTTTTAGGAAAATAATACGATTTAAACCCCACGTAAAGAACCTACAAACAACGAACTGTTTTTACTGCAAAGTCCCTATATGACCTTAGATGTTACAGGGGTCTATATAAATAAAACAATAAAAAAAAACTGATGTGATCCATTCACAGGACTTTCTCTACATCTCTGCAACAAATTATTGTAAAAAGCCAATGCTTCTATTTACTTCATGCCAATCGAGAAAAAATTAAAAGAAATAGTCTTATTACTTGCTTCCTTGTAAGTAGAAGTGAAATAATAGAGTACCATAGGTTAAAGTAATAGTCAAAAGCTGGTTGCTATGACAGTGAAGTTCCTTTGTTTGTACAGACAGGAGTTGACAAATTCCTGTATAAGAAACGATTAAGTTTTTCAAAGCGGAAACCAATAACTAGGAATATCTTAAAAACGATCAACTCCACGAAAAAAAGGTATATAAAGTATATTGTGAGTCTTAATGAGCTCTACATTTTCTGTTTGGTAAGTTTTTGTCCATCTCTTACGGTTTAGCAGTTATGCAAAATTCGGTAAAATTCATCCAGAATAAAGAGACTTTCAGAAGGTATTCCCAGAAAATTCAAGATACACATTTTATTCGGAGTGCAAATAGCTTTAATATATGTGATTTTAATCAAAATCGTTAGAGCCATTTTTAAGAAAATCAATCTTTCGAACATTTTTCCACGTAAAGGGTAGTTTGTAGAGGGGCGATTTTCTTGAAAATCTTTGTGTTGCATCCTTGGAAGATACTATACCTATATACCAAATTTGGTTTTTAACGGTCTTTTCGTTTTTGAGATTTGTTGTCCAGGGACACACACGGACCTTCCTCTAAAATTTTTTTGTTTGTTTGTTTGGATTCAGGGGATCCTAAAACATGTATTTCCGGCGAAATCTCTGTATCTAATTTTTGGGTGGAATACAATGTTTCCTCTATACACTATGTACATAGTCGAAATTAATAACAAAGAAAATTTCTGAAACATTTCGAGAGATTTTGTGCAATTTTTCCCAAACATTTCAGTCAAACAAGAGTAACTTTGTAGACACATTTAATGCCTCAAAGCATTACATATTTGGACATATGTATATAGCAAGAATTTCACAACTGAATAGATATTTTCCGGAAAGTAAAACGTGAAAATTCAGAAATGATTTCGTCTTGATGTTGAAAATTCACAAATTATTAGTATGCTTATGTTCCATCGAATGTTTGCGAGATGTACTTCGGTTCAGGAAACGAAAAAAAAAAAAAAACACCATCAGAGTTGGTGAGCTTGCTGGCGACGCTAGCACCCAAAATAGATATGCAAATAATGTCAATCTCCGTATGTAACGCAAGCCTTCGGTGCCAAGAGCCACGTTCGATCAATCAACTTAGCCATTGATATTCAAAGCGTTGCATCTAACTTTTATTGAATCGTATGGAATATGATAATTAAGCCCCGGATTTTTAGGTTCTAAAAAGTTAAAATTAGGTTCTATGTATTAGGACTTTATAGGATCTTTGGATCTTTCTTTTGAGATTAATTCCTAACAGCATTTGCAGAATGAGTTGCTGATTGTCGATGTTGCACCAAGTGAGAACGTTTTTCTACTGGCACATATAAATTAAATGTAAACAAGAAAATTAGTCAATTTAAATACCCACAACCGGCAAATAAGTATTAAATGATTTTGGATGCATGATGGAGTCTAAGTTGCACTCCAGTATTATTTTAAAAAATCTGTTGTGTACCATTCACATGACTTTCTCTACATTTCTGCAACAAATTATTTTTAAAAAGCTTATGCTTCTATTTACTTCATGCTAATCGAGAAAAAATTAGCAGAAATAGTCTTATTACTCGCTTCCTTGTAAGTAGAAGCGATATAAGGGAGTACCATAGGTTAAAGTAATAGTCAAAAGTTGGTTGCTATGTGACTGAAGTTCCTTGGTTTGTATGGGCAGCAGTTGACAGAATCCTGTGTGAGAAATGTATGTTTTAAATCTGAAACCAAAAACAAGGAATGTTTCAAAAACAATCAACTCCACTTAAAAAATATATATAACATAAATTGTGCATTTTAACATGCTCTACATTTTTTGTGTGAAGAGTTTTTATCCAGCTCTTACGGTTTAGCAGTTATGCAAAATTCATCCAGAATAAAGTAGTTTTCAGAAGCTATTCCCAGAAAATTCAAGATATACATTTTATCTGTCGTGTATCTTTAATATATGAGAGCCAATTTAGAGAAAATAAAAATTTTCGAATTTTTTTCTATGTAAAAGGTAGTTGGGGTTGGGGAGAATTTCTTAAAAATCTTCGTGTCGCATCCATGAAGATACCAAACCTAAATACCAAGCTTGCTTTTTAATGGTCTTTTTGTTTTTGAGCCATGCTGAGCACAGAAACGCACACATACACACAGACAGACACACGGACTCGGGATCGAATTTTTGGGTACATTACAATACCTTCTCTATACACCCTGTGTGGAGAAAGTAACAAAACTACTTTGAAAGCATGAATTGTTTGCGATACACTACATCTGAGGATGTATGGGAATGTGCTTCTGAGATCCATTTGCTTAATTTGATGTTAATGGCATGCTAGCTTTTGGTGTCGTGTGTACAGGGGTATCGAAACAGGCACCCGTATCTTGCGACCCACAAGCATGCGGTTTTGTCGGCAGGGGACATGCAGGTGACCCCCTCCACAATGCTAATTAGTGTTCTGCCCGCACACCCTCCCTCATGAATATGTGCACACACGCCTGGCAATTTACACATATAAAACTGTGTGAAGGCACCGCGCGCTCTGAAAAACCATAGTTATTATAATGAACTCTCAACATCGCGCCTTGAATAACAACTACGCGCGGCCCCATCAGGAAACGTATGCATAACAGAAATAAACAGATGTTTTGTTGGCGGATGATGAATGGACGGTCACTGGGCATGGTGCTCGCTGGTGCATTCGAGCATGTTCAGCCTTTTATGGCGCCAGTCTATCTACGTATATGCTGATACAGATTCTATCGTGACCTCGGGGCTAGTGCCCTATAATTCGTGAAGGCAATTGTTTTAGGCGACGTCCAGCTTTCATTGTTCTTTAGTTCGCACCGTTTCCTACTACTGCGACGTTACTTAGGGATCATATACTAACTGTACCTCCTCAAAGGATATGCGTCCTCAAGGCAATACATAACCTATAAAAGCAGTTGCTATGGCTATTTTTACTTTCTCTATACGCGCTATGAACATACTGTACAGTGTTGCACTCCAACCAAAAAGTCGATACCGAGTTTTCACCGAAAATACATGTTTTAGTGTCCCCTTTATCTAAAAAAAACATTTTCGGAAAAAAGGTCCGTGTGTGTGTGTCCGTGTATCTGTGAACACGATAACTCAAAAACGAGAAGTCAGTAAAATACCAAATTTGCTATTTAACTTTAGTATCCTCCAGGGATGCGACGGGAAGATTTTGAGAAAAATGCCCCCACCACAAACAACCCTTTAGTTGGAACCTTTTTCCAAAATTTTGATTTTCTCAAAAATGGCTCAAACGATTTTGATTAAAATTTCGTATATTAAATATATTTACCTGACAAATAAAATGTATATCTTGAATTTTCCGGGAATAGCCTCTGAAGAGTTCTTTATTCGGGATGAATTTTACGGAATATTGAATAACTGCTAAACCGTAAGAGATGGACAAAAACTTAATGCGCGAAAACTAAAGAGCACGTTAAAACATATAATTTATGTTATATTCATTTTTTTCGTGGACTTCATCGTTTATGAGACATAGCTTGTTTTTGGTTCCTGTTTTCAAAAACTTATACTTTTCTCATACAGGAATTTGTCAACTGCTGTCCATACAAACAAAGGAACTTCATTGACATAGCAACCAGCTTTTGACTATCACTTTAACCTATGGTAGTCCCTTATTTCGCTTCTACTTACAAAGAAGCAAGTGATTAGACTATTTCTGTTATTTCTTTTTGATTAGCATGAAATAAATAGAAATATAAGCTTTTAAAGAACAATTTGTTGCAGAGATGTAGAGAAAGTCATGGAAATGGTACATATAAGATTTTAATAAATGAATTTAATTCAGAGAATATAAGTTATTTAATTATTAAAATTTTTAATGCTCCTAATGTTAAAAGGAAATAAAAGAGTTAAATTCCCTTAATATTTTTATTTACTAAACTAAACCTTTAAAAGAAAAATCTTAATCCCAAATAAAAAAATATCTAAGGTGTTCCATTCACATGACTTTCTCTAATCTCCGCAACAAATTGTAGTTAAAAAAACGTATGCTTCTATTTACTTCATGCTAATCGAGAAACATTAACAGCAATAGTCTTATTATTTGCTTCCTTGTAACTAGAAGCGAAATGAGGGAGTATCATAGGTTAAAATGATAGCCAAAAGCTGGTTGCTATGCAACTGAAGCACTTTTGTTTGTATGGACAGGAGTTAACAAATTCCTGTATGAGAAAAGTAGTTTTTCAAAGCTGAAACGAAAAACCAGGAATATCTTAAAAATGATCAACTCCACTAGAAAAATGTATATTACATAAATAGTGTGAGTTAGTGTAAGCTACATTTTTTGTGTAGTAAGTTTTTGTCTATCTTTTACGGTTTAGCAGTTATGCACAATTCCGTAATATTCATCCAGAATAAAGCAGTCTTCAGAGGCTATTCCCAGAAAAGTCAGGATATATATTTTATTTGTTAGTAAATAACTTTAATATACGATATTTTAATCAAAATCGTTAGCCATTTTTTTAGAAAATCAAAATTTTCGAAAAAAAGTCCCATGTAAAAGGTAGTTGGAGGGGGGGGATTTTATTGAAAATCTTTGTGTAGCATCCTTGGAGGATACCAAACTTAAATACAAAGTTTGGGCTTTAATGGGTTTTCGTTTTTGAGCTATGCTGTCCACAGACACACACACAGACAGACAGACAGACAGACAGGCAGACGCACACACGGACATTTTTCTAAAAATGCTTTTTTTGGATTAAGGGAGTCTCAAAACATATATTTCCAGTGAAATCTTGGCATCCAATTTTTGGGTGAAATACAATACCTTCTCTATCCACTATGTACATTGTTAAACAGGGCTAGAGACGGTAGGCGAACACTCCTAATTTATTTTAAAGTGGTGCATTAATGAAATTTAGAAAATCCACAGCAGGTAATATAACTATTGAAATATATACCAGTCATTATACACAATAATAGTGATATTTTGCATGTATTAAATTACCTGCTTAGAGGGTTTTTACTTTCTCTACACGTACTATGTACATAGTGTATAGAATCGGTATCAAAATTTTGATACCGATTTTTCACCGGAAATACATGTTTTGGAACCCCCTGAAATAAAAACAAGCATGTTTTGAAAAATGACAGTGTATGTCTGTGTGTTAGCTCAAAAACGAAAAGCTCGTTAAATACCAAATTTGGTATTTAAGTTCAGTATCTTCCAAGGATGCAACACGAACTTTCTCAAGAAAATCCCCCATCTCCAACAATCATTTACATGGAAGAATTTTGAAAATGTTTATTTTCTCAAAAATGGCTCTGATTATTTTGACTAAAATACCGTTTATTAAAGATGTTTACATGGCAAATAAAATGTATATCTCGAATTTTCTATGAATAACCTCTGAAAAAATCTTTATTCTGGAAGAATTTTGCGAAATTTTGCATTAACTGGTAAACGGTAAAAGATAGACATGAACCTACTTCACAAAAAAATGTAGAGCTCGTTAAAGCACAAAATGTATGTTATATAGATTTTGACCGTTTAATATATATCTTGTTAATGATTTCAGCATTAAAATACTTATACTTTTCTAATACCGGAATTGGGCATATACTGTACATATAAATAAAGGAACTTCAATCACTTAACAACCAGATTTTAAAAGATTTGCCTATCGCTTTAGCTTATGTAACTGCCTTGCTTCTCGTCTACTTACAAGAAAGCAAGTAATAAGACTATTTCTACTAATTTTTCTATATTAGCATTAAGTAAATAGAAGAATAAGCTTTTTAACAATAACCTATTGCAGAGAGGTAGAGAAAGTCATGTGAATGTAGCACATCACATTTTTAATTAATACATTTAATTTAGAGCATAAAAGATGTGTAATATCTAATTATTAAAATATATAATATTCCTAATTTTAAAATCAATTGAAAGGATTAAATTCCTTGAACCCCATGACACAGCTCACCTAGAGCCTTAGCTTACCGCCCGGCCGCTGCGTCCCCCATCACGGTCCATTACAGACGTCATGTATGCGGTGCAGTATCGTGGGGTGAAACATGGTCATCGTTGCGACCCCCCCCCCGGCCAGTTAATGCGGTCTTCACGACCTGGATTAAATTCCTTAATAGCTTTTATTTACTTAACTAAACCTTTAAAAGAAAAAGTTTAATCCCAAATAAAACATAAAAATTTAGTTAGACAGAGATTTTTATTATTCAATCTTAAAGATGATAAATTAGTGAAATTAAGAAAATATTTATTGCACCTTATTGAAATTTATACAATAAGAGATTTTTTGTCCTGTATTAAAATACTAGCTTGCATGCTCATTTAAATAATACTTTTTTTACTTATAAATTGTTTATTAATTGGTAGCTAAAACTGTACCAAGTGGGAAAAATGACACAAGCTCTTTAAGTTTAAAATTCATATAATTCTATTGCGTAAAAGTATTCTTTGAATTTCTCACACTTTTTGGTCACGTTTCATAAATGACTGTATTAGCATTAATTCTGGACACTTTTTAATTTCTCTAGCACGTATGTACATACAATGCCGATATTTCGCCGGAAATATATGTTTTGAGGTTCCTGAATCTTATAAAATCATTTTTAGGAAAAGGACCGACCGCGCGCGTGCGAGGGATGGGTGCGTATGTGTGTGTGTGTGTGTGTGTGTGTGTGTGTGTGTGTAATGATAAGACCATTAAATACCAAACTTGGTATTTAAAAGAAAATATCCCCACCACAAACTACCTTTTACATGGGAATTTTTTTGATTAAATTACCGTATATTAAAGATATATATATATACATCACAAATAAAATGTATATTTTAAATTTTCTGGGAATAGACTCTGAAGAGCTCTTTATTCTGGGTGAGCTTTGCAGAATTTTGCATAACGGTTAAACTGTAAAAGACAGACAAAACCCTAAGACACACAAAGTGTATATTTCGTTAAAACACACAGTATATGTTAGATATACATTTTTGTGGCGGAGTTGACAGTTTTTTAGATATTCCTTGTTATTAGTTTTAGTTTTAAACACCTAACGTTTCTCAAACGGGATCGTGCAAAGCAAATGGAACCTCAGTTGTTTCACATAGCGACGAGCTTTTAAAAAATTTGACAATCACTTTAGCTTATTCTCTTTTACTTACAGTGAAGCGAGTGATAAGACCAATTTTATTTTGCTAATGTTTCTCTCTATTAGCATAATGTAGCTATACGAATAATATTTTATAAGAAAAGTTACTATTAGAAACAGCTGGAGTAAGTTATGTGACTGGTTGTATTAACTGTATTAAATTAATAACTTTTACGAGGTACGTCCAGAAAATAAGTTCCGTTTGGTAATAAAATTAAATTGTGTACAGATACAGAATAATTATTTATTGCACAAAATTCTACAACTCTTAAATTACTTTTCCACATAACTGCCGAAATTTTGCAGACATTTGTCATAGCTAGGCACAAGTTTTTGTATACCTTCTTCATAGAAGTTTGTCACCTGTCTCTTCAAAAAGTAACCAAAGATGGACGCCCACTTCGTTCTTCATCGTACACTTCACTACGTCCTTCATTGAACTGTCGGACCCATCTTCTCACCAGTGAATCACTCATCGCATTGTGTCCGTAAACTTCGCAAAATTGCCGATAAATTTCAATTGGTTTCACTTTCCTAGTATTCAGAAAACGAATCACAGATCTGATTTCACCAGCGGCGGGATTTTCAATCAACACCGACATTGTAAACAAGCACAACAAAGCGTATGTGGCTGATAGCGATCTAAAAATGGCGCACGTTTCTTCTCCTTGATACAGAGAGTCTTCCGCGCATGTGCGGAACTGCGATCGCAGCGCTGCAGCGGAGATAAATTGAACCGGAACTTACTTTCTGAACGTACCTCGTATACAGTATTATCATCTTATAAATGATAACCAAAGAGTTTTACCGTAATACATTACTGAATCTTCTAATTTCGCCGTTAATGGGCTAATTTGTTCCAACTTTTGAAAATTTATTATTTTATAAATATATATCTACACATATATTTATTTATATTGTATCCAATATCAAATTTGGCATTATTGCTCGGAAATCTAGTAATTTATGGATTATAGCATTTCAATGACTTGAACACCCTTAGGAACACCATAATATTTAATATACCAGTTTTCTGATGTTAATTAACTACTTCTTTGTTTGAGTGCGTTTTTTAATAATTTCTAAATACTCCCAAGAAACGCACGACTATTTTATAAGCAACAAATATTTTGACATAAATATCAAGGCCGAGTATTTCAGTTAGTATGCAATATAAAGGGATATTACTCTCAAAATTGGGAACATTTCGTTCATTTAATGTTTTGGTGTGAGGGTGTTCATTGTATAGAAATGTTATAATTCTAAAATAAAAAAAAATCTGACGTGTTCCATTCACATGACTTTCTCTAAATCTCTACAACAAATTATTGTTAAAAAGCTAATGCTTCTATTTACTTCATGCTATTTGAGAAAAAATTAGCAGAAATAGTCTTATTATTTGCATCCTTGTAAGTAGAAGTGAAATAAGGAAGTAGTATAGATTAAACTGATAGCCAAAAGCTGGTTGCTATGTGACTGAAGTTCCTTTTATTGTATGGACAGAAGTTGACAAATTCCTGTATGAGAAAAATAGTTTTTTTTTTTTTTTTAAAGCTGAAACCAACAACAAGGGATATCTCAAAAACGATCAACTCCACGAAAAAATATGTATATTACATAATTGTGTGTTTTAACGTGCTCTACATTTTTGTGTGGTAAGTTTTTGTGCATCTCTTATGGTTTAGTAGTTATGCAAAATTCCGTAAAATTCATCCAGAATAAAGTAATCTTCAGAAGCTATTCCTAGAAAACTCAAGATATACATTTTATTTGTCTGGTAAATATCTTTAAGATAGGTATGATATTTTAATAAAAATGGTTAGAGCCATTTTTGAGAAAATCAAAATTTTCGAAAAAAAATTCATGTAAAGGGTAGTTGGGGATGGAGGGATTTTCTTGAAAATTTTCGTGTCGCATCATTGGAAGATACCATACCTAAATACGAAGTTTGGTGTTTGACGGACTTTTCCTTTTTAAGCTATACTGCCCATCCATACACACACAGACAGCCACATTTTTTGGATTCAGGGGATCTAAAAACATGTATCCAGTGAAATATCGGTATTGAATTTCTGGGTGGATTACAATAATAGCAATAGTAGAAAAGGGAAATAAGGGAATACACTAGGCTAAAGCGATAGTCAATATTTTAAAAGCTGGTGGCCTTGTGACTGAAATTCGGTTCTCTTTGTACGTCAGGAATAAATCAAAAGTAAAAGGAATGGCAAAACTATATTTTTGAAAAATTTTAGGTATTTTAAACTTGGAACCAATAACAAGGAATATCTTGTAAATGGTTAACTGACAAAAAATCTGATGTGTTCCAGTCACTTTCTCTATCTGTTTTGTAAATAAACTATTTTTTTCATGCTAATCGAGATAAACATGGTCTTTTTACTTGCTTCCTTGTAAGTAGAAGTAAAATAAGGGAATACACTGGGCTAAAGATATATCCAAATTTTTAAGAGCTGACACTATGCATTTGAATTAAAATCCACTTATTTTTGCATGCCCAACAGTAAAACCAAGGAAATACTGATGAGGGCTTTCTGTTTGAGAGAAGCATTAGGTATTTTAAAATTGAAACCTTACAACAATGAATATCTCGGAAAGTGTATAGAACATAAATTGTGTGTTTTGAAGAGATCTTCATATATCTTATGATTAGTAAGTCTCTCTCTGTTTCTTACGGTTTAACAATTATGCAAAAATGAATGATAAGAACTTTAAGAGTTTATTTTCCAGAAAATTCAAGATAAATACTTCATGAAAATATGTCACATATTTTGAGCAAAATCATTAGTACTATATTTGAGAAATGGAAGAAAAAAAATAATGAGGTAAGATAGGGTGAATTTTCTTGAAAGTATTCGTGTAGTAGATACTGAGCACATATACCAAGTTTAATGCTTATCCGACTTTACGATTTTAAATTATTATGTTCATAGACACACCACGTTTCTTAAATTTTTGGATTCTGGGAGCCTCAAAACGTAATAGAGAAAGTATGTTGTAGAGCAGGATATTCCAGGTTGGATGCACCGAGAGAGCAGCAAGTTATCCACGACTCGCAGGGTTCTGTCTGCAATAGGCAATACGGCGCAGCACTGAGGGCAAGCTCTCATTACGACTGAGTCAGGTGGCGGAACAAGCATTGTGGTAATAACCTTTGCTCAGTGACGTATTCCCTATCATGCTCCTCCTCCAGGCGGGCTCCGAGGTCTGGAGTTGATAACGCGCGAGTACTCTGTCTCAGACGAGTCAAATTGGAGTAGAGTGTGGTGTCTGAGAAATAGACAGCGGCGTTAAAACCTAAATTTTAGCGCAGGAAAAACGGCCGTTTAACTTCAAAAATCTTATGTGTTACACTCACATGACTTTCCCTACATCTCTGCAAAAAATATTATTATAAAGCTTATGCTTATATTTACTTCATTCTAATTGAGAAAAAGTTGCCAGAAATACCTAGTCTTATTACTTGCTTCCTTGTACGTAAAAGCGAAATAAGGGAGTACCATAGGTTAAAGTGACAGTCAAAAGCTGGTTGCTATGTGACTGATGTTCCTTTGTTTGTATGGACAGGAGTTGACAAATTCTGTATGAGAAAAGTATAAGTTTTTCACAGCTGAAACCAATAACAAGGAATATCTAAAAAAAGACCAACTACACGAAAAAAATGTATATTACATTAATTGTGTGTTTTAACCTACTCTACATTTTTTGTGCAGTAAGTTTTTGTCCATCCCTTACGGCTTAGCAGTTATGCAAAATTCCGTAAAATTCATCCAGAATAAAGTAGTCTTCAGAGACTATTCCCAGAAAATTCAAGATATACACCTTATTTGTCAGGTAAATAACTTTAATATACGATATTTTAATCAAAACCGTTATAGCCATTTTTGATAAAATCAAAATTTTCGAAAAAAGTTCCATGTAAAGGGTAGCTGGGGTGGGGTTATTGAAAATCTTCGTGTCGCATCCTTGGAAGATACCAAACTTATATACGAAGTTTGGTATTTAACGGTCTTTTCGTTTTTAAGCTATGCTTTCCAAAGGCACAGACACACACACACACACACGGACCTTTTTCCAAAACATGTATTTGCGGTGAAATCTCGGTATCGAATTTTTGGGTGCATTACAATACCTCTATGTACACTATGTACATAGTACGTGTAGAGAAAGTAAAATAATGGAAATGACGTGTTATTTATGGACGCCCTTTAACTGCTGTGGTTCTAAATTGGACGTGAAAGACCGCTTAATTTTGCTCAGACGCCTCTCTATTATGCTTGAGGTTCTTTTACGTGCCGTAAGTCTACGACACGGGACCAACGGCTTTACTTCCCTTCCGAAGGAACTCATGGTAGGATTTTTACACCCGAAAAAATCCATCATCCTCTGCCGGGTTTGAACCCGCGACCTTGAAGTTAGCATGGTAACCATTACACCGCGGAGGGCGACTACTGATGGAGCAATTTGTGGAATGAGTGGCAGGGGAAACTGGAGGACCCGGAGAAAACACGCCCAGATTCTGCTCCGTCCGTCACAAGTCCCACAGGCGGGCTCTTGGGATCTAACCCAGGCCACCTAGATGGGAGGCGAGCGGCAACCACTCAACCACGGCGCATCTTGAAAGCGCCGTACTGTTAGAAGGTTTATTGTTGAGTCAGATAAGGAAGCCGGACGGTAAAGTCATTTCTCAGCCTCGTGCATTTAAAGCATTCCTCAGCAACGGTACAAATGCACGAAGCGTTAAATTAAATCACCGTGTTAATTGATTTGTGATGGGCTTGATCAATTTGCATACTGTTAACCAAGGGTTACTGCTGCTCTTTGTGAGCCCAGCCCGGGCAACTGATGTCTCCACTAGGCGATATTTGTTGCCATGCTGGCTTCATGAAGTACCACCAAATACAATATTACACATACATTTATCAAATTATAGTCATATATTTAACCATTATTGCCAATTAAACTGTCGCTTTTTTACTTTCTCTACACGTACTATGGACATAGTGTAAATAAAATTCGATACCGAGATTTCACCGGAAATATAAGTTTTAGGGTCTCCTATATATAAAAAATCTGATGTGTACCATTCACATGACTTTCTCTATATCCCTGCAACAAATTATTCTTAAAAAGCTTATACTTCTATTTACTTTATGCTAATCAAAAAAAAAAAAAGAGCAGAAATAGTCTTATTACTTGCTTTCTTGTAAGTAGAAGCGAAATAGGGGACTACCATAGGTTAAAATGATAGTCAAAAGCTGGTTTCTATGTCAATGTAGTTCCTTTGGTTGTATGGATAGGAGCTGACAAGTTCCTATATGAGAAAAGTATAAGTCTTTTATAGCAGAAACCAAAAATAAGGAATGTCTCAAAAAACGACGAACTCACGAATATATATATATATATATATATATATAATAAATTGTGTGTTTTAACGTGCTCTACATTTTTTGTTTAGTAATTTTTTGCCCATATCTTACGGTTTAGCAGTTATTCAAAATTCAGTAAAATTCACCCAGAATAAACTACTCTTCAGAGGCTATTCCCAGAAAATTCAAGATATACCTCTTATTTGTCAGGTAAATTACTTTACTATACGAATTTTAATCAAAATCGTTAGAGCCATTTTGGAGAAAATCAAAATTTTCGAAAGAAGTTCCATGTAAAGGGTAGTTTGGGTTGGGGGATTTTTCACAAAATCTTCGTGTTGCATCCCTGGAAGATACTAAACTTAAAATACCAAGATTGGTATTTTACCGACTTTTCGTTCATGAGTTATCGTGTTCACAAGCGCATGGACATACGGACACACACACGGACCTTTTTCTGAAAATACTTTTGTTGGATACAGGGGACCCTAAAACATATATTTCCGGTAAAATCTCGGTATTGAATTTTTCGGTAGTGTGCAATACCTTCTCTATACACTATATACATAGCACGTATAGAGAAAGTAAAAAGTATTTTAAGAGAAGGGTCCGTGTGTGTGTGTGTGTGTGTGTGTGTGTGTGTGTGTCCGTGTATCTGTGTACACGATAACTCAAAAACGAAAAGTTGGTAAAATACCAAACTTGGTATTTAAGTTCAGTTAACTTCCAGGGCTGCGACACGAAAATTTTGAGAAAAACCCCCTACCCCAACCTACCCTTTACATGGAACCTTTTTCGAAATTTTTTATTTTCTCAGAAATGGCTCTAACGATTTTGATTAAAATATAATATATTAACTTATATTTACCTTACAAATAAAATGGATATCTTGAATTTTCTGGGAATAACCTCTGAAGACTGCCTTATTCTGGATGAATGTTGCTTAACTGCTAAACCGTAAGAAATGGACAAAAACTTACTACACAAAAAAATGTAAAGCACATTAAAACACACAATTTATGTTACATAAATTCTTTTCGAGGAGTTGATCGTTTTTGAGATATTCCTTGTTTTTGGTTTCAGCTTTGAAAAACTTGTACTTTTCACATACAGGAATTTGTCAACTCTTGTACATACATACAAACAAAGGAACATCAGTCACCTAGTAACCAGCTTTTGACATTTTACTTTAACCTATGATACTCCCTTATTTCTGTTCTACTTGATTATATAGAGAAAGTCATGTGAATGGAACACGCCAGATTTTTTTTTCTTTATTTCTTTATTGATTATATCATTGATTATTGAATTTAATGTATTGCGTGGTAAAGTAGAAGAGAAGGCTTTTGGCCTTAACTCCAACCAGGTTACGTAAATAAAATATACATATAAAACGGTATTTCCGGTGAAATTTGGTATACAATCTTTAGGTGGAATGCAATACCTTCTCTGTGCACTATGTACACAGCACGTGTAGCGAAAGTATAAAATGTTATGGGATACAAATTAACTCGGAGTTGACTGGCACTAAAACTGCTGGTATTTATGACCAGATTCAGATGCAAGTTTAGAAAATAACCCTTTCAAATATTTATTTCGATGAAGAATTGAAACTTGGACTCCAGACGATGGATATGCTCTATTGAAACTGTGCGCGACTTGTTTCTTTTATGGATACGTTATAAATGTCCCAGAAAATAGTTCATCTAATATATAAAACAAAGAAAAACTGAAAGTCTTTGGTCCAAGTAGAGCTGCACTCTGCCACCAAGCAGTCTCTCTTTCTCGGTCAGAAATATGCTGTTGGTGGGATGTGGGGAGGCCGGCCGGGTGCCCTATCTCGCCTGTGGTTTAAGATGGGGAGGACCCAGGTTAAATAATCGGTGGCACGGCAACCCTGGATGATGATGGGGTTAGTAGAAGCACCCAGTGTGAGAACTGTTTTGTAAATTTTGAAACATATTACTACACTCACTTTTTCAGTTATTTGTGCATATTATTGTATTTTCAACTTGAAATAGACATATTTAAATGCAAGTTTTATTGTTGAAAACCAAATTTCGAATTTTTAGCAAATTTGCACCAAATTGAAAAGGTTAAAGTACCATACGGTCGTCTCCTTAGCGCGGTGGTAGCGCAGCTGCCTACCAAGCGGGAGACCTGGGTTCGATCCCCAGTACCGGCGTGGGGATTTTTCCCCCGCTGGGAGACCTGGACCGGGGTGCACTCAGCCTCGTGAGGTCCCTGGGGGGCCAATTGAGAAGCTACTTGATGGAGAAGTAGCGGCTCCAGGTCGTGAGGACCGCATTAACCGGCCGGGAGGGGCTCGAGGCGCTGACCACGTCTCACCCTCCAATACTGCACCCCATCCATGATGTCTGTAGTGGACCGAGATGGGGGACGCAGCGGCCGGGCGGTAGGCCAAGGCTCCCCGTGAGCTGTCGTGCCATGGAGTTATAAAGTACCATACCGGCTTACAGTCATTCATTTAAATCGTCACGTGATACGGTTTAAAGCGCCGCATGGTAATAAAAAAATAGGAAATTGAACTACAAACATTAAATTATTTGATAATTTTTGCACTTTTTGATCAATTTTCACAAATGGTTATCTTTTAAGGGTACATGGAAGTGGTTTTTCTCTACACGTACTATACAATACAGGATACAAATCAACTCGGAGTTGACTGCCACTAAAAGTGCTGACTAGATTCAGATGAAAGTTTAGAAAATAACCCTCTCAGATATTTATTTCGATGGAGAATTGAAACTTGGACTCCAGACGACGGATATGCTCTATTGAAACTGTGCGCGACTTGTTTGTTTTATGGACACGTAAAAAATGCCCCAGACAGTAATTCATGTGCTGATATGAAACCCATTTCAGAAATGAAATTGCATCTCTCTAGTGACGTCATCTTCACCACTGAAACTCTGGCCTGCAAGGAGCATTTCCAGATGAAGAAAGTCACTTGGTGCCAAGCAAGGATTATATTAAGATGCTCAAATTATTTCCAGCAAAATAACTTGTGGTTTTGCGACCCTGTTCGCTCTGGCATTTTCATTAAGTAATGCATCGCTACAACAAATAATATCTGCCATCCCTATATTTATAAACTAGACAAGAACTTTTGTATGTGGTTCAGGGTACATAGTGCATAGATAAGATATTTTAATGCACCCGAAAATTCAATACCAAGATTTCACCGAAAATACATGTTTTAGAGCCCTCTGAATAAAACAAATCTGATGTGCTCCATTCACATGACTTTCTCTACTTGTGTGTACCAAATTACTGTTAATATGCTTATTCTTCTATTTACTTCAAGCTAATCGAGAAAAAAAAATTAGCAGAAATAAGTCTTATTACTTGCTTCTTTGTAAGTAGAAGCGAAATAAGGGAGTACCATAGCTCAAAGTGAAGTCAAAACCTGGTTACTAGGTGAAAGAAGTTCCTTTGTTTGTATGAACACGAGTTGACAAATTCCTGTATGAGAAAAGTTTTTCAAAGCTGAAACCAAAAATAAGGAATATCTGAAAAACGATCAACTCCTCGAAAAAAAATTATTTAACATAAATTGTGTGTTTTAATGTGCTCTATATTTTTTGTATGGTAAGTTTTTGTCCATTTCTTACGGTTTAGCAGTTATGCAAAATTCCTCCAGAATAAGGTAGACTTCAGAGGCTATTCTCAGAAAATTCAAGATATACATATTTAATATACGATATTCTAACTAAAAGCCATGTTTGAGAAAATCATAATTTTCAAAAAAAGTTTCATGTAAAGGGTAGTTGGGGGTGTGTGATTTTCTTGAAAATCGTGTCGCATCCTTAGAAGATACCAAACTTAAATACCAAGTTTGGTATTTAACGTTCTTTTCGTTTTTGAACTATGATGTCCACAGACACACACACACAGACTGACCTTTTTCCAAAAATGCTTCTTTTTTTTATTCAGGGGGACCCAAAACGTGTATTTCCAGTGAAATCTCGGTATCGAATTTTTGGGTGCAATACAATACCTTCTCTATACACAGTGTACATAGTACGTGTAGAGAAAGTAAAAACTGTTTTAGAAATATATCCGTGTGAATGTCTGCCTGTGGGCAGCATAGCTCAAAAACGAAAAGTCCGTTAAATACCAAACTACCAAGGAAGCGCCACGAAGATTTTCAAGAAAATCCCTTTACCCCCAACTACGCTTTACATGGAAATGTTTTCAAAGTTTTTGATTTTCACATGAATGGCATTACTATTTTTTATTAAAATGTCGTAAATAAAATATATTTACATGACAAATTAAATGTATATCTTGAATTTTCTGAGAATAGGTCCTGAAGACATGAATATCTTCAAAATGATCAGCTCCACGAAAAAAGATGTATACAACATAAATTAGGTGCTTTAGCAATATCTAAGTTATTTTTACTTTCTCTATACGTGCTATGTACATAGTGTATAGAGAAGGTATTGCACTCCAACAAAAAATTCGATATCGAGATTTCCGGAAATATATGTTTTAGGATCCCCTGTATCCAAAAAAAGTATTTTCAGAAAAAGGTCCGTGTGTTCGTGTGCCTGTGAACACGATAACTCAAAAACGAAAAGTCGGTAAAATATCAAAATTGGTATTTAAGTTTAGTATCTTCCAGGAATGCGACACGAAGATTTTGAGAAAAATCCCCCCATCCCCAACTACCCTTTACAAGGAACTTTTTTCGTAAATTTTGATTTTCTAAAAAATGGCTCTAACGATTTTGATTAAAATATCTTATATATAAGATATTCACCTGACAAATAAAATGTATATTTTGAATCTTTTTGGGAATAACCTCTGAAGACTACTTTACTCTGGATCAATTTTACGTAATTTTGCATAACTGCTAAACCGTAAGAGATGGGCAAAAACTATAGCACCTTAAAACACACAATTTATGTTATATACATTTTTGTTCGTGGAGTTGATTGTTTTTGAGATATCCGTTGTTTTTGGTTTCAGCTATAAAAGTATACTTTTCTCATACAGGACTTTGTGAACTCATGTCCATTAAAAAAAGGAACTTCAGTCACATAGCAACCAACTTTTGACTATCACTTTAACCTATGGTATCCCCTTATTTCGCTTCCACTAACAAGGAAGCAGGTAATAAGACTATTTCTGCTAATTTTTGCTCCATTAGATGAAGTAAATAGAATAATTTGTTGCAGTGATATAGAGAAAGTCATGTGAATGGAACACGTCAGATTTTTATAGTAAGTTTTTGTATTTTTATTAGATTCACTAGTTATACAAAATTCAGAAGAATTCATCCAGAGGGTCTTTAGAGGCTTTTCCAAAAAAATTCAAGATATACATTTTTTTTTGCTAAGTAAATATCTCAAATATGCGGTATCTTAATCAAAATTGTTATAGCCATTTTTGAGAAAGGGAACATTTCTGAAAAATTTTCCGTGTTAAGTGCGGTTTGGGGTTGGAGGAATTTTTCTCAAAATCTTCGTGTCGCATTCCTGAAAAATACTAAACTTCAATGCCAAGTTTGGTATTTTACCGATTTTTCGTTTTTGAGTTATCGTGTTCACAATCACAAGGATTACTGGCACACGGACCATTTTCTAAAAATGTCCTATTGGATATAGAGGACCCCAAAATGAATATTTTCAATGAAATCTCGATTTCGAATTTTTGGGTAGAATACAATTCCTCCTCTTTTCACTATGTACATAGTACATGCGGGCTTCAGAAAGTAACAATCTGATGTGTTCCTTTCACATGACTTTTTCTACATCTCTGCAACAGATTATTGTTAAAAAACTCATGCTTCTATTTGTTTCATGCTAATAGCGAAAGAATATTAGCAGAAATAGTCTTATTACTTGTTTCCTTGTTAGTAGAAGCGAAATAAGGGAGTACCATAGGTTAAAGTGATATTAAAAAGCTGCTTGCTCTGCGACTGAAGTTCCTTTGTTTGTATGGACACGAGTTGACAAAGTCCTGTATGAGAAAAGTATGTTTTTATAGCTGAAACCAAAAACAAGGAATATCTCAAAAACTAAAAAAAAAAATGTATAAAACATAAATTGTGTGTTTTAAAGTGTTTTGTTGCGTGGTAAGCTTTTATCCCTCTTACGGTTTAGCAGTTATGCAAAATTCCGTAAAATTGACCCAGAATAAAGTAGTCTTCAGAGGCTAATCCCAGAAAGTTCAAGATATATACTTTATTGGTCAGGTAAACAAATATCTTTAATATACTATGTTTTAATCAAAATCGTTATAGCCACTTTGGAGAAAATTAAAATTTTCGAAAAAAGTTCCATGTAAAGCGTAGTTGGTGGTGGGGGAAGGTGGAAGGTGCTTGGAAGGTACCAAACCTAAATACCAAGTTTTTGAGCTATGCTGCCCACAGACACACACACACAGACAATTATTTTTGGATATAGGGGACCCCAAAACATATATTTTAGTGAAATCCCGGCTTCAAATTTTTGGGTAGAATACAATGCCTCCTCCATTCACTATGTACTTAGTACATGGGGGCTTGAGAAAGTAAAAATAGAGCAAGGTACTGTAAGTTTATAAATAAAGTTTTGCGTTGATAACTTTCGTTATCATTTAGTTACACCAAATCGTCTGTCCCTTTCTGAATGGCCCTCGTAATACAAAACAAAAGCAAAACTTGCTGGAGACGACTCGCACAGAAAAAGTGAAAGATCAACAAGAATCGCACATTTGCTCCCCTTGTATGTCCCCTGCATTGCCAACTCTCTTGTAAGCGGAGCACGTGCCGTTGCTTTGTTTTCAGCGTGTGTGATTTACTAGATTGTTACTCTTAGTTATTACTTTCTCTAGCACGTATGTGCCGTGGCCGAGTAGTTAGACCACTCGCCTCTCACCTATGCGGCCTAGGATCGATCCCAAGCGACCTCATTGTGGTTGACAAATATGCGCAGAGGCGGGTTTTCTCCGGTTTCCCCCGCCATCGCATTCCACTGGTGCTCCATCTTCATTGCACGTATCGTCAGAGTCAATGCCTGCGGTGCCTATGTAGTAAAAGCGGGCGTTAAACACTATAAAATACCACGTATGTACATACAAGAGAAGCTATTGCATGACATTAAAATTGTACATTAAGATTTCACCGGAAATATTTGTTTTTGAGGTCCCCCGGATCAAAAAAAGACAGTTTTACTTTCTTTGCACATACTATGTATATACAGTATAGAGAAGGTATTGCATTGCATCCAAAATTTTATCTGAAATAACATATTTTAAGGCCCCTGTAAAAAAAAAAGTTGAAAGCATGTCTTTATGTGTGTGTGTGTGTGTGTGTCGGCAGCATAACTGAAAAACGAAAAGTCAGTTAAATACCAAACTTGGTATTTAAATTGAGCAGCTTCTAAGGATGCTATACGAAGATTTTCAAGAAAAATACTCCACCCCTAAATACCCTTTACATGCAGCATTTTTTGAAAATGTTTCTGGCTTATAATGATTTTGACTATAATGCCTTATTTTTATGACAAATGAAATGTATATCTTGAATTTTCTGGGTATAGCTTCTGAAGACGTCTTTACTCTGAATGACTTTTTTATAACTGGCAAACCGTATGAAGCAGACAATATCTTAGTATACAAAAATTTTATACCTCACTAAGACACACATTTAATGTCTTATACAATTTTTTGAAGAGTTGACCGTTTTGGAAATATTCCGAATTAATGGTTTCAATTTTAAGCACCTCAGCGTTCTCGAACGGGAAAACAAATTTCTTTTTGTTTCTCGTTTGTTTGCTTCTGGCAAGGAAATAAATGGAATTTTCATTTTTTTTTTTTTCCAGAGCGACCTGCTTTTAAAGTCTCTTTAGTCTGGGTATTGCCTCACTTCCCTTCTTACAAGAAAGCTAGTAATAAGAGTAATTCTGCTTGTGTTTAGTATGATGTAGTTAACAGATTAATGTTTTAAATAAAAGGATTGCTCGCCGAACAGCTACGGAATATCATATGAATGCAACACACGTCGCCAGGAAAGCTTCAGTTCTTATTTTACATCAGATTTGTTTTTCCTTCTATTTACAAGAAACCAAGTAATAAAGGACAATTTCTGCTAATGTTTATCTCGTTTATCATGAAGTAGATAGAAGAATAAACTTTTTAACAATAATTTATTACAGAGATGTAGAGAAAGTAATGTGACTGGAACATCAGATTTTTGGAAAAAGGTCCATGTATGTTTTGTCTCTGGGCAGCAGACCTAACGACGAAGAGACCTTTACTTACCAAACTTGGTACTTATGCTTATCATCTTCCAAGGATGCGACACAAAAATGTTTAAGAAAGTGCGCCCAGCCCAAACCACCATTTATGTGGAAATGTTTTTGAAAAAATGTCTCTAACGACTTTGATTAAAATATTTATTAAAGATACTTACATTCCAAATAAAATGTATATCTTAAATTTTCTGAGAATAGCCTCTCTTTCTTCTGGAGGAATTTTACAAAATTTTGCACAATTCATAAAACGTAAGAGATAGACAAAGCCTTACTACACAACAAAATGTAGATCTCGTTAACATAATTTATATTATTCACGTTTTTCTTGTGGCGTTGACCGTTTTCGAGGTATTCCTTGTTATTTATTAGTTTAAATTTTAAAATACTCTCTTCTCAAACAGCAAGCCACCTTTTGTTTCTTCTCCCCTCTTTTAGGGCTTACCATGCAAAGTGAACCGAACTTATATTGTTTCAAATAGTGACCAGCTTTTAAAATATTTCAATATCGCTTAACTCTACACTATTTCCTCATTTCCGTTTTATTTACAAGGTAGCAGGTAATTCTGCTAATGTTTATCTGAATTAGCATGAGGTAGAAAAAAGAGTAATGTTTTCTAAGAATAATTTTATATGGAATTGCTAAAGAAAATTATGTGGATAAAAGACATCAGATTTTTACTTTCTCTACACGTACTATGTACATAGTGAATAGAGAAGGTATTCCATTCCACCCAAAAATTCGATACCGAGATTTCACCGGAAATACATGTTTTGAGACCCCCTGAATCAAAAAAATTTACAAAAAGATCCGTGTGTGTCTGTCTGTGCTCAAAAACGAAAATACCGTTGAATACCAAGCCTGAAATTTAAGTTTGGTTTCTTCCAAGGATCCGACACGAAGATTTTCAGCAAAATCCTCCCACCCTAACTACCCTTCACATGAACTTTTTTCGAAAATTTGATTTTCTTAAACATGGCTCTAACGATTTTGATTAAAATATCATATTTTAAAGATATTTACCTGATAAATAAAATGTATATCTTGAATTTTATGGGAAGAGCCTCTGAAGACTACTTTATTCTGGATGAATTTTAGGAAATTTTGCATAACTGCTAAACAGTAAGAGATGGACAAAAATCTACCAGAGTAAAAATGTAGAGCACATTAAAACACACAATTTATGCTATATAACTTTTTTTCGTGGAGTTGATCGTTTTTTATATATTCCTTGTTATTGGATTCAGCTTTGAAAATCTTGTACTTTTCTCACACAGAAATTTGCCAACTCGTGTCCATACAAACAAAGGATCTTCAGTCACAAGGCAACCAGCTTTTGACTATCACTTTAACCTATGGTACTCCCTACTTACAAGGAAGCAAGTAATAGGATTATTTTTTCTCGATTAGCATTAAGCAAATATAAGCATAAGATTTTTAAGAATAATTTGTTGCAGAGATGTAGAGAAAGTCATGTGAATGGAACAGATCAGAATTGTTTTATATTTATTGTTAGGGATGTTGATAGAGTCGGGATTTCTGAGATTTCTTGTCAAGTCGATCACTCTGCACAGGCCGGACGAATAGAGAAGCAAAGAACTTCTCCACCATATTAGACTGTTTTATACGGAGAAATCCGCAGTGGCACAACATTTCATCGAAAATGGCCATGGCATCTTCTTCGATAAGATACCATAGTTATGAAAGTTAGGCGTTACTGCACTGTGCCATCTGATGCCCTCCGTGGTGTAGTGGTTACTTCATATTCCCAAGGTCACTGCTTCCTTCGGAAGGGAAGTAAAGAGGTTGGTTCCGTGTCGTAGATTTACGGCACGCGAAGTTCTTGAAGCCTGATGAAAAGGCCTCCGAGCTAAATTAAGCGGTCTTCCACGACCAGTATAGAATGGGACGCTGAGATCCACAGCAGTTAAAGAGCGTCCATAAACAACCCGCCATTTTATTTTGCTGTGCCATCAAGCAGAGCATTGAAATTACGATCCGTGATAACTCGATAGGTAACCAAAGAGGCTAGAAGAAACTTAAAGAGAAAGAGAGAAGAGCAAGAGCCACTGGAGCAAGGAGATTATGAAACAGGAATGTTTTAACTTTTGGTGAGTTAGCTAAAAATATCTTTAGTTTTTGCATTTTCCCGAAAGTTCGGGTATACTTTTCTCACTTTTGTAGTATTACAAACCATTAAGTTTAATAAAATGTGCGGAAAGATATTTTGAAATACAACATTTTGAATTTTTAAAATTTTAAAATATGTGCATTTTAAGGGAAAGAATATTTGTATCAACTTCAACAATTTTTTCTGTATATATTTCAATATATAAAAATTCTAATACGCTCACTTTATGCACCACTAAGTGCTTTATCTCTCCTAAAAATTGTATTTTCTGTGAAAAACATTGTGCCCGATATGTGTACCTAAATAAAAACATGTGTTTTGAAAATTTCGTTTGTTGGCGCCAATTTAGAAAGCTCCTGAGAAAAAGTATCAATTTATATTACATGCTTGATATTATTAATATATTAAAAATAGTTGCTTGTTACATGATATGAATTTCACTGTCCTGTGACAAAGCAAATCCATGAATTTTTATTTTTCAAAAGTGTGTAGTTAAACACAAGTATTGTGCCTTCCACACGTCCCACTGACTTTAACAGGGACTAGGGCATGAGGCCTAGCAATATGTTCTTAACATGATTAAAAACAATTGAAGAAATGCTCCTCTCCATCCGTGGATTCTCATCGAATCTCTGAAGTTAAGCAGCATTAGATGTGGTCAGCACTTCAATGTGTGGCCGTATGGCGTGAAAGACCGGATCACCAAATTAAGCCAGAATCTGCGAGGAGATCTGTCACTAGGAGAAGATTAGCAGATTACCATAGAGGGAAAATGCATTCTTGCGTTCGTCCTCCAGCCGCTAGGAGGATATGTGGAACTCTCTGCTCTGCTACGGTATATCCACTAAAATAAACCTCCACGAAACCTCTGTGAGAAACGCGCAGTTATTCACGCGTTAGTGGGGTTCCGCATAGCACCCCGGTTAGTAGGTGAGAGCTAAAGTCCTGGCATGCATTGCATGCGAGCGCGTTAGTGTTGTTAACTGGGATTGCCCGGTGTCAGCAGTTGGATGGATGACCGCAACACGACACCAGAAGTAGAATGTGAAGAACATCACGCGTGAGGCTGCGTGTAGATCTGTAACCAGATCTCGTGGATGGAAGACTGCTACACAACACCAACATCTTCTTGTTAACCTATCGCAGATTTCGTGCCAGTAAAAGCTACAGGTACATCTCCAAACTATAAATATTCGTTTTTACTCCAGTTTTACAAGTTCCCTGACAGAGAGCACAGAATTAAGATGGGCAAAAGCTTGAAATTTTATGACTGCAATTTAATTCGGTTGTTATCCCATGAATTAATAATGACAACAATGAATATAATAAATATATTTCCTTACCTGAAAATCTAAGTTCCGAATTCTTAGTAGTCCAATTGAGAAATACGCCTTTGTACAACCTGCAGTTTGGTATAGTACCAGACAACTGATCCTTGAGCAGAAGACAGCTCTAAAGTTTACGGTTTCCACTTAATCAATAGAAGTTTTCTGGGCAAATAGGAATTCAATAAAGAAAGCAAGACGTACGTATTTTTGTTGTCGTGTGTCCTCCCTATAAAAATATCTGATGTGTTTCATTCACATGACTTTTTATACATCTCTACTATAGTATATTATTATTAAAAAAACTTTTTCTTCTACTTACTTAATGTTAATCGCGAAAACAAATAACCGAAAGAGTTATTGCTTCCTTGTAAGTAGAAGGAAAATAAGGGAGTACCATAAGCTAAATCGATAGACAAATCCTTTAAAAGCTGGTGGCTATGTGACTGAAGCTCCTTTGTATGGACAGGAGGTGACAAATTTCCGCATGAGAAAGGTGTAAGTATTTTAAAGCTGAAACTAAAAACAAGGAATATATCAAAACGGTCAACTCCACGAAAAAAATGTACATGACATACGCTGTGTTTTATCAAGATCTACGTCTTTTCTGTAATAAGTTTTTGTCTATCTCTTACGGCTTACCAGTTATGCAAAACTGCGAAAAATTCATCCAGAATAAACATGTCTTCAGAGGCTATTCCCAGAAAATTGAAGATCTACATTTTATTTGGCATGTAAATATCTCAAATATAAGAGATTTTAATAAAAATCGTTAGTATTTTTGAGAAACATTTTTCCATGTAAAGGTAGTTGGGGGTGGGGGATTTTCATAAAAATCTTTGCGTCGTATGCTTGGAAGATACTAAACTTAAATACCAAGTTTGGTATTTGACGATATTTTCGATTTTGAGCAATGCTGTCCACAGATACACACAAAGAACATTTTCCAAAAATACTTTTTTCCAAGGGGTCTGAAAACATGTATTTCAGGTGAAATCTCGGTATCGAATTTTTGGGCCAATACAATACCTTCTCTATACACTATGGACATAGTACTTGTAGAGAAAGTAAAATAGCAGCTCAATCTGCAACATTGATGTGACAAAGGTCCCTGTCGGAAATCTGGTTTTCCGCATTGCTTCGCATCAGATAGGAGGGACTGAGGAAATCACGTGACCGCCTCGAGTTCAGCAGATAACAGGTTTAGACAGACCATGTAGGGCGGAAAGTAATTGCATTTGGAAGAACTATGCTGTTGCAAGTTATAAGCTTTGGAGGAACAAATGCCAAGCTGCCCACGTGTTGTTCGGGCGACGCCAGCACTGTTTCTTCTCAGTGCTGATATTTTCAGCACCTAACGATACTAATGTATCCTTCGGTTGATCTCACTTCCTGTAATGTTTACTTTTCTTACATATGGAAGGAGTTAGAAAAAAAGAAAAGGTTCAAAGAAGCACAACTGGGTTTAGATCTGGGTATTCGTGTGAAAGTCAAATAACCTCATTATTTCAGGATTTGGCAGAAGAGGTGGATGCAGGGGGAAGGATTGATGCAGTGGTGATAGACTTTTCTAAAACCTTTGATGTAGTGCTGCATAATTTACTCATTCGAAAGATAGCAAAAACAGGAATCGATAATCGCGTAGTATCGTGGGTAGAATTTTTTTTATATGAAGGGCATAGAGTAAGAGTAGGTAAATAACAATCTGAAAAGGGTTTTCTAAATTCGGGCGTTCCCCAAGGCTCGGTACTGGGTCCATTACTTTTTCTTATCTTTGTTAACGATATAACTTTAAATATTAAATGTCAGGTTAGATTGTTCGCAGACTATTGTATTATTTACAATAAGATTCGAAACACCATGCATGAGACCGCTCTTCAGAATGACCTAAATGAAATAAGCAGGTTGGCCGCCGTAACCAAAATGACAATTAATGTTAGGCAAAATAAGTCAATTGTTTCTGGTCGTGCTAAGGAGAAAGTTCTTCATAGCTATCTTATGGGCACGGAACAAATTCCGCAGGTGGACAGCTGCAAATATTTGGGAGTGTTCTTGTCAAGTAATGCCGAATGGGAGGATCAGATAAATTCTACATCTAGGAAAGCGTGGAAGACATTGCACTTCGTAATGAGAACACTGAAGAAGGGGAGCGCAAAGACCAGGGAAATTGCCTGCAAGTCCTTAGTGCAGCCAGTTATGGAATATGGAGTAGCATGCTGGGACCCATATAAGGTTAATCAAACTGAATGTCTGGAAAAGATACAGAGACGGGCTGTTAAATTCGTAAAAGGGAGGTAAAGATTTTGGGCTTACGAAAGACAAAGAGAATAAATGGAAGCCGCAAAAAATTAGGCGTAAAACACTAATGATAGTCGCACTATTTAAAGCGTATACTTGTTTATATGCATGGGTGGAAGTTAGAAAGAGGTTAGAAAACCCAACATACTAAGGACCAAACGATTATTTGTATAAAATGAAATGCAAGATTTTTTCTACTTACTGTATACATTGTACGTGGTATTGAAAGTAGAAATGTTTCTTGAGCCCAATTTGGAAATGAACCCGGGACTCCTTGCACATTAATGGAGCTCTACTGACTGGGATATGGGGATTAACGTATTTGTTTTCAAGCATCGGTTACTCACTTAGCAATTTGGACAATATGGAACCCCTTTATACTTTTGCTTAGGCAAACCTTTTGCCAAGCTTGCTATCCGGGACAAACTGACTGCAAGGCTTATGTGGGCCATTTGGTATGCTAAGAGTAACTAAACATCTGAATTAATGAGAGGTATGCCTAACAAGCAGACCCTATGTCGACGTTAATAGATACTGTGAAGGGTTGAGAAAGCCAATCAATTTCTATTGGGTTAAATATAGTGAGAATAAAAAAATGTTATGTTGACTATTTCGTTCATGACACGAGACCGTAGGAAGTGTCCAATCCAGTACATTGACGTATATAATTCCGACCAATCGAAACTCATCTCTGCATTTTAATCGTTTTTACTTTCTCTACACGCACTATGTGCATAGTGTATAGAGTGTATTCGATACCGAGATTTCACAGGAAATATATGTTTTAGGGTCCCTTATTACCAAAAAAAAGCATTTTCACAAAAAGGTCCGTGTGTGTGCCCGTGTGTCTGTGAATATGATAACTCAAAAACGAAAAGTCCGTAAAATACCAAATTTGGTATTTTAAGTCTAGTATCTTCCAGGGATGCGACACAAATATTTTGAGAAAAATGCCGCCACACTAAACTACCCTTTACATGGAAAAAATTTCAAAATTTTTTATTTTCTCAAAAATGGTTGTAACAATTTTGATTAAAATTTCGTATATTAAAATTATTTACCTGCCAAATAAAATGTGTATCTTGAATTATCTGGGAATAGCCTCTGAAGACTACTTTATTGTGGATGAATTTTAGGGAATTTTGCATAACTGCTAAACCGTAAGAGATGGACAAAAACTTAGCACACAAAAAATGTAGAACACATTAAAACACACAATCTATGTTATATACATTTTTTTCATGAAGTTGATCGTTTTTGAGATATTCCTTGTTTTTGGTTTCAGCTTTGAAAAACTTTACTCATAGAGGAATTTGTCAACTCCTGAGCACACAAACAAGGGAACTTCAGTCACATAACAACCAGCTTTTAACTATCACTTTTACCTGTGGTGCTCCCTTATTTCACTTCTACTTTAAGGAAACAAGTAATTAGGCTATTTCTGCTCATTTTTTCTCAATTAGCATGAAATAAATAGAAGCATAAGCTTTTTAAAAATAATATCACACCAACGTGCAATTGCTTTTGTTAGTATATCACACTCACATGCATTTGTTTTCTCACGAACCAATGTTCGTCTCATAATAATAGTATCAGTGTGCAGTGAGATTCCCGTACATAACGGTGGAAGTTCCAAAACGTTTTGGGGAAAGGTCTTTGACTGAAGTAGACATTAATTGAGAAATCAAAGCCGCATAATACTAAAAACATCAGAGAGTGTGTGTGAGGAACCAGTTCAACGAATTCTGTAAGCTTCGATGATATGGACATCAAGTTGCAGTGATTTCGGTGCAAATATACCTCAAGACAAATGTGATTTTAGGAATATTATTCTTCGTGTCCTTATAGGATTATCATTGTTAGTTTAATCACGAAATAGTCTTATTAAATACAACTCGGTCTAAAACTTTTCAGTTGTTCGCGAATTTGTCGATAAAAATTGGAGCTCTCGTTATATTACTTAGGAAAATCATGAAAAACACTGCAGCTTTTGAGCTGTATTACGTGACTTCACAATCATTTTTCTCCGTTTCACTTTCTCTGCCACATACCTAGTGGACAAAGTAAGTATTGCATTCAATCCAAAAATTAGAATCCTTGATTTTACTGGAAAGATATGATTTGAGATCCAGCAATAAAAAATCTGACGTGTTCCATTATCATAACTTGCTCTAGCTGTTCCATGTACAAACAATTCATACAAAAGGTTATTCATTTATCTACAACGTGCTAATCGAGACAAATATTAATATATTTTTTTTATTTTATTACTTGCTTTCTTGTAAGTAAAAGGTGGGAATACACTAAGCTAAAGCAATAGTCAAATATGTTTAAAGCTGGTCACTATGTGAAATAATTGAGGTTCAGTTCGCTTTACATGGTTCAGTTTGAGAAAAGTTATGTAGTTTAACATTGAAACCAACAACAAGGAATATCTAGAAAACTGTCAATTCTAAAAGGACATAAATTATGTGTTTTAACGAGATCTACATTTTTGTGTAGTAAGTTTTTGTCTATCTCTTACAGTTTAACTCTTAAGCAAAATTCTGCAAAACGCATCCAGTATAAAGAGGTCTTTAGAGACTATTCCCAGAAAGATAAAATTGTTCATTTTGTCTTTGATGTAAATATATTTAATATACGGCATTTTAATAAAAATCATCAGTCATTGTTGAGAAAATCAAAATTTACAAAAAAGAATTCCATGTAAAGGATAGTTTGTGGAGGTGGGATTTTCTTGAAAATCTTGGTGTCGAATCTTTATAGGATAATAAGATAAACACCAAATTTGATATTTAAGGGACGTTTCGTTTTTGGGTTATGCTGTCCACAGACACATACACAGGCATCTTTTTTCAAAAAATGATTTTCTGCCTCTGGACACCCCGAAACATATTTAGGATGAAAACTTGACATCGACATCCTGGGTGAAACACAATACCTTCTCTAGTTATTAAGTACATCATGTGTGCATAAGTTCTAGAAAAAGTGAAACAATTTTTAGAAAAATGTATTTGTATTTGTTTGAACAGTATAACTTGAAAACAAATAGCCGGATAAATACAAAATATTGTATTTAAAGTTCAGTATCTTCTAGAGCTGTGACGCGAAGATTTAAGGAAACCCCTAATAGAAATCCACCTTTTACATCAGGCTGTTACCGTCATGCGAGCCAAAAGAACAGCTACTTACTCACGACTCTTGCGTGTGCAATTTGTGGGACAGTTTGTAATCGAGTGCAAGCTATCCTGACTGCTGAATCAACGTTGGGAAAAACTGGCAGGAAGAGCAGCATTGTGCTATGACCTTCGCCCAAGAAGCACTGGACTTTTCCTCCAACCAGCTCCGAGGTTTGTGGTTTAGTATGTGCGCGTACTCTGACTCAGAAGAGTCGAGTTGGAATATCATGCCTTAGATGAAGAGTTTTTGTTAGTTTGGATTCCTAAAAATAGCTAAATTTGAATAAAATGCAATATTTTAAAAGCATATTTTCATTATAAATAAAATTAATTTTCTGGAAACGGGCACCTAACGGCGCCCTTAATTTCCTTTGTACAAGTGGTTTGTCCTGAGAAACAAAAACGTGGACATAAAATTCATGTCAAACAAAACTTTGTGGATCATTTCCTAGATATTCCTGGTTATTGGTCTGAATTTTGAAACACGTGCATGTATTTTTTCAAGCGTGAGACTATAATTCGCTTAACTCATGGTTATGTAAACAGCAAGGAGTTTCAGACACCTCAAAGCGATCGAGTTTTATTCTCTCTACTAAGTAAAGAAGCTTTTGGTGTTTTATTTTGTAGTGTTTAACGCCCGCTTTAACTACTTGCGGCACCGCAGGCGGTGACACTGAAGATACATGAATGATGATGGAGTACCATTGGAATGCAATGGCGGGGGAAACCGTAGTACCCGGAAAAAACCCGCCCCTGCACCGCTTTATCCAGCACAAATATCACATGCAGTCGCTTGAGATCGAACCCAGGTCGTTTAGGTGAGAGTCGAGTGGACTAACCACTCAGCCATGGAGCGGCCTAGAAGCTTTTGTATGCTACCCAAAATATCAATGCCTAAGTTTTAAAAAACATACGTTTTGAGATTTCCTGAGCCATTTTTTTTTTTTTTTTTTTTTTTTTTTTTTTTTTTTTTTAAACACCTGTGTGTTCAGGTTATCTCAGAAACGGAAAGTTAAACACCACTTAATACTTAAATCCAATTTCTTATAAGTATATGATACGAACATTATCAAAGAACCCCCCCCCCCTCGCACTCCGAACTATGTTTCACATGGAAATGTTTTCTTTAGTTTTTATTCTCTCAAAATGTCTAACGATGCTAATTAAAATGCCATATTATGTTTTAAGTCAGGTGTCGGCCAGCTGTTTATCCCCTGAGTAACTCAGGGGACCACAAAACATAATCTCAATTAGCATGACGTAGATAAAAGAGTAAGCTTTTTAACAATAATTTTTACAGAGATTCACAGAAAGTTGTGTGAATGGAACACATCAAATTTTTACTTTCTCTATACTCACTATGTACATAGTGTATAGAGAATGTATTGCACTCCACCAAAAAATTCGATACCGAGATTTCACCGGAAATATATATTTTAGGGTCCCCTGTATCCAAAAAAAAGTATTTTCAGAAAAAGGTCCGTGTGTTCGTGTGTCAGTGTGTCCGTGAACACGATAACTCAAAAACGAAAAGTCGGTAAAATACCAAACTTGGTATTTAAGTTTAGCATCTTCCAGGAATGCGACACGAAGATTTTGAGAAAAATTCCCCCACCCCAAACTACCCTTTACATGGAACTTTTTTCGAAAATTTTGATTTTCTAAAAAATGGCTATAAGGATTTTGATTAAAATATCGTATATTAAAGTTATTTACCTGACAAATAAAATGTATATTTTGAATTTTCTGGGAATAGCCTCTGAAGACTACTTTATTCTGGATGAATTTTTCATAACTACTAAACCGTAAGAGATAGACAAAAACTTAACCCACAAAAAATGTAGAGCACGTTAAAACACACAATTTATGTTATATACATTTTTTTTTTCGTGGAGTTGGTCGTTTTTGAGATATTCCTTTTTCTTGCATTCAGCTTTGAAAAACTTATACTTTTCTCCTACAGGAATTTGTCAACTCCTGTCCATACAAACAAAGGAACATCAGTCACATATCCACCAGCTTTTGTCTTTCATTTTAACCTATGGTACTCCCTTATTTCGGTTCTACTTACAATAAAGCAATAAATAAGACTATTTCTGCTAATTTTTCTCGATTAGCATGAAATAAATAAAAGATAAGCTTATTAACAATAATAATTTACAGAGATATAGAGAAAGTGATGTGAATGGAACACATCAAAATTTTAAATACATGAAGACTCGAGTAACGTCCTTAAAAGTTTATGGAAATGAAGCAACATATCAAGAGCCATTGCAAAAATCTCAACTTAAGAGCTTCAAAATTGAGGTGGTTGGAAACCTTTGTTTAAAACATTATATTTCTGCAGCCTAGGGTTGGCTGTTTAAGCAGTAACATAGCATTATAGGGTTAAATCCAGGAAAATATATGATCGTTACACATAGGTTGCTTTCAGGGGTAAAATCTGATTTATAAAGGAATGTCTAGAGGAGTGAGAAGGTTGAGGGTTTCCTTATCAAGAAGTGCAGTTGAGAAGCGGACCGTGCAGTGTTTGTTTCTCCATGTTCGGCAAGCTCGTCTAACATACGAGCGCTGTCCCAGAAGTTCCCAACCTAACAAAGAAAGCACAAACATTTGGGGAGAAACATCTTTATTTCTCTACATAGTCCCCTTTCAGCTCGATATCCGTTTATAGTGAGAACTATCGAGGTCTGCAAAATAGCCATCAACTGCAGACTCCACCTCTTCATTGTTGGCAAATCTTCTACCACTAAGCCATTTCTTCAAGTTTGGAAACAGAAAATAATCAGAGGGGGCTTAATCTGGCGAATAGGGTGCAGCAAGAAGCAATTCGAACTTTAATTCATTGATTTTGGCCACGATAATAATAGGCCTGCGAACTGGTGCATTGTCTTGATGAAACAAAACCTTATTTTTCGCTAAATGTGGCCGTTTTTTGGTCGATTTCATCACTCAAACGCTGTAAGAAGTTCGCATAATATTCGTCATTGATTACTTTTCCTTTTTTGAGATAATTAGTAAAAATTACCCCGCAGGCCCGGAAAACTGACGCAGATGGAACTGTTTTCGCCTTCTTTGGAGCCGATTCTCCCCTTCCAATCCACTGTTTTGATTGTTCCTTCGTCTCAGGTGTAAAGTGATGAATCCAGATTTCATCCAGTGTTATGAATGGCGCAAAAACTCGGTTTTATTGCAGCAAAACATTGTCAAACACTCGACTGAAGCATTCTCAAGACGCTGTTTTGTTCTATTGTGAGCAAACGCTGGCACACAACTTTCTCATATCCAAATTTTCAGTCAGTATGCGAAGCACAGAACTTTCAAAATGCCTGCAATGTCTGCTATCTCGAGCATTTTCAGTGAATGGTCATTCAATACCATTTTGTGGATTTTCTTTACAATTTCTGGACCGGTAACTTCATTTGGTCGACCACTGCGATGTTCGTCTTGGCAGCTCTTACGGCCGTGCTTAAACTGTGCCACCTAATATTTCACTGTTGTAAACGAAGGAGCAGACTCCCCCAAAGCAGAATCTAGCTCAGCTTTAATATTAGTTGGACTAGGACCTTTCAAATGAAAGTATTGTATCACATAACAATGACCAGTTTTATTTATGTTTACAAATGTGCTGAGAGCAGTCACTAATGATGGCTGCCAACGGATGCTTAACAATGTAAAACTGTCAAGCTTCAAACTTGAGCTTTCTAAGTACTTTTTTAGCATTATTGTTGTTTAAAACAACAACCGCTCTCTATACGTCATACGGAGTCCTTCTGGGACATTTTCATTCATTTCATTTCCATTCATTTCATTTTTATTTTGTCTAAAAGCACTATACAGGCAATGACAACGTCTGTTGAAAGCAGTACAATAACCTTATGATAATGCCACGGTAGCATTATATAGGGTGATTATATAGAGCTGACACATTTCTTTATTTAACGTGTTATGCTAGCGACAACTTACTATACATAAATTGTAGAGGAATTTTGGGAGATTATTTACCTCTATAGCAAATGTTGAAAATGTCCTCCATCCTGCGTAAGGCACAACTCAACACGTCGTTCCACGTTACTGGCCACTCGTTTGTTGTCAATAGCTTGAATCTCCTTTGTGATGTGCTTCAGATCGACTAATGTCTGGGGACGTGTGGCGTAAACCCTGTCTTTTAAGTAGCCCCATAGAAAGAAGTCAAGCGATGTCAAATCCGGAGATCTCGGTGGCCACATGTTCCTGGAAATTATCCGGTCGACAAAGAAACTTGCAATTACGTTCATGGATTCATTTGATGTATGGCATGTAGCGCCATCTTGCTGAAAATATCATTGACTCAGCTCTATATCGTACTGCCTTTTCACGTTGACTACAAGAACAAAATGTCGAAACAGCTGCCAACAATGGAATTAGGAATAAAACAAACATTTGCGCATCAAGTGACAAGGAATCGAAACTTCAGAATATTCTGCTTAATTTGTGCTAAAATTCGGACATTGAATGAATTTTGAACGGAATAATTAAAGAAAGAAATGTGTCAGTTCTACATAAAGCACTCTGTAGCTTGGCAGCAAAAGGGTGAAATCCAGGAAAATGTATGATTGTAGATGTAGGTTACTTTCAGGGGTAAAATCTGATTTATAAGGGAATATCTAGAGAACTGAGAAGGTTGAGGGTTTCCTTATCAAGAAGTGCAGTTGAGAAGCGGGCCGCGCAGTGTTTGTTTTTCCATGTTCGGCAAGCTCGTGTAACACAAGCAATATGTATGTAGTTTCCAGAAGTTGGTACGGCTCAGATGTTTACTTTCACTTGATGTCGCCGTTCCATCGATCTTACTTAGAGTAGCCGCCGCAAATCCACATCGCGCCGAGCGTGACCAACTCATTTGTTATCGGTATTCACTTCGCACGGGAGGATGACACGTTTTGGGGCCCATTTATAACGGGATCAATATGTCCTACCGCGCACTCTCCAAAAGTGAGCCACTTTTTCCAACTGAAGCTGCGGTTTGTAACGCACCCTGGACTCTTCAACTCCGTCTCCTAGTTTGATTATCTATCAGAATCCCAAGGGCCTAAGGGCGAACTTTTATTACCATCAGCGGGATGGAGTTGATTCGAAATTCAGGGCTTGGAGAGTTCATATAACTGTAGAGGGAAGTGGAAAGCGGCTTTAAATACAGAATAAGAAAATCAAAATTAAGCCTTCAAGGCCCCATTTATTTTCTCTGATATCTTCAAATTTCAGTGACATTTCTTTGCACTACCTTTATCTAAGGTAGTTAATGATCACTAGGCTTGAATACTCCAAAAGTTTTGTTTAAAAGCTATTAACCTCAAAATTAGTTCCATTAATACGAGCAAATAAATGTATAAATCATTCAAATTCTAGCTCAAATAGTTCAAATGAAATATTTTCATTAAAGAAAAAGAACCTCATTTTGTAAAATTATCTTGGTCGATTAAATTTATCAGAGAAACAAGAGAGTAACATTTCTGATAGTATATTACAGTGGAAAATGTAAGGATTTAATTTTACTTTATGTTAATTGTAGAGAAATAAGGTTTTCTTTTTATCAAGTTGGTGCTGAAATTCTCCTTTTTACTTTCTCTACACCAAAAATTCCACCCAATAATTCGATACCGAGATTTCACTGGAAATACGTGTTTTAGGGTCCCCTGATACTAAAAAAGCAGTTTTAGAAAAAGCTCCGTGTGTGTGTGTGTGTTTTTGTGTGACTGTGAACACGATAACTCAAAAACGAAAATACCAAACTTGGTATTTATGTTTAAGATCTTCAGCGATGCGACACAAAGATTTTCAGAAAAAAACCCTACCCCAAACTACCCTTTACATGAAAAAAAAATTGAAAATGTTTATACTTTAAAAAAAGGCTCTAACGATTTTGATTGAAATGTCGTATATAAAATTATTTATATGGCAAGTAAAATCTATATCTTTAATTTTCTTAGAATAGGCTCTGAAGATCTCTTCATTCTGAATGAATTTTGCTGAATTGTGTGTAACTGATAAACCGTAAGAGATAGACAGAGACTCACTATATAAAAATGTAGATCACGTTAAAACACACAATTTATGTCATATACGTGTTTTCGTGGAACTGGCCAGTTCTGAGATATTCCTTGTTATTTGTTTCAGATTGAAAATACTTAAACTTTCCTCACACGAATGTTGTAAACCCTGGCCCTGTATTTTTTTTTATTTATTTATGCTAAGCTGTATACAGGTGAATATGACTGGTCATACTCATATTTTACAATTGTTTATTAATTCTAGTTTATTACACCATTTTGTCTATTTACTGTCCATACCCATTTATTTTTCTCTTTGTATAAGAATTGTCCAATCTCCTTACTGTCTTTTTGAAACATTTCAACTACTGCTACATTTCTATCTATTGTAAACAATTTCTTATTAATATACTCTTTTCTCCAAACTTCAGTCCCTTTACATTACAGTCCCTGGTGTGGAATACCTTCCCTTAAACCTTTTAGCCTCCATATTACTGCTTTCAGCCTTGCAATACCTTCTAGCTCCTCTTTATTTGTCACAGCTATGTACTTTCCCCTTCCCCATGAGTCCTTCATTGGTATATAGAAAACTAAAGATCTCTTTTCAGTTATCTCACTAAATATTTTTTGTATTTCTATATCATCAAATATTTTCCTTGCCAACTTCCAGAAGTTATTCACATTATTTTCTCTTCTTCTCCACATTTCCCCTAACCCACTACTTTCCAAGTTATTTCTGAGAGAGTCTACTCATCCCTTGTTCTTTAAACTTTTCTCTTGAAATACTAAAAATCTCCCATTAATATAACCTGAGAATTAACACATCTCTCTTTTAAATTTTCTATTTCTATCTCTAGGTGTTTAAGGAGGTCCGGATTATGAAAGCGTGAGGGAAGAGGAGCATTGTGTACTATGTCTATACATATAACATTTTCAACTATTTGTTTCTCCTCTAATATAATCCATAGTATTTCTTTTCTCCTTGACCAGGTTTCTTTAACTCCTTTACTTAACGGCTTCCTTACAAAAAAGCCTGTGCCTCCAGATGCTCTCCCCTTTCTTGCTATCCTATCTCCTTTTATTCCTACAAAATCAAAATCCTTTACGTTACCTGGAAATGGCATTTTATTTATGGACGCTCTTTAACTGCTGTGGTTCTCAGCGTCCCATTCTATACTAGGCTTGAAATACTGCTCAATTTTGCTCAGAGGCCTCTCTATCAGGCTTGAGGTTGTTTTACGTGCCGTAAATCTACGACACGGGACCAACGGCTTTACTTCCCTTCCGAAGGAAGCCATGCTAAGGAATTTTACGCCCGAAAAAATCCATCGTCCTCCGCTGGGTTTGAACCCACAAGTATATGAAGTCAGCATGGTAACCATTACACTACGGAGGGCGACTTTTACGTTACGTTACCTCAATTCCTCCAATCACTAACAAGAAAGTAAATATTTGCCGCGATTTTTTACCACTGCGAATGTAGGGCTAGAAGCATGCTGGACGCTACTGGCAGGCACGGAAAACATGGATGGGCTAGGTAAATTTATACTTAAGGCAAGACAGCTGAGATCTGAGAAGGCTGACAATAGAGAAGGGGGGGGAGGAATAAGATCAACTAAACAAAAGTGACTACAATGTTCTAAATATATATATTATGTCATACTTAGGTGCTATAGTTTTATATATGTTGTATATATTGTGTGTATATATGTCTTTTAAGTGTAATTTTCTATTATAAGAGGGTGCATTTATGTATGTGTACTCTGTGCTGTAAATTTAAATTGCTATATTTGAATATCTTTGTATTTTTATTTTCGGGTTCACTCTTAATTCTTTATTGTTGTTTAATATTGCTTTTGACTGTGTATTTCCTTTGTCTTTTTATTTTCGTGTTTACTCTTGTAATTCTTTGTTGTTGTGGTTGTTTTAATATTGCTTGTAATGTGTATTACAAAAGCACGTACGGTCTGTGGACCCGTGCGATTGTTGAAATTCTATGTATGATATTGCTATGTCAATAAATACACTTATTCATTCATTCATTCAACAAGAAAGTTATAACACTTGCTAAAACCAATATGTTTGTCATCTTCTCTCCAAAATTGTTTTTACTGTTCACCAATTTTACTTTTCTAAACCGCCCAATTCTTGCTCTATACACTGTAATGTCCACTCCCATAGTGACTTAGATCCTTCTTCCTTCACCACAGGAGCACCTCTCAAAACACAACCTTCCTCTAGCACTGCATAGAAACTGATTTCAACCACTTGGAAACCAGCTTTGTAAAAGATTTTACCATCACTGTAACCTAATGTATTCCCTTATTTCTCTTTTACTTACAACGAAACAAGTAACTAAAAAAATATCTGTCAATGTTTATCTCGATTATTATAAATTAGATGGAAGAATATGCTTTTTAAGAATTTGTTACAGCGATGTAGAGAAAGTCATGTGAATGAAGCACATCCCATTTTTATTTAAAAGCTATTTACTTCAAAATTACTACCTTTATGTAATAAAATAAAGAAAGAAATGTATAAAACGCCCAAATTCTAACTCAGAGAGTGCAACGAAGTATTTTCATTAAAGAAAAAATAATCTAATTTTCTAAAATTACCTTGGACGATTCAATTTGTAAGAGAAATATGAAAGTAACATTTTCTGATAGTAGATTACAGTGAAAAGTGTTACGATTTTATTTTAGTTTATGTTAATTGTAGGAAAGTAAGGTTTTGTTTTTATCTAGCTGGTGTTGAAATTGCCTTTTTTTTTTTACTTTCTCTATACACTATATGCATAATACGTTTGCATGTACAAAGTATTCTTTACATGAAATACGTTTTGAAAATGTTACTTTTCTCAAAAAGGCTCAAATGGTTTTGATTAAAATACCGCGTATTAAAGATACTTACATGACAAATAAAATACATCTACACATCATGAATTTTAAGGGGAAAAGACTCTGGAAGACTTTTGTATAACTGGTAAACCGTAAGAGATGGAAAATAAAACATACTACACCAAAATGTAGATCTCCTTAATGTACACAATGTCTGTCAAATATATTTTTCATGGAGTACACCATTTCCGAGATATTCCTTGTTATTGGTTTCAGTTTTAAAATACTTAAAGTGTTTACATATGGGAAATTATGAACTACTTGCCATGTAAAAAAGATAAACAAACCAAAAACTACATAACAAAAAAGAATTTCAATCATAAACAACTTTTAAAGATTTGACATCCGCTTTAGCCTAGTGTATTCCTTTATTTTCCTTCTACTTACAAGAAAGCAAGTATTAAGGCCAATTCTGCTAATGTTTATCTCGATTAGCAGGAAGTAGATAGAAGAATAAACGTTTTAATAATCTGTTACAGAGATGCAGAAAAAGTCATGTGAATGGAACACATCAGATTTTTACTCTCTCTATACGTACTATTTACATAGTGTATAGAGAAGATATTGTATTGCGCCCAAAAATTCAATCCCGAGATTTCACTGGAAAGATATGTTTTGGGTCCTCTGAATCAAAAAACTACTTGGAAAAAAGTTCATGTGTGCGTATGGAGAGAATAGTTCAAAAACGTATTTAAGTTTGGTATCTTCCAAGGATGCGACACGAATATTTTAAAAAGAAATCCCCCACCCCAAACTACCCTTTACATGGAAAAAATTTCGAAAATTTGTATTTTCTGAAAAATGGCTCTAACGATTTTTATAAAAATCTCTTATATTTAAGCTATAAATAGCCAATAGTTTTTGGCTTCAACGGAGAGAGGAGTACCCCAACCTAATGAAGAAAGCAATTAACGCACTTTTGCCCTTTTCAACATCCTATCTATGCGAGCAAGCCTTCTCTGCTATGGTGACAATAAAATGCCAAGCAAGAAATAGACTGAATAACCTTGAGGATGATTTGCGTGTTTCACTGTCAACTGTAAGACCCGACATCACATATCTGTGCTCTAAGCATCAATCACAAGTTTCACATTAATCATTAATCGAACAAAATTTATTGGTGTATTTTTACTCAGTGATTGTAGTAAAGTTTACTGTATTATGTTATGGTGTACGTTATTATATAATATTTCAATAAATTAACATATTAAGCTTAATTTTCTTTTAATTCAAGGAAGGGTGCCCCTGGTGTTTAATGTTATTCCCAAGGGTGCCGTGAACTTCAAAATGTTGGGAAACACTGCTTTAGAGGCTATTCCTAGAAAATTATTGAATTTTGCATAACTGCTAAACCTTAAGAGATAGACAAAAACTTGCTTCACGGTAAAACACATAGTTTATAAGATATGCATTTTTACTTTCAGTATACGTGCATAGCCTTTCAAGACCTCTTTATTCTGGATGAATTTTGCCAAAATTTGCTTAGCTGCTAAACGGTAAGAGAGAGACAAAAGGGCCGCCGCGTCGTGACCGAGTGGTTAGACCACTTGCCTCTCACCTAGACGGCCGGGGTTCGATCCCAAGCAACCGCATGTGAGACTAGTGGTAAACAAAATAAATAATTAAAAAAAAGAAAAAAAAGGTGAGTACCTCTTGCCCCGATACTTTCTTTACATTGTTGAAATCTTTTGCTTTAGCGTGGCGCTGGGGCGGATTTTCTCCGGGTACTCCGGTTTCCCCCGCCATTGCATTCCACCGGTGCTCCATCATCAGTGTCGCCGCCTGCGGTGCCATAAGTAGTTAAAGCGGGCGTTAAACACTACCAAAAAAAAAAAAAAAAAAAGATAGACGAGAGCTTACTCCACAGAAAATGTAGACCACGTTAAAACATACAATTTATATTATACAATTTTTTTTCGTGGAGTTGATCGTTTTTTAGTTTGTTTGATTTCACCTATCAGAAACCTATATTTTCTCATACAGGAATTTGTCAACTCCTATCCATGCAAACAAAGGAGCTTCCGTCACATAGCAACCAGCCTTTCACTATCACTTTAACTTATGGTACTCCCTTATTTCGCTTCTACTTACAAGGAAGCAAGTAATAAGACTATTTCTGCTAATTTTTTCTCGATTAGCATGAAGCAAATAGAAGCATAAGTTTTTTAACAATAATTTGTTGCAGAGATGTAGAGAAAGTCAAGCGAATAGATCACATCAGAGTTTTACACTCGCATCTCGACTTCTTTCCAAACAATTGTGAAGCTGTGAGTGAACATCACAGAGAACGCTTACAGCAAAAGGTTTCAACAATGTAAAGAAGGTATCGGGGCAAGAGGTACTTGTCTTTTTTTTTTTTTCTTTTTTTTAATTATTTATTTTGACTGACAAGCTAACAGCTACACAGGTCATTTATAATAATTTAAAAGAAAATAACAAGTAAATAACATTGATATGGGTCATATGACAGCAGTAACATATGCACATTGTCTGAAAAGTACAGAGGTCAGAAGAAATTAACAATGACTACAATGAAGAAAGAGTATAACAAGCTTAGAAATACAAATTTCAGGTAAATTCAAAATTAAAATAAAAATAATATTAACAAGTTTATAAACTAGGAGCTGAAATATGAACATGAATAAAAAATCTGATATGTTCCATTCATATGACTTTCTCTACATATCTGCAACAAACTATTGTTATAAAGTTTATGCTTTTATTTACTTCATTCAATCGAGAAAAATATAGAAGGAATAGCCTTATTACTTCTTGTTCCCTTGCAAGTAGTACCATAGGTTAAAGTGATCGTCAAAAGCTGGTTGCTATGTGACTGAAGCTCTTTTGTTTGTATGGACAGGAGTTGACAAATTCCAGTATGAGAAAAGCATTAAGTTTTTCAAGGCTGAAACCAAAAACAAGGAGTATGTAAAAAACGATCAAATAATGTACGAAAATAATGTATATAACATAAATTGTGTGTTTTAATGTGCTTTACATTTTTTTGTGTAGTAAGTTTTTGTCTATCTCTTACGGTTTAGCAGTTATGCAAAATTCCTCAAAATTCACCCAGAAGAAGCTGGTCTTCAAAGGCTATTCTCCCAGAAAATTCAAGATATGCATTTTATTTATCAGGTAAATATCTTTAATATACGATATTATAATCAAAATCGTTAAGAGCCATTTTTAAAAAAATCAATTTTTTTTAAAAGGTTCCATGTAAAGGGTAGTTGGGGGTGGGTGGATTTTCTTTAAAACCTTCGTGTCACATCCTTGGAAGATACCAAACTTAAATACCAAGTTTGGTATTCAACGGTCTTTTCGTTTTTGAGTTCTGCTGTCTACAGACACTTATACACACACACACACATGCACACGCACACACATACCTGTTTCTAAAAATGCTTTTTTTTTTTTTTGGATTCAGGGGAGCCAAAACATGTATTTCCGGTTAAATCTCGGTATCGAATTTTTGGGTGCATTTCAATACCTTCTCTACAGGGATCCTAAAACGTGTATTGCAGGTGAAATCTCAACATAAAATGTTTGGGATGGAACAATAACTTCTGTATACATTATATATAGATGGTAGTGCAGAGAAAGTAAAAAAGAAGGAAAAAAAGAAAGAAGAGAAAAGAAAACTAAAATGTCCTAGTGCTGAGTTATATATGCAAATGTCTAAACCGAAGAATTGGAAATAGCCTTTCAAGACCCTCTCCGTACCATAATATTTTGGCTTCGTCCCAAGCAGAGTATATACGGTGCCACATCTAGCTGTCTTCACCATCCGTAGTCAGGTGGCAGAGTTTAGCCTGCCCTCTAGGTCACATCCTATATACCACCTACGTTGCTCAGGCCGCACTGTTGCCGAGTGGTTAGACCACTTGCCTCTCACCCAAGGCAGCTTGTGTTTGATCCCTGGCGACCTCATGTGGGATTGATGGCGGACAAAGCGGTACAGGGGCGGGCTTTCTCCGGGTGCTCCGCTTTTCTCCAACAGAACATTTCACCGGTGCTTAATCTTCATTCCATATATCACCAGTGTCATCGCCTGCGGTGCCATATTTAGTAAAATGTGCGTAAACACTGTCAAAAATATCTACGTAGTTCTATGACAAATAAATGGCGTTAAGAGGTTATTTACAGTCGTGTAATAAATATTCCATCGGTTATCTACGTTGGCGACTGAAAGAAACGACTATTAAAACGTAGCCAGATTATTCGGCGAACGGGATTTGAACCCGGGCCTTCCGAATGATGGGCACAAATGTCTTCTTTTGATTTGTCTTTTGTACGTTTTGTTTTACTTTCTAGGACGTTGTTAGTGATATTATACTGATGCTACTTAACTGCTATGATTTAGTTCTTGCTGAGTTTTTCTCTATAAACAGCGACGAGACAGCTGGAATGTGACACGTGGAGATCACTCGTTTATATTCTTCAGAAATCATTACAAACGGTAGTATTTTTGATTGTTCAAGTGTTTTGTTTAATTATTAGGTGGTAAGTCAAGATCGCATGCAGCAACTTTTTGTAGTGATCTAAGAGTCTTTACTTAGGTATATTCCATAGTAACTTCGGTAACACTCTCCGATTGTCCCAGGAGCAAATAAGGCATTTAAAATCTTAAATATACCTCATTATCCATTGCGAAGCATCTAGAGGGAATGGCGGTAACCTTACGCCTTCAAACAACTCGTCGCACCCGCCCTGCGATGGCATAAAATATTAGATATTATAAAATATTTCAAAGATATGTGCTGTTGGGAAAAAATCATGCCGTTGCGAAGTAATACATTGTAAAACACCCTATATTGGTGCTTGTATTTCACAAAAACCTGATGTGTCCCATTCACATGACTTTTTCTATACCTCTGCAACAAATTATTGCTAGAAGACTTATACTACTATTTACTTCCTGCTAATCGAAAAAATTTAGCAGAAATAGTCTTATTACTTGCTTCCTTGTAAGCAGAAGCGAAATAAGGGAGTACCATAGGTTAAAGTGGTAGTCAAGAGCTGGTTGCTATGAGACTGAAGTTCCTTTGTTTGTATGGACACGAGTTGACAAGAGTTTTAAAGCTAAAACCAAAAAATAAAGACCATCTAAAAACGATCAACTCCATGAAAAAGATGTATATAACATAAATTGAGTGCTTTAACGTGCTCTACATGTTTTTGTGTAGTAAGTTTTTGTCCATCTCTTACGGTTGGGCAGTTATGCAAAATTCCGTAAATTTCATCCAGAATAAAGTAAGCTTTAGAGGCTATGCCCTAGAAAATGGAAGATATACATTTCATTTGTCCAGTAAATATCTTAAGTATACGATATTTTAATCAAAATCTTTAGAGCCATTTTTGAGAAAATCAAAATTTTCGAAAAAATATCCATGTAAAGGGTAGTTTGGGGTAGGGGGATTTTTCTCAAAATCTTCGTGTCGCATCCTTGGAGGATACTAAACTTAAATACCAAGTTCAGTATTTTACCGACTTTTCGTTTTAGAGTTATCGTGTTCATAGACACACGCACCTTTTTCTGTAAACGCTTTTTTTTTTTGGATACTGGGGACCCTAAAACATATACTTCCGGTGAAATCTCTGTATCAAATTTTTGTGTGGAGTACAATACCTTCTCTATACACTATATACATAGTACATATAGAGAAAGTAAAAATCAATTAATTTACAAACACGCAAACCTAGACTACACAAGCGATTTTGGTGAAATATGTTGGCAGTTCTACAGTTGCGATTTGCACGGCACACAACGCTGCCAAAACAAACTAAGTACTTTTGGTGTATTTTAATATACATGCAATGTTATCTTGAACTTTAGAGACCAAAAATAGGCCTGAGAAAATCCTAACGCTGTGTAGTGCCGGTCTAAACAGAAAGCATGCATAGATTTACAGGTAAGATGGCTTTGGTGTAATACTACTTTTTACTTTCACTGCTCGTAGTATGTACATAATGTATAGAACAAGTATTGTATTCCACCCAAAAATTCGATACCGAGATTTCACCAGAAATGCATGTTTTAGGACCTCCTGTGTCCAAAAAGAAACACGCATAAGCCATCCGGGTACCCCGACTGAAGAAACACGATAACTCAAAAACGAAAAGTAGCTAAAATACCACACTTGGTATTAAAGATTAGTATCCATCCAGGGATGCGACACGAAGATTTTAAGAAAAGCCCCCCACCCCTTAACTACCCTTTACATGGAACTTTTTTCCAAAATGTTTATTTTCTTAAAAATGGCTCTAACGATTTTGATTAAAATAACATATATTAAAGATATTTACCTAACAAATAAAATGTATATCTTGACTTTTCTGGGAATAGCTTCTGAAGACCTGTTTATTCTGGATGTATTTTGCTTAATTTGGCATAACTAGTAAACCGTAAGAGATAGATAAAAACTTACTATACAAAAAATGTAAGAATTGTTTAAATACACAAGTTATGTCATATACATTTTCTCGTGGAGCTTACCGTTTTTGAGGTATTCATTGTTATTAGTTTCAGTTGTAAAGTACTTACATTTTTCTCAGACTGGAGTGTCCGTTTTTCTTTTGTTCTACTCCTGGCCAAGAAAAGAAGCGATTTGTAATGACAATCGCATAATGACAGCTTTTAAAACATTTGACTATTGGTTTAGCCTAGTGTGTTCCCTTATTTTCTTCCTACTTCTACGGAACTAAATAATAAGAACATTGTGCTAATGAGTACCTCGATTAGCAAGGTGCAGAAAGAAGAAGAATCTTATGTATGTAGTTTGTAGAACAGCTGGAGAAAGTCATGTGAGTGTAACACATCAGATTTTTACAAAAAGGTCCGTGTGTTTGTATGTGTGTGTATTAGGGCGTGTGTGTGTGTGTGTGGACAGCATAGCTCAAAAACGAAAAGACCGTTGAATACCAAACTTGGTATTTAAGTTTCGTATCTTCCAAGGATGCGACACGAAGATTTTCAAAAACATCCCCGCACCCCCAACTACCCTTTAGATGGAACTTCTTTAGAATTTTTTTGTTTTCTTAAAAATAGCTCTGACGATTTTGATTAAAATATCGTATAGTAAACATATTTACCTGACAAATAAAATGTATATCTTGAATTTTCTAGGAATAGCTTCTGGACACTACTTTATTCTGGAGGAATTTTACGAAATTTTGCATAACTGCTAAACCGTAAGAGATGCACAAAAACTTACCATACAAAAAATGCACAGCACATTTAAACACACAATTTAAGTTATATGTATTTTTTCCTGGAGTTGATGATTTTTTAGATGTTCTTTGTTTTGGTTTCAGCTTTGAAAAACATACTTTTCTCATACAAGAATTTGGCAACTAGTGTCCATACTAACAAAAGAGCTTCAGTCACATAGCAACCAGCTTTTGACTATCATTTTAACCTATGGTACTCCCTTATTTCGCTTCTACTAACAAGGAAGCAAGTAATAAGACTATTTCTGCTAATTTTTCTGAATTAGCATGAAGAAAATAGAAGCATAAGCTTTTTAACAATAATTTGTTGCAGAGATGTAGAGAAAGTCATGTGAATGGAAGACATAAGATGTTTTTTATTCGTGCTGTTAAGTAGACATACATACGGAGCTTTTTTTAAAATTAATTTTAATTCACGAGGACTCAAAGATATTTGTAAATGAAATCTCGACATCAAATTTCCACTATACATGTAGCAGAGAAAGTAAAAAGAAAGGCATGATCACTTTTAGGTTCGTGTTTTGTTAAGGTAACAGCTGAACAGTGTTGACCGCAGTAATTGAGTTGACATTAAGCGTGAGAAATAGCGTCTCACATCTGGTTCATCATAACCTGCAAAATGAATAAATAACAGGTTTTAAAATGTGGTAACTGGATGGTTCGTTAGGTATCCAGGCGTAGCGTAGCTTCGGCTGTTATTCTGGGCGCCATAATGATTATTATCTGTATCCTCGTCATGAACACCCATAAGTTCGGTTTAGCAGTTATACAAAATTCATCCCGAATAAAGTAGTCTTCAGAGGCTATTCCCAGAAAATTCAACATATACATTTTATTTGTCAGGTAAATATCTTTTAAGATACGACATTTTAATCAAAAACGTTAATGCCATTTTTGAGAAAATCAAAATGTTCGAAAAAAGTTCCATGTAAAGGGTAGTTGGGGTGAGGGATTTTTCTCAAAATCTTCGTGTCCCATCCCTGGAAGACACTGAAAATAAATACCAAGTTTGCAATTTGCCGACTTTTCGTTTTTCAGTTATCGTGTTCTCAGACACGTGGACACACACACGACCTTTTTCTGAAAATGCCCTTTTTGGATACAGGGGACCCTAAACATATATTTTCGGTGAAATCTCGGTATCGAATTTTCTCTTCTCTATACAGTATGTACATAGTACGTGTAGAGAAAGTAAAAAACTAAATTTTAACTTTCTGCTAATGTTTAACTCGATTAGCATGAAATAGATGGAATATTAAGCTTATTAATAATAATTTGTTATACAGATGTAGAAAAAGTCATCAAAATGAAGACTTGGATTTGTTTAAATTATTTTATTTTACGTTGCCTTAACTTCTAGGTCATATAGCGATGGAATTATACCAGATATTGTATAGACGGCATATAGTGAACTGTAGCCTTCAGGACTATCCTCGTACCATAACAATTTCGCTTTCTGTCAAGTAGATGGTGATAGTGTATCACAGTGTAGCTGCTTTCACATCCGTAGTCAGATGGTGCTAGAGTTCAGCCGCCCTTCGAGGCCAGTTCCCCACACTGCTCTGCGACAAGCAAATGGTATTAGGTAGTCATTTAGTATAGCTGCTCTATCTGTTGACAGATAGCAGCACAGTCGCTATTACTGTCTAATATTACCTTCTTTAAATTAAAAGCAGATTTATTTATGAATACTTCTGCGGTTCTCAGCGTCCCATTCTATATTGGGAGTGAAAGACCGCTTAATTGTGTTCATAGGCCTCTGTTAGGCTGAAGTTCATTTATGTACCGTAAATCTACGACCCGGGACCAACGGCTTTATTTCATTTCCGAAGGAAGCCATGCTAAGAGTTATTACGCCCGAAAAAGAAGTCTAGCGTGTTACCCCTAGACCACGGAGGACAATATCGCAATCGCCATTACCGTATATTCATTACTTTCACTAAATGCACTACGTAGATAGTAGGTAGAGAAGGGATATTATTCCACCTAAAATGTAATAAATTAGAAAAAGGCCAGTATGTATCTGTGGGCAGAACAACTAAAAAGTCCGTTAAATAACAAACGTGGTAGTTAGTTCTAATATCTTCCAAAAATGTAACATAAAAGATTTTCAAGAAAATATCCACGAATTTTACGGAATTTTTCATAACTGCTAAATCATAAGAGATAGACAAACACTTACAACACAAAAAGTGTATAGCACGTTAAAACACACAATTTATGTTCTGTACATTTTTTTCATGGAGTTAGTCGTTTTTGAGATATTTCTTGTTTTTGTTTCAGCTGTGAAAAACAATTTACTCACACAGGAATTTTTCAACTCTAGTCCATACAAACAAAGGAACCTCAGTCACATAGCAACCAGCTTTTGACTATCACTTTAACCTATGGTACTCCCTTATTTCGCTTTTACTTACAAGGAAGCAAGTAATAATATTATTTCTGCTTTGTTTTTCTCGATTAGTATGAAGTAAATAGAAGCATAAACTTTTTAACAACAATTTATTGCACAGATGTAGAGAAAGTCATGTGAATGGAACTCGTGAGATTTTATAAGTAGAAGGGAAATAAAAGAAAACACTAGGCTAAACTTACAGTCAAATGTTTTACATGTGGCTCCTATGGGATCGAAATCCGTTTCTTTGCTTGGCCAGGAGTTGACAAGTTCCTGTACAAGAAAAGTGCAAGTATTTTAAAACTAAAACCAAAACAAGGAATATCTCAAAAAGGGTCAAACCCACGAAAAAAAAAATATATGACATAAAGTGTGTGTTTTAAAGAGCTCTACATTTTTTGTGTGTTAAGTTTTTGTCCATCTCTTACGGTTTACCAGTTATGAAAATTCCCGCAAAGTTCATCCAGAATAAAGATGTCTTCAAAGGCCTCTCCCTGAAAATTCAAGATATACATTTTATTTGTCAGGTAAATATCTTTAATATACGATATTTTAATCAAAATATTTAGAGCCATTTTTGAGAAAATCAAAATTTTCGAAAATATTTCCATATAAAGGGTATCTGGAGGTGGGAGGATTTTCTTGAAAATCTTCGTGTTGCATCCTTGGAAGATAGTGAACTTAAATATCAAATTTGGTATTTGACGGACTTTTCGCTTTTGAGCAATACTGCCCCGAGTCGGTATTGAATTTTTGAGTGTAATAAAATACCTTCACCATATTCTATGTACAAAGTACATGTAGAGAACACAGAAGCTAATTAAAGTAGTGTTAGAATTAGGAGTTAGATTTTCGTTCCCAAAAGCTGAGATAAATTTATATCTGCATAACCTGAAAGTGGAACACAGAATACTGTTCTGTTTTCTTTGTTAGTTTCCTCCTGGACTGTAACAATAATTTAATATATTAAATTAACTCTACTTGGGAACAGCCTTAAATACAGAAGACGCTGGGGAAAAGTTCGTAAGTTGAACAAGTGTCTCTCTTCATTTCTATTTAGTCTTTCTCTCCCATTTTCTTTTAAAACTCTTGTGTTTTATCCAGTAAAGTTAATCGCAAATCCGTTTCAAGCAGTTTCTGCGTATGTCTTATGTTGTGCAACTGTGCCTAAGGATTTATTAAAGGTGTCTCACAAAAACAACATTTTGTGAATGGTGTGAATATTTGTAAAAACATGTTAACTTAAAAAATTAATTTGAATAAAAAACACGCATAAGCCATCCGGGTACCCCGACTGAAGAAACAGATTTTTACTTTCTCTACACGTACTATGTACATAGTGTATAGAGAAGGTATTGTAATGCACCCAAAATTGGATACCGATATTTCACTGGAAATATATGTTTTGGGTCCCTCTGAATCCATAAAAAGCATTTTCAGAAAAAGGTCCGTGTGTGTGTGTTTGTAGACAGCATTGCTCAAAAATGAAGAGACCGTTGAATACCAAACTTGGTATTTAAGTTTGGTATCTTCCAAGGATGCGACACAAAGATTTTCAGGAAAGTCCCTCCACTCCAACTAACCTTTATATAGCACTTTTTTCGAAAATCTTGATTTTCTCAAAAATAGCTCTAACGATTTTGATTTAAATATCGTATATTAAATATATTTACATGTAAAATGAAATGATAATCCCGAATTTTTTGGGAATAGCCTCTAAAGACTATTTTATTCTGAATGAATTTTAAGGAATTTTGCCTCCTAACTGCTAAACCATAAGAGACGAACAAAAACTTACCACACAAAAATGTAGAGCACGTTCAAAAACACTATTATGTAATATACATTTTTACTTTATCTATACGTACTATGTACATAGGCAAGGCATTGCATTGCATTACACCCAAAAATTCGATACCGAGATTTTACCGGAATTATATGTTTTGAGACCCCCTGAATCCAAAAAAATCATTTTTAGAAAAATGTCCGTGTATGTGTCTGTCTGTGTGTATGTGTGTGTGTGTCTGTGGGCAGCATAGCTCAAAAACGAAAAGTCCGTTAAAAACCAAACTTGGTATTTAGGTTTGGTATCTTCCAAGGATGCGACACGAAGATTTTCAAGAAAATCCCCCACCACCAACTACCATTCACATGGAATATTTTTCAACATTTTTTATTTTCTTAAAATTGGCTTTAACGATTTTGATTAAAATCTCGTATTTAAGATATTTACTTGACAAATAAAATGCATATCTTGTATTTTCTGGGAATAGCCTCTGACGACTACTTTATTCTGGATGAATTTTTACGGATGTTAGCATAATGCGTAACTGTAAGAGATGGACAAAAACTTACCACACAGAAAATGTAGAGCACATTAAAACAAACAATTTATGTTATATACATTCTTTTCGTGGACGTGATTGTTTTTAAAATACTGCTTGTTTTTAGTTTCAGCTTTGAAAAACTTATACTTTTCGCATACAGAACTTTGTCAACTTCTGTCCATAGAAACAAAGGAACATCAGTCACATAGCAATCAGCTTTTGACTATCACTTTAGCCTTATTTTCCTTATACTTAAAAAAACAAGTAATAACACTATTTCTGCCAATTTTTTCTCAATTAGCATTAAGCAAATAGAAGATTTCTTTTGCTGTGTGCTGGTCACAAAGGGGTTCCTCATAGTCAATGCACGACTTCCTTGTCTTCATTCTCTTTGGAAAAGGCTGCTCGTTGGAAATGTTTAATGACCCAACTCCAACTTTTCTAGCACTAGCGTCTTGTTGGTCGTTTTTATCAGTTACCACTTCTATTACTGACCTTTCAAAGTAATTTTCGTTTTTCGTTGTGAAGCTGCGCCAACCTTTGGTGACTGATTCCTCGGCTGGTCCTAGGCTCGAGCCTCGCTTCCTGCAGAAGACTAGAATAGTTTCCGGGAATGCGGGATCGGTACAGCTTGAGCTCGTATTCTGGTAAGGATATTAGCGAAGATTTTAATGCTGGAATGAGAAGTGCAGCACTAAGTTTTCTCTATTTGCTTTACCGGCGATTCAATAAATTACAAGATTTCTCATAAGTCCTGGTTGCAGCTGAGAACTGGATGGGTTGAATTCCTAACGGCTGACCTTATTCACAACACAAACCTCTAGCCTCAAATATTTACTACTCCCAACGGATTGACTACTCACTATCACTCCGGAGGTAATTTCGGAATCACAACCAATAGAATTGCGCGCAGATCAACAGTCCGCCGCGCTCAATGACTGCGAATTACTAAAAGTTAAACTTAAGCCGCACATTTTGCGCGCGCGTTCCCGTTCCGTTTGGACATAGCGTGCTGTCCTGATTCTTCCTCCCTTTTTATATGAATTTGAGGTTTGTGATGTTCACGCCTTTACTTTAGCGGGATTGGTGGATTTTTCGCGCTATTTTTGGCGTCACTTTCTTCCATCACACAATTCGTCTGTTTAATTTCGGCGTGTGATCATTCTCGTTACTTCACGCGAGTTCATCGGCCCACGTGACTTTAGTTCACCCTGCAGTAACGGGGCTAGATTTAAACAAGGATGTTTCCGATTTTACCCTCACTGAAGTACAAAGGACCGGGCGCCGACAACATGCGCGATTCATTCCAGCCAATTCTTAACTTATTTACATGTCTTTAACACATGTTTATATTAATACTTCATCAGCTAACTTTAATTTAATATACAGGGTTATATTTTGTTTCAGTTGCTATCCGTACACCGGTAGGCAAACGTTATTTATTTATTTATATTTATTTTTGCTCATTATACGAGGGTCATTCAGAAAGTGGCATACGATTTAGCATAACTTAACTCGCAATAACGAAAGTTATCAACAGTAAACTTTACTTACAAAGTTCCAGTACCTTACTCCATTTTTTAACGTAGTCGTCATTGCTATCAACGTATTTATTGTCACATGGTACCGGTTTCCACCACTAAAATTCATCGCCCTCCGTGGTGTAATGGTTACCATATACCCAAGGTCGCGGGTACGACGGCGGAGGACGATGGATTTTTTCGGGCATGTCTTCCTTCGGAAGGGAAGTAAAGCCGTTGGAACCGTGTCGTAGATTTACGGCACGTAAAAAAACCGCAAGCCTGATAAGAGAGGCCTCTGAGCAAAATTAAGCGATCTATCACGCCCAATAGAGAATGGAACGCTGAGGACCACAGCAGTTAAAGAGCGTCCATAAATAACACGCCGTTTCCATTTCCATTTCCATTTCGCTAAAATTCAGACCAAAGCGAAACACCGGTTTTTCTTAATTATTTTATCAACATTTGCTTTCAACACCTTCATAACGAATGATGAATTTACATTCTGGTATTTTTCGTACACACTGGTTCATCCTTGATTACTCGTAAATTATGTGCCATTTCCTCACTGAAGACACGTCCATTCCATTATCACCATACACTTGCCTTATTTGCCCATAAAATTCGATGGGCCAAACATTTTGTGCATCCAAAAAAATGAATAAGTTATTGGCGATAGAAAAGTATAACATCAGCATTGAAAAACTGGTACTACGTGACAAAAGTCTTGACAGAATCGAGATTTCATTGAGAAATAGAATAAGATACGTAACTTTGTCAATAAATTTTATGTTGGTAACTTTCGTTATTATTTAGTTAGTCCAATCGTGTGTCACTTTCTAGATGCCCCTCGCATTTCACTTTTAACAAAATTACAAGAAACCATTGTCACGTTGATGCTGAAAATTTAACTTCAATTATATAGTGAAAACCCATCTAAAACACAAATAACTAAGCCTCGGATTTCTCTTTCATACGGTTCCATTTCACATGTAAAAAATCCGGTGTTCCATTCACATGACTTTCTCTACATCTCCGCAACAAATTATTGTTATTCTATCTACTTCATGCTAATTGAGAAAAATTAGAAGAAAATGTCTTATTACTTGCTTCCTCGCAAGTAGAAGCTAAATAAGGGAGTACCATAGGTTAAAGTGATAGTCAAACGCTAGTTGATTTGTGAGGAAGTTCCTTTGTTTGTATGGCCAGGAGTTGACAAATTCCTATACGAGAAAGTATAAGTTTTTCAAAGCTAAACTCAATAACAATGGATATCTCAAAAACGATCAACTCCACGAAAAAATGCTTATTGCATAAATTGTGTGTTTTAACGTGCTCTGCATTTTTATATGGTAAGTTTTTGACCATCTCTTGTGGTTTAGGAGTTATGCAAAATTTTGTAAAACTCATCCAGAATAAACTAGTTTCCAGGGGCTATTCCCAGAAAATTCAAGACATACCTCTTATTTGTTAGCAAAATATCTTTAATATACGATATTTTAATTAAAATCGTTAGAGCTATTTTTGAAAAATCAAAAGTTTCTAAAAAAATGCTCCATGTAAAGGATAGTTGGGCTGGAGGGATTTTCTTGAAAATCTTCGTGTCGCATCCTTGGAAGATACCAAATAATACTAAGTTTGGTTTTTAATGGAGTTTTCGTTGTTGAGCTAAGCTGCCCAAAGGCGCGCACACACACATATTTTTCTAAAAATGATTTTTTTTTTGGATTCAGGGGGTCCCAAAACATGTATTTCCGGTGAAATCTGGGTATCGAATTTTTGGGTGCATTACAATACCTTCTCTATTCTACATTTCTATAACTAATTATTTTTAATAAGCTTATTCCTCTATCTACTTTATGATAATCGAGATAAACATCAGCAGAAATCGTATTACATGTATAACTTAATTCCTTATAAGTAGAAGAGAAACAAGGGAATACACTAGACTAAACCAACAGTCAAATGTTTTAAAATGTAGTTGCTATGGGATAGAACTCCCGTTGCTTTGCATGGTCAAGAGTTGACAAGTTCCTGCACGAGATAGTTTGAGTATTTTAAAACTGAAATAATTAACAAGAAATATCTCGAAAACGGCCAACTTCACGGAAAAATGTATATGACATAAATTGTGTGTTTTATCGAGATTTATATTTTTTGTGTAGTTAAGTTTTGTCTATCTCTTACGGTTCTAGTTATGCAAAGTTGAATAAAAATCAAACCGAATAAAAAGCTCTTCGTTTCTGAGCTATGCTGCCCAGACACACGGACACTTTTCGAAAAATTCTTTTTTTTTTTTTTGGAACTCAGGGGTCCTAAAAGATTTATCTCCCTGAAATCTCCGTATCGAATTTTTGGGTTGAATATAATACTCCATGTACATAGTACACAGTATATGTAGAGCAAGTAAAATTAATCTGTGGAGTCAGTATAACTCAAAAACGAAATACAAGTCTTGAAATTTAAGTTTATTTACGTCTCAAGGATGCGGCACAAAGATTTTCAAGAATCTACCTCCTTCCCAGCTACCCTTTACATGGAAAAATGTTACAACACTTTTGTTTTCTAGAAAATGGCGGACAATTTTTATTAAAGTACTATATATTAAAGTTATTTTTATGGCAAATTAAATGTAGTATATATTGAGTTTCCTGGAAACAGCCTCAGGAAACCTATTCAATAAATTTTGTTTGGTAAACTCTTAAGAAATGAGACAGAAATGTTCTACACAAAAAATTCAGATCTGGTCAAAATACACAGCTTATGTCTTGTGGGGACATAAAAATTCTCGAGAAAAAATTAATATTATTTTTGTTGTAGCTTAACGTCCTTTAACCTGATTGCACATATCGGACAATTAATAAAATTGGTGAAATAATGCTCAAATGATCTCGGGGTCCGGAGCTTAAAGTTACTCGACATTTGTCTTCTCAGGATAAGGGAAAACCCCGAAAAAAAAAAAAAGCCTTACCCGGGTAACTCACCCTAGATTCGCACTCACGACCTGTTGAATGTGAGGCAGACACGCTACCGCCACACTACCCAGGCGGGCTTTATTATAATTGTTTTCAATTTTAAAATACTTTTCTCAAACAGAAAGTCCTCCGTGTTTTTGTTTTACTCCTGGCAATGCTAAGAATCGAATTTCAGTGACAATCGCATACCAACAGCTTTTAAAACATGCGAATAATGCTTTAGCCAAGTAGATTCCCTTCTACTTATAAGTAACTAAGTAATAAGATCAGCTATTAATGTTTATCTCTGATAGCATTAAATAGAAGAATAAATTTTGTAAGAAGTTTATTTGTTGAAAAGCTAGAGAAAGTCGTGTGAATGGAGTACATCATATTCTTTTTTCCTAACAAAGAATACTGGCTCTTCTCATGTATATCTGGAAACATGTTCAAACTTCCATTAAACTTAATCGATTTGCGACTCGCATTTAAAAATTGCAGTGTTTTTAAAAGCTTTTAAAGTTATTAATTTGTAGGAAGGAATCGCTCAAGACCTTATACAGAGCGAGTGTTCGTTATTACGAACCCGGCAGCTTCCAAAGACTTCTTATAAAATAAGAATTTCAAACTATGAGAAAACATTCACATGGCTTTCTCCATCTATTATCGTTTACTTTATATGTTCCATATAAGCCTATTTACTTTCTCTAATCCGCTTGTACAATGTACATAGCATTGTATCCCACATAAAAATTTAATGTCGAAATTTTAGCCACTTAAAATTTTCTCAGACGGCAAGATTTTTTCTTCTCGCTTCTCGTTTGTTTACTCCTGGAAATCAAAGAGAATAGAATTTTAATTGTTTCATATAGTAGCCGGCTTTTAAAGGACTAGACTTAGCCTGTGCATTTTCTTTTTACTTTTTCTACACGTTCTATATACATAGTGATTAGAGAAGGTATGATAATGCACCCAAAAATTCTAAATAGATTTTCCACCGGAAATACATGTTTTGGGACCCCCTGAAATAAAAAAAATCATTTTTAGAAACATGTTCGTGGTTGTGTCTGTCTATGGGCAGTATAGCTCAAAAACGAGAAGACCGTTAAAAACCAAACTTGGTATTTAAGTTTGGTAACTTCCAAGGATGCGACACGAAGATTTTCAAGAAAATCCCCCCCCCCCAACTACCCTTTACATGGAACATTTTTCGTAAATTTTGATTTTCTAAAATATGTCTATACGATTCTGATTAAAATATTGTATATTAAAGATATTTACAAACAAAATGTATATCATGAATTTTCAGGGAATAACCTCTAAAGACCTGTTCATTCTGAAATTTTTTATTGAATTTTGCATAACTGGTAAACCACAAGGGATAGACAAAAACGTACTAAAAATGTAGAGCACATTAAAACATACAATTTATGTTATACACATATTTTTTTCGTGGAGTTGATCGTTTTTAAGACATTCCTTGTTTTTATTTTCAGCTTTGATAAACTTAATACTTTTCTCATACAGGAATTTGTCAACTCCTGTCCACACAAACAAAGGAACATCAGTCACATAGCAACCAGCTTTTGGCTTTCACTTTAACCTATGGTACTCCCTTATTTCCCTCCTACTTACAAGGAGCTAGTAATAAGAATATTTTTGCTTATCTTTATCTTGATTAGCATGATGTAGTTAACAGATAAATGTTTTTTAATAAAAGGTTTGTTTCTGAACAGCTACAGGACATCATGTGAATGGAACACATTAGATTTTCCCCTTATACTTACAATAGACAAACTAATAACGACAATTTCATTTAATGTTCATCTTGATTAACATTTTGCAAATAGAAGAATAAGCTTTTTAATTATAATTTGTTACCGAGTTGTAGAGAATGGAGCACGTTAGATATTTTTACTTTCTTTAAACGTAATGTATATAGTGTATAGAGAAGGAATTGTATTGCACTAACAATTTAATACCCAGATTTCACCGTAAATACATGTTTTGAGACTCCCTGAATTCAAGAAAAGCATTTTTAGAAATATATCCGTGTGTGTCTGTGGGCAGCACAGCTCAAAAACGAAAAGACCGTTAAATACGAAACTTGGTACCTGTTTAAGTTGTTATCTTCTATGGATGTGAAACGAAGATTTTCAAGAAAATCCCGCCAAACCCAACAACCCTTTCCATGGAAAATATTTCGAAAAATTTCATTTTCTCAAAAATGGCTTTAGCGATTTTGATTAAAATATTTTATACTAAAGATATTTACGTGACTAATAAGATTTAGATCTTGAATTTTTTAGGAATAGCCTCTGAAGACCTCTTCATTCTGGATGACTTTGTATAACTGACAAACCGTAAAATATATTACAAATACTTACTACACAAAAAAATGTAGATATCATAAATACACAATTTACGTCATATACATTTTTTTGTACAGTTAAGTGTTTTCGAGATATTCCGGATTATTGGTTTAAATTTTGTTCACATAAACTTTTCTCAGACGGGAAGACACATTTCTTCTCGCTTCTCGTTTTTTACTCCTGGGAATCTAAGATTGGAATTTCGATTGTTTCACATAGCGACCGGCTTTTAAAAGCGAGATGTTTTCCCTTCTACTTACAACGAGTTAGTAATAAGACTATTACTGCTTAAGTTTATATTGGTTTGCATGATGTAGATAACAAATGAAATGCAGTTTTATGCTCTTTACTACTATGGTTCTGTACTGGGCGTTTAGTTTTGCATATAGGCCTGTTTATTAGTTTTGAGGCTCTTTTACGTGCCGTAAATCTACGACTCGGGACTAATGACTTTACTTTCCTTCCGAAAGAATCCATTTTAAGGATTTTTACGCCCGAAAAAATCCATCTTCCTCCGCCGGTTTGAACTCATTTGCCGATCCTGGTGGCCGCGCTCGCTAAAGTGTCTCGCTTTGGCGCCTCGTGGTGCACAGGATCGTGGGTTCGAGTCCCTCCTTGGGCATAGGTGTTTCTGTGTTTGTAAATGTGTGTATGTATATGTAAAAGGAAAACGTTAAGAATAATAAGATCTACTAAGGAAATAGAGGAAACTGGAAAAAATGGAGAAAAAAGGAATACAGCGCCAGAGTCCTAACAAGCCTCCGGAACTGTATTTTTATTCGAAAAATAAAAAACTCACGAGCTTGGGTAGTTGACAGATTAATTTTTTTAATAAAAGTTTTGTTTACGGAAAAGCTAGAGGACATGATGTGAATGGAGCACATTAGGGACCTAGTAATAAGGTCAATTTCTGTTAATATTTATCTCGATTACCATGAATAAGCTTTTTAACAATAATTAGTTACAAAGAAGTAGAAAAAGTCATGCGAATGCAAATTTTGGGTACTGTAATGCACCCAAAAATAGTATATTCAGATTTTACCGTAAATACATGTTATGGGACCCCCGGAATACAAAAAAAAAAAAAAAAAAAAAAAAAAATTAAAAAATGTCCGTGTGTATCTGTGGGCAGCATAACTCAAAAATGAAAACACTTAAATACCAAACTTGGTATTTAAGTTTCGTGCCCTCCAAGGATGCGCCACAAAGGTTTTCAATAAAACTCCTCCACCCCAAATACTCTTTACATGGATAGTTTTGATATTTCCAAAAATGGCTTTAACGATTTTGATTAAAATATCATATCTTATCTTAAACATATTTACATGACAAATAAGATGTATATCTTGAATTTTCTGCGCATAGCCTCCGAAAACATCTTTATTTTGAATGAACTTTGAATATTTTGCATAACTAGTAATCCATAAGAGAGAGACAAAAATTTACTGCACAAATCTCGTTAAAATACACAATTTACATGATGCCTACACATTTTTTTTTTCGTGGAGTTGGCCGTTTTCGAGTTATTCCTTGTTATTGGTTTCAATTTTAAAATAATTCTCTTTCGAGAACTTATTAACATCTGGCTACGTAGAGAAATGGATGTCAATCCCATTGCAACCATATTTTAAAACATTTGACTGTCGTTTAGATTTATTACAAATTATTAATAAGCCGACAAATTGGCAAGCTAATTATTGATTCAATGTAATAATAATAATAATAATATTTATAATAACAATAACAATTGTTGTTATTATTATTATTATTATTATTATTATTATTATTATTATTATTACGTCTCAGGATCGTGGCCGCGAGGGAGATAATGCATTACAGGTAATATAATAATTGTAAATAATACACCGGTAAGATGTTCTTGTATATTCTTCAATATCACACTGTACAATAATTATTAACACTGTAGGATGGCACAGATAAATTAAGATTGCATTCCACAGCACGCGTTCCCATAGGACGGTACCTTGTGCCGAGCAATGATGATCACGTGAACACTGACAAATGAGGAATGAAAAACAGTTGAGCGTCTATTCAGTTCTTATATAGGCTCAAAGCTTATTCTACATGTTTCTCCTTATTAAACATTCTTTAAGCAAGTATATAATACAGAGTTCCTTTTATTTATAAATAAATTACTTTAGGTACATATAATATTTATTTCATAAGCTATGAGCACTTAGTGAATATTGAAAGATGGGTATCCACGCTTGGGGATGCGGTATACTAGAAAGAACAACTTCCTTTTTCATGCACATTTCAATGCAATTATTAGTGTTGAATTGTTAAAATAATGATTTTTGATCATAAATGAAATTATACTTAAAATACACATTAAATTCAATATTCTGATATTCACCGATCATTTACAGGCTAATTACTTTCAGTAATTATTTTTTCCTTTACCTCATAATCAATAAATCAATACGGCATCAATTTCCTTCCATTAACAAAAACTAATCACGTGATATGAAAATATTTGGCCTCCATATATGAACGTTTCAACTTAGTGTTTCTCCTTATTTCCCTTCTACTTATAACGAACTAAGTATTAACACTGTTTCTGCTAATATTAATCTCCATTAGTATGAGATGGATAAAAGAATAATCCTATTAAATTAATTTGTTACAGAACTGTAGAGCAAGTCTGTGAATGGAACACGTCAGATGCTTTGTAAGGTTTACGTGGTGCTTTTTACTTTCTCTATACGTACTATGTATAGTGTATAGAGAAGGTATTGCACTCCACCAAAAAATTCTATACCGAGATTTCACCGGAAATATGTTTTAAGGTCCCCTGTATCCAAAAAAGGTATTTTCAGAATAAGGTCCGCACGTGTGTGTGTGTGTGTGTGTGTGTGTGTGTGAACACGATAACTCAAAAACGAAAAGTCGGTAAAATACCAAACTTGGTATTTAGGTTTAGCATCATCCAGAGATGCGACACGAAGATTTTGAGAAAAATCCCCCCACCCCGAACTACCCTTTACACCGAACTTTTCTCTAAAACTTTGATTTTCTAAAAAATAGCTCCAACGATTTTGATTAAAATATCGTATATTAAAGATATTTACCTGCCAAATAAAATGTATATTTCGAATTTTCTGGGAATAGCCTCTGAAGACTACTTTATTCTGGGTCAATTTTACGGAATTTTGCATTACTGCTAAACTGTAAGAGATGGACAAAAACTTACCACACAACAAATGTAGAGCACTTTAAAACACACAATTTATGTTATATGCATTTTTTCGTGGAATTGTATGTTTTTGAGATATTCCTTGTTTTTGGTTTCAGCTATAAAAAACTCATACTTTTCTCATACAGGACTTTGTGAACGAGTAATAAGACTATATGTGCTATTTTTTTCTCGATTAGATGAAGTAAATAGAATAATCTGTTGCAGAGATATAGAGAAAGTCATGTGCATGGAAGACATCAGATTTTTCATTGGTAGTGAATAGTAAAATCAAGGTATCGCGTTGTGTTTTGTTTTCTTGCCAGAGCATAGGACTGTTGGCACTTTGCTGATGGATGGCTAGGTCAATGTTTGCCGTCAATTTGTGAAATAAGCTCTTGCAAGTTTCAAGTTACGAGAGCATGTTTGCACTGACAAGAACCTTGTTTACCAAGAGATTCTCCGCGCTACCAGTATTTCTAACAGCTTCTTAAAACTTTCTCGCTTTGTTTCTATTTCCCAGTCTGCAAATGTAAGAAAAAAATCTGATGTGTTCCATTCACGTGACTTTCTCTACATCTCTGCAACAAATTATTGTTAGAAAGCTAATGCTTCTATTTACATAATTATAATCGAGAAAAAATTAGTAGAAATAGTCTTATTACTTGTTTCCTTGTAAGCTGAAGGAAAATAAGGGAGTGCCATAATCTAAATTGATAGTCAAAAGCTGGTTGCTATGTGAAAGTTCCTTTGTGTATGGACAGGAGCTGATTAATTCCTGTATGAGAAAAGTATGTTTTTCAAAGCTGAAACTAATAACAAGGAATATCTAAAAAACGATCAACTCCACGAAAAAAATATATAATACATAGTCTTCAGAGACTATTCCTAGAAAATTCAAGATATACATATTATTTGTCATGTAAGTATCTATACTATACCGTATTTTAATCAAAATCGCTAAAGCCATTTTTGAGAAAATAAATTGTTTCGAAACATTTTCTATAAAACATCTTTAATATACAATATTTTAACCAAAATCGTTAGAGCCATTTTCCAGAAAACCAAAAATTTAGAAAAAAGGTCCATGTAAAGGGCAGTGGGGTGGGGATTTTCTTGAAAATCTTCGTGTCGCATCATCGGAAGATACCAAACTTAAATACCAAGTTTGGTATTGAACGGTCTTTTCGTTTTTCAGCTATGCTGCGCACAGACACACACACAGGCAGACAAACACACACACGGATATTTTTCTAGAAATGATTTTTTTGGAATCAGGGAGTCTCAAAACATGTATTTCCGTTGAAATCTCGGTATCGAATTTTTTAGTGCAATACAATACCTTCTCTATATACTATGTACGTGTAGAGAAAATAAAAATAAATTTAAACTCTTAAATCAAACAAAAGAGGTGCCAAATGGAAAATGAGAAATGGAAATGAAGGAACTTCTGATAAACTAAGCTATGGAACAGGACTCTACAGATGTTTCAAGTTTGGAGCTCACTTCTAAAAGTTCAAATTTTCCTCACAAAAGGAACATTTTCACAGATTTTAATTAACGCTTAAATCTGAAATGTTAAAGTGATATTTATATCGGTGTTTTACATGAACTGAAATATGGGTTTTGTAAATGCTTAATATTTGGTAAAATTTTCCATAAATATGTATTGCGAAAATTTTACGGTAATTTCACTGTTGTTATGTTAATAAGAATACCAAATTCCATTAACATTAGATAAACACTTTGAAAAATTAAAATACTTTAGACTTTTAATTTTGTAAATAATTGCATAATCAAATAGTTCCATGTGCCTCAAATTTTGAGAAAATAAGTTGGCCTTTTTAGAATAGGAGTTTTGAACTCATACACAAACTATACGCGTTAATATATAGATAACTTGGATTACTGAATAACACTAATTTTTAAGGTTAGATATTTTAATCTTTAAAGTTTATTAAATTTATATTGTTGATGGAATAAATTTGTAGCTTGTAATATTACAACAGATACTTCTGCACATTGTGTAAATTATATTTGGATTTAAACAAAAACGAATACATATGGAACATGTTGAAGGTGTGAAAGTGTAGTTTTGAGAAAAGTACTGATTTATAAACTAGCTGGAAATCAAAGATATAACATACATGAAAGAAAAATATGAAATTTCAAACTAGCAAATAATTAGTTTATTTTTAGTTTTTTATTTTGTTCTTTTTGGAGCTCGAAGAACAGTTATAAAATTTACAATAAACATATGCAAGAAATAGAATTCAATTCTTCAAAATTACAATCTACATCCCTAAATATCTTAAAAGATTCACTTTACATTTTTAACAACCATTTGATTAATGATATTTTAATTGTTTTCTGACAGAAACCGTGTGTAGGACAGGAGTTGGATAGGTAAAGTCAGACTGAAAAATGCAATTACTTAGCCGGGATTTCATCCACGGGTGTCTAGCCGGTTGCTCTACCACTGAGCTACCATGGCAACATACCGGCATAGCATTGAATTTCTCAACTGACTCGCATGTTCCCCGGTAAACTATACAGTGTGGCCTCAAATTATTGTCTATAATAGTTGGCTATACTATAAATCCTGGGTCTTAAAGTACTTACAATTTTGTCAGTCGCCATTGGAGTTATCATCTCAAAATTATTTGAGATCACCTTGTTATTTACCGGGAAACATGCAGGTCAGTTGAGAAATTCAATGCTATGCCGGCATGTTGCCATGGTAGCTCAGTAGTAGAGCAACCAGCTAGAGACCGGGAGGTTCTTGGTTCAAATCCCGGCTATGGCGTTGAATTTTTCAATCTGTCTCTACCTATCCTACACTTGTAAAATCAATACTGTAAATACATTTCTCCGGAAGTACCTATCCTTAGTAATTCAATCTCTACAAATAAGCATAATCATAATTTCCAATTAATTTAGTTTCACAGAATAATTCTATTGCCTGTTGTCAATTTGGATTTATAAGTAGGATGGACGTATCTTTACCATACTCCTTGACTAAGTATAGATAACCTTCTTGTTTTTTTCTCTCTGTAAATGTCTATGGAGCCAGTAGAAGGTGGTGGACATATTAATTTTGACTCTGTGGATCCCCAAAAGTTTCAGTTAACATTTGCTATAAAATTGTTTATTACTTTCTCTACATGTACTAAGTGCATACTGTATAGAAAAGGTATTGCAGTCCACCCAAAAATTCGATACCGAGATTTCACCGGGAACATATGTTTCAGGGTCCCCTGTATCCAAAAAAAAAAGCATTTTTGTGTGTCCTGTGTGTCCGAGTGTCCGTGAACACGATAACTCAAAAACGAAAAGTCGGTAAAATACCAAACTTGATATTTAAGTTTAGTATCTTCCAGGGATGCGAAACGAAGATTTTCAAGAAAATCCTCCCAACCCCAACTACCCTTTACATGGAAATTTTTTCGAAAATTTTGATTTTCACAAAAATGGCTCTAACGATTTTGATTAAAATATAGTATATTAATCATATTTACCTGACAAACAAAATGTATATCTGGAATTTTCTGGGAATAGCCTCTGAGACTACTTTATTTTGGAAGAATTTTACGGAATTTTGCATAGCTCCTAAACCGTAAGAGATAGATAAAAACTTACTGCACAAAAATGTAGGCCACGTTAAAACACACACTTTATCTTATATATATATATATATATATATATATATATATATATATATTTTTTTTTTCATGGAGTTGATCGTTTTTTTTTAGATATTCCTTGTTTTTTGTTTCAGCTTTAAAAAACAAATTTTTCTCAGCAGGAATTGGTGAACTCCTATCCAAACAAACAAAGGAACTTCAGTCACATAGCAACCAGATTTTGACTATCACTTTAATCTATGATACTCCCTTATTTCGCTTCTTCTTTTAAGGAAGCAAGTTATAAGACTATTTCTGCTAATTTTTTCTCTATTAGTATGAAGTAAATAGAAGCATAAGCTTTCTAACAATATTTGTTGCAGAGATGTAGAGAAAGTCATGTGAATGGAACATATCAGATTTTGTTTTTATTCCCAGTTTCCTTTAAGATTGTATAAACATAACACCGATATAACCAAAAAAAAAAATCTGATGTGTTCCATTCACATGACTTTCTCTATATCTCTGCAAAAAATATTATTAAAAAGCTTATGCTTCTATTTACATCATGCTAATCGAAAAAAAAAAAAAAAACTAGCAGAAATAGTCTTATTACTTGCTTCCTTGTAAGTAGAAGCGAAATAAGGGAGTACCATAGGTTAAAGTGATAGTCAAAAGCTACGTGATTGGTTGCTATGTGATTGAAGTTCTTTTGTTTGTATGGACAGGAGTTAACAAATTAAGATTTTCAAAGCTGAAACCAATAACAAGGAATATCTAAAAAACGATCAACTCCATGAAAGAAAAGGTATATGACATAAATTGTGTTTTAACGTGCTCTACATGTTTTGTGGGGTAAGTTTCTCTCCATCTCTTCCGTAAAATTCATTCAGAATAAAGTTTTCTTCAGAGGCTATTCCCAGAAAATTCAATATATACATTTTATTTTTCAAGTAAATATCTTTAATATACGATATTTAATCAAAATCATTAGAGCCATTTTTGAGAAGTCAAAATTTTCGAAAACAATTTCATGTAAAGGGTAGTTGGGTGCGGGGAATTTTTCTCAAAATTTTCGTGCCGCATCCCTGGAAGACAATAAATTAAAATATCAAGTTTGGTATTTTACCTACTTTTCGTTTTTTAGTTATTGTGTTCACAGACATATGGACACACACACACACACACACACACACACACACACGGAATTTTCTCTGAAGAAGCTTTTTTTCATTACAGGGGACCCTAAAACATATTTCCGGTGAAATCTCGGTATCGAATTTTTGGTTGGAGTGCAATATCTTCTCTATACACTATGTATATAGTGCGTATAGAGAAAGTAAAAAGCTTTCCATAGTTGAGGGAAGTCCAATATCTATTAAAAGGCAACATGGAAGTTCATAAAATATGCAACACTATGAAAAATACGTTTCATACAGATTTCCGGTTTTGTAATTCATATATATACGTAGAGGAAACAATGCCTATTTATATGAAAATTAGAATTTTGTTATTAAACTATTTCATATTTCATGTACATCACATAATGAGACGGGTAGGAAGTAAAAACATCAGAAAGTTTTATGAAAACATCAAACAAAGGTGCATAACCATAACGTATTTTATAGAATTCGGAAAGCATTGCTATGTTTTAAAATTAGTTGACTATTGAACAAGTATAAACGGAAACCTATGATTTGTAGCAGTCATATTACTTTCTCTTCTCATTATTCCTTCTGAAGCTATTAGTTTATTGCTTTCTCTACGCGTACATATTTTTGTCTATTTCTTACGGCTTAGAACCATGCTAAGTTCATCCAAAGATCTATACACGATATTTTAATCAAAATCGTTATAGACATTTTTGAGAAAAACAACATTTTCAAAAATTGCTCCATGTAAAGGCTAGCTTGGGGTGGAGGATTTTCTTAAAAATCTTTGTGTTGCATCCTTGGAAGATACTGGTCATAAACGCCAAGTTTGGAATTTTATGGTCTTTACGTTTTTACTTTCTCTTCACGTACTATGTACATAGTGTATAGAAAAGAAATTGTATCCACCCAAAAATTCGATACCAATCCCGGTATTTAAGTTTATCTTCCAAGGCTGT